>OX421923.1:10980150-12180150 GCA_949128165.1 Lathronympha strigana | reverse complement strand
GCAAGATCATTTAAACGAGTAAAAAATGATATGAAAGAATACATCCGATAAAAGTTATAACGAAGACTTCCTGCCATGCTCCGCTTTCTCGCGCCCGCCACCCTGCGTCGCCCCGCTTGCCGCGGTATAACCGGCCGATCCGCCAATTCTGCCCACACGCCAGTCTTCCGAGCGTACCCGGCGCGTGCATACGTCGACTAATCCCGCGCCTCCGAGCGAACGCGAACGTCGCAAATTTCAGCTGAACGTCTTCAAGGCAGGTATGAGAGTTGCTACTATTCTCGGGACTCCTTAGTGAGTAGATTACTTTTTATACTGCCTACGAAGAATTTTGTGCACCGCATTCTGTCACTGTCTGTCAACATACCATTTACTTGACTTTAAAAAAAAGACTCTGTAACCGACCGACTTACAACACGTCGCACGTATGTAGGACATCGCGCGGTGTTTTCCTCCCAACGACTGGGAAACTCATTTTTCAATACAGTTGCTCAAAAAGTGCCCTTTTTTTGGCTGTTTTGCGTGCGCAAAGTTTGTTTTTGCGAACTAGTGCTTTTTACTTTTCCAATCTTTTTAAATTTAGTTGTGTTCCAATTCATGACTGCTTACCGAAGAGTATTATTGTTCGTTAACTTTACCGAGCCGTAATAAAACTAAATACCTACTATTAACGCAATAATATTTAAGATATTGATATTTCATATTTCAATAATTACTTCTTCATCATACTAATGATCATTCATTAAGAATATTAACATTGAAAACAGTTCTTATAAATCTGTGTGTATGAAACGGAACAGAGCCTACGAAACGTCAGTCAAAGTAGGTAGAGGCGTTTTTCAATCAGATAAACATATTCGAAGGGCCTCTAAGACATGACGATACGATTTGTCACATGCGATTTATTATTTTGTTTATGAGAAATAATTATGAGATTGAAAATGAGAAAGTAAAGAAGATAAGATAAACATTTTGAAGATGTTCTTAATATACCAACTGTATTACAATCGTGTCACGGAAATAATAAAAATACTTTAAATTCGTTCTTATGTAAGTATTTTAATTTTTTTCGCATCTGTATTGAAAAACGTCATTCGATTCACGTGCGGATATGTCATTTTCACTTGTCCCGAGTATTGCCACTCGCCTACGGCTCGTGGCAAGACACCTCGGGCCTCGTGAAATAATGACATACTTTCCGCCCTAGCATCGAAATGTACTATACCATATTATTGAATAATAATACCTCACTATCGGCTTTGCTTAAGGTTGATAAATAAGTATAAATATCTTTTATTGACTTGGAGGTTTTGAACAATGACGATGTGGAACAGGAGCCTTTGCAGGTATCTGATCTTCAAGAAGATTAGTCAGTATGTCTTATCTATCTGTGCCCGTCTGTCAGTCTTTCACACACAACCGTTTCACGGCCTAAAATAAAAGTTAAATGTACGCAACTTAACGCATTTTTTATTAACGCATTTTTGTTAATTCTAACAATTAATTTATGCACTGGGGTTTGATTTTAATACTCACGACCTTCGGACTGAAAGTCGCATGCACTACCGCTCAATCACCAATGTATGAGCTTATGTGAAGTCTGTTAAACTATGGTTATTTCTTAGATTTCACGCCGCATTTACGCAGCTGTCAAAATGTCAATTAGATGACTTTCAAATAAGACGCCTGAGTTTATCATGTTAGCTATTAACTAACTAATGATTTCTGTTTTACATTTTACCAGAGCCAGCTGCGTGAGACTCACCTGCCACGCCTCGCGTCTGATCACGGCTCTCACAATTAAAATTGATAAGAGTGAGTAAACAATTTGTTCATGTTCGAACTTCTTCATGAAACTTGACAAATATCTGTTAAGTTTTGTCTTATTTTAATAAACACAAAGTGAAAACGGGCATACAATCATAAAAAAAAATACCCAAACACTTGTAAATAGCGCCGTGTAATATGTCATAATCTGTCTGCATGATTTGTAGAGAATGTATCGTAACATATTTGGGCGCGTTAATCTGTTCTTGTATGTATGTATGTAGATTGTAGAGGTATACATATCATATTTTATCTAAGACTTGTACATATTCATTCTGCTTTCACACACAACCGTTTGACGGCCTATAGTAAAAGTTAAATGAACGTAACTTAACGCATTTATTATTAGGTAATGCATTTTTGTTAATTCTAACAATTAATTTAAGCATTGGGGTTTGATATAATAAAAATAAAATACCATATTTTTCTGCTGTCAAAAATCATTCTTTGTGTTTTGCGCATTTTCCTTTGCCTTATTTCCTAACACACCGCTTTAGGCTGCGATCTGAACGTTCCAGGTGCTTGTGATCGTGATGGAGCCCGATGTCTGCGTGCGGCGCGACAGTATGCAGCTTGCTTTGCGTCGCTGGAATTCGGTTAGCTTCCATATTTTAGTAATTTGTAAACGTGGTAGGTTACTTATTATTTGATCGCGAAATAGGTACCAAATTTAAAGAATTTATTTTTGCTCTTGAACTAATTGGTCAGGAAGAAACTACCCGAGGGCGTTGTACTTAGTCGACTGTGGGATATGAGGGGTTCGATTGTCTCGTGCTAGGTGTGCCTGGCAACCTAGCTGTCACAGCACTCACAGCAATATCACAATTTTCTTTACCTTTTAACGCCTTGATCGCTAAAAGTGCCTGCCTCTTTTCTTCCTACCCTTTTTGTTGACTAGGTCTTATTGGGATGAGCCCGGTTTCCTCACGATGTTTACTCCTTCCGAAAAGTGTCTGGAAAATATCTTACGATATTTTGTTACGAGCCCGGAGTTTTTAACCCACGACCTTCGGACTGAAAGTCGCATGCACTACCGCTCAATCACCAATGTATGAGTTTATGTGGAGTTTGTTAAATTATGGTTATTTCTTAGATTTCATGCACGCCGCATTTACGCAGCTGTCACTGACTGTCAAAATGTCAATTAGATGACTTTCAGATAAGATGCCCGAGTTCATCATGTTAGCTATTAACTAACTAACGATTTCTGTTTTACGTTTTACCAGAGCTAGCTGCGTGAGACTCATCTGCCACGCCTCGCGTCTCATCACGGCTCTCACAATTAAAATTGATAAGAGTGAGTAAACAATTTGTCCATGTTCAAACTTCTTCATGAAACTTGGCAAACCTCTGTCAAGTTTTGTCTTATTCTTATAAACACAAAGTGAAAACGGGCAAACACCATTTGAAAAAAAATGTCGTCGCACAACCTATTTTTAAATCTGTCAGTCTACGGGACTCACCAGTGTCTGATGAATTGATGATGGAGCTAAAAGGTGGATATAAGAACTCTGTCATTAAACGATGCAACCCCATCGAGTTCGAGCTGGTTTGATTCGTCTTGACGAATACTTGCATACTAGATGGTAACCAGTGTCCTCAAAGCAGGTATGGGATTTGCTATTCATCTCGGGTCTCCGTAGTGAGTAGACTACGTTTTACTGTCTGTACTGTTAGGTACCGTCTGTCAACATGCCATTTACATGACTTTCCGAGGGGACTCTGTTACCGACCGACCTACAACACGTCAAACTTATGTGGGGGTAACCATCTATTTTTTTATCAATTTTCACGATGTTTTCCTTCAAGCGACTGGTACATATCTAACGATGTTTTGTACATAAGTTCCAAAAAACTCAGTTTTACGAGTGGTAGGCTAGTTCACATATCATATTTTATCTAAGACTTGTACATATTCATTCTGCTTTCACACACAATCATTTGACGGCCTATAGTAAAAGTTAAATGTACGCAACTTAACGCATTTATTATCGGGTAATACAGTTATGTTAATTCTAACAATTAATTTAAGCATTGGGGTTTTAATCACAATAATGATCGTAATAAAAATAAAATACCATATTTTTCTTCTGTCAAAAATCATTCTTTGTGTTTTGCCCATTTTCCTTTGCCTTATTTCCTAACACACCGCTTTAGGCTGCGATCTGAACGTTCCAGGTGCTTGTGATCGTGATGGAGCCCGATATCTGCGTGCGGCGCGTCAGTATGCAGCTTGCTTTGCGTCGTTGGAATTCAGTTTGCTTACATATTGTATGGTACTATTATAGCTCGTGAATTAGGTACCGACTTTAAAGAATTTAATTACTATTGAACATATTAGTCCGGAAGGAAGTAGCCGAGGGTGCTGTGCTGGTGCCGCAAAAAGAACATCTTTTTGTAATAGATACAAGAGTGACTGACCCAGAGGGTAAACTAGGCCTTATTGAAGCAAGCTCGGTTTCCTCATGGTGGTTTCCTTCCCCGAAAGGTGACTAGAAAATATCTAACGATGTTTTTTTGTACATAAGTTCCAAAAAACTCATTCTTACGAGCCCCGCGACCTTCAGATTGAAAGTCGCACGCTGTACAGCTGAGCCACCAATGCATGAGCTTACGGTGACAGTTTGTTAGGGTCAAGTTTTAATTCCGGTATACTCATGACTGTATTTTGACATCCGGATTAAAAGAGATGAAAATATCATATTGAAGCCGTTAGTTGACTGTAATTTAAAATTTATACAATTTGTATGTATGGGAAGTCTCCGAAAATATGCAACAATTACCAGCTAAGTCAGAAGTAAAGAAAATAGAAGGTGCCTATGAATGGTTTCCTTGATGACTTTGTAACGTGTATCCACCTATAAACGTCGTGAACACAAGTAGCGCTCCTTTTCAACATGTTAACATTTATGTACAGACGGCAGCACGCTGTAGGTACTGGTGCCCCGAGTGCCACATCTTTGCCCAAGAGCTGAGAACTAATATCATTTTAGCGCCAAGATTATTAATTAGATTATTATTAACATTCGTGACTTATAGTCGCCAGTTAACGATAACGATTAACAGTTGCTGGGTAGTCTATCGTAATGGGTAATCCAGAGTTGGAACCAATCACGGGTTGAAACCAATGAGCGGATGTTAGTGACGTAACCCGACCCATTAAGGGGCGTTTAGGGTGCTGACGACTCCAACACTTCGTTAACACGTCATACCCTCGTTAAGCATTGGCTACGTTACTCACAGACTGAACACAACAGTACCTATCTGCGGTTTTCTGTAAGGCGGAGGTGCTTCTCTATTTGGGATCTGCTAGCGAAATGACATCCACGGAAACCACCCAAAGCACCACCACCACGCAGAGTTAGATTATATTCGCTTCGCTATGCTCTACCCCCTCCCAAATTAACTTAATATGTAACTTATAGCTTCATCTGCGACAAAGCGCGAGGACCACCGCAAGCCACAACCCTGAGCGGCGCAGGTCTGCTCCGTCGGTTCCAAGGTACTGTCTTGTCTAATCGAACGAGCGAGCGAAGCGCGTGAGTTCTCTCAGTCTACTTGGACAATCAGTCTTTTGAATGTTTGTTTGACGATAGCTCGAGTGATCGGATCAGGCAGGTATTTAGACGAGAAAGAGAGATTTTTTTAAATTGTATAACCAAAACTCGGTCGAGGGGTTGCCAAGTTTAGGACAATTTTTATGGTGCAAGTCTCAGTAAGAGATGGTTTGTCCCATGTGAAAGGGGTATTAGTCACATTGAATAGATAAAGGCATTCTATGGGAATATTGCTGTGCGTAAAAATGTATATGCAAATGCGGGTAACTATTTTTTCTGCCAACACCCACAATTGCAAGTATACGCGATTTGAAAAAGGCCGTCCGTCGTTTGGAAGTTAATACAACTTGATGCGAGTCGAATCAATCAAGGGATTAACAAGATATACTTAGGGGTTACGCTTCAGTTCATCGTGACACACACACAGCTCTTAACTAACATCTGATTTTTATTTTACAGGAGAACACTAACCAGCGTCTGCCACCACACTGCACAGCAAAGAATATAATACTAAGAAAGAAGAACGACAACTACATACAAAAAAAAACGTCTCGCGCAAAGTTTGTTTATACTACTAGTGACATCAAGAAAACACAGTGAACTAAATTTGACAACTGGATTGGCTGGATTGTTTAGCCTATTACTAATAATCTCATAATGAAGCGGATGGTTCTGGGTTCGAACCCTGGCAATGGAATATCTTTTAGTATTTTTTATCTCAGATTTTTATTCGATTTCATTGTACACAGTACACTGTCAAATTGGTTCTCGTATCTCCTTCTCAAATGTAAAATCTGCAGAGAACGTTTTAAATTATTGTTATTTTGTGTAATAGTAACGAATGAAACCACGCATCAAGTACGCAAGTACTTGCCATACTAATTGGTATCCTGTTTCAACTGCTACTACAATTGATGATCAGCGCTTGAGCCTGAGACGTTGGCTATACGAATACTACAAAACCCTATTACCTAGAGGTCCTTTCCATAGGTTTCCGTCTGCTGACTTGGGCAACAGACATCCCTCACTGATAAGATAAGACTTTATGATAGGCAGAGGTCGTAGGACTTACAGAACAAATTATTGAAGTATTTGTTGCAATACCTTGCTGATTGTGATCGTACACCTGTTGATTGTCTTCCTTGATTGCAGCGCCTGCAGTAATGAATTTTCGGACATACAGCGATGTTTATTGCTGATACTGAATAAAAGAGATCAATTTCTTAGTTATTATCGATAAAATGTAACTTAAGTAAATTACTTTTAGCCACTAGCGAATCGTAATTCTATGGTTGATGCGGTATTGTAATAGCTACTGAAAATCTAAACCCAATAATGATTTTAATTATCAAAATCGATTGCGATTTCAAAGTACTTATTTATTTTTCCGCACTCCCGATGCAGTACTTATACAAAAAGCATAGCAGTGCAGATCCTATAGTAAAGTTATTCTCTTTGTGTACAGTATCGTGTAGGTGTGCGGGGAATGTGACGTCATCTCGTCACTCACTGTCAAACCCGATTTTTTTCTATTTTAGTAAATGGTGCCACCCACCATTTAAATGTTCGCTTTTTTAGGCTGGGGTTAGAGTCGCGCGGACTGCCCGCACGGAGCAATATTTATTAAAAAAGCCATCCGCGCAGATTGCTGCTCGGATGTCGGCTGTATCGTGCGGAGAGTGCATTGTTCGCGCCTGTACTCCGAAGCGAACAATCCACACGGACGGTCCGCGTGACACTAAAACCACTCTTACAGATATTCACTAGATGACGGACCTGACTAAGTAAAAACCATAATAGGCGAAACTATTTTTCTGCCCTTCGGCCGGCAAGCGCCACATTGCGCTGAACCAAATTGACGCCTGCCGGCTTCGTCGAGCAAAAAAATGTAAGGGCTAACGCTCGCTGGCGCGGGTGCACGGAGCGGGTGCACGCGGCGGGTGGATTTATTATTACACGCCCGCTCCGTGTGCCCGCTTCACTTAGCGCTGTTCATACAATTTCTTATTAGACGGGCGTCCGTTCCGGGTATTCCGCGTCAGCTAGTGGAGGCCCTTAAAGCCTCTGCTTCGCATCGGCGGTCAATTACATGTGATCCGAGACATTTCCTACATTTACGGCCTAGGCACGTAATCTAATCTACTATTATTTTATTACGCTTCCCATAGTGCCTAGCCAATTTTTGTTTTGTGGTCCGTACGATAAACGAATGATGGCCGTGTAGTCCAATCGACGTGTAGGACCTATAAATCATCATGTTCAAATATTACACGGGGCAGTGTCTTGGTTCACTGACTGTAATTCTCTGTGTATTCTTAATAAATAATTTGAATTGAATTGAATTGAATAATAAAATAAAGTAGATTAAGATGCCTGCCTTTATTTATTTTTCCCATTCGATCAAAACGTAATGTTAGCACACCGACGTATTCGCAATACTCTCATGCGAAACGATGAACATTCTGTAGAAAGACAAAAATTCACATGCATATGCGTCGGTATGCAAACGACAAGAATTCACACAAAAAATGACACCTGGGGCCATACCACGAAAATCGAACGATTGCGGATTTGTATCTCCATCTCTGTCACACTTGCTTATTGGAGTGACAAGGAGGTTTTCCCGTCAATGCCAATTTTCGATGTTCGTGGTAGGCGTCCTGAGCGCCTACCACGAACCGCGAACGAAAGTATACCTCTCTTTCGCACTTGTGATTTCTCACTCAAGTGCGACAGAGAGGTGAAACTTCGTTCGTGGTTCGTGGTAAGCCCGTCATTCACGGCAGTCCGCCGGCACTCCGGCATGGCTGGATGTAGCGGACACACGGTGTGCAAGTGGCCCAGCCTGGCAGTCCAATTCGCACTTATTCGTTGAAAGATGCGCAGCGCTGCGTTTTAGCGCATACACTGTACTCGAATTAAAAAAATGCCGCCATCTCTTATATCATTTTTAATAATGAATAATTAATATTTTTTGCATTGCCGCATTTCTCAATTGTTTATTACCGTAATTTAGTGCAAGGAGGTGGGCGGAGCCAGCAGAATGTTGCCGTACGGCACGCATCCGGCAACGACATTCACGATGCTATATTACGTGCCGGAGGTGCCGGCGGACTGCCGTGAATGAGGGGCTGTAGGCCTTCTGGAGAAACTGGTTTTAAAGCCCGTCTAGACAAACAAATTTTATTTCATTATAAAGTCTAATTTGTGTCAAAATAAAGCAGCGAATTAAATAAGCATACTATGTAGTACTACATGTAATGTAATAAATGCATTCGTATTTGTAAAATCACTTGTACTAATTTTTGCATTTTATTTATCAGATTGTGGGTCAAACTGCCCCTGTCTGAACGCTCCTTAAAAATAAACCTATTTGAACACATGACCTAAATAAAGCTGTGAAAAACGCCTTTGAGGCACTGGAACTAGAGTGTAGAGGCACCATTACAGATCGAATGGTATTGTTTTTGTGGTCGATTGCGTATAAGCCGCAAATAAAATAAATAAAATCACACTAGACAATATTGTAAATACTGTATTTACAATATTGAAAAACAGTAAACATCATATTTTTACGACCAAGTCAATAAACACACTTCAACTCAGTACTAATTATCCGAACGCACATGTAGGCACTGCCTGAACTCATAGGTATGCATGGTGGCAACACTTGGTTTGTTATTGTTTACATTGATGCTTTCGCCTGAATCGTTTAATAATTAATTTATGAGTATTTCAGTGAAATATCAGTGTGATTTGTTTGGTGCATTGATACAATTAAGTGAAAATATCTGTGAAAATAGTGTGTTGCTTCATCTCTACCTACAAATCGAATAGGAGAAATAACCTCACACGTAAGTCAATTTCAGCATTATTTTAATTTTTTTTATCGCACGACTACTTTTAGTACGTCCAAGTGCAATAAATTACTGTTTTCTGCTATTTTTGACGATTTTTTCCTGTTTTAAGAGGCCAACATTAGAAAAACTGGCAAATTTAGATTTGCGACTGCCATTTCGTACGAACTTCAGACGAGTTTACATTATTCGGGGTGCATCTACAATGACCACATCGTACAAATTATTTATTATTATTTTTTGAACTTTTTCAAAATCAAATCAATTTGATCGGTCCAAAAAATGTCTAGGGGGGTTTATATGGGTCCCAAATGCTGCCTGGCGCCGGCTTTCCCGTTTTTTTTTGGCCACCCTGTATAGGATGATTTCCGTAACAAAAACTATCCTGTCCTTTCCTAGGAGTCAAAACATCCCTATACCAAATTTCACCTTAATCCGTTCAGCGTTTTTAATTTACTTTGAAATGGTAACAGATAAGAGTTCATCTTTACAATTTAGCATAGCATGGAAATTTGTCCAAAATTTAATTGAAGAAACCGTGCTCTGGTTTTGTGACTGCTTCACTAACGCAACATCAGTTTGCTTGACAACAAAAATAAAATAGATGCCAAGTAAAATGTATCTAAATCTAACGACATGATCTAAGAATGTTTTTGCGCAAAGTTAAAATAATTTTAATCAAATCAATTTAAGGAGGATATAGGCGATACCTAGTTCGATTAGTGGCATATAGATAGAACTGTAATAAGTGCCATCCTAATCCATCAAGTTGTGCATATTCAGTAATTTTTAGCCTTTTAAGTATAGTAATCATACGAAAAAATCTAAGCTTAGCCATATTATACATTGAGTTGCCTTCTTTGTAGTGGTTGGATTCCGCGTATCTGTCACTATAGCCTCAATGATATTGTCCTGAGGTCTGTCAGTCAGCGGCTGTTCATTCCGTTCTGGAGCCACTGAGTTTAGGCGCAGTGATAGCAAGATGGAGTGACGCTGGTGCTATGGGAGACGGGGCGGTGTTTGGTGTGGGATGCTACATACGTCAGCACATTTTCGACTACCTATATTACTCGCACTTCCCACGTGGCAGGAGCCCTCTGCCGAAACTTTAGCGGCGGCGAAGCGGCATTAGTGTGCGCTCCCTTCTAAGATAAGATCCCAAACGGATAGCGGGATACTTACGTAATAGGCCAACACATTGTTACATTTGTGTGTAAATTTCTGATAATTCTATACAGTTACTCACATTTGACAGCAATCACCGTCGCGCTATCCATGCAACTTGTCTTTTCATGAACTTATAGCATTATCATTATCAGATGACATTCGTGGATAACCAACTTAGGTCTGTAGGACATGGATACAATACATGTTCATACCTTTGGTAGTGGAGACTGCGGGCTGCTTTGGGGGAACCCAAATTGTTCTGCATGACATAAGCCGTCGACTCAGACAAAAGGGAGAGGAGCCCGATCCAAGGTTGTCCGTAGCCATCCAGCATGGAAATGCCGCTAGTGTTCTGGGCTCTTTTGCACCAAGAATGGCGAAATACGGGTTATTATAATAAGACTTGTATTCAATTTATACCATTAGGTTACCCATTTCATTTCATAGATTTTGTTTGACAAAACCTACTAAACTGCTAACAGCGCCATCAAACAAATCTAGAAGACTTCGCGGCTTAGTATGTTTCCTTAGAACGAAACAGTTAGATACCTACAGCTCTTAAGTAGTTCTACGTGTAATATATAGATGGCAGTGTAATAAACATAATATGAACGGGAAAATGTACCTTTTATGCCTTTGTGCCCATTTCTTCCGATAAACGTATTAAATGTGGCACAATTTTATTTAAAATAAGTTCTGCTGATTAGCAAAATATTGCCAGAAAACCATGAATTTGTCGTGGCATATTCACTTACTTCATATCTAAGCAAATAGATGGCGCCAGTGTACCTGAATTAAAATATTTTTTGGATTTTTGAACATTATTAATAACTGTTGGAATTAATCAACTTAAATTTACCGTAATATGCTTCTTAAACGGGAAATCACGTAGTAGTACACGTTTAAAGTATTTGAAACGTATGAAGTTTGCATTAATTGCAAATGTTTTACATCACGCTATCGACATTTTTAAATCACATTGCATAAATACAACTTCCAATTTACTAATTTTAATACTCTATTGCAACTTTCAAAAACCCTCTAAAATTTTTTCGCTTATAATATTAGTGGGATTTTATTTATTATCAAATCAAATTTATGACAGCATTAAACATATCATATTTACATAGATTTAATGGATCCCGGCACATTGGTCACTTTTCAACTAATTTCCTAAAAACACAGTTATGTATTTTTTGTGCACTTTCGTCAGTAGTGACAAATATGTACTTAAGTTTAATTTCTGTTTGTTTATGACACTACTGAACAATACAAACTTAAAATAAATTTGGGTACATTTTCGTCTGCAGTGAAAGAGAGCTTTTTTATAGGCGAACAACATACGGTGATCATCGTCTTCGAACAATATTTACAGCACGCAGCAATGTCACCTTTGTGATTATCACAATAAGGAACAAATCTAATATACCAATAGAAAATATATTTGATAAACAAGACAAAGGCATATTTCGATACTCTACTTCTTTGTAGGTACTAATATTTCTTATGCCAATGAAATTTCCACTTTATTCCGTTGTGCACTAACGTGCTAAATTCACAAATTTAAAATGGTACTTAGTACGACTTTGCATTTGCACTAAGATATCGATTAAAAAAACAAAACGATTCGCAGTCTAAATAAAAAATTAGGCGCCTTTTGCCTTTAATTCGATCCAGCCAGTATATTATGCATCGATTACAAAATCGATTTAACATATTTGATTCTGGCGGGAAAAATAATAGTGTTTATTTTGACGTTTGACATCGCCGTATCTCTGGTAATAAGGACTACTGTCCTCAATATTTTGTATAGAATATGACACTTAGCGACATTCGTATGGAGATATATCCTTTCCCCGATAAAGAACTTTGTAACAAAGTGAATAAAGTCGGTTTCGGTCCGTCGGAGTGGGGAGCGTCAGGTTTTTTTTCGTTACGGAATTTCTGGATTCGGTCCCCGCGCTCAAGGCCCGCGATAGAAGCTATGCAATAGCTTAATAGTATAACTAAATAATACACAAATGCTATGTACTGATAGAAAGAGGCGCGTTGATAACAGAATGGTGATAAGCGGGTGACATATTTATGTTTGGTTTGGGAGTATTTTGATAGTAAGTGACGTGAGCAGCAGCGTGCCTATTGTTTCGCTCTGTCTATTAACTAAAACAATTCGTTCAGCATAATGTGTTAACCCTGAAACTATGAATTAAGTTCTAATTACCTACAGGACTAGGTACTACAGGAAAACACAATACAGATGTAGGCAGAGCTAGAGTCAGACGCACCGCGCTAAGTTTGCATAGATTTTAATATTGAGATTGCACAAGTGTTATTTTAAACGTCACTATGAAATTGTGTAACACTTTCATAGTCTGTGCTTACAAAATTAATGAATTACTCGTATTTCATTCATACACTGCCCATGCAGGGCCTATACCACGAAAATCGAACGATTGCGGATTTGTATCTCCATCTCTGTCACACTTGCTTATTGGAGTGACAAAGAGGTTTTCCCGTCAATGCCAATTTTCGATGTTCGTGGTAGGCATGCAGGTTTGAACGCGATATAAACATGTACCTACTCGTAATAATAATTTTTGTTTTTAATTTAGGCACTCCGCACTGTCCGCACTTTAGTAATTGCCATTTTCAGAACTTTAGACTCAAATAAATCACTGAATTTCAACCCCCTGGTTGACGGGCTAAAACATTATAAATAAGCTCTATAGAACATCTAGAATAATCCTTTTCATTTCAAGGAACTTAGGGCCATGGTAATAAACGCGATTAATTCGTTCTAAAGTGTTTAATCTCAATTCTAAGAACTGGTCAAATCACCAGTAGGTATGTGTAGAGTTAATAAAGTTGCAGACAAATTTTCTCTGATTTATAATCTGAACATTGTAACAACTTTATGTGCATTACATTCTTGCGATATCAACAACTAAAGTGAGAACTACGATATTAATTTACAACTCTGTTACCTTGTAACTTTACTTGTACACGACAGTTTTCGGTTACAAAAAATATTTAAGCACCACCCGAGATCGCCCACATTCGGATATTACTTTAAAATTTCCCGCACAAGCTATCTCAATAAAGAAAATTATATTTTTTTATCGCATTAATAAAGTAAAACCATCGGGAGTGAGCGGTAACTTAATCCTTCGAAACCGGATAGCAGACAGTATGGCGCGGTCTCTACTTTTTTTTCCAACTTTTTTCCATAAAAAAGTCAAAGAAGTTTTAAACGCTTTTTTCTGTTTGTCTCGTGTGTGATCCTGGCTGGTGACGAACGAATGTTTTGGCAGAAATGAAGAAAAAAATTAAGATATTGGTTTAAGATAATACGGTCGATAATTTTGACATTGTAGGAAACTGTCCGGGAGGTAGAGTGTTTGTGTGTTCATATGTCGAGTAGGATTAGTGTTGTGAAGCCAAACACAGGTGACTTGATGTGATCACAAACTGAAAGATGAGGGCTGATGAGATGTGCCACCTATAGTTTTATGGTCAATCCGCAGCTGTAGACTTGCTAAGGCGTGTTCTTAACTAAAGGAAACCACAAAGCCATTGGGATTTTTTCGCAGGATGAGGTCGCAAAAAGAAAATAAAGATCAAGCGAATGAAATCGAAGCAAAGCAATGAAAACCATGCTGAAAAAAATAGGCTGAAAATCTTACAACCTCCAACTTAACGTGGTACCTATTTGGTAACTAAATATTGATGAGATTATTACGAGTATATATATATAGACGCGGAAAATCTTCGCTAAAAGCCTTCAAGCATTCAAGAAACACAGGGAGGAGGATCGGCATAAGTACCCTTTCTCATCTGCCGAAGTACAGGCCCTAGTTGTGTTGTGTTGTGACTAGTCCATATACAAAAACAGATTGAAGTGTGCAAGATTTGTTAGTGTAGTTTCTATGTAGGTACCTATTAGTGTTATCACTGTTTTCAGATACAGATTGGTTTATGTATGTAGGTACTTAATGTGTGAGAAGTGCGTCTGAGTGCTTGTTTCCTCCGCAAAAAGTGACAAAATCATTTGGTCGGTAAAAACTAAAATGACGCTTTTCCGTCGCCCTTGGAACGTGCTGGAAGCCTATGTTACTCGAAACTATAAGCAGGCATACATGTTATTTCTGCGGCATCCAGAAACTACTCACTTCCCTGTCAGCCTGTAGCTGTACAAACAGCAGCGACTTTACTGACCATCAGTGGACCTTATACTTATGTAATAAGGATTACAATTGGTCAACAGTGTCGGCGATGGCTCGAGTGAGACGCGCCATCTGAACCCTTTGACACGACAAATATTTTGTCGCTCGACACTTATTGTCGTCGTCTAAAGTTCTGTCAAACTTTAATTTAGACGTGAAACAGTTTGATGTAGCAACATGTTTTGGTATGTTTTGGCAGCGGATTTCATCGCCTAGTTTAGTTTAGTAAATTCTAAAATGTAAAAAACGGGCAGGAGCATGTCTGGCCAAGCTCAGTGCAAGGTTCCGTAGTTTACCGTCCGTCACAATAGGCGAACTTAAAAAGGGTTTTAATAGATACCATGCTTATAACCATAAAAACCCTAAAAATAGAAATTTAAGAATGTAAGTAACCTAATATTCATGTATTTATGCCGAAGTTAAAGAAATTCAATAAAAACACGGCGTATATAAATGAATTATAAATATGTAAAAATAGAAGGAAGAGACGAGGGGAGGCCTTTGCCCAGCAGTGGGACACTTAATAGGCTACTAAAAAAAAAAATGTATTATGAATATAAAGGCATACTTAAAGTGAAAATAACGATAACAATCTCTTGATCGCTCGAATGTCAAAAAATGCCCTCCGTGTCCAGAATCTTTATTACAGGCAGTTATAATCAGAAAAAAACTTAGGCAATTACTTTATTGTCATATAGTGGACATTAATAAATATTCTGTCATATAGTGGACATTATAAATATTCTTCCTTCGAAATGCTGAAAATAAACTCACAGAACTAAAAATACTACGCAAGTGGCAAGATTGACATTTCCTATGTTTTTCTACAAAGGGCGAACATCAAACCACATGTTCGTTAGCCGACCATAAAATATCTATCCCAAATAAAACGAAGGAAATTCGATATTTTTGCACAAAACCGGGGAATATTGTAAAAGTATTAATTTCTTACAAATGTGCAATGGCTTGAATTACCCTCTATGGATGAAAAGAAACATTTTTTATCGAAAACCTATTGAAGTGAATTATGGACAGGCAATCATAGAAAGGGTCAACTATTGTTGCCAATTCTCGATTTGTGGAGTTCAATTGTCAATTTTAACCCTTTCAAAGTTTTATTATTGACCTTTGGCCCTATAATGTCAACAATCGATCGAGACATTTTACAAATTGTTTTTTTACTTTCTACGTGAGAAATATTTATGAATACTGTATTCTGAATATACCTGATTGGCTTATTGTTTGTTGCTCGTTGGTATTTGTAATTCTTTGTTGTGTATTTTGTAAGTTTTTTTATAAACATTAAAAGTTAATCTTTATTTTTGAGTGATTTCGATTTTAAAAAGAGACTACCATCTTATGTACTTAGTAAAAACAAAATTTAGCCAAAATTAACATTGTCAATTTAAAGAAAACTAGAACCTTTTGTAACTACAGTGTACTAGGTACCTTAAATGTTGAAGACGTTTCAATTTATGTAATGTTTGAATGCTTGTAATTGTTAGTCAAACACATTTGACAATCAAGGCATTTGAAGTGTTGACACACCAACTCCGTTATTTGTCTTACTTGACATTTTAACATTTATTTTAACGCCCGCCGGTTATTTCCAATTAAGTTCCATTTAAATTAAAACTGAAGCAATCACCGGACACAGCTGGCCCATTTCTACTCACTATTTAGTTTAGTTCTGTTCTGTCTTGTTAGTCATTCATTACATTAGTAATTCTTACAACGATTACTTGCAGCTTTCAAACAAAAGTTAAACTAATTTAACCTTTATGGGTACTTGATAAGATGCACGTGTTATTTGGCAAGCAGACGATGTAAAGTGGTGAAAAACCAATGGGATAAACATGGCTGCCGCCGAACGAGTGAGACGTCAATCACCTGTCAACGCACGTCCCGCCGTCTATGCGCTCCTGGTACTGCTAAATGCAATGTACTGGGATTTGGACCACTAAAATACAAACGAAGCAAACGAGGTCCTCTACATTCAGGAAATAAACTAAGATTGAGCTTGAATTTCAGAACATGCACAGTACAAAGATTCAATTTCATAATAATAATTATAGTACTTAATCTTTTAGACACCAACAGGTTGATAACTGGAATTGTTAGGTAATAAGTAGGTACAAACTGTTTTTGTGAGTTAATAAAGGATGGAAGAAAGGAATTTAATTTTTACTTAAAAAATATCGAAACCACAATAAACAATTGTAACTAGTTATACACTTTAGTCCCAACGTCAATAAAAAAAGTACCGCAAAGATTTGGAAAAAATATTTATGGTTAAGATTATTTTGTCCCATGTCAGGTTAAAAGTCAAAGGTTACAATATCAAATCATAAATTGATACTACAACAAGAATAATACGATTGTTACCTAAGATTTTTCTAAAGAAAGGTCGCGTATTTTTCCCAAAGGGTCAAAGCGAACCCTTTTTAGAAAAAAAAAGAAAGAAAGAAATGAAAAAGTAACCGTTTACCGGAATTGTGACAAAAAATTACTCTTTACATTAATGCTTAACCCTTTTAGGGTTTTTAAGTGTGGGAAAAAAAAATGTTAGCTTGACTCTTTCTTATAAGCAGTACCTATTTTGTTTAGTAGACTTCTTAAGAAATGCAATTTATAAGGCCTACCAAAAAATAATATTTTTAGGTATAAATATTATGTCGAACTAGGCGTACTAAAAAAACGGCCAAGTGCGAGTCGGACTCGTGCACCGAGGGTTCCGTACAAACTTTTTGTTAGTTAGTTAGTTTTTTTTTATGTTGCAACTACACCTAGATGTCCATGCCATCCATGTTGCTGAGATGAAGATGCTAAGGTGGATGTGCGGAGTTACCAGGCTGGATAAGATCCGCAACGAATATGTGCAAGGTAGCCTGGGAGTCCGTGACATCGCCGATAAGCTGCAAGAAAACAGGATGAGATGGTATGGACATGTCAAGAGAAGACCACCCGATTACGTTGGCAACCGAGCATTAAATTTGTCTGTTTCCGGAAAAAGACCTAGAGGGAGACCTAAGACCACCTGGGCGAATGTGTTGCTGGCCGACATGGTGGCATGCAATGTTTCCGAAGACGACGTTATGGATAGGATAGGGCGAAGTGGAGGAGGCTGACCCCACCACCATGTGGGACACATAGTCGGGAAAAGAGAGAGAGAGCAACTACACCTAGAAGAAGGGATTTGACCTCAGACACATGTATCAACAGATTGGGTCAGTCGTTTGTACGACATGGAGTATGCGAGTTTGTTTTCCTTGATAATTGTTATCACGTAAACCATGTTTTTTAACTTTATTTATAAGACTGTACTTTCAACATGATACCTATCACATAAATTAAAAAAAAAACGTTCTAAGTTGGTTAAATTTCTAATTTAGTTCCGAAAAGTTTTTTATTTAAAAAAATTAATTAAGTTACGGTCAATGATATATTTTTTCTGTAATATTTATGATAATATTAACGTTGTGTAAATAATAAATCAATTTCGGAGATAATTTAAGGGGGTGAGAATGGTATTTTATTTTACTTTTTCGTTAAACAAACATATTTCGTTGTAAAAAAGAATGTCTTAGAATTCGCAATCTAGCCCTTTTAAATGATACCCCTCATGACCCATTAATTCAACTTTAAATTTCCGACCCCTCTTTTATCGGGCATTTTTCGTTGAAATTAAATAAAAATATATAAAAAATCTTCTCAATGTGGCTGGATTAACTTGGTTTATAACTATTCCAAATTTCAAATGGGTAGCTTAAGTGTCTTACCATGACGTCTTAACGCGATTCAGTTGACGACCTAAACTGAGTCGCTGCCATACAACTGAGCCTAAACTGTATCGCGTTAAGACATGGTAAGGCGCAAGGTAGGTACCATCGTACATTTGCCGCAAAGCCGCAACGGTATAGTAAGAACGTTACTGTCACAACTGGAAAGCAACCTTAACTATCCGTGCCCTCGGGGCGAGCGCTTGTTTGCGAACACTCGGGCAGCGCTCGGCGCTATCCGTCACTCTTGTGCCTACACCATACCTATTACTTTATATACACAGCTGCTTAATTCAATTCAATTCAATTCAATTCAATATATATTTATTTCAGACCAAATTATAGTCCATATTTATTTGTTAGTTAATTACAATAAAACCTACTTATATCTATGTTAGTTTATCCTAATCCTATCCTAATAGTAACTAATTTATTTTATTTACAATCTAGGTACTTTGGAGCATGCAGTGACGCCCAATGTCTCTTAAAAGGGTCATCTAGTCTCTCTCCTATTGCCGCTAAGAAACTGTTGGTGCTGCCCCGCACGCGACACATTTGTGAGGCTACTCGCTTGCGCATTATTGTATAAAAATCATCCATGCGAGCCTCAGCAAACATGCCGGATGCGCTGCAGAAACGCGGCAACCCCAACAGCATTCTATATCCGTTATTGAATTGGACACGCAAGGCACTGTAGGCTTTCTTGGTATAGTTGATCCATAGGCTGCTCGTATAGAACGACTGGCAATAAGACCTAAAAAGTGTCTGCTTAACCTCAGCCGTACAACGAGCGAACCTACGAATCAACATGTTTGTTCTAACTGCCAGCGCCCTGCGCTCCCTCTCAATATCGGCATCATCTTTTAGGTCTTCCGTCACTATATGCCCCAAGTACCTAAAACTCGAGACCCTATTTAAAGGGGCGCCACACAGAGTCACCGGCGGTGTAACCGACGGACTCCTTCGGTTAGCTCGGAACACGAGAAGCTCACTTTTTTTTACATTATAGCAGAGCCCGTGGGTCTCCGCATATGACTCGCATATCCCCAACAACTCGTTAATGGCACCGTTAATGCCTTTATGAGAAAACACTCGACGTGAGTTTCGTATGATATAGGTACATATACAGAGTGTAACATAAATGCGGGTGGTCTGTTTATGTCAAAAGTAGTCTTCAAAATACTCAGTTCAAACTGGTCCTGGACACGGGATCTCAGCCTATATTAAATGCAGAACGAGCGAAGCGAGCAAAGTTCTCCAAGTCTATTAATTGAAAGAGTTAAGAGATGTTGTATACTACAGCATAAGTGACTAAGGCCGGTCCTAGGGCCGGGATCGAACCAGCGATCTCCTGCTTTCGCGGCAGACGCCCTAAAACTTATCTATCTACCTGCCAAATTTCATGATGATCCAATCAACGATACTCGAGTTATTAAAACCGGATTGTTCCAGTAGACTTGGGGAATTCAGGAAAGCCAAAGCAGGAGATCGCTGGTTCGATCCCGGCCCTGGGCACTGGGGGCCTTAGTCACTTTTTCTGTAGGATACTAGGATATGACTTAAATATCTATCTATTAAAAATATCGTCACAACACAAGCCTTATTGAGCTTACCGTTGGACTAGGTCGATTTGTGTAAGAAGGTCCTATAATATAAAAAAAGTATTGTTAGTAGCATTTGCTCCACCTAAATGAGAACCTTACAATGGTGATCGCACGAGTTTCAAACAATTTTTTAATATTTGGTTAAAAAAGACTTAACATCAATCATTTCCGTTGTTCAAAAGGCTTCCACCTACAGCTGCCTCAAAAATACCACATTCGAAAGGCAGGTGGACTGAGAGCTTACTGAACTCAAACGGGCTTTTCTTTCTCTTTCCCACTTACACAAAATTCGTAAGCTTCCTTCCTGTGACAGAGAAGCACGCAGCCCTCAGGGCGCGCCCCGCCGGCGCCCGATGTTTGCTGACCACTCCCGAGCGCCCGGGTTTCGGGGGAGACGTGCAAACAATTTAGGAGATATGCAAAAAAAGATTAGTTGTGTAACCTTGCCTTTATTGTCTACTTATATAGTATTTGAAATTCAAAGAAATCAGGCTTTTTAGGGTTCCCCACCTCAAAAGGAAAAAACGAAACCATTATGGGAGCACTTTGTTGTCCGTCCGTCCATCCGTCTGTCTGTCAAGACCCTTTATCCCAGGAACGCGTAGAGGTAGCAAGTTGAAATGAATATCGCATACACAAGTCTGAGGTCCCTTGAAGCTGTGAAAAATCAAACCTCTACGAGGGGGACAACTCTACAATAATACACGCGCATAGCGTTACCTCAGGAACGATGCGAATTGCATCCAGTGTGACACCCGCCTAACACAAAACCAAGTGTCGAGTGAAGTCATAATGGTATCCTCTTTTACTCTTTTTGTATCTTGCTGAGCGTAAGACAGATGGCATTATGACTCCAGTCCCCAGTTAGCTATGCATGCAGTATAATGATGATGATGGTGGATGGAAGCTCAATCATCGTCACAACCCACAGGGCATGCAGATCGATGGAGCCCCGCGGCGAGGGCAGCCGTTACTGTTTGTTCTATTAAAAGGGAAATGGTGACAAACAAACCGACAGATCCCTTCTGTTTGGAAAGTACTCGAGCCAGTGTCGCCGAAATGGAAATCAAATGTATTGCGTATTATTTTACTGCCTTCATTTTGGTAAAGTGCCTTGATTGTAAGGTGTTTGCGAATGTGTTTAGGGCTGACGCAACCATACTTTTGTTAGATCGTATGTTCTTTTTATTCCATATATTAAGTATCTAGAGGAGGCCAAGATGCTAAATTATAGTAAGGCAAACATAAAAAAAAAACTTATTTATGCTTGGCTATGGCCCGCATATTAAGTAAATTATACCCTTTAAAAAGGAGATATATAAAAAACAATCAAAATAATAATAATAATAAGGCGGGCATCACTCATGGTGATGCAATGGCCACGCGACAACACCACTCCATCTGTCCGACGATGACTGCCCGATGCAGTCGAACCATGTCACGCCTATTGTGATAAAAATACGTGAGTGTTAACCGTTGCAATTTAATATCAGTATGACTCACTAAAGTTTAAATTATATGAAGGCAAACATCATCATCTTCCTAAACTAGGCACCGATCTTACATAATTAAACTAAAGAGCCTCGATTTAAACAACATACAATACGGCAAGTTAAAAACCGGCCAAGTACGACTCACGCACGAAGGATTCCGTACTATTTATCCATATCCATACTAATATAAAAATGGGGAAAGTGTGTGTGTCTGTTTGCTTGTCCGTCTTTCACGGCAAAACGGAGCGACGAATTGACGTGTTTTTTTAAGAGGAGATAGTTGAAGGGATGGAGAGTGGCATAGGCTACTTTTTGTGTCTTTCTAACGCGAGCCAAGCCGCGGGCAAAAGCTAGTTATCTATGTATAAAAAAGGGAAATAAATCACGCTTGTTGTATGGGAGGCCCCCTTAAAGTATTATGTTTTTTAGTATTTGTTCCTGCCGCTATGACAACAACATATTCTGAAAATGTCAACTGTCTAACTATCACGGTTCTAGAGATACAGCCTGGTGACAGACGGACGGACGGATGGCCGGACGCACAGCGCAGTTTTAGTAGGGTCCCGTTTTACCCTTTGAATACGGAACCCTAAAAGGACGCACGGCGAACTTTTGTACTTCACAAATCGATATCATTTTGACATCATTACAATATAGACCCGTACAATGATCGGCTCGCACTTCAGTCACATAACGTCATCATTCCTTCGCAATATCTTTCCATTGTTTTGCACAATTCAGAAAACAAAAACAGACACCAAACAATAGCCCATCGATTACCAGGGCAGCATAAGCCGAGAGCGTCAAATTATGTTGTTATGGAAACAGGGAGAAGTAGGCGCGTGGCGATAATGGCCCGGGATGGCATTATGTAATGGGCGCCACGCACCGCCTACTGGTTTAATTCTGGGATCGCACGGTGAGGGTAAATTAGTTACCTTTTTGTAATGTAACGAATATTCGCATTTGCATTAGCGAAAAAATCGAGTGAGAACGCACTCATGCGTGGCGATATGGCTCAGGATGGCATAAACTTTATGCCATAAAGTAATGAGTCTAAAATTGTCCTTCGTGTGTCAGTGTCACGCCTAAAGTCGTCCGTTTAAACACAAAAAACATATTCAGCCTGCAAATTACCTTTTTCCATGCCTTGACAGTAATTTAAATGTACTATAGTTATTTAAGTACTTAAAAAACAAAGCAACCAACCAGGAAGACAATAAAAAGAATAAATTAAATGAATAAGAGTACATAGGCATACATACACTATGTTCAGTAACTTAGCCGCGCCCGGCGACCGCAGACCGCCGACCGCAGCGCCGCGGCACGGAACGGTCTCACGCACTGGGCTGGCTACGAGCACTGTGGGGAACAAATATACAAAAAAACTCACCTTGACACAAAATGGTGGAGGTGCAAAAATACCGCAGTCCATTTTTATACAAAATACTTTAAAATCGACTGGTGAAATGCGAAAATTGTTAAAGTTATGATAATTAAGTCTTATGTTGTCCGCTGTTAAGGAAGCTAAAATATAGGATGAAATAAGATAAGAAAGATAAAGACTAATTCATGACACATATAGAAAAAAGACAATGAAAACAACAGAGAAAAAACCAGCGAAGTTCGTGTCGGACCACGCATAATTGAGGGTTCCGTATAAAAAATTGTGAAAGCAAAAAGGTTTAAGTAGGTACCTTTCATATATCAAGGCACTTACGTCATTTTTTAATAAATAGTTTGTTAGCAATAACTCAGAAACGGCCTGACCAAAATATGTTCAAAATTATTTTCGTGATAAGTTCGTCTTATCCTAACTTTTTCACATTTTTTGGACCTCCCGTTTAAATGTTAGAGGGTGGGGGACACTTATTCAGAATTTTACTTATTTTATACTGTGATTGTTGACGACACGAATATTTGCATTCGTAGGTATAATGCAATTATAAATTTGCATCATTTCAATCATTAGGTGACAATATATAAGTAATCAGGCCTATATAACTCGGTAGACAACACCACTGTGCGGCAAGCAGAGCTGAAACAAACGGTGGGCATAACGGGCAGTGGTCACGGGCTGAATCCGACCCCGTGTGGGAACAATGGAAAATAGACTACAAATTTCTAAACAAACGGGTTTTTCACAAGTTGGCAGCAATGTATACATTGACTGCAATATGTAGTTCTAGACGTAGGTAGTTTAAGGAAAAAAGATTCAATCCATAAGAATTAGGTACTTAATGAAATTTGAACTTTCTGTCATAATCAAAAGTTATCTGTCTCCATGACAGGTCCCTTAAAACAGAAACAAGTATTATTCAATAAGATTGTCAACAACAGTGGAACACAAAATCCTGCCGTTCGGCATTTAGGATGTCTCAGAAGACGTCACCAATTCTGATGAAGTTGAACACAATGAACCATGCTACTAAAATGAAACGTATAGAATTTGAGGGTAGGTACCTACCTAATATCCTCATTCTTGGCTGAAGTCCACTATAGCCCTAATAACTACATTACATAGTTCCAATTTCAACTGAATATCCGTTATCTCTATGCCGGCCATATACTCCCGTATGGGAAATTTGTCTGGCTGATGCCCGGCGGACTTACCCACTATAGGACCAGAAGGATTGCCCAAACGTATAGCTGCGATGCCACGGAAGGGCACTTAGCTACCCAAGTTAGAGTTAGTTTTCCGTCGGGACTAATAAATATCTCTGGTTGAACCTTTAGCTTTTCGTAGAAGGAACCACTTCGTTATCGAGGTACCTTTTCTTACATTAAATACTTCCGTTATCCTGTTATTAATGTTAATAAAAAGCATAAAATAAGAACATTATGTAAAAAATTGAACAAGTTAGTTCGAAATGAAAGCGGAAAGCTTAAAAAAATCCGTTTCATCCGCACCCTGGATCGGGTTTCACTGCATCTGCAGTAAGTGCAGTGAACGCTTTGTGAGTATGCGCTCCTGGTAGTTTCCATTACTTTCGAAGAGAAGGCATGAAGATTATTTTCATTTGTATAAAAAATAATTAATCTTACGTGAATTATTCTTACGTGTAAAACTAAGTATGAGGAACTGGAATCTGACTTTTACCATACCATACCCTAAGACCGGATTTACAGTGGTAAGTTTTTCTTACGTAAGTAGGGATACATGCAAGAATAAGACAGTGATGTTCATGTCCTATTCTTGCATAATAGCTGCGTCTTGCACTTTGTGATGATGCCCTGTTTATAGATCCATTTTTAGGGTTCCGTACCAAAATGGTAAAAAGTGAACCCAGTTTGTCTGTCTGTCTGTCAAATAGGTAAATATCTCGAGAACGACTAAAGCTAGCGATTTGAAATTTGGAATACATAGTTATAAATTAAACAAGGTTAACTAAGTCAGTATATATTTTAACTAGCTTTTACCCGCGGCTTCGCCCGCGTACTAAACGTAACTTTCAACCGACTACAAATAAGGAGGTTCTTAGTTGGGCCCGTATATTTGTATGTACCTACATATGTATGTTTATCCGCTATTATCTTGCGGTTGGCTGAACGGATTTAAATGGAATGGATGGTTGTCGCAAAAGTGATCAAACTGAAAAATTCAAGTTGGCGGCTGTTTCTCAATTTTGACCTCTGATTTGTTATAAAGAACCTCTCGAACCCTTTATATGTGCCTACCGAGCTTTATCATGAACTTTACTCTATAAATTCAAGATGGTGGCCGTTGATGGTGGCGTTGGTGGTTCGTTAGAAAGAACCTTTCGGATCCTCGGATATCGATTTTCATCACGATCAGAACATAACTGAAGAAATTTTAGACGATGGCCGTTTTTCTCAGTTTTAACTTCAGATTATTCATAAAGAGAACCTCTCGGAAATCGATTTTAACACGATCGGATCAAAATCGAAATAATGCAAGATGGCGGCCGGATCTCGCAGTTTTTACTACAGATTCATTACTGAGGAATCTCTCGGATCCCCATATACCGATTATTATCAAGGTCGGATTAAAACTCAATAAATTCAAGATGGAGCCCCTTTTCGCAATTCTGATCAAGGACCTATTTTAGATTTAAGGTAGGCAGAGGTAGGTCGTTAGGTAAGTTACACTTACTGTATATATTTCCCATGTTGACTTTTTCACCCCATTTCGTACTCCTATTTACTCATTTCTCGTTAGGAATACTCCTGTGAATAAAATAGTCTAATAAATCTTGTTTCCCGATATACAATCAAATCCCACTTCACCCCTTTAGGAGGAGAATTCTAAAAAAACCTAGCTATTTCCCGCAGCTTCGCCCGCGTACAAAATAAATGTTCAACCGTAACGTAATTTCAAAATCAAGTTGGCGGCTTTGATTCGTTATAAAGAACCTCTTGGACCTTTTGATATGTACCAACCGAGTACATATTACGACCAATGTTGACTTCTGATTCCTTAGAAAGAACCTTTCGGATTCTCAGATATTGATTTCCATCACGATCAGATCATAACTGACGAAATTTCAAATGGCGGCCTTTTCTCGCAGTTTTGGCTCCAGATTCATTGTAAAGAACCTCTCGGATCTTCTTTCTTATCTCAATTAGAAGGTGAATTCTGAAAAATCCTTTCTTAATGCACCCCTACACCTTAATAAGAAACCTACGTGCCAAATTTGAAATTCTAGAAACAGAAATAAACAACAAAACGACACTCATATTGATATTTTGAGACTTCAACCCCATCGCACCCCAACAGGGAAGATGGTGTATCATATGTCCACCTCATAGGATTTTAAAATGGTTGTTGTTTTTGATTTCAGCGACCCGATAAACCATAAAAACGATAATCATGATGTTTTTTGACTTTGTTACCCCTTTTTGCCCTCTTAGGGGTTTAATTCTCAAAAAATCAAATACACGTCTTTACTCATTTATTTTTAGAAATACTCTTGTGTAGTTTTGAATAAAATAGTTTAACTAATCATGTTTCCCCATACATAGTTTGTACCGTCATTTCTCCCCCTTTGGAGGTGAATTTTGAAAACTCCTTTGTTTCTGCACCCCTACGCCTTATAAGGAACCTAAGTGTTAAGTTTGGAATCTATAGAACCAGAAATAAACAACAAAACGACACCCATATTTATATTTTTAGAGTTTGACTCCCTCGCGCCCCAACAGGGAAGATGGTATTTCACAATCGCCACGTTAGATTTTAAAATCGTCGTTGTTTTTGTAATCAGCGACCCGATAAACCAGAAAACGATACCCATGTTGTTTTTTTACTTTTTCACCCCTTTTCCCCCTTATATGGGTTGAATTCTCAAAAAACCTGAAACACGTGCTACCTCATTTATCTTTATAAATACTCCTGTAAAGTTTCAAATGGAATAGGCCAACTAATCTTATTTCCCCATAAAAACTTTGGACTTCCAAATCACCCCCTTAGGGGGTTGAATTTTGAAAAATCCTTTCTTAATGAACCTCTAGACTTTATAAGGAATCTAAGTTTCAAATTTGGTATCTCTAGGACCAGCGGTTTGGGCTGTGAGTTGATATGTCAGTCAGTCAGTCAGTTAGTCATTCAGTCAGTCATTTTCTTTTTTATATATTATATAGATAAAAACACCTTTTTTGTATTTTGATGAGAAACCTTTACACATAAAATAAAGTATCTAGCTAAACAGAAAACCTTCCGCCATACAAACTTTCAACACCCTTTTCACCCTTATAAGGGTCGAATTTTCGAAATCGCTGAAATTACTTTTTGTAAACTCTAATGAGGATTCTTTTCACAAAGTTTGTAGTCTATAACTAAAAGGGAAACGCTTCCGCCATACAAACTTTTAACACAGTTTTCACCCCTTTCGGGGTTGATTTTTCCAAAACGCTAAAATTACTTTTTTTGTATTTTAATAACAAACCTCTACACCAACTTTTGAGTCTCTATCTAAAAAAAATAACTTTCTTCCATACAAACTTTCAACCCCGATTTAACCCCTTTAGAAGATGATTTTTTCAAAACCCTTTCTTATTCGTTACCTTCGTTAAACACCTAACGTAATGTGAAAATTTCAGGATCATACGTTTAGTAGTTTCGGCTGTGCGTTGATCAGTGAGTCAGTCAGTCAGGACTTTTCCTTTTATATGTATAGATTTATTTTTATTGAAAAATTCCATAAATGAGAAATAGGTATTAAAATCCACTCTAGACCTAAAAATCAATCGTCAGTGTCAACTGTCAATGCAGTCCACAAAGAGTATGTTGTCGAGTAGGAGAACCCCTGCTTTGACCCACTGACATGATCGCGGTGAAGTTCGATATAAAACTTAGAAAATTGATGTCATTAGTAGAAAACCCTCTTCAAACCAATCTAAACTTTCGGCTCCTGGTACATAAAGTTCAAATTAAACAGTATATCGAATAAAAAGTACCTAAACTTTTGTTGGACAGTACAAAGGGTGTAAGCGCGGACGTGCACGTGGCGCATATCTGGGAAATGCCGTAATTTGGGGGGTGTTTATGGGATTTGCAAGGATTGGTACACCCCTTGTTACCCGTTTAAGTCTACCGAAAAATTTATTTTCTCAAAAATGAATGGTCCATTAATGTTAAAAAACCGGCCGGTCATTCATCTATAAATATGATGCAATAACTTCACATGAATGGAATAGTCCATAAGTGATATAGTATACTATTTTGACTAAAAAGTCTTTCAGTTAAAAACTAGGGAAAACGCTTATTTACAGAAAACCGGTTTACTCGGTGAGATCTATTTCAATGATGCGATTAGGGTTATAGGGCCTGCCTATAGATGCCATTATGTACCTACGTGCTCATGATTGAGCAATCATAATTGCGCAAATTCTAATTTGGCCAAAAGGCAAAACACCGATAAATGTGCTGGTGTGTTCTCAAGTAACGTAACCATTTTCATCCGAAAACTATATATTATTTGGTAGACAAATCCAATAACTCAAAATTGAATAGTTAAGTTTTTTACAACAAACAAAAACCGACTTCAAAAAGGGAAAAATAAAATGTTCCTTGCGCTATATGCGCTACTTACGTTCTTCGGACACGTCTCTCGACGTTCCCCAGGAAGCCTAGAGAGAGTCATAATGACGGGATAAGTTGAAGGCAAGAGACCCAGGTGCCCTCCCACTACTAGATGGTGCTCCCAAATAACTGCCCCACGCAATAAAATCTCCACGACACAATGCATTTGGCGAGAGATAGGAACCTATTAATGGAGGAATCTGGTCTTCAAGAGAATGATATGATGTCACGATCCTCAGCATTGAGGGAACGACTGATGATGATGATATGCGCTACTAACTGATATGAAGTCGGTGCATTTCTAAACGATACTGCATTGAACAGAGATTTGACTTCGCACACACTTCAAAAATATGAGTTGGTATGGTAGCACTTACAAAAAGGGGACATTTTATTTTTTCCCATTTTAAATCTGTTTTAATTTTTGTTAAGTGGTTTCTATATTTTACACAGAGTTTACTTACTATGGAAAACCTACTTAAGGAAAAATAAAAATTGAAAGGTATATTATTTAAAAGAGCCAGATATTGTTTATCGAGCAAAGCACGACGCGCAGTCTGCTTCTGACTTTTGGAGACTAACAGGTATATTCCGATTATTCAATAAATAAAATAAAAAATTGGCGACAATCTTATACAAATCGACTTAGTCCCAAACTCCGCAAATCTTGTACTTTGGGTATGGGTACTAGGCGACGATATATAAACTTATATAGATAATACATAGTATACATACCTACACAGAAAACGTCCATAACTCAGGAACATTATTGGTGATTAACACACAAATAAATGGCCTGACTAGGATTCAAACCCGAGACCTTTCCTAGGCAGGATCACTATCAACTAGGCTACGGTGACTTTAATTTAATAAGAGCAAAACGTAACACAAAATACGAGGCGAGATCTCGGTCTCGGCTCGGCTCTCGGCCAAAAAAGGCCGAATTGCTCGGCTCTGGCCGAAAGTTCCGACTTGACACTTTGTGCGATTTTTGTGGGTTTATAAAGTGTATCGTGTCAGATCGTGTCATCGTAATGCAAGTGATGTCTTTTTTTTCTCAGACTGTGACTTTAATGTATTTTTTCAATGTTGGCTACAACAACAGACTAAATTTTGATTAAGTATTACATATTTTTGGGGTGTGTTTTTTAGAATATTATTATAAAATCTCTATCTCGGTCTCGGCCGAGAATTCAATTTAGTTTCGGCCTCGGTCCATCGGTCTCGGCCTCGACTCGACACAAAAGTAGTCTCGGTCGGACTTTCAATCTCGGAATACCCCTGCGCAGGAGTGGGTAAACACGGCTCCCGCTAATTACCCTGCGCCTGCGCAAATATGTGCGCATCATTACGCACTCCTTCACTCGTCTTACTCGGCAAGTCGTGTCGTTTTCTTTTTTTAAGGACTTTCAGTATGTTTTTTGTTTTATACAGTTTTTGTTCTTTGACTGTAACGTGTTCTTTTGTTTCTGTACGAAAAATACATAAGTAGGCATGGCACTTACATAAAATAAAGACAAATACTACTTGCCTGCGTATTGTATTGTAGGTCTGCAATACACTGTCGTAGTACCCTCTATATTTTAGGCAGGTGACACACGACACCCGCAAATAGACTTAGAAAGTATACAAAGGTTGGTGAACCCCTAAAATAATAGTAGTTTACAGTTTTTGACACCGTCACGTAGGCGTAACCGACACCGCGTAACGCGAGAGGTTATGTGTTTTGCATGGTGACTAGTTGTTTATATCAATATTTTGACATGGATAGTTCGTGCCTGAAATTTTGATGGAACTAGTATTAGATTACAAAGCTTCTTTTTAAGTGATCTGTAGAAAGAAGTATAATTTACTTACTTAAAAATAACTAGTTAATTGAAAGATAGCTTTAAAAACATCAAATAAAAGTACCAAACTAAAAAAACTAAAATTACTATTAAATAAATATAATATCTAACACTAGTTAATGAGTTTTGAAGCATAAATAGAGCATAAACAGACCAAACCACGAATATAAGCTTTTCGTTTTATGAATTACATTTAAACAACAATATCAAATACATTAACTACTTACATCCAATTTTAAAATATATTAAGTTATGTAATTTGACTACAACACGATAACGGGTCACTCACGTAATTGTAATCGAATTACACTCGACATGTTCCGAATAATTTACGATAATCCCGATGACGAACATCGTAAATAAAATTAGGTACTTTCTCTAAAATGTAAATTTTCTAATACAGTTGCTCAAAAAGGAACCTTTTTCGCTCCTTTTTTCGCCACTGTGCCTACCTATTAAAAAACTTCGTTTGGTACACATGCGGGAATGTCATTTTACACACGTCCCAAGTATTGCAAATTGCAAGATATATCGGGGCTCGTGATGTAATTCCATACTTTCCGCACTAGCATCGAAACGTACCGTACCTACTAGGTATTCTGATGTCGGAAGTCAAAAGCAATACCGCTATCGGATCCCGGAACAAACAACCATGTTTGCATGTTTTTATTTTTAAGTATGTAGGGAGATATATATGCAGTCTGGTCGACCAAATGAGCAAAATTAGCGGTGGCATATTTTATTGTTTTTCTAGAATTCTTAAGTAGAGATGTGGCCTCACTCTGCATTTTCTATCGCATGTATTATGGGGAGTGTTCCGAGGAATTGTTCGGATTAATCCCTGCCGCTTCTTTCCGCCATCGCCCTACGCGACAATATTTCCACTCTCACCATTTAGATGGTTGGCAGTCCTCAACTGTGCGCTTTTCCCGAAACTTCCTGCCTCGCACAGCTAAACTGTGGAACGAACTGTCGCCAGCGGTGTTTCCGGACCGATACGACCTTCAAACCTTCAAGAAAAGAGCGTACTCCCACCTTAAAGGCCGGCAACGCACTTGCGACACCTCTGGTGTTGCGGGTGTCCATGGACGACGTTAATCGCTTACCATCAGGCGATTCGTTTGCTCGTTTGCCACCTATAGCATAAAAAAAAGTACAATTTCTATAATCAGAACAGATCCCGGCGAGACTTTATACCTGTCTAGTGTCTATACATCTGTAAACTTCTTTTAGTAAGCTTTAGGTACTTACCTACACAAAATATCCCCATGGCTCGAAGTGTATCCGCTTGGGCCCCCTCTTATCAGATAAGATAAGATAAGTTAAGATAAGCTGTTTCTGCCCGCAGCAAAATGTTAATGTGTTCTGGTGAAAAGGGAACGGACTGAAAACCAGCGTTGCGCAGTTATAAGCTAACGTAACATATTCTGAGCCTGTTCCTTTTGTCACGCATATTTACTAAGTACCTATATAATACTGCAATTGTATTATGCACTCTATATTGTGATTATTTCCGTGATCGTGGCAATAAATGATTTCTTTCGTTCTTTCAAAAGTATAAATAATGAAAAACTTTTCCTTAATAACGTCATCAATGTATATACAAACAGTCCTTCCTTCAACTCAGTCAAAGCGAACTCATTAATAAACACTTGAATGAAATCTTTTGGAAATCCTTTATTGGTTTATGTTTGTGTCTCCGCGGTAATATGTTTGTGTTTGATCGTGCGCGCGGCCCGTCAATATTGATGGGATCAATATTATCGTGATCGACTTGCCCGCTTTACAGGTTGGATTTCGAGTGCTTTCTACTAGGGGTTAAGAAGGTGTAGAAGTTCTTGACAGAGATGGAAATAATCTTCTCGTTTGTTCGATTGTGTTTTGGGAAGAGAATTAAAGTTACAGTCAACCAATTGGAACCCTAACCCACTCTAGAACCATGTCAAAATGACAAGCAGTAAGTGATTTATAGCGTCGTCACTAAGACATAGTCCTGATTGTCGTTTGTTACTGAAGATGGCGATGGCGTCTATGGATTCGTTTTTTGTTTTTTGTTTGCAAAATGTTGTTTAATGTGTAATATTGATAGCTAATTGTGCAGTAAACTAACGAAGCAGTATACAGCTAATGAAGAATTAATCCTGAAACGAGTTCAGTGACTCCTTTAGTCATTAAGCGGCAATCCCGAGATGTTGCCCCCCTGGGAAACTATATTTTAAGTCTTATAGCTATAAACTTGACATATAGCGATGTCAATTACCGAACAACGTCGCCCAAGTGGCAATACACCATTCTATTTATATAATATATTGTAATATTGATAATACGTGACACTGGCAAATTTTGTCTAACTCTCGAACAGAAGCCATTATTTAAAAGAAGAAGAAGAATACATATTCCTACAGTGGCCTGGGGTTCCATTTGGTTGACTGTAACTATATAGGTATAATATCCGTTGTCATTTTCTTTAAAAATAAGATCAGGAACAGGGGTGGGAGGGGGAGGTTGCTTCCATTGATGTAATAAGTAGGTACCTAAACTAGAGGAGACGACTAGAACAAAATATGTATTTACGCCATATTGCCTATGTTAGACAGGCGATGAGCCAACGAATGTAGCTTACTAGATACTCGAAGAGCCGGCGGAAAAGCGATTGATAAATATCAAATAATACTTGTTTCGCACATAAGTTCGAAAAAAACTCAATAACAACCTGCTTACCGATGCGCCGCCAACACTTCATAGCAATACAACTGACGAACTAGTCCGGGCTAATCAATTCTATGCCTAGTCCATCGAAACGGTCATTAGATTAACTTAAAACTCGCTAGATGGCGCCTTTAAAAATGACTGTTTCTTTTAGCCTCAGGAATACGCTGTTAAAATCTCTCGCAATGCTCACGGGCACCGCGTATAGTATAAGTTTTGCCACATTTCTGGCATTCTTAACTCTATCTCCTCTCGTCTATTACTGCTAAGTGCGTGTTGGTTTGTCGGCTGTACCCGAATCGATGCTGTTTGTGTAGGCTGTTGTCCCAAGGCCGGTGTCGGGACTGTCGAGGCACCAGACCGGTCCCTGTTTTGGTACAACACCAATTCTAAGCAGTTTAATCGGTACCAACTATTTTTCATCCAAAAATAATTCAGATTAGTTCGTCTTTGACCTTTTTAGGGTTCCGTACCTTAAAAGGAAAAATGGAACCCTTATAGGATCACTTCGTTGTCCGTCCGTCCGTCTGTCTGTCAAAACCCTTTATTTCGGAAACAACATACACAAGTCTGCGGCCCCTTGAATTTGTGAAAAAACCAAACCTCTTCGTCAACACGTCGCATATTTCCCATACATTTGCAACGGGAATCAAAATGTATACCTAGGGTACTTCCCGTTGACCTAGAATCACGAAATTCGGCAAAAAACAGGAGCTTGTACCTATATAGCACAAGTACAGTCAAGGGCATAAATATCTATACACTTTTTGTCTTTTCAGCCATATGATTCCATATAAAGTAATGAAAAAGTTGTACATATATTTATGCCCTTGACTGTACCTGCAGGAAAATCCGAAAATCGTATAATTGCCGCACACTAAGAGTTCCGTGCCACCAGTATTTTAAACACCAGTATTTTTAGTTTATAAATGGGGGGAAGTTTTTTATCCCATGATAGTAGAATCATTAGTAGATTGTTAACCAAGTTATTTCGAAATGTTTCGGCGCTCGAACGCTCTACACGAAGTAATAATGCTTTCCCCCGACTTAAAATTTGTGAAATCTCAAGAAGTTTTGTTATTGTCCAGACATAACATTAACATGCCCACCGACATATTTTATTTGTCAAATGATTAGACAAAAAATTCACTTATTTCTATTTCTTCTTAATGCTTTCACGTTCTAGTTATATATTCCATGAAGTATCCTTTTGAGATGCTCTCTAACTTTAAGTAAACATACTTAAAAGGATTTTAAACGTTTACCGGTACCGTTAGGCTTCCCAAGAAACGTTTGTTTTCAAACATCTCGGAAAAAACACAAACACCGTTTAAGCTTTTTATTTGTTTAACAAAAAACAATGGGGGAGGTGCTTCCTAAAAGGTTTCATGTCTCACTCCTCTCCCCCGTCCCATCCTGCCCGGCTCTTCCCTCGGAAGGAAGGGTTGTAGGAAGCCGCATAAACTCTACCTTCAGTTGTTTTGACTGGGAGGAAATTGATATTTTCCTCGAATGAAAGCTAAGGATCAAATTTTGGTTTATTGTTTTAATTGTTGAGCTTGACACGAATTCATCGGCTGACAGAAGCTGTAAAAAAAATGGACAAAATACACTGACTTACCTAGATACGCCATCCTAAAGAACATCTTTCAGCAGCCATTATTAAAAGAAATGGCAGAACAAAAACGTCAAAAAATTTGGGTCAAAATGGCATTACGCATTACTTGCATTGATATTAATACAAACGTTGAACGTTTCGTACGAAAAAGAGCTTGCTGAAGTAAGCATTAAGTGTCAAATTCATACAGTTTCAACTTTGGAGTTACGAAAATCTCATACGATTTAGTAACTCAGTGGAAAAAATTTTAGAACATAGTGGGAAATTGGGTCTATCTTGAAGAGAATAAAAAAATACGACAATAAAATAAAAATCCGCCCCTATATTTGTTCTTATGAGCTTATGAAATATACATGGTAAATATCTGGTTTTAAATAGTAATTAAAATGTAAATGACCATGTTAGCTTAAAATCGTAATACGTATACTCAACATTTTCACAGACAAAATAAATTTTCATATTTGTCTTTATCTAATACAAACTTTGCTTTGTCCAACTCATTGCTCATGTGACTCCACTGACACCCTAGTGTCAGTGGAGTACCACTACACAAACTTGCGGGCTACGACGCTTTTCATGAAGAATAGTGTAAAAAAATATCCATAAAAATTCCTTTATAGGTAACACTAGTTTTGCACAACGAAAGTGCACAGAATAGCTTTCAAACAATTTCTTCCGAATACTTTCCACAATGTCAGCAAGTTTCGCTACACAATAGCGCGAAACAAGCGTAAATAAACATCTTTGCTACAATAGCTTTCTTACACAATCTTACTTTCACAGGATTTCGATTTCAATCGGTATTGGACAATATTCTATTTCGCATTTGTGTTTAACCACGCGAAGCACAGTAGTTTAGTTGTATGGTACGATAGTTTCTTTTGAAACTTTAGCGACATTTTTTGCAAGAGACGTAAAGTTCTTCTGGCACGAAATTATACCAAGTTTGAGATTTTATACGTGTCTTTGTCTATACAGCGTGCTAGTCTAATTAAGGGCGAACAATTAAACCAGACTGCAGACAGAATTTATTAGTGTTATTATAAATAGACTTAGCAAGCGAAGTAAGTGAGATATTCCAATGTACTTGGACCATACTTGGACACTCCGTCGTTTGTATAAATATTAAATTATAAATAAATGTTTGGGACAACCTTAAACAAATCAGCCTAGTCCCACCCCCACCCCACGGTAAGCTCAATAAGGCTTGTGTTGTGGGTATTTGACGATGATATATAAAATAAATAATCATCCATAACTCAGGAACAAATATTCGTGATAAACACACAAATAAACGCCCTGACCAGGATTCGAACCCGGGACCTCCTGCTTCGTAGACTGGGTAACAACTACCTACCAACTAAGCTAGGAGGCCGTTGTATGTATGTATGTATGCTTGTATGTATTTTTGACGATAACTCGTTGATATTCTTCGTGAAATTTAGCGAAACTCTAGGTCCATGGGGACCATGGGGTCCAAGTACGCAAGTTTTTTGTAGAAATCACGAAACGTCTGGTTGATGTTACTGGTGACCGAAGAGCTGGTGGCTTCCTCGCACAGCGTATCAGCATTTCGATACAACGAGAAAATGTCGCTACCATCCTAGGTACAATGCCTCAAGGACCTATTTTAGATTTAACGTAGCCAGAGGTAGGTAGCTAGGTTAAAGTTATGTATTTAAAACAAATTATATTAATTAGATAAATATAACAACACTATCTTTTATTTTCCAGGTACCTACATAATAGCGTAAAGGAAAGTGTCCACTCGCCCGAGATTGCATTTATGCAATTTCTACCGAGAACGTTTTTAAAGTGCAGGGACGGCATTCCCTTCCAGCTCATTACTTGACATAATAGTACGTCTCGACAGTACTGCAAGTTTTTTTTAAGTTGGAGCCATTGTAGTCGGCGCCAAGTCTTACGTCAAGTGATGTGTGGGAGCCTCGTTGTTAGGTTCTTTGTGATGACTTGATGAGTGCTCTTGATTTGGTCTATTGTGTGATGTTTTTGCGTTGACATGGCTATTAAGTTGGATAATCGGTAGTCATTGTGAAATTTATTTTCATATAAGAAAAACAACATTTATTTTCAAAATATATACAGTAAGTGTAACTTACCTAACTACCTACCTCTACCTACCTTAAATCTAAAATAGGTCCTTGAGGCATTGTACCTAGGATGCTGGCGGCATTTCCTCGTTGTATCGCAATGCTGATACGTTGTGCGAGCCTACCACCAGCTTGTCAAATTTGTAATGTTTTAAAGAAAGTAAAATTCCACACTTAGTGCATGGTAAACTAAAGGATCCAGGACATGACCCCGTGGTATCAACTATTTTTTACTGCAATATTGCGGTGTCGACAGCAGACACGTCTGCTTAAAGCAAAAATAATTAGAGAATCTTTAGATTTTATTTGCGTCAAATCCCTAGAGCTATTCGTATTATCAGTTTACGAGGTAGTAGGTAGCTATACCTACTTAGCTCTGACGGATCACATATTACTTTGGTTTTAAATAATTGCAATGCTTAGAGCCACACCTGCGTCAACCAGTGTTCGCCGACTAACTCGCAGTTAACAGAAAAATTCAATACTTAACTCCGGGTTAGCTGGCGAACCCCGTGTAGCAAGTGGCACTTAGGTACTAATTTTCTTCTTATCAACCCTTTGTCTAAAACAGACAAAGATTTGTAAAAAATAGTTAATTTAAGAAATAAGCGATGATAAAGTTTTGAGTTGGAACTATGGTGGCATGGTGGCGACATTATTAAATATAATATAACCCCTTTAATTAAATAAAGTTTAAAAACAAAACGGATTTTTTGGTCTCAATAGATGCTTTTTATTTAAGCATCTATTGAGACAAAAAATCCGTTATGTTTTTAAATCCGCAACATATTAGGTTTCATTAGGGAACATGTCACGCCTATTGTGATAAAAATACGTGAGTGTTAACCGTTGCAATTTAATATATTAGGTTTCGTTAGACATAATTAATTCCATCTGAACTACCTATACCTAGACTGTTCATTCTTGCGCATACAATTCAGTGGCGCCACCCATAATTACATCCTTATTGTTTCTTACGTGTTGTTTGTCTAAGCTCGCCTATTTTAGCAACAAGTCGCCATTTTTTCTAGTGAAAGTGAGCGCCAGGTACGCTCGGGCGACCATCCTCAGGTAATCTGTTGCTACCAGCTTATCCGCCCGGGTGCCCGCTGCCCGACGGGATTAAGATAAACATTTACATTGGAATTTTGGAAAAAATCGCATGTCTGTTGTTCTTGTCTTTGTTTATCTTTCCCGTGCTTGGGTACAATTATGCTTTCTTGTTTTAGCTTGAATAGGCAAGATAAAAGAGACCATACTATTTAGTATTAGCCTTAAAATAAATAAATCACTTAAGGGCATATCCAACGTCAATGGCCTTCGGTCTGAATCCTTTGGTTTTATGATAGTTTTTGAAGTTTATCATATTATCAAAAGCATCTTTAGGCAAAATATTACCCCTAAATTACTTCAAAGCTATATATATATTGTCTCTGAGATATTTGGCATCGAATTTGAACAATTTTAGGTCGAAAAATTAAAATCTAGTTTTGTGGCCATAAATTTTGTCTTAATTAGTTTAAAATTAAAATCTCAGGCAAATTTTTAGAAACATGAAAGGTGAATATGAAAGACCTTTTACTGAAATGATATAACGAAAAACGTGTTTATAGAAAATCATAAAAAAATAAGTCTTTTTTTCTTAGTTTTGTAGACACGAATGGAGATAAAAGATTGAAGAACCGATGGCCGTTTGTTTTATAATTCTGTCTGTAGTGCAGTGCAAGTTTAGTTCAGGTAACGACTCAAAGTTTGTCAAAAATCGATGAAAACGTCGTTAAAAGAAATCTCAATTTGACTGTACGTTGTGTTTGTTACTCGTTTTCTTCATCGCATACGAGTCAATTATGATGTTTTTAGGGTTCCGTAGTCAACTAGGAACCCTTATTTATAAACATGCTCCTTAGGTACAATTTCAATGAGTCCACAACTAAGATTCTGATCTGATGATGAGATCCATGAGAAACAAACTTTTAAAAGGCATAAATAAGTACGTGGTGATTTTAGGGATATAATAAGGAACTCAAGTACGCAATTAAAAAAAAACCACAAATTTCCAATTTTTTTTATGAAATTACTGTAGCACGTACAACCTAGGTACTTATTTAATCTATATAACATTATAGTATGTATAAATTAAAATTTCCTCAACAGTTAATCAAATTATTACCAAAGCTCAACCATCCCCTATTAATTCGTATCATTATTCGTGCACAAATGCGCATCGACCCCCATGGGCCGGGATGCTCATTTGATTCGGAAACCCGATATTTTACGGCGGCCATTGTTTAAACAATTGCGTAAGTGATTGTACTAGAGCACCTTGCGGATGGTAGCTGCAGGAGGGAGCCAGGCGTAGCTTTTTGTTGGAATCGGGGACGGGTCCGATTTAGGGCGATTGAATAAAGTTAGCATTTAGTTTAACGTAAAGAGATAAAGCTCGCGTAGTGGTACCTACTCTGGAAAGGACAATCTAGACTGTATATCATATGCCGTTATACTCATTCGCGGTTGTGATTATTGGTTATAGGATTTTTGTAAAGTTTACTTGAACACCGTCGTGAGTGTTACTGGATGCTCAGAAAACCTTCAGATTTACTCAGAAAACCTTCCTGAACTGAGATTTTAAAATTGTAAGGTTACAAAACAATTGGGTAGTACCGTATTTGGATCGAGAATTATTTTGATCACGAAGAGAAAGTAAGTTTCGTCCTTATTATTTTTCGAAATACCTACGCTCTTTTATTACGGAACACTTCAATAAGCGGCCCGATGCTCACTTATTTGTTTTAATAATAAATGAATTAGAATTGCTTTTTTTAAATGCAGTGTTAAATAAAACCATCCCCGGGCGTCCCGCGAGTATTGAGCGGGCGAGCATACGTTCCGCGTTACCCCGGCGCGGAGGGGCGGCTATCGAGTTACCGCGCCTGCCTCTGGGGTAACATCGCTGTAGCTTCCCAGCGCTACCAACACTAAAAACCAGAAATGGACTCGTTACAATTTTCATGTCATAGTTTGGTGGCCGGTAACAGATTGGCAATGGGCGTTCGTGTCCTTAATTAGCATACAAATAGGCAGGTACTCTATGTAGACGGCGCTCTGACGAACATTAGGTTATTTACACCACGCTTACGACATTTTTTATAGGAGCCGTGTTCCCGATGATTTTCTAAGAAATACATTAGCAAAAAGCTTGACGCTGAGAATTTTTCAATATTTCTTTCAATTATAAGATAACATAATCAAATTTTTATTAAATAGGTACACAAATGTCAATAATAATACACAAAAGTCAACTTAAAAATACTCTTAACCTAAATGCTAAACCCTGCGATACTTAGAACAAAAAAAAACAGGGAAAAAAAAACATCGCCTAAAACATACTATCCTACCTATATTATAAGATTGTATATTTCGTTCGCAGACGTCTCTGCTTAATATAAAATAAGTTTAACTTATGTAACTACCTGCCTACCTACCTCTACCTACCTTAAATCTAAAATAGGTCTTTGAGGCATTGTTGTGCGAGAAAGCCACCAGCACTTCGGTCACTAATTACATCAACTAGACGGTTCGCGATTTCTACAAAAAACTTGCGTACGCTGTGACCCTATGGACCTAGAGTTTTAAATTGATAGTTGATGATATATGGGAATGGGATTACATGAACAGTTAGAAAAGTGAATCATCCTCAAATTCCATTGATCCAAAGAACATCCATGGATCTTATAACTCAGTAGATACTAGCCTACCCGCATGGGCCAATAATTTTATACCCGTCGACAATTCGAATTGTTTTTTGCAGTTTTAAGTTAAATCCCGATATCGAATTACATTTCTGTACCCATCGGTATAAAGTTACACTGCAAGTGCGTAATCATTTGCAATGCAATGATCGAGGATAGGATCACGTTGGTCGGAGGACATCATCATTACGGCGTGCGAAGACCGGAAACTCTTGACAGAGGGCGCCAAACTCATTGCTATTGTATTGTTAACGGTATAGTGTTCGACACTTGAGTTGAGATGCCAAATTAGTTCTGAATGTTTAGCTATGTAGTTTCTCGAAAAGGTATATGTTTTTGAAGTGAATCATGAGGTAATACGTAAAGAGCTTGCATAATTAAAACTTCTTTGATATAATTACAGACGTTGCACGATGCACTATGGTATAAATAAATAAATATAAATATTATAGGACATTCTTACACAAATTGAATAAGTCCCGCAGTAAGCTCAAGAAGGCTTGTGTTACGGGTACTCAGACAACGATATATATAATATATATAAATACATGAATATAGAAAACATCCATGACTCAGGAACAACTATCTGTGTTCATCACACAAATAAATGCCCTTACAAGGATTCGAACCCAGGACACTCGGCTTAGCAGGCAGGGACACTACCAACTACGCCAACCGGTCGTCAAATGGTATGGCGTGGTACAGTCAACTACAAAAATATGAATACAGCCAAAGTGCCAAAAATATGTATACATGACCTTAATGTTCAAACAATAAAGTCCAGCATACATATCTTTGGCACTTTCGCTGTATTCATATTTTTGTAATTGACTGTACCTTGGTAGTATGGTATGTGGTTGATGAACCATACATGAGATCAATATTTAATAAATAAAATAAATAAATAAAATAAATGAGTATTGCACCTTCACGTCAATAATGCACACCCCACCGCACAATAAACAAAACATTATCTCTTGATCGTAAATCCCTTATTATAGTTATTTTCCACAAACCCCTGGCCGGCGGGTCGTGCGGTTTCCGCCCAAGCGGCGTTTGACGGCTATCGGCGAGTAACGCAAGGAGCCGGCGCACACGCACGATATACAGACTCCACGCAGTGCATTAACTGGTGATGTATATCACTTACTGCTGCGGTAGTAAATCGCCACATAAAAGTTTACTGAGAAGGAGGAGGTTCATTCAGAGGCTCAGAGGCATAAGCAGATGATGCAGGAAAGTGGCGGTAAGGAATGATTTACTCAAACTAAAATTCATTATAACATTAAAACTTGGCCAATCTCTTAATAATTTACTGTATTGGATATGTAAGGACGACAAAGACTGCACAGTGCTTGGTGGGAAAAAATGCAAACGTACCACGTAACCACGTATGACGTAGGTAAATGTAAACTTTCAGTAAACAAAATGTACCCTGGATTGGAAAGGCGTCGAATGTCTGATGACTTACTATCCCATGATAAATGCCGTTCGCTCGTATTTAAAAAATCTTATTTTATCATATGTGCCAGTTTCCATTGACTTGATTTAAAATTGGTTCCAAAGTTTTAACCATGATGCTGAACTATTTCCAGCTACACGTTTAGCATGCTCAGACAAGAGCCGGTCGAAATACTGATGATATATTTATATTGTGCCATAGACCACACATTTTGCTCATAAATAGAAAACAACGGCTTCCATCACTTCTCAAAAATACACTTTATCTCAAGTAAACAAGGCAGGTATTCCATGCTTAACGTTGATCAAGATACGAGCTTGGCAAATGAGATATAATGCAATTTGACGACGTATTGGTGCGCGGTGGTCCGCGAGACCGCGGGGAGGTGGGTGGCGGTATCCCAGACCGCGGGGAGGTGTTGAAGTACACGGGTTATTGTGGTGAGTTTTGATGTGGGTGTAGATATGATTGCACAAACATAATGTGTAATTTTATGCTGTCTGCTTCAGCTATGGTGGTCGTAGTTAACACTAAAAAAATAATTATGTATCGAATTTCATTTTATGATGCGAAATACCACAATTTGTATTAAAAACAGATTAAAGCACCATAGAATCTTTCATATCCCTTTTTTTACGGATAGTTTTATACGGATTCTGTGGGTTTTACTCAAAATCTCATGGGTGGATTTTCAAAGAGCGATTTTTAGGTGTCACACGCCTGTTACCGCTAAATTTATTACAAAATTACTTCAAATTTATTTTCTATGTGTTTAACACAAGAAAACATAACGAGGCACAATATAATCTTTATTGTTATTATAAACAGAACCTTAAAAAAAAATATCAAAAATTCTCATTACTAGGCGCACTAAGTCTGTGAGGTGTGTCACACTTGCGGATTTCTTCGAACAATGTAGCTTTGCCTCACATCTGTACACCCTACATTCAAACTTTTGACATCATTAGAAAGCTAGATTAATTGCGCATTATATTATATACAATATGCTGTCAAAAACATATTATTTGAAAGCCAGGCGGCCATGATATATGTGTCACACGTTTAGCCAGAAAACGACTTCACGCAAACACCTGCTAATAAGTGATTAATCGAAGGTACTGAGGCCATGTTTGCGATACTAGGATAAAGTAATATAGTTGCTCGTAGGTATCATAGCAATTGAACGTGTAATTGACGAATGTTAAGCGACTTGCGAGGTAAGTCTTTTACACGATCCGTTTTCGTCCTCCCATAACGTCATATGTTTGGAAAGTTATTTAAGCATTTAAAATTAATTAAAATCTTATTATTTTTTAATGTCGAATAGCTTCTTTGGTTGTATTTATATATATTTAGATCACGTATTCATTTTGTTTACAATTTTGCAGTTATCGTAAAATATATAAATTGTACGTCATTTCCTGGCGTCATTTCCTGGTATCCGACCCAGGAAAATGACGAATCTACCAGGAAATGACGTCTTTCGTCTGATGATATCAAAATCTTCTATACATGTAAACGGAAAACTCCTGATTGACTGATTAACTACTAAACGTAAGACCCTGAATTTTTCACAGTACGTTAAGTGTTTAGCGAAGATAAGGAATAAGAAGGGATTTTGAAAATTTCATCTCCTAAGGGGGTAAAAATGGGGTTGAAAGTTTGTATGAGAGAAAGGTTTTTTTTTTAGATAAAAACTTAAAACTTAGAACAAAGGTTTGTTATTAATATACAAAAAAAGTAATTTTTGCGTTTTGGAAAAATCAACCCCAAAAGGGGTGAAATATGTCTTAAAAGTTTGTAATGCGGAAGGCTTTCCGTTTATGTTATGGACTTCAAACTTTATGAAAAAAATCCTTACACTAATAAATCCGAATTTAATTAAAGTGATTTCAACGATTTAGAAAATTCCACCTCTAAAGTGGTGAAAAGGATGTTGATTTTTTGTATCTTTAAGTAAGGTTTTCGGTTTTTGCTAGAGACTTTAATTTTGGTTGAAAGGTCTCTTTTCAAAAGACAATAATAAGTGTTGTTAGTGTTTTGGAAAGTTTCACCCCTAAAAAGTGAATAGGATGTTGAAAGTTTTTATGGCGGAAGAATGTTTTTTTTTAGCTATTGACATTAATTTATGCGAAAAGGTTTTTGGTCAAAATACAAAAAAAAATGTTTTTATCGTTTTCGAAAAAGGTGTGCAAAGTGGGTGAAAAGAGTGTTAAACATTCGTTCAATATCGTACTTCATAAATGAGACTTAAACCATGGCTAGGGAGATTTGGGAAGAGATCGTGGACAATGTCGTATCAAATTGAAATAAGTTTCATTGGGTGACTCGTGCCCTGAATGCTGATAATTATATGAGCGCTGAATCAAATTTATGTTCAATAGTAACTACCTTACCAAAACTAAAATAAATATCAGTTATTTTCCAAAAGTAGGCATTTTTCAGATCCAGCCATCGTTTTCTCAGTTACCTATCGCTTTTTCGCTTTTGTAAATTTGAAATTAAATAAAAAACTATAGCACCTAGAGACATCACACCTCACTACTCATAACTCCACATCGATAAGGTAGATATTTTTTTTAAAACAGTCACAAATATGATATCGCCTTTTTTTTTAGGTATCCGACAAAGTGAGATGCTGGGCATTAAACTTGGGGGCTTAAAAAGGTTAATTACAGTATGTTTCGTCAGTGTTTATTGAAGGCCGATTTTCGGTAGGTTTTGCCATATTTCACTAAACTGCCAGTAACTCCGTAAATATGTAGAATCGACAAAGTGGGACGTTTTACTAAACTCAGTCACATATTTGTGAAGCAACCAGAATTTTATTTCATCAGAATGCCACTGTTTCTTATACAGTATACGTCATTTCCTGGCATGGGCGTCATTTCCTGGATCAAGTTATTTCAATCGCTCATTACTTCAAAACTATTAAGATTAAAGAGGTGCCTAATGTACCATTATACTTCATTTTTAATAGAGTTTCATAATCCAATGTCATTTTGCTCAAAATCTAAAAAAAAAAATAGCCCAGGAAAATGATGCAAAAATCATATTTTAAAAATCCACCCTCATTTGGTCCAATGATTTTATAAATTTTTTAAATTATTACCTATACATATTATCTCCGATCCTCCCGCCAAATCATTCTTTCTACCCCACTCCATCGATCCGGTTCTATGACAAATTCTTTCGCCGTCTACGCAATTCGCCTCTGGAACACCCTCCCATTTGATATACGGAATGCTCAGACAAAAGCGTCATTTAAAAATAAGTTACGCAGACATCTTTTGGAAAAGTCTCATGAATAAGTATCATAGTGGTTTGATAGCAGGTATGTATATGTATATGTATATATATGTATATATGTAGGTATATGTATTTTATTTATACTCGTATATATATATATATATTATATTATGTTAATACGTATATATTACTTAGGTATTTAGAATTAGATCCAATGTACATAATACTAAAGTTTTTTTTTCTCTTGTTTCATAATAACTTCCCGCACCTATAAATTTTGATCTCTGTTTGGCCCAAAGGTTAACTGGTAGTGAATGCCTTCTGGCATTAAGTTCGCCTTTTGTACATTATTTACTGTGCAATAAAGTTTTAAATAAATAAATATTATACCACAATGTCCATAATACAGATTGATAATCGAAGTACAATAGGTATTTTTATTCTCGGTCTTGACTTTCTACGACACGACACGATTCTGTCGTCACGACTCTGTAAGGGATCAAAATGTATGGTACTAGGTATGCAGACGCGTTCATACTTATCGTGATCGTTTCCCATACAAAAAGGGTCGTGACGACACAAAGTGTGTCGTGTTGGCTGTAATTAGTAGTCGCATACAAGTTATTTTTATATGTATACTAGCTGACCCGGCGTACTTTGTACCGCCTGAAAGTTGATACATGTAGATAGCTTTTACTTAGTTAGAATTGATTTACGGTATCAAATAAGGTACTTAATTAAAAAAAATAAAGAATCTGTTAATTATTTTTTTACTATTATTTTATTCAAGAACCTTATGATATACAACATTTTTAGTTTTTTTTTCGGGCGCCAATACAAATAAGGCTGACGGTTGGCCAACTCGTGAACATGCCACGTACAATTGACCATGTGAAAAACATGCGTGTTCTAAATTTAGACCACAAATATTCAAAGATTGTCCTTGTGCTTTATTAATTGTCATAGCAAATGCAAGACGTATTGGGAATTGTATTCGTTTAAATTCAAATGGCATATCAGATGTTATCATGGGAATTCTTGGAATAAGTACTTCTTCACCTTTGAATTGTCCTTTAAGTATCATCGCATAAATAACATTATTCATCAATTTTCGTACAACTAAACGCGTTCCGTTGCACAATTTAGGTTGGTTTAGATTTCTCAGCATAATGACTACTGAGCCAACCTTTAACTTTAAATTATGCGGTGGCAAGCCTGGTAAATCTAAAGAATTCAAAAATTCTGTTGGATAATTGGTGGCTTCGTCTTCGGTAATTACACGGTCAACAGATTTAAATAAATGCAGATTACCAAGTATTCGGTTCTGTATTCCAAAATTTAAATCGTCCACATCTTTATTTTTAGCCGCTAAAATAGCTCGCTCACTCAGCCAATTGTAATTTTGGTGGTTTTCAAGAATATTAGGGAAGACTTTATCGATGAGCTCCTCTTTGGACGAAACAAAATTGCAGAAATTCGGGGGAAATGTAATCAATCCGCTCGATTTGTCAATAGGCACACGGCCATTGCCAACATGTAGCAATTGCTGTGAGAATTCTTCAGCATCTGGATCATTCAGCAATGCTACTCTCATATTTTCTATCAATTGCAATTTTGTAACATTGTGCCATAAATTCGATGACTTGAGGCAAGCGTTAATCTGATCTGCAGCAGTCGACTTCGGTATCACAGGCAGTGTTTGTCGAAAATCGCCAGACAGCAAAACCATTGCACCTCCAAAACACCTTAAATCGTTACGAAGATCTTTCAACGACCTGTCCAGTGCTTCCAATGCGCGTTTATGGGCCATTGTACACTCGTCCCAGATAATTATTTTAGCCGCTACTAATACTTTGGCCATTGCAGAATTTTTGGCAATATTACATGTTGGTTGTTCAACAGTTTGAAGATTCAAGGGCAATTTTAATGCTGAATGAGCTGTACGGCATCCTTCCAACAATGTGGCCGCTATGCCAGAAGAAGCAACTGCTACCGCAATGTCAGATCTGGCACGAATGGTAGCTAAAATTAAAGATATGAGGAATGTCTTTCCTGTTCCCCCGGGAGCGTCCAAGAAAAATAATCCTCCTTTTTTATCATCAACTGCCTTCATTATTGTTTGATATACTTCTCTCTGTTCATTGTTCAGTAGAGGTACATTTGTTTGTACCAATTGGTCAAGTTGATGGTGGTCATACTCACGCTCACGTTCCAAATCACGGTTAAACGCGTTATTCATGTCACGGTCAGGCGCTGGCATTCCTAATCTGGCTAAAACACTGCCGCACATAAGATAACATATATCTTCTATTAAAATTAAGGCCTGGTTGTACATTTCCTCAGTCGCCTGAAGATGGGGATCACTTGAACTCATACGCATTCGATGTAAAATGTCTTCTGACATGTTATCTTTGTATTTGTTCCAAAGGTCACGTGGATTCGATGGAAAGCATGTCGAAATGATAATACAAAATAATGTGCGTATCTGACTTGGAGATGCAGAAATAATTGCTTCGGCAATTGTGGTGTCCCAATGATTGTCATTTTCAAGCAAATTGAGCTCTTGACATGCAGCACGAAATGTCGGATTCAAAACACCATTAACAGTTCGTAGTGATTCAAATGATGTTGGTCCATGAACATTCAATAGTAGCAACCGCAAATAGAAGCATTCATCATTTTTCGGATGAACTGTGTAAATACGACCAAGAGCATCAGTAGAATACACACCTGGATGGCCTGTAACAGCATCGCCTTGCTTCCGACGTTGAAATTTTTTCGTTGAAGCGTTCCACGTGTAATAACGTGGCATGTCTGAGTAAAGCAATGTTTTTGCAAATGGGTCGCTTTGACAAATCTCAAAAAAACTGGTTAATGTTGTTGCCGGAGGTGTTTCAGCACGTTGAACAGCATTTGACTCAGTAAAATACACGCGTTGACCATTCTCTAAATGCACCGCCAAATGTACAACAGTCGGATGACGTTCATGAATGGGAAATGAGAATATCCGCCATATCGCCTCATTACAGTTCACATATCGACCAACTTGATAACGACCAACTTCATCGCTGGCATCGGGGTTTTGGATGCCAAAAACTGCCATATCGCTGCCTTTTGTGACATATTTGCAGACGTATTTGATCGACTTCACCGAATGGCAAAACTCAACATTGATATGTGTCTTGAATGTTTTGGAAAGAAGTGGCGAATAAGGAACAATCCAACTATTGTCGATCACAACATCGTTTCCTTTCACTTTCGTTGTGATAGTTCGACCGTTATCACTGGGTGATCGACGCCGATATAGTGGATAGCTATCATTTCCAGTGATTGTTTCTGCCGACAATTGTCGTGGATAACGTTTTGAACATTTGCCATCAACCATGCATGGTGATTGAGGGTTAAGAGCTCCACATGGCCCATGAATCATATTCGTAGTAACAACATCATGTAACTCTGGATCGGTTTCAAAATCAGGAATCTCGGCACATATAACATCATCGATTTGGTCTGGTTGAATTTTTTCCTTCAACCAAATCAAAATGTGCGCATGAGGCAAACCTCTTTTTTGCCATTCGATTGAGTACATCCAGCACCGAGTAGCCCCAAAGACATTTTGCTTTACAATGTAATTCATCAGTGACCGAAGTTTTTGTTTAAATACACGTGCAGTGATGTCGTGCCGATCACTTGATGATTGTCCAGGATGCAACAATTCAACAATTTCTGTCCATTTTGGATTACACGTGAAGGTAATGAATAAATCCGGCCGACCATAATGTCGAACATACGTCATAGCGTCTTGTGCATATTCATGCATATGACGCGGACTACCAGTGTATGTCGCAGGTAGAACTGTCAATCGACCAACATTTCTCGCATCTCCTTCCGTGCTAATTGCATCGCGTAAATGGATGTACTCCTCTGAACGCAGTTTTGCTTGATTTAATCGAATAAAAGTTAAACGCTCCGTTTCGATTTTGACATACATGTCGACACAATACTGCTGAAACAATCGGCGATATCGCAGCAAATGGTTGTCCGCATTATGACGAATCATTAAACGGTATGCGTAATAATTCATCGAGCTAACCTTCTTGGTAGTTTCTTCACCTGAAATTAAAAAAGTAGAATTAATATTTTGTATGTAAAACTTACATATTTTTAGCATATAAATATTATAAAACGATGAAGAAATATGTTTTTCTCTAAACAAACAACCCATCTTTAACTCTGTTCTTACGATTTCTATTCCGTGGTAGTAAGAAGTGCCTTATATTGGAAACCAAAACCAAACACTGTAAAACCTCATGCTGAATCGAAAACTATGATATTGATACTCACCATTCAATGGATTTATCATTTTGATATTAAAATAATATCCATCTTCTCCTTTCCAAAACATCAGCGGGTATTGTAATGTGTCATATGAACGATGTGTTTCAGATATTTGTTGCAGTTGCCCAGTATCGCGACGTTTAAGTACAATATCTCGTGATTCCAAATTTTCCCCAACAATCAGAATGGCAACTTCATCTATTGTTGGAGCGTTAAATGTGCGCTCGTGTGTTCCAGATGGTCGTTTATCCGCTCTGATCACGACTTTGTAGTCATCATTTGGCATGCGCTCCAATGCACTCTTGAACAGCCTGACCAACGCATGATGTTCATGAAGCAGTTGCTGCAGATCTTGAAGAATTGCTCTTTTCGGTGCTGTATTGATCTCTTGACGTCGATCAAGTTGTTCCTCTGTGTTGCCCATGAAATATATTTGTAAAAATTTATGCTGTCCATCATCCAGAGGTTGCAATGATCCAATTCGATGGTGAATCTGTCCTTGTATCTACAAAATCAAAAACAGTCATTATTACTGATTTACAAACACTTCAGGAATAAATATAATATGTTAATTCTACTGTATTGTATAAATTACACGCGATTAAGTCCCGTAATTCTAAAATCAATCTGAGTGATAATCATGAAGGTTTAAATTTAAATAAATATAAATACCTTGAATGTCGGATTAAATCCTCGTTCTTCAATAATGTCTGCCCCAAATGAGGTCATTTGAAAACAACTATTGTATTTTTGGGTGTTTCCAAGAAAATGACGGGATTCGGGTGTTTCGCCACGAAGCAATGATTTTAATGGCTCAGGTGGCGGAGTCAATAATGGCAATTTCACTTTGCCACTAAGGCAGCACAATCCTGGCGGTTCTCCGGAAAACTTTAATGCGCCACAATACTCGCAAACAACGTCCATTGGCCCAATGCGAACGCTAGTATGCAAGCAGTAATCAATGCTGCAATCGTATTGAAACGCTGCCCCATTCAAATCAGTATTTGATGAATTTCTTCTTGTGCTTCGTAAATTATCTAGCTGTTGATCTCTGAGGTTTGCTCGACGGTTTCGCATTGCCAACCGAGCCGTTTCACGGGCTGCTTCCCTTTGCTCTTGTGAGTGAGAAGCACGAAGTCGAGCCATACTAAGGCGGCGCTCTTCACGTGCAATTTCTTGCTCTTCTTCAGTGCTTTCATTCGCAACGTTTCGATTTACTCTTGCATTACGGCTTTGTCGAGAAAGATTTGATCGTCTTGGTCGCGGCATGATGCGGCTTGATGATAAAAGCTGAAGTCTGACTTATATTTTGACGTGATTTTGACTGAGTTGTCTTATTCCATGACAGTTGCGTTTTGTTATACCACGTTTTATGTCACGTCCCACGGGAACTACGGGAACGGGATAAAAAGTATCCTATGTCCTTCTCCCAGTTCTTAGCTACCTCCCTACCAATTTTCAGCCAAATCGGTTTAGCCGTTCTTGAGTTATAAATAGTGTAACTAACACGACTTTCTTTTATATATATAGATATAATTAAGACTTGATTAAATGAGAATCAATGTCTCATTAATTTTTTTGCTTTAACTTCAATAGATAAAAAATAAACGTGAAAAACTGCAATTTAGAACATAAAAGGGGGAAAAAGAAGGGGGAAAATCACATGACGACATGTTTCCGCCTTCCTTTGTTTTGAGTTCCTTTGAGGTACATTGATGGTAAATTTCATGCTTTCTGCCAGATAGTGCCATACTTCATGGTAAGGACAATGTGTTACAATAATACGTGTTCTACTAAAAACCCGACTACAGCGCCACCTGCTGTAGTCTGCTGAGTCTAAAAATTTAAAAATAAATTATGAAAATATCTTCAGTAATAAAAATATCAATAACTGATAACTGACACCCCTTAGCTTAGTAAGTTGTAACCAGCTGAAATCGGCCGCGTCGTCGTCACTTGTTTTTTTCCCAGATCCACTCGAATTTTATGTGAGAAGATGGAACAGGTTATATTTCGGTGTACGCTGTTATTAATGCTACTAAAACAAATCTCGCCTATACAATGGGTTGTGTTTCGAAGAATTGCTTGACATGATGCCAACGTCCACTTTTCACCATCGCACCGCTCGCCATCGACAGGGCGCTCACACACCTTGCAACAGTTGCAACCAAAATGGTCGCGCACTGTGCGGTTATAGAGGAATTTCCTCCCGTAAACACTCCGGCTGTGGAATGAGCTCCCTGCCGAGGTTTTCCCGAAATATAACAGTATGGGGTTCTTTAAAAAGGAGAGTACAAGATTTTAATGGGTAGGCAACGCGCATGTGACCCCCTGGAGTTGCAGGCGTATATATGCTACAGTGACGGCTTTCCATCAGGCGGGCCGTATGCTTGTTTGCCAACCTCGTCGTATAAAATAAAAAGTCTCATCTCGATAGTAGTAAATCTGACTGCAAGAGAAAGTACTTAGCCCGTATTAAAATAAAAGCTTGTCTTTTTTTATAAAAATAATACGTCACTTTCCATCGAACGATATCGCCGGGCGCCGCACGCCTCACTGGAGACTCCTTGGCAATTTCCTTGCGTATCCAAGTGTGGAGCGAAAAAAAAACAAAAACCTGGCCATTGTCGTCCGTGATAAGTCTTGCGTCAGTGTTTTTTTGGAGGTAAATTAATGCGGCATGTTTTAAAGATTACTTGTGACAGTACTTACCTTACGGGCACTTTCGCAGACAATGTTGTTTAGATTAATAAAAACCGACCAAGTGAGAGTGGGACTCGCCCACCGAGGGTTCCGCACACAGGATGCTCCCCCATTTATCACCTTAGGTACTTCAAAATACTGATGGCATGGAAATCTCAGTGTGCGGCAATTATGCGGTTTTCGGATTTTTTCCTGTAGTTGTGCTACAAGCTCTTGCTTTTTGCCAAATTTCGTGATTCTAGGATTTCTAGGTCTACAGGAAGTAGGTAAGTACCCTGTACATTTTGATTCCTATTGCAAATGTATGGGAAATGGGACATAAACGGCCGTATCTTTTGATTTCGTTGACGTAGAGGTTCATTGAAAAATGCCCGTTATAATGGGGGTCAAAAATTTAAAGTACTTATAGTTAAAACAAAGTGATAATTTTTTACCAGATTTTTTTTTACATTTTTAAGTGAAAATCTAAAATCCCCCTTATCTCCGAAGTTTACAAAGTAAGAAATCTGGAATTTTACACAACGTTAACATCATTATAAATACCTATTACAGGAAAAATATAATATTGTTCCTACCTATACTTTTTTTATTTTTTACTTTTCTGACCTAAATTTGAAATTTAACTAAATTTCAAATTTAGTTTAGAAAAGTTAGAATTTTTTCTATGAGATTTTTTTTTACATTTTTAAGCGAAAATCTAAAATCCCCCTTATCTCCGAAGTTTACAAAGTAAGAAATCTGGAATTTTACACAACGTTAACATAATTATAAATACCTATTACAGGAAAAATATAATATTGTTCCTACCTATACTTTTTTTATTTTTTAGAATTTTTTCTATGAATTTATATGATATTATGCTGTAAGTATCTTCTATTAAATATAGTAAAACTAAATTGCTTGCGTAATTATAAATTGAAAGAGATGTGAGACTTACTACAGAAAAAGTGACCAAGGACCCTATAATTTATATACACCTAGTAGTGTGACTACTTAAATACATGAATCAAAACATTTATTATATTTAATAAATGATTTAATTCATGTTTTACAATTGTACTGCTTGCATAATACAAATGTATCAAGGAACAATATACAAACTCGCATACTAACTACGCCGTGCAAACGAGAGCCCCCAATCTGTCGATACATGGGACTGACGTCAAATTTCTACTTCTAGGTGCAGTTGCAACTCAAAGTTTGTACGGATCCCTCGGTGCGCGATTCCGACTCGCACTTGGCCGGTTTTATATCTAATAGGTACATTAGATCAGCTGTCCTTCACTGGTCATGCTTTGTTCGGCACTTGTATGGAACATGATATCCTACCCGAAAAGACTTGTGTATTATAAACAATGGGCACAATAGAATCTTTCTTGCGTGGACCTAAGGGCCATTGATGTGTGTTTTAACTTACACTCGAGATGTGATTTAGTATCTAGATAACACTAGCTTTTGCCCGCGGCTTCGCTCGCGTTAAAAAGAGACAAAAAGTAGCCTATGTCACTCTCAATCCCTTTATCCACTACACTACTACTACTACATCCACTTCTCTCATCTTTACTATATCCACTTAAAAAATCACGTCAATTCGTCGCTCCGTTTTGCCGTGGAAGACGGACAAACAAATAGATACACTTTCCCATTTATAATATTAGTAGATATGGATTGCACTGACTGAATGAAACTTAACGCGATTCAGTAGAATCAGAAGAATAGTGTTAAGACGTCATGGTTAGGCCCCAGTTTAGTTGTATGGAAGCGACTCAGTTTATGTCGCCGACTGAACGGTAAGTAGCCTCTGACCTTACCAATGAGTGTTCAGAACTATGGACATTCATTTAAACATTGCCAGTCGCTTTTTGGTGAATGAAAATATCGTGAGGAAACTGTCTGTCTGTAGAGGAAAGTCACAAGATCAGTTGCTTTCGTAAAAAATAGTGCCCGAGTCAACTGTTGAAACTTGGTTACAAGGAGCTGATTTGGACTGCTTCATCTTTGATGTGCTAGATTGGCTCACGCAGAGGACGCCGGCAGGAATTGAGTTATATTAACGCCCCGCCACTACAAGGTTTAGGTACAAAGATATGAATACAGCCAAAGTGCCAAAAATATGTATACACGACCTTAATTGTTCAGGCACTAAAATCTTGTAGACCGATTTTTGGCACTTTGTAGCTGACTGTACCTACCTGCCAAGTGGGTCACGGTGATAAGTGAATTTTAGTGATTTTTTTGTTTTTACTTTTTTGCTGGTTAGCCAGAAACCACAAAAAACGTGTCCAGAACTTTTACTTTCTGGCCAATTCCAATATTGTGTTAGGATTGACTAAATAGCGTTTTTGCGTGCGGCGCGCCCAAGTCAACACGCGAGACTCGTTTGGGGATAAAAGAGGGTTGCGAATTTAAATGTGGGAGTTCGTTAAACATGCAGGGCCTATACCACGAAAATCGAACGATCTCCCATCAATCGTATTTTAAAACTCTATAATAAACCATTTAACACCATAGACTTTTTGACTGCAGTAAAGGAACTCTAAAGACTCGTGTCCGTTCGTTATTAGGGCTGATTTTTATTTTGTTGTGGTTTTTTTTTGGCGTCAAATTTGAATGAAATTAGGTAGGTAGGTAGAGTTCCTTATTATCTTCAAGATGGACCCAATTTACAAGTACCTACTCATGTCCCACATTTTTTTTCCACTGAGTTACGAAATCGTATGGGGTTTTCGTAACTCAGTGGGAAATTTAGTACAAAAATTTTGTCGCACATTACGATAAAAAAAACGACAACAAAATAAAAATATGCCCATTAATGAAATCAAGACAGGGCGATAAGTAATCGAGTGATCATTCATTAGGTAGGTACTTTAGATAATTACACAGTATTTCTCAAACACTTATCTACACATCATGCAATCACTCAACATCAACACACCTAGTACACCTACACGCACACACTCACGTATACACGTAAACTTTATAATTCGATTTTGTATAAGTAAGTACCCACATATCATTAGCCCTCAATAATGCGTTCAAAAAACGCATAATAATAAACTTTTTTGTTACAGCCAATTTCTAATCTGTGAACATGTTATTATACCTACTTAGCTAAATAATATTATCGATTTAACAAACTAAACTAATTTATTTATTTATTTATTTAACTAATTTATGAACTTACGAACGCTTCACTAACTGGCTTATGGAGTAGAAAGAAGCGACAAGAAAACCGTTTTCTATTTTTTCACACAAAGTCCACACTAAGGTCTTCCAGTCCTGTGTAGTGCTTGATCCTTGATGAAATGTAACCTAACACAGGATCGGATGCTGGTGGTACTGAAAACATGGTGTTAATAAAGGCAAATTAATCCTTTCTAAAGTGTTTTTCATTACAATTAGCTACTACCTAATACCTATCGCTTTAAGTTCCTTTTATTCAAAGCATTCAAACTGAATCTGTGCTTAAGCACAATGCTTACACAATAAAGAATATTTTTTAATAATAAAAAGACTTTTGAATGAAACTAATCTCAAATATCACGTTTATCTGTAAGACAATCTTAGGGATGCGTTTAAGAAGTGCCCTGTGCGTGTTATAGTGCCATTTTGACAATGACAATGCAGGCTATGACAATAGGGCGTTGGCAGTACCTATTGGCACTTTCAAATATAAAATTAAAAAACCTGTATTTACACACTGAAACAATATTGGGAGCATAAGGAAATATCCACCGTTCTCCAAAAATGTGGGAATAGAAAGGTTCTCTTTCGTGACTAAAGGAGTAAAACAATGCTCTATAACTAACAACACAGACAAAACACAAATTAATTAAATAAACACACTGTCGTACGCGACAGTCCATGGAATGCTTGATTTAATCATTAGATATGCAACTAAGAATTAGAGAGGTAGGTAAGTAAGTACCTACGAACTATAGTGTCAGCTGTTTTACTTTATTTTTAGTTATAATCCTAAAATACCAATTTCGAGACAAATAGATAAGTAGGTACTTATGTAGGGTTCTAGGAATACTAAATCTCGTAAATTTTGTCTGTATTAAGCCAATCCAATCCAATTAATTATAAATAACAATAATTTCTAATTGCTCTGTAATACAATACGAAAACCGTGAACTTAAAATTATCTTCAGTGCCTATTCAAATTAATGAATACCATCCATTTACGAAATGATTGCCCGTTGCTGACGGGTTCTATTCAACCGAATTCGACGTTCTCCCTTCGATATTTAAATTTAAATGGATTCTGCGGTAGGCGGGGCGTACGCGAGGCGTTATCTCCCTCCGCCAATCAGAGTCCTAGGATTACCCTCGAAGGATAACAGCGATCTGCGATTGGTGGATATAATGACATGTCCTTTTCATCCTTACTTCCTTAGAATGATAGTAACCTAGTTTACAAGGACTTATGTTATATTGATTTTAAGGGAGCATACGCCGTTTTCTTCCGAATGGTGGAGCTATGTTCATCTCTGTCAGTTATTGACGATATCATCGTTGTGTCGAAGGAGAGAAATGATCAATCAACGGATATTGATTTATGGAATTACGGATTAGATTTATGAGGGTTGTTTTGTGGGTGGGTCTGTGTCTGATTGTGTAGTAGCTACCTAGGTACATAAATTATTAGGTGTCTAAGTATGTATAAATGCACATCTTACAAAGTAAATACCTACAGAGCATTCCTTGGCATCTAAATTACTTTAGTAGGTGTTTATAGATAGATACCTATCTTATTTAACACGATATACAATTAGTCCTAATTATAGATAGGTAGGTAGATACTTACCTACCAGGCAGACAGTGTCGGCATCCTACTCCAGCGGTTGTTGGCTGCATGACCTGGTATTGTTGGTTATTATCCTTCAAAAGCATTGACACATTAAAAGAAATAACACAGCAAGCAGATCAAAAACGCCAAAAAATGTGGGTCAACATTTTTTTTTGCATTGATGTTCATACAAACGATAAATGTTTCGTACGAAAAACAGACACAGAATTATAGGCTGTTGATGGCACTTAACGAAAAGTCACGTTCCAAACAAGTCTATATGAAAAGTGCCGCCACTGCAGCACTTTTATGGCGTCATTTTCTTTATCCAGCAGTTGATACCTACCTAGGTGGGTAACAGCGTTATTTGGTTATAAAATTGATGCCCAATAAGAATCACATAACTATAGGTTTTTAGAGAGGTGCCCTGTAGCCCGGGCATTAGAATACGGCTACGGTATCTCCTGCCTGTCGTAAGAGGCGACTAAAAGGAGTCCTCGGGGTCGTGACGATGGCAGCTAGGGACTGCCATCGTCCTAAAACAAGGGGGAACCCTCAGCGGCGTGACGCAAGGGTGGCACTGGCGAGTTCTATCGAGATCCCAGAGCCACCCTAATTGCGTCGAAGAGGAAAAAGGGGGGTTTTTTAGTCGGTGAGACTCCGACATAACTTCTGCACTGTCCCTGCGGGGCAGAAGTATCCATAACGGATTTTTCCTCCCCATAAAAAAAAAAAATGTTTTTAGAGAGAAATAAAAAGTGTTGTATGTAAAATATAACACGCTTTTTTACTCGTTAAGGACCTAAACTGAATCCCGTTAAGACGTCATGGTAAGGCCCCTGTGCTAAGAACCAGCTTGATAGACAAGACTTTCGATTAAGATAAAAACACACTCATATCTGTTTATTTGTTGGACAGTTCAGACTACTATGCAGTAGACACAAGCTTTCACTCGGCTCAAACTTTAACTGCCCCTATTTCTCCGTCGGTGTCGAGGGTCAAACACACAAAACAGAGAGACTCTCTGTTTTGTGGTCAAACATCATTAGAGTAAGTACACTGCTTATAACTTAGGTAGGTACTCTATTCTCTGAAGGATTTTACCACACACTACCGTTTTTGGCGGCGTTTTGTGGGGAAACAGGAAAAACACTTTAAAAACGCTAGTGTCCTTGGACCAAGTTTTCCTGACAAGTTTTGCATTTACGAGTACATTTGATTTTTAACTCACTGGAAAGAATTGCAAAATACCTAGTGCACAGTTAGCGTATGGTCGCTCTCTAATGGAACTTACGTACGAGTAGCTCATCTCGTAGTCCTATAAATTGTACTAGGGTAGTCCTATAAATTGTACTATGGTACCTACCAAAGCATATTAAAAATTTTTTTAAACATACGTACCTAGTTACCTTCTACCGATCTAAACGTTTCAGAAATAATGTTATGATGTTAGGGTTTAAAATATATCTTCGTATTCATTATTATAAACATAGAAAGGGTCTATTGCGAATTTAGTTCAGCCGACGTTTCGACACACCTATTCTTCTCACGTTATGATCTTTGTCTTCTCTAACATCTTACCATCTTACTTTCTTTTGATGTTATGAGTGGGATAGAAAGATCAATAACCATTTATCCTAAATTTCCACTTCCACCTTTTATACGTTTTCAATCTCAATAATTTACAATATTGTGGTTAGCGCCATCTAGTATGCATTATAAAAGTTAACGACAAGACTGATTTTAGCGCCATCTTTTTTCGTACATTAGCGACATTGAGTCGAAAGCTTGTATACTGGTTGCAGCTACTGTCTGCTAGATGGCGCATTTACAAAAGTTCGTCTATTTACAGCTAGATGTCGCACTTACTAAATGTTCGTCAACTTTCTGCTAGATGTCGCACTTACTAAAAGTTCGTCTATTCTCTGCTAGATGGCGCACTTACTAAAAGTTCGTCTATTCTCTGCTAGATGGCGCACTTACTAAAAGTTCGTCTATTATCTGCTAGATGTCGCTATACAAGAAAGAGCAACTTAAACCAGTTAATCGTCTTAAACCAGTTAATCGTCTATTCACCGCTAGATGTCGCACCTAGTAAAAGTTCATCTATTTCCTGTTAGATGTCGCCCTTACGTAAAGTTCGACTATTCTCCGCTAGATGCTGTTGTCCAAGAAAGCTATAGAAAATGTGCCAATGCGAGAGCAACTTAAACCAGTTAATACTTAATTAAATTCATAAATTACAAAAAAAACATGCTCGCTTTATAATTTATAACGAATAAAAAATTGAAAAAATGATATGATAGTATTTTAATGTGGTAACATCTAACTGACGCGTGTCTATTCGTGCTCCTTCGTTTTGTGACGTACGACGTCGACGTGTTGACATTTACATACCATTTCACTTTTTACTTACGTGTCAAACAAGCGAGCCTTGTGCGCTTCGGCACATTTAATTTTAGGATTTAATTGTGAGTATTCGACATTACTACCCTCTATTTAACTTCTAATTCAGTGTGTATGTGCCAGGTATGTTTTCATATCGACGTAAGTCAAGTGCGTAAAAGTGTCGAGATTTTTCCATGTTTTGCACGGTGCCGACCTAATATCTCAGATATTTTACCGATAGTAACGGTTTGTTAAGTGTGAATTGCTGATTAATACCGCGAAAGTGCGCCTCATGCTCATTTCTATGTTTATATTAACGTAGGATACCCGTGATAATAATACCTTGTTAAATTTCCTAAACATCTGGACAAACACAGATTTGATGACGTATTTGGTATTTTTCACGCTTCTTTGTTTTTCCTGAGCTCTAAAGGCATTTAAGAAGGTTAATAACACGTTACGATTCTTGTTTAGGTAATAATTTGTTATCTGAGTGCTTGGAAAATCCTAACTATCCAAAGACATTATCTTGTTCTTATTCCACAATTTTATCAGTCAGTTTCTGTTTATCTTCAATATCTTCTGTATTAATTACAGTTAATTTGCTAATGTCCTCATAATTAGGATAAGGACAAAAGAATGAACATTCACAATAGTTGAAAGGATTATTAACTAATGAGCATAACATATACCTAAATATAAGTTTTAATAGTGAAAACATTTCATTTCGCAACTGTGAGCGAAACTGTCAAAGCTTACCAGTTTATTGTCTAGAATTTTATCCAAGTCATATCTTTTTTCAGGACAAATATAACTAATAACAGAAAAAATGGCCCCAAAACAGAGGATGCGCATCGCCAATGAGATTGCTAGCAAAAACATCACCCAGCGAGGCAATGTGCCTAAAACCACCAAGGTAACCCACTTTTCTAATACTGCTTTAATGTTGTTAATTACTTGTTTATTTGAGAAATTTTAGCAGAAAAGGTTTCATTGTACCCTACCACCTCAAGCGTCTTGTGCCGCAGTGCTATAGGACACTACTCATAATTTGACTTGCTTGGCAACTCGAGCACCCAATCGCAAAATGACCTTTGTTATAAATATTGTTACAGTATAGGTGTTTTGATGCACAGACAGATAAACAGACACATTTCAGGGTTTAACAAGAGAAGAAAGTTATATTTGATTTGCTTGCTAGCATCAAATGTATTAATGTAATTAACCATGTTTAATTTTTTTTAGTTTACTTTTATATGCTACCTACCAAAACCAAAACCAACCTATGTACCAAAACTATGAGACGTGAAGGGAAAATACCTTCAATATTGTATATAGGGTAGTTTCAATTACGTTGTTCTTTTCTTTTAAAATACTATGTTACTTTAAAAAAAAAAAATATGTTACTTAAGAAGAGCTAATATTTTTTAGCTATTATTTCGATTTGCATCATAAAAGTAGGGCAGATTTTTTTTTCAAATTTAAGTAGTTTAGAATCCCAGATGAAGCAAGTAATTTTTAGAATTTTTTTGAATGCAGAATTACTAACTTTTAAATTTAACATAAAGTCTACTTTCAGCAATATCTCTTATCTACAATATTTAAGGTACTTTCCCTTCATGTCCCATAGGTTTGGGACAGCACTGTATGGTATTTAACCTCAAAAAAATTGACCAAACTTTTTAACCAAGAGTAACGCTTAGTATCCAACTAATGTCAAAATCCCATAGTAATTTGATGTTTGAGTGACGTTACTGTCTAAGAGTTATAAAAATTTGACAAAACGCAGCCTAAAACGTTTAAAAAAAAATGAGTACATAAATTAACCATAACTCGGAATTTTTGGTCACAACTGTTCAAATATCACTTAAATATTTTTTATTTACATACTGAACAAGTTACGTGAGATATTCTTTGTTATCAAATCCACCTGTGACATTGAAGTTTTCCAATCACCAATCTTGTTTTTACAAAGTTATAAAGCACATTTTTAAATACTATTTTAGCGATTAACTGCGCATTTCCATATTATTAGGTATTTGGTTTGATTATCGCTGCAATCAGGTTCGGCTCTACTCGCGAATCGATTAGTTACCTCATGTATGTAAAACTGATAAATAAAAAAATATTTTCATGGTCACGTTTAAGTCTATGGAAGCAAATATAAATGACTAGGTGGTGCCTGCGACTTCGTCTGCGCAATATCTTTATAAATTGTAGCCTATGTGTTATTCTGATGTATAAGCTATATTATTGTAAAAGCAAAGAGTAACAAACATCCATACAAACTTTCGTGTTTATAATATTAGTAGGATTTGTCATAATTTGGATTTTGTTCATGTGTCAAAATTGTTGCCAAAAAAGTAACTTCGTTAAAATAAAATGAAAAAACTGAACTTTTAGGGTGCCTTACCGTTGAAATGAATGCAGATAACTAAGTTTTGTGGATATAAGCTGCCTAACTTTTTAATACCGGCCAATAATATAAGTCGCGTTACTTCGTAATAACACTTTTCTTCAAGCTTACCTTTCAAACCCCACGTCATGCAAATTCGCCAAGTTCCCAAGCCCGCGAATTCTCGGGGTTGGATGTTCTAATGTGAACCTTATCTCCTACGCCATAAGTACTACGAGTATGTGGGGTGAAAGTGCAAGATTGCCCGCGAATTCCCGGGCTTGGGAGTTGAATTATAAAGCATAATGACTTACAGATTTGAAAGAGACTTGAAATCAACTTAGTTTCAACAGATGGAGTGCAAGACAAGCAATTCTTGTATAAGTACTTATTTCGGCAATATCGAAAACGACTATTTCGATGAAAGTTGGTATAAGTATAGTGTTTTTTTTAAGAGCGTAAATCTAACTAGCTTGTTCTTTTCGCTGAGTAACCGCAGACTTTCCAGTTTTAAAGAAATATTTTTAATTTGGAGACACGCGCTTCCTGTATCTCCTGGTCCCTGTAATCGTAAAATTCGCAAATCGTTGATCGGATCGTTGTGAATTTTGGCTCGTCGTTAGATGAGATAAACTGAATGTTTAAGTGTGTTGAATATAACTCAAACCGGTCAAGGGGTTGCAGTTTGTATTGACTTATCTAGTTTGTATTGACGTTATCAGTTCTTTACTATATATTACGTGTATTCGTTAATTACATGATATCCATAACTTTTTCATCCCTGCACAGATATAATACGAGTATATCTTCACTGGCTAAGTTAGATAACAACACCTTTGACCCTGGTATCTTTTATGACTCGAATTGTTAACCACTAAAGTGTAGTCAATTGTTAAAATCAAGAACACTTTTGTTACCTGGGTGCAGTGAATCAACTATATCTTGTTGTTATTCTGTACCGTTAGCCAGGGGACAAATGCAGCACAGTTTGTTAGAAGAAACGTTGTAGTAAGTTCTACTGACATGTCTGGTAGATGGCCCATGATGGAAAGGGAATATAACTACCAAAAAAAAACATATTTTGTGAATTTCAATGGCATACAATCGTGACTTAAAAAGTGACATAGGAGACCGTCCATGGCAACTAAGGGCAATAAATAGTTAATTAACCCGTCTACATTGAACACATCACACACACATCGAATTACGAATGCGTATGTTAAAATCTGCCACCTCATGGCTCTCAGTGAAGGTATTAAAATATATGTTTCTAATAAAAACAATTTTATCTGTTACAGGAAAAGGAAGACCAGTATCCAGTGGCTCCCTGGCTCTTAGCTCTCTTCATCTTCGTAGTATGCGGCTCGGCAGTCTTCCAAATAATCCAGTCCATTCGATTGGCCTAATCCCACACCTCCAACGTGGCTTGAGTTGTTTCTACTCACCGTCAGATGGCGTTGTGCGCTATGGGATGGTGGCTATTTTAGTTCCATTATCAACCATGCGAATAGCGACGCTACTGTAGCAATCAAGTTATTTTATTGTTAATATTTAACAACAATTTTATTTTAGACGACATCTGACGGTCTTATTGCGTTAAAGTATAAAAACAACTGTTAATTTAATTGTTTGGGTACCTCGGCTGATTTTTTAAGATTAGACCTGATTAGAAATATTAAAACCAGCTGGGTTGTGAGTTGACTGGTGACTTTATCATTCCAATTTTTAAACACTTGCCAATTTCAAGTTTCATGTTACGTCACCTCCATTTTTTTACTGAAATTAGATTAGGTTAGTGACTTTCTAAAGTTGTAATAAACCTAGGTATATATTTATATTTAGAAATCGCTCAAGCCACTATCCCATAGTTAATGTGATATAGTAACGTTTTTGTACAATGTTACATTTTACGTCTTGTAACTAAAGATTCAAGTCTTAAGACTTGTACTTTTCTATAAGCCATGTAACAGGTGTATAGGAGCGTTGTATGTGCGTCTCTCTGTAGCTTACGAAGTTACTACCTAGCGGTAAGCTCAGAAAGCAAAATAATCTCAATCTTCAAATGTACGAACTATATTCTTGTATATTGTAAAATAAAACGAAATCAAGCATTTAGTGTATTATATTCGAGATTCCATTCCGTTGTTGTATAATTTGACGCACAAAGTTGTGTTTGCCTTGTGTTCATCGTCGTCAACCGTGTATGAAATTATTTACCGCCACTAGGATTTAGTGGGTCTATTTTTAATTAATTGTAATTTATTTGAAATGAAATACAGTATATTTGTCTCTTACCGTGTCATTCTCATTTATTATCTTATTTCAGGAGCCTAATCATACAAATAGGTATGTTACTTATGCTAGGAAACTATTTTTGGTAGCAGAATGAAAGTTTAGTGTCTACTTTTGATGAGTGCTGTTGATATTAATAACCCGAAAGATTTTAACCACGTAATCATGACGTTAAAAGAAGCAAAAAATGTTATGATTTTAGAAATTTTTTGGACCATTTTATATTTTTTAAATACTTTTTTATGTGGCTTGTAATAAGTCAGAGCCAAAAAAGAGTTTTAAAGATTTTTTGAGATAGGGGTTTTCGCAAAATAGGCACTTTCGATGTCGATTTGCGGAAAAAGGCCCAGGATAACTAACTAACTAGGGGTTTTCGCGAAGTATTTTTCTATTTTTGCTAATATAATTGACAAATAAATACATGTCAAATCAAAAGTAAAAGTCACAGCAGTTTTTGAGAAAGATGATTGTAATTATCTCAGAGACAGCCAAATCCATATAATTTCATATGAAATTATAGTCTCTAAATGCGTGCAGGAATATACCGTTTAAAATCCCGAAAATTTACCGGGTCAATAACGCCCACGGTTTATACGTGGGTATGTGTTTATTATGAAGAATTTACCCGATTTGTATGGGGAAACGTTACCCCGCGCGGAATAATTCCTATACAAAGCGGCTAAGTTACTAAGAACGACTCACACTTCTAACCATTAGACTCATCAAAAGTAAACTCTGAACTTTGACTCTGCTCGGTTTTTGACCTTTAAAGTGCCATAATACTCTTGATACAGATGTAGTGCATTAGAAAACACAATTCTCAAATGAGGGCACGGCCTTGACGCTCTGCGCCATTTAAGGGCTTTTTTAAATTCTGATATAATAAAACATGAAAGTTATATATTTGTCTCGTTTATTTATATTCCACGATAAGGTTCTAACATTCGAGAGCTTAAAAGCGATTTTTTTATTTTATTTTACAATAGGTACGTAGGTATAACTATATGGTACAAATTAATTTACATTGTCAAGTGATATGTGTAACTTATACTTAATTTTGGGCCCAAAATTATTTTTCCGAGCACCTAATGATATAGCACCAATTTATTCAAAACAGAATGAATATCATAATTGAATTCATTCTTGCTTCCTTACCTGTTTAGAGTCATGGATAGGTGTCGCTACTGTCTACGTGTAAATTCGTTGGTGATTTGAGAAATATGGCCTTATATTAATTAAAAAAACACTGGAGTTAACAACACAACCTTTAAGCAAAATCATCGAACTAAATATAATAAAAGTATTTGTGCGCGGATTAAATTTGTGATTGGTAAAACAATTATTTAAGAAGACTCGATAATATTTTTCATCATTGTAGCAATAATGTACCTTAATATCAAGTATCTAATGATGTTACTCACTTGAAGACGTCTGAGACATTTCAAAAACTTGTAAACACTATTTCCCAACAACCGCCCAAAAGCTATCTTTAGATTGGAACTAAGTACCGGACACCGCTCCGGTTTACGTGCGAGACATCGCTATATGTGTATAACGTTGACCCTCTCACACACCGTAGCACATGATAACCGCAAATGGTGCAAAAATAACTCTTCTAACTTGAGAAAGGTATCATTATTACTTAAATACATCATAAATGTAGTTACTTTAATTTGGAATGAAAATATTACTTTTGGACCATAGTTGTGGATTTAAGTTAAGTTTATTCTTAGGGGAATTGTAAATAGCCCAGAAGAAAATTATAACTATTATTGAAATATTTAAATGTGACCAAATTAAAGCTCGTCCTTAAACAATGTGGTGATTTCTCATAAGTGTTGAATACAAATATTTATATTACGATTTTATTGTCATGGCAACATTAACTTATTTACTACCGTGGTAGCTATCAAGGTTATTGTGCTCGTGGTATGAAAACGATTCTCGCAAAACGTCAATCAGTCATCAATAATGATCAGAGGCGTTTAAAGACTGTCAATTTCCATACACACTCATGTTCCTTCATTATGGGTATCTCTAAGTGGCGCCATCTGTTGATGAGTTACGCGAATTTGTACGGAAATTAACTGCCTAATGGCCGACCGTGAGCCGCGAACGAAGATTTACGTCTCTGTCGCACTTGAATACGCAAGTGTGACAGAGATGCAACACTTGGTTCGTGATTTACAGTAGGCCCGTTCTCTGCTTATGATGCTCGATTTCGACGCTACGCATTCCCTAAACAAAAATCACAAATCACAGCTGCTCACTACCGCAATGTCAACCATAACGTTAAAAACTTAAGAACTATTTTAAAGTATCATAAATGGCCTCGTTGGGATATGTACCATTCAAATGGATCCTGTTGCTAAAACTTAACGAATTATTCTTGCTCAGTCGAATCTCTGTTCTCTCGAAACTTTGATCCACTTCTTGAGGATAATCCTCCATGTTACTCGTGATTTCTAACCTAATTGCGTGTATTTTTGAATCTGATTGATCAATCTTCTTGTCCCGCTCCCACGAATCTATGGCTATCGATACGTCATTTTTACTGCCCATCTCATCAAACTCACTCGAGGCTATACTCGAAGTGTCCAAGTTGAAGTCTGTAGTTTTCTCTATGACTACCACTTCTATATGTCTGAATGGGTTGTCTTGATTCTCGATCATCAATCTCGCTCGCTCGTCGTTACGGATGATGACTTCCTTCTTTACGTTGCATATAACTGGATCGTTGGCTAACACGTCTACGTTGGTGTCATACGTCTCGTCCTCGCTGGCTTTGTTTGGTGCACATATTTCAGCATAAATGTTGTCAGAGCTGGCATCGGAATCCATCTTTTCCTCTTCCACGTGTACCGCATCAGCAACTTGGCCGTAAGGTAAGTCTTCTATGACAGGTAGTTTTCTCTTCTGTATTGAAGATATGGATCTCCTTAATTTAACTTGAGAATGTGGTTCATCTTCCGAGATATCAATTGGTACGAGGTCCTCGTCGATTTCAAGTTTAGGAGTCGGAGCTCTGGGTTTGTCGATCTTCTTTCTAAAGTTGAGCTTGTCCCCATCGCTCAGTCTTTCAGTTTTGGTCGGCATGCTGTTGCTATTATTACCGTCTTTTTTGTCTGCAGACTTTTTAGGATGCAGTAAATTAGATGTAGATTTGCTAAGGACCTTCTTTGTTTTCACATGGAATTCTGAGCATAGTTTTTCTGTTATAAATGAGTGTTGTTTGGAATTTATTTCGAATTCACTGTCGTTGTATAGAGAGCCCGCTCCGAACATGTTGATGTCTTCACAGCTTTGTATTTGGTTGTACGATTCGGACTTGACCATTGCTTTTTCCGGTATCAAGTCAGGTTGTATTCGCTGTCTCCTCTCTAAATTCGTCGACGATTTTGACGCAGAAGATTTCTTTAGCATATTTTCGTCCAGAGATTTTAATTTTCGACCGGAACTCGCGTCGCTTTCCATGGAGCCGCAGTAGTTGATCTGGTCGACGCTGAGATTCTTACGGCCATGTTTCATGTTGATCCCGCTGCCTTCAGTGTACGGGCTGTCCGGGATCCCCGTCTGCACTGACACTGACTTGGTCAAAATTGGTTTCTTGGGGTTCGAACTGCACTGACTGGTGCCCATGTCCGATGATGAAGTCGTCAGACTCTTATAGGAATGACTTTTCTCAGCAGTTCCGTCGCCCTTCCTCGAAGCCCCGAATCTGTCCTCAATTAGTTTTGCCATATCCTGGTACCTCTCTATAGAGCTATGTTTTTCCCCGAGAGGATCAAACGGATCTTTGATGTCTCTATATCTCTCGCGGTTCTCTATTGATGAAATCTTTTCATCTGTTAATTTCTCTGTGCTCTTTAGAAGTTTCAAGTTTTTGAACCAATTGCTTTTCTTCTGCGCGGAGTCTTCCCTGAACACTTGCATCTTGTCATTGGAGAAGTGTTCCTCTGTTTTCTCGTCGTTCTTTTCGTCTTTGCCCTCGTCGTCGCTATATACGTCGTAGTTCATGTGCTCGAGTTCGTTTTTACTTAAAAATATGATGGAGCCCTCCGTCTCGTCCGGCATGTCTTTTAGGACCTTCTCGCTCTTCCCGAAAAGCCTCGACGTGTCGATCTTGAGTCCCTGGAGCGTGAATTTGCGTTCCTTCTCAAACTTGACCGGCTCGTGGTCCTCTCTGAGGAGGTCCTCGGCGGTTTTCTTGCCGACGACCGTGGAGTTGGCGTACGAGATCTGCCTGATCCAGTTGTCAACGTTGAGTTGACAGAAGGTTAGAGCTTTCTGGAGGCGCGCGGAGAGGAACATGCGCTTCTCGCTGTCGAAGCCGAGCTGGGTGCGACGCAGGCGCGCGCCGCAGTTGAGCGGCAGCAGCTGCAGCGTCTCCTTGGCCAACGCCGGCGGCTTGCTGGGGCTGGCCGCGCCCGGCTCCGGCAGCGTGCACATCACCAGCACCGGCTCCGTTATCGCCGCCCGCAGCAAGAGGTCATCTGGAAATTCAGACAATCTGTATCACAATTTGTTTACAGTACCTAATGGTCCTGCAACATTTTAATTTATATAAGTGCAGTAGAAAATAGTAGTACTAATAGGATGAAGGTAACTGATAAATACAAAAGGTCCACTAGTCCCTTGCTGGTCCACTGACTACCAAAACCAAAGCTTGACGACAGCTTTAGTTAAAGTATTGTCTCCAACGCTGTAAACTGTCCACTTGTTATCCCTATTAACATATTTGTTAAAATTAAACATTCATATGATACTGGCCACCCCGTTTCTGACATACAGCAAGTAAGGGCTAACATGTATAGCTCAGAATATATAAAGGGCCTGCCTGAAAACCAGCGTTGCAGTAAATGCGCTGCAACTTTATGCAGAGGCAAGGTCCTATTTAAGATCAATGTTTGTTGTCAGCTAGTTTCAAGGTGTATTTTTTGTACTTAATTGATTTGATGTTGAATAAAATTTGTCTGTCTATAGACACAACGGTCTGTTTGTACTATAAACTCACCTCCAACGTCATGCGCCATCTCTATGGGCACGGTTCCAGCCAGCAGCCTGACCCTGGCGGGCAGCCGCCACAGACTCAGCAGGTGCGGCAGGCGGTGCGCGCGCGCACCGGCGTCCGCGGGCGGGGGGGAGGTGGGCTCGGCGGCGTCCCACTCGGCTGGCGACAGCTCCTCGGGGCACACCTCGTAGAGCTCCCCCTTCGTGTTGATTGGCACGAACAGTTCCTGGAATAAGATGGGCGCCTGGTAAATAGGTGACTGGGTAATTTCACATTGCAATCACACACACTGCATGAAATTATGAATGTGATTTTTCTTTGTTGACAACACAATACAGTGTAATTGACAGTTGTCCAGAATAATAATAGCTGGAACACATGTAAAAAAAAACATTTTGCAACGATCGAAGCGATTGGTGTGTTTTCTTATGAAAATCATAAGAATTGAGTTCTTTTAAACCAATTATTATACTTTCTCGTCATTGGGCATGCCAATCATTATACTTTTACCAGTTTTTACCTATGCCAATATTCAAAAAAACTGCTCGGCACATCACTATCGTCAAAAATAATAAACAAATATAGTGATTGGGCCACCATACCATGGTATAATCATTGGCAGGGCCAATAAACACAAAGTACCTATATTTGCATACTCTGGGTATGCAAATATATGTACGCTCGCTAGGGGCCAATGATTATACTTTCGTCCCATTTTTAGGGTTTTTGCATTATAGTGGCAATTGGTTGTAAATATATGTATGGTTGTGGTTTATTGTAATTCTCAAAATTTCTAGGGATAACTTGACATCAAAAGTTTTATTATTTAGCATCTTATATGGAAAAATGTTGAAACTCGAGGTTCACCTTCAAGGGCCAATGATTGTACTGCTTACCCTAGTTCTCGTGATATTTAACGATGTTACAGACAAACTGAGTCGCACCATAAGGGTTCCTTTTTTACCATTTTGGTACGGAACCCTGATAAACTATAACGTTAAAGACAATTGCCTAGCATACCTGTCGCAATAGTCCCGGGTTTACCCGGTAGATGTCTCCGGCGCGCCGCTCGTAAAGGGATTCCAGAAAGATTTAGCGGCTAACGCATGCGTGGGCACGACGGACGTTATTATAAGAATTCTTAGGGTACGGTTTCGGTGGAGAGCGTATAGCGTGCAGCAACAAGGGTAGTCAGTATTAGACGCCTTTTTATAGGGCACGATCTCTCGTGTACGTTGCCTCTCCCTTAATTCCCTATAGTTAATTGTCTATTTATTTATTTAGGAAACAAACACAGTAGTACACAGATGTGATATATATATATATATATATATATATATATATATATATATATATATTATACATTCACAAACAGACCGATAGTTCCATTAAATGCTCAAAAATTATGTTAAAAACAATTCGAAACTGAGCCTAAACACTACCCATGAATACGAAAAGGGAATCAATAACAATGGCTTAAGAGGCCACAGTGGTAAAATTGTCATCATTCAGACGTCTAGATTTCAATATTGATAACAAGTTAGGTAGGTACTTGATATTCACATACATAAAACTTCAACATATAAAAAGAACGTATGTTTGAAAAATAAAAATATCGAGGCTTTTGTTAAAAATGGTGTTTTCGCCTTTGACAGTTTAAATGAAATATTATAACGCGAACGCGAAAATATAATTTTTAACATAAAACCGTACCTAACCTTTGAATTTATAAACATGATTCTTATTTAAATCTACAAAAATTGTAGTTTAGTAGAACAGCAATTATCTGATTACGCGGTTTATTTTGACGCACCCGCCTACTACTATCGCCTTTTCTTTTTTCGCGTGCTCTTGCAATGAGGATTACCGCGAGTCGATTTTCCGCTAGGGGCGCTAGTGACGTGGGTCCTGCGGGAACATTTCAAACGTCACTTTGACAATTCTCTCATACTGACACAGGACCCACGCATGAGTGGCGCCGCCTGGTGATCGACAACACGGTAGCTCCCATTAGATCTATACCGCTCCCTTTTACTCGAGCGAGGAAGTAAATATTACACCGCGCTGTATCAGAAAAAGATCACACATATAAAAGTCTAATATAGCTAATATCCGCATTTCATTTATCATGATTCATGAACATTACTTAGTAAAACCTGTAAACATTTACTAGTACCTTTTCAAAAAGGTTATGAATTACGCAATTAATTTCTGCAATTTGTATGTGAAGTTTCATACACCTTTTTTTGGGGTGGGTCGCTTTAGGTACTAATCCCATGATTTGGCGTAGGCACTAGTTTAACGAAAGCGACTGCCATCTGACCTTCCGACCCAGAGCGTTAACTAGACCTTATTGGGATTAGTCCCGATTCCTCACGAATCTCACGATGTTTTCTTTCACCGAAAAGCGATTGGTAAATATCAAATGATACTTCGTACATAGTTCCAAAAAACTCATTGGTGGATCAAAAACAAAACTATGTTCGGAGTATTTCCGGTGGACTATTCAACAGTTAAAGCCTGTAAAGCTTGATTTTCTTATTTAAGCCTTATCTACATTAAACTACTCCTTTTCTATTGCATTGTATAGTAAAAATAATTACTACATGTCCACAAGCTGTTAACTATTGACCACAGGAAAGAAATAGTGTGTTCAGCTGAACTGTAGAGCTAATCTTTTTAATATGGGTGTGGGGGCGGTGTGGGGTTCTATAAGAAAATCATCCTGACATTGGACCCTGGTACGAGCCGGGGTTTGATCTGGCTACCTTCGGATTGAAAGAAGCACGCTCTTGTCACCAACGCTTAAGATCGGAAGGCAAGATCGTTTATTCTTGTTTTTTTTTTTGCTTGTACTATCATAATTTTGTGTGTTATCTGCTGTGTCACAATCCGTGACACCACTCACAGACGGCCCTAGCGGAAGACCAGCGCTGGCCACCCAGGCTTGCTCGATGCTGAGTCGGGACCATTTTGTGGAAGTAATCGTTTTTGTTTCGGATTCGGAATAATACATTTCTGTATAATAACTTACCCTCTGTAATTTGCCATAAATAAATATTTTTCTATTTCTATTTATACGAGTAGAAAACGCCAACCAAAAAGCATAAAGTGTGTTGGATTGATATAATCATTTTCACACTTTCATAATACTGTCGATAAACATTGTCGCCTATCACTTAATTATCACTGCATCCTGTTGCATCATACCGGTGCGTGTGTGGTCATACTTAGGAGGCCTTACACCTTTCAAAAATATTTAAATTTAAATTGTGACAATGGATTAACCAACTGTTTAATATAACTGTCTGAACTTAATTTGAGTTAGTAAAAGAGCCAAAGCTTGAACTTATTTCGTATATATACAGAAAAAACTGGTTTTATGCTAATTTAGTCGGTGTGGACTGATTTATCAATAAAAATTCACTTAGAAACATACAAATAGTATGCTGATAGATCACATAAACTCTGTTTAAGATAGTAAAAGACAGAAATAATTATGATTTACGTTAAATCACACCAAAAAAGTACTAAATTCATAAGCGTTTTTTTAGGGGATAAGGGCTCTTAAGTTTGAGAAATGAGAGCCTGACTAAACATATAGCTAAGTTTCATCCGAGACTGCATTCTACCGGGTATATAAAGTCTATCTACCTATTTTATTAACTAATACCGCAACTTTATTAACTCGTAATATCACATTATATATAGATGTTGCACGACGTTAGTGTATTACAGCGAGTTTCCGCAATCCAAGGGCATCGTTAAACTTTACTTTCAGAAGGATATAATAATGAAATTTTATGTTTATATAAAGTCGTAATTTACGACAATGCGATTCATGACATCGCTACTCGATAAGAGATGGCGCTACTGGTTATGTAATTATGGCGCTTGCACAGTCTTCGCCAATAGTATCATACACGACGAAGTGTGAAGAGCACGTATCACATGTTTTTGCGACCTTTGTAACGCCAGATAATATTTTAATTTGAAATAGATGTCATATACTAAAGAAAAAAGGTGGTTATGGCGTAAGCTGAAGACCCGAGTTCGATTCTCGGATTTGCCTCCGTCGGTGTTGGTCTTTCTCTTTAGTATATGACATCTATTTCATTTCAAATTATAATTTATATATAGTAGTGTTACTACATTAATAACAAATCAAAAAATACTAAATTAAATAATTTGATTTGTTTCAACAAAAAGCCAGATAATATTGCCGAGTTTACATACTTAAGAAAGAAAAATAATCCAACTAGTTTAACATGGTTGTGTTATCACCATGGCTGTCTCCTTCTGACAACTTCTAACTTCTTCAACTTTGTGAGTGCAATGACCTGATAGAGAAGAAGACATGGAAGAGAATTGTTTGAAAAAGTCTAAAGCTTATTAGCTACACACGACATAAAAACATTCAGACATCTAATCTGGCCGAATCTGACACCTCAATGAACTTGATTGTACTTTCGGAAACAAAAATAGTAACAGTAATCTAATGCTGACAGTAAAGTTAGTTTGCCGGATATTCTCGGTATAGACAGATTGCAGTAGCATCAGGTAAGAAAAAACGTGGCACCTGTCCGACCGGTCGGTCTGACCAAATTCGGTCGAAGCTCTGGTAAAACACGCTTTTATTGACGTGTCGTAATCCATTGGATAATACTGTGATTAATGAGTTGCAGGTAGGAAGTTTATAGACTTGATAATGCATTTTTGGTAAGAGTTTTAGGGTCTGCTATGCACGTCATTAGCTGTAATATTCCTATAACAATGAATAAATTTCAGTTATTCGTCCGCGAAAAAGTTGTTAAAATTTTCAACCCTATTTTAACTCCTTATTAGACCAAGGGGACTTAGATACTTATTTCAAATGTCTAGCCTATCTACTACGACTGCGTTAAGATTGATTCAATAACATTCTAACATAACACATTATATAAGCTTCTTTATAAGTCCAACTGTTTTTACACGTTACTAACACAATTAAGTTAATTTAACAGCAGCTCACAAGCCCAAGCAAAAAATACATCTTAACAGACGAACTACTTAGTATACATACATTAAAAAAATATTGGTTCTTTCATAAGTCTTGTAAAACACTGATATCATCACTTTTCAGAAGATGGTTTTTCCGCTTCAGTCTGTACTTCTGAATTCCCCTTGTGCTCACTCCGTTTGACCGGCATCAGGCCAAGACGCGCGCTAGTCCTCGAAGCAGTATCATTCGAGAACCTTCGTGGATACTCTTTCATTTCCCCTTCATCCTCTTTGATCAAATACCTCCATTTAGACGCATACATATGTGCTTCATCGGGCAGTTTCCTAGTGAATCTCACAGAGGCGGATGGAGACAACCAAGAAATTATTGCATTTTTACGATACTGCTCCAAATCTCGATTGGCAGTATTAGAAACAATCGTTCCATCGGGTTTTATCACAACAAAATACGGAATGTAAGATACTTCATATAAAAACGAGAGGATGAGTACCAGGGGATCATCATGCAGAAGCGTAAACCAGTTTGCTTGCTGCTCGAAGCTTTGTGTCATATCTGATTTCTTCTCGTCTAAAGATACATGTATAACTTCTAAAGGAATATTCGCATGTTTAACACTCTCGTAGATGGAATAGAATTTCCGGACTATTCCGTCTCTGTCTACATCCTTGGCCATGAAGAGGATGACGACTATGTCTGAGTTTTCTTTAATCCACTCCGGTGGGATGATAGCGAAATTCTTGTTGTAAATCTTAGCGTCTTTTATCCAATTGTAAGGAGGAAGATTCGTTGTTTTAGGTGCTGCCATCGTTTTTATAAGTTCCCGGTAGCTCCAAACAATAATGTTTATATTTTGACAGGTTTGATTGGCAGATAGCTGTCGTTTATGACACGCTTTAGCTTATTACGTCTATTATCCAAGTAGGTTGTATAATCTACACAAATTGGTTGTGATACTTCAGGGTCAGTTGTAATATATTCCGGTTTCGTATATTATTAACTTTTGAAGACTCGAATGTTTTCAAGCAAAAGACCCTTTGATTTCTCTATTTTTAAATGTCAGTAGTAAACTAGATCAAGTAAACATTTTATCAAGAGGTTATAACTCAATAATAGTCACGGACTCAATCCGTTTTGACCTAACGGAAACATCAAATCTAATCAATAATTCGGACCTGTCGCCTCGCCGTTACTTGATATTACTAACTGTGCAAATATACGTCATGGCCATTTGCAATACTAGGAAGTTTTTGTTCTTAGAAAAATATTACGTACATATGTATAAACAGCCACCGGAGGACGCAAATCGACCAAAAAGGTTTGCCTAAACAACAAAGACAGAGACACCGTGTAGGCCTACAATATATTTACGGAAAAAACTGAAATATTTTCAAAAACCGTTAATTTTCTTAAACCTACAATGATAAGGTCCATGACTATCTAAAATGACGTATGACAAGAGAAATTGTTGGGCGTCGCAGCGGAATGGAAATAAAGTGATCGTTCCGTGAATGCCGATCTTTTTACGGTTCAAAGTTGACCGAAAACAATAACATCATGCCAACACAATGATACAGTTAATTTAATTGATAATAAGAACGCTATCCTTATTATCAACACCTTAAAGTTTAAAATCCAGGGAAGCGTAGTTATCAAAAGTAAACATAAATTGGCGTAACTCACGATCACACTATCAAGATGTTTGCAGACAGAAAACTCCAAGCGCATCTGTATTACGTTGGTTCAAAGTTCAAAATTGAACGGAGAGTGTTTATTTAATGTTTGTTTTTGTTTTGCACAGCGGTTCGTGCGATGCATGTGAAATATTAAGAGTTAGAACTGTGCCAGCCGACGAACTGTGGTCACAGCGCGGTCACAAGGAAGCGCCATAGAATGCCAATACTGCTATCATTGTAACTAACTTAACTCTTAATACATAGGTAATAAAGTCCATTTTTCCTAAAACAGCCGGCCTGTATGGGACAGAAGTCAGTGCCTTATTATGAAAGTCGTGAGTATATTCGACGCGCTTCGCTTGTTTATCTTCTTAACCGCCTTTTATCACTTGCAGTTAAAAAATTAAAAAGCACTCACTTATATAAGTTTCCTAGCATTTTCCTGGCTATGCCATAGCTGAGGGAGCCTAGGGTCCGCTTTGGCAACTAATCCCACGATTTGGTGTAGGCGCTAGTTTTACGATGACCTTATTGGGATTAGTCCGGTTTCCTCGCGATGTTTCCGTTCACCGAAAAGCGATTGGTAAATATCAAATAATTGCACTTACTTAAATAAGTACCTATTTCATAATAGTAGTAGAATGAAATGCAGTGCATTAAAGTCTCGCCTGACGTCACAATTAGGCACAGTTCTTAATAGGTAGTGACGTCACGAGCCCCCTCCCCCCAACTTATCTACATGTTCTTATTTTCGTTAATTTTAGTTATCTTGAAAAATGAAAAAATACGTATCTAATAATTTTGGATAATCTAAGTGACGGACTAAATATAATGATAGTTTTTCAACCTAGTCGTCATTCCTAATAAGTCTGCACGAATGCATTTGGTGAGGGATTGGGACCTATATAGGAATCTGGTCTTCAAGAGACGCGTGATGTCATGTCACGATATTCAGCATTGAGGGAACGACCGATGATGATGATGATTATAGATGGTCTCGAAACCCTATCGTCTCAATCCATCAGTGAACAAAGAACTGCTCAAACCTCTTTCGAAGATTCAATCAGATAATTGTAACTTTCCTCCCGACGAATCGGAGATGAGATAGTACTCGTATATCTGGGTAAATCAACTATTTCTTGTTGTAATTCTGTCCCGTCAGCCAGGGGAAAAATGTTCGAACGCCAATAGTGCGAGTCGGAAATGGGTGCCTTTCAACCCTTGGTTAACAATATACTATTTTTATCTTGATTTTTACCTACTTAATTTATCATTCCCCACATATCTTCCTTCTAATAAAAAAAAAGAATAATTCAAATCGATTCACGCGATCAAAAGTTACCCCTGAAAACCCAACATACACAATCCCGTCTAGTTTGTATGAAATATATGAAGCGTCTAACTGATATCGAGCAAAAACGGAACGGGTACGGAACCCTAAAAACGCATACAGAAACAACACACTACTTACACAATAACCACACTTGATGACCAAAACAGCCATTTCTCCGCGTGATTAGGAAATAAAAGATTACTTTCCACGACGTCCGCCATTGTCCGCAAATTACTCAATTGTCGCTCTAGAGTTGTCATCAAGATAACTTATTATACGTATAATTTGAGTGAAATTGGAATATAATTCGATACTTAGAGGTGAAAATTGAACGTGTTAATGTGGGTAGTTAAGTATAAGGTGTTATAAAGAATAGAGGCAGTTATTTCGTTGGATATTATAGCATAACGTTTTATTTCTCCACTACTAGCAAGATGTTTGAAAGAGATCGCTTCTTAACGATAAGACCGCCTGTTGTCTACCGGTGTTTATAATTTAGTGTTTTATTTTAAGATGATGTATTGTTAATACGGAGACTTTATTACTGAAATTTATACAGTAAGTGTAACTAAACTACAGTAACTACCTACCTTAAAATGTATTGTTGATATTTACAATAAAAAAAATAGTAATAATAGTGTTTAATTTATATTGTTTGTATTTCTTTGTTAGTGAACAATAAAGAGTATATTTCTTTGTGTATTATCTTTTAAGAGTAAAATTTAGAAAACACAGTCAGATTAAAAAACTCCATTTTGAAGTCGGTTAAATAGGGTGGACCTCTGCAGCTCACAAATGCGGGATACCTAACTACATATGTTCTCTTCTAGAAGATGTACGACCATCGGGGTCTCATGGCATTTAAACAAATCTGAAAACTTTACTCCATATATTTATTTCTTCAAACATTAAGTTCCTGACAATACATATCGCATATCATCCAGAACATTGATTTACGTCGAACTCAAGTGATCTAAGCCTGCGAACTTAGAGCATAGACAACGAGAGTAGCTTTTTAAGACAATTTCCCCTGGCTGTGCTAAAAAACTGGCATGATTGTGCAAATTTTGTACAGGCTACTTACTTTCTATCTGATATTTATATATTATTTATTTATTATATACAAGCATTTTACACAGCTTTACAGTTTGCACCAAAGCGCTGGAAAATTCAGACATTACAAATACAATTCAAGAATACAGTTTTATGTCAAAAAAGAAAAAAATATTATAAAACACTAACATTCATCCGCCATCTCGCAGTATCTCAGGCATTTACAACACACATTTACCCATCTGCTAGCAAACACATCACACTCAGGTGCTGATGACAACAACTCGTTAATCATCCTTAAGGCTCGAAGCGTTGGAGCGTTCCTGTAGGATACAGTACGCACCTGGGAAACAGCCAAGAGATCGGTAGACCGAGGCCTGAGTTGGTTTTTAGGCACAAATGGCACTGCAAGTCTCACTAGCCTCGATACCAGATATACATACCAGATAGATATACCTTGATATAGATAGCCTTGATATGTCTGTGACTAAGTAACGTAGCTGTTTTTTAAATGAGAGGAAAATCCATTATGGGTAACTTCTGCACCGCAGGGACAGTGAAGAAGCTACGTCCTACGCTAACCGACTAAAAACCCCCCGTTGGTCTTCTTCGACGCAACCAGGGCGACCCTGGGATCTCCAGTGGAACGCACCAGTGCCGCACTTGCGTCACGCCTCTGTAAGCCCTATCCTTTTATTTTGGACGAACGCAGTCCCTTGCTACCGTCTGCGACCCTGACGACGCCTTTTAGTCGCCTTTTATGACAGGCAGCAGATACCGTAGCTGTATTCCACCGCCAGGGCTGTACAGGACTGTACAGTAGGTACGTACAATCAACCAATGTGAGCTAACGTATTGTCGCTCGCCAGGCAGCGCCACTCATGCGTGGGGCCTGTGTCAGTATGAGAGAATTGTCAAAGTGACGTTTGAAATGTTTCCCCAGTTCCCCTAGCGCCCTTGGCGGAAAATCGACTCTCGGTAATCCTCATAGGGTTTCATATGCCACCGTAGGACTATGTCATTGTGACGCTGTAACCCAGATTGTAAGTGTCTCTTAGTGCTTATCATTTTGACATGGTTCTTTAGTGGCTTAGGGTTCCGATTGGTTGACGGTACGAACCGCAAAAATCGGCACACTATTTTGAATGTTAGATAAGGCCAATGGAGTAAGTATATATACTCCATTTGTCTATGCTCTAAGATCGCATATCATCCAGAACATTGATTTATGTCCATCTCAGTGATCTATGCCAGAACACCGCCCATCATCTCCACCATCAGTCAAAGTCGCCCATTACAGTGATCCAGGATCGTGCAGACCTGAGCATTGACCTTGTCTAGGTTGATGCGGAATAGTTAAATTACTTGACTTATGATGATAATCATTGGAGAGAAGATTTACTCTTTGTACGAGTATGAACTGATTTACTCATTGTACATTCTCCATCAGATATAGCGGAGCGTCCGAGGTGTTCAAAATATCTGAACAAGTACTCTAACTCCTTGAGAATAGAGGCGTGTTCAGATATTTGTAAGCGCCTTGGCTGCTCCTATATGTCTGATGGCGTCTGTACAACAACTATAAGACTAAAATAAAATTTCAAAATCCACGAAATTTCTAAATAGCGCAGACTAAACTTTTGATTAAAAAAAGAAACTCGTCTTAATCGAATTTCTTAGAAAGAAAGAAGTAGAAAAAGTCAGGGCCTCGAGCGAGCCTAGAACTCCCGGCTCTGGAATACACGCCCATCTCTCTACCAACTGAGCTACCGAGACACAGCCGGTGGCCCCGAATTTCTCCACCTTATCTCTCGTATGCACTTCAGGCCTTATGCCAGAGTTCACGTCTCGCCCGAGGCTTTGAGTTTTTCTACTTTCCTTTCCTGAGAAATTTAGTTTCGTTCCCACACGTTTCTGCTCAAAGATAAAAATAGCTTGGGATTTGGATTAAATAAATAAATAAATTAGAGATTGGGATTAGAGTCTATTATGATTATGAAAAGCACCCAGCATACAACTGTAATCTTAGACTGTTATTTTAAATACATATAAATCTTATACATATAATTTGTACATACATACGCTACATTTTCATCCAAATTGACCCTCCCTATTCTAATCTTAAAGTAAAACTCATTATAGAATATAATTTATATCGCAGTAAACACCTACCAATCATCCTCGCTGCGTCAAAGTCCGCCATTACCGCGAAACGACCAAAACAAAACCCGAGATCGTGACACCCTGAAGAGTCCCGTCGCTTTACCCGTTTCCCGGGCACTGCCCCTGCGCAAACCTCTTTATGCATTCTTTGCAGATCGTACTCCATTGTAATTAAGTTCATTATCGCCTAGATCGGCTGAAGGCGATTTTCACAAGCATTTTGAAACCCTCATTGTGCATTCTTCTAATACTCTGCTGCATTGTGTTAAGATTGATTATCGCGCAAACCGGCAGCAAAACGATTGTCCCAAGAATTCGTCAGCGAATAATGCGGGTCATGTAAGCCTTATATAGATTAACATAAGGTTGGCTTTAGTTTTTTTATGTAAAAGTTAATGTGGTGGATCTTTATTGTAAAGATTTTGCCTGTTGCTATGGGTTGTCGAACTTGTCGATATAAAATAAGAAAGTGCCTGTGAGTAGATTTTTTTTCATTGGTTAAACCTAGTTTGCATAATATCAGCGGAAATATCTCTTCGTACCATATCCTAAAGGATGTCGGCAATCATCATGCGAAAGTCCTCCCTATGTTTTGTCACTCTATTTAGGGTGTATCTGTACTGTATAGGTACTTAATTAATATAATTATGTAATATCTCATGAAATATTTCAAATTTTTCTGCATTTCTTGGTTTGACTCGGCATGATTTTTGTGCACTTTCAACATTCAATAACTGTGTTTTGATAAGACAATTCGTGTAGTGTAGACATGTAGACTAAATAAATAGCGACTGCGTTAGTAGTAGGAGCAAGACCGACATACTTTTGACTGCCGCAGTCGTTAACTACAGTGAATGTCATTGGACTTTCAGGACTATGTAAACAAACGGCGTCACTTTGATTTATCACTGTTACTCCTTAAAGTTTCACACCACCTCATCAAAAGTCATTGAAAACATACACTATTAAAATAGCCTTTCTCGTAAAAAACAAATAATATAGGAAAAATTAGTTAATCTTGGAAATTTCATTGAAAATTCAATACCAATTAAAAGTTACGTTATTTCGACAAAATGCAATGACGTTTTTGTTTCTTTTATATTCTACGTTTGTCTATGACGTTTAGGGATGTCACTAAGTTAGTGACATTGTAATGCCGGTACTCACGGTATCTACCTGATATAGGCATAGTGTACACTACACGGTAAGTAAATGAGTAAAGGATCTTAATTAAATAAATACCTAAATTCAGATGCGGATGCATGCAGTGGAAGAAATGCGTGGATAATGTAATAGGAGAAGAGCATAAAATGAAAAATTTAGACGGCATCATCGATAGGGTATACCGATGATGTAACGCCACCTTTTATAATTAAGACTGGTGACTCTAGTAAAACTTCAAGCACCGATTTTTCAGAAGATTAAACCAATTAAAAATATATATATATTAAAATATGAAGATGAGATGTGTTTTACTTTTGGTATTTTAGTAATCGATTTATTTTGACTTAAAATAGCACTTCCCCATCACTAATAAATTCATCATTCAAAGACAATTTCAATATGGCGGTTTGTTTACACAGTCCTGAAAGTCCAATGACATTCACTTTATACGTTTAGGTACGTATAACTGATAGTCTGAATTTCGAATCCTGCTCCCCGCGTCGAGCGGGATTCGAAATTTAAAAATTTAAAAAATTTCTATCGGTTATAAAATTGAAAACTTTATACCGTTGCAATGAGGGCTACAAATGGCTATTAAATGTTGGCGATGGTACTAACGCGTTCAAAATCGCATGGACAAATCATGAATGGTCCACGAATGTATTTATGTTCCCCGCTCATCTCCTCTACCTTCCTATAATCTAATTTACATCATGGCAGCCCCATAAGGCCAAGCGGCTGCATCTCTGCGGTCTTATTAGGATACTTGAATGTGTTGTTCAGCTTTATTAAATGACTCATTACTGAATGGAACTGTTAAACTTGTTGAACTCAACTAGGAAGCTCACTTTGTGATTTCATTTAGGACGCAGTTTTGAGATTACGTAAGATAATCGATGATTCTTGTACGAGATTTGCGAAAAAAGAAACATCCTTTTTTGGCGCGACTATTTAGAATATGTAGAATATAAAACCTTTAGCCGGAGTAAGTACGTCATTTTTTTAGAAACTCATTTTCGAGATAGGTTTTGTTTTAAGAAGACTACGGTTGCAGACAGCAATTCTTAGATCGAGTGCAAGCAGACCTCAGATTCGATGAGAACTGGCAAAAGCTGCGAAAAACGCTGCTGCGGTCGGCGAATACCCACACAGCCACAGCAGCGCTCCGCCGCGCTGCAGCGCGCAACTCCTGTCTACCTAACAGTGGATATGAAAGTAACTCACGTTGCCCTGCGGGTCGATGAGCTGCGCGTACTTAGGCGCCTTGGCTTTGCTGCCGTCGGCGAAAACGCCGGCCAGCCGCAGCGGCGTGCCCGGCCGCGCCGCCGCGCGCTCGTACTGCGCGCCAACGCGACCGCTGTCTGGGGACAATGGGACACGGTCAGGGTAAGTTGAACAAAGATGAGAAGAAAAGGGAGTCTAAGGCGTTCAATCAATCAATCAGCCTATTTTATTCCGCTGCTGGACGTAGGCCTGTCCAAAGTATGTCCATAATTTATGAGAATGATAGGAAAGACCAGCGTGACAGCGCTACTGCAAGACCAGGATATCAGTCAACAGCAGAGCTTCAGTTACCTGACGCAGGCCGGGCGTGGTAGACGGAGAGCGCGCCGCGGGAGACCAGCGTGACAGCGCTACTGCAAGACCAGGATATCAGTCAACAGCAGAGCTTCAGTTACCTGACGCAGGCCGGGCGCGGTAGGCGGAGAGCGCGCGGGGGGAGACGAGCGCGAAGGCGCGCGCACGGAGCAGAGCGGCAACGGAGCCGCGCGGCGCGGCCAGCGCGCCGCCACGGCATCCACACGCTGAAAACCAGCCTGGAATAGAAATAAAAGGTCAGTAACCTGCTGCAGTTCTTGAATCAAGCCTTCATACTTTGATCAAGGTGTAGAGTTTGTAGAGTTAAGGCTGGTACAGTTGGGGCGCGTAGAGGGCGAGCGATATGGATTGGACTGGACTCTACTAAAATAAAAACCCACTTTACCACCAATAAACCCGATTTAAAATTTCTGTGCTTTGTAAACTTAACTTTTTTTGCGGTCTTCACACACTGTCCACCTCATAGTATGATTCCGCGCTATCGGTTAAAGATTAACGCAAAAGAGAAGCCATCTTTATATTCACATTTCACGAGAGCGACCCACAACAATTGAAAAACGTCATAATTGTTCGCATCAACGCATCAACCTATACGAGAATATGATATAGGTCTTGAAAATATGAAAAACGACCATTGAAATACGGAATCCTAAAAATTATTCAAAGAAAAAAAAAATCACGTAATCATATATTAATGTCGATTTCAATTGTATCAAAGACAGATTTCTATTTTGTCATATTAGTTCTGTGGTTCACCGAGACCCGTCTTACTACTTTAGTTACCTTCTACGTGCTACCTATCTATCTATACTTGGGTGACCGATGAAAGCTTGACACACTCGTAAATACTCCAAAACTCGCGTTTTCTCCCCCAAAAACCCCCATAACATTTACTAATTTTCAATGAAACCGTTAGAGCCGTTCCGAGATAGAAATATACATACAAGTTTATTTAATTAATGCCATTTACCTTAATTCAGAAGAACCTATAAAAAGCGACAGCCCTAACCGCTTGTCAGGTACCAGCGACATAACGAGTTTGACACCGCCAATTCTAATTTTCAACCTTACCTCTCATTAATAAAACTCAATTTCCTTTGACGCGACCTTTGACGTCTGGCTAGACGTAACCCTCCGATGGCTGGTAATTAGGGAAAGGTCGATGTGTTAACCCTTTGTTTTTATTGTTTTCGATCAACGTCTTTAAAGGTTTTACACAAAAAAGTTGATGAAGGTTAGTGATGGACGTTAGTAGATATAGGCTATACAAGTCGTGTGAAAGTATTTTAAAGGACATAACAATGTGTATTTATCGTCATTTTACTCCCTTAATGCATTGAATTGTATACATAGTAGTTTATTTTTTATTTAACGTAGAAGTACCAGTGCTCGACGGTTACCAAGTAATATAAATAGTATAAGTTTTTATAAATTGAAATAGGTGTCATAATGGCATATACTAAAGAAAAATACCAACACCGACGAAGGCCAATCCGAAGATCGAACTCGGATCTTCACTCTTCAGCTTACGCGGCTTACGCCATAACCACTAGGCCAAGATCTTATCGAAATGCCGGCGAATTTCTCGAGTATATGCAATCTTAGTAACAAAACGCCCGTGGCCATTTTTCTAAGTACAAGCGACGTTGCTTAGTACTTCCATCCAAACCACTCAGGTTCGTCGGTGTTGGTATTTTTCTTTAGTATATGGCATCTATTTCAATTTATAATTTATATATAGTAGTGTTACTACGTCAAGAACAAATCAAAAAGATATGAAATAAAATAATTTGATTTGTGTCAACAAAAAGTATAAGTTTTTATAAAATCACCACTTAAAGTAAAGCAACTTATTCATGCCATAAAACTACCAACAAAATTGTACACCAAATGTTTACGGGTCATTGCAAACCGGTGCACGATGCAAATTCCTTGCCACATTTATTAACTTGGAACCATGGACTAATAAACTAAAGACTGGAAATGTCTATACAATATCACGTTCGCTTAAGAGGGCGCCGAGCGTCCAGTGACGCCCTCATTGGGGGGATTGTGTGTACTAATAAACCTTCCCAATCCTACTAATATTATAATACGCGAAATACGATCAAAAATACGCAAGTATAATACGGGTTGGCACTAATTGACTAGCACGTTTGGCGGAATAGCAAAGTAACATTATTGTCGTTAAACGAGGAAATGCTGCGAGGATCTTAGGTACAATGCCTCAAGAACTTATTTTAGATTTAAGGTAGGGGCAGGTAGGGTAAGTTACACTAGCTATATATACACTTACTGTATATATTTTGAAAATAAGTATTTTTAGTTACCTATCGTTATTTCCTGTCCAGTTTTACACGTAGGTACTTGTCAGACACCTCGCGACTGCGCGCAGACTTCAAAGATTATCAATTGTTCGACGATATTTGCAATGCAGATTGCTACGTGTATTGACTGAGCTGGGCTGACTGCAAACCAAGTCTTGTATCTCTGTTGCACCTTCTGACAAAATTAGAAGGGCGACAGAGCGGCCAAACTTCATCGTAAGCCCTCAGAGCGGATAATAAGAAATAATTGACTAGGAGCCATTAATCTGCATGCGTTTGCTTAGATTACATTAACGTGTTGAGCTTGCTTCTTGTGCAAGGATATCGAAGAATAAATAAATATTATGGGACAATCTTACATAAATCGTCCTGGCCGCATAGTCAGCTCAATAAGGCTGTTGCGCCGTTATCTATATCTTCTTCTACCTAGCGTTATCCCGGCCCTTGCCAGGGTCCGCTTTCCTACATCCTCTCCTGCCGTTATCTATATCGTTATATTTTATTTACTTATTTATTTCTAAATAAATAATGTCAACTCACGTTAAGAACAATGTAGCAAAATACAGAGTTATCGCCTCCGCGCATGTGTAAGAGGGAATTCTTGAATTGATTTTAGGCACGTGTTTTGTTTTTCTTAAGTTAGAGTCAAACGTTGATATCTCTTCCAAGCAAATGAACTGTCAAACTTTAAAGTGTTATTTTAAACGTCAAACTTCTATGACATTATGACGATTATTTTGTTAAATAAATGTATTAACTGTTACTTACTTAACTAACTACCTATGTATACCTACCTTAAGTCTAAAATAGGTCCTTGAGGCATTGTACCTAGGATGCTGGCAGCATTTCCTCGTTGTATCGCAATGTTGATACGTTGTGCGAGGAGACCACCAGCTCTTCTATCACCAGTAACATCAACCAGACGTTTACTAACATTTTCACAGTCCGTGCTATCGAAGTCTATGAAAAGCATATACGGACTCTAGAATTTATGTTGGGGTAAACTCATTTCTCCATAAAAGTGTATTGTTAATGTTAAAGGCGTGAAACACGAGCGCGCCGGAGTCCCGAATCGCCAGCCGCGTCGGCTGCGCCCGCGCCGCGCGCCGTAAGTCATAACGCGGTTGTTCCCCCGCGTCCCGACACTCTCACTGCGCAGAGTATAAATACAGCGCTGACAATACAAGGAAAAATATAAAGAATTCGCATTTATAACTAATATTTGAAACGGGATAATTACCATGTATGTTTGTTTTATTGAGCATCCGATATTTCGAAACAGTTGCAAGCGCCGTGTTCACGAAGTAAACTGATGAGCTGCGAGTTTTTGATTGTGATATACCCACACGCCATAGCGATCTACCCTCTCATTATTAGTTATAATCTTATAATGCAAATGACCATGCTAGCTTAAAATCGTATAGTTCGCATTTAAACCGTTAAACTATTTATGTTTGAAATTTGGAGCTTCTAGGTCTGCTAGAAGTACCTTAGATTATAGATGATCTGTGACTGAGTGTGTCATTGACACTAGGAAAACTGACTTGCCACAATTCTTGAACTACAAGTTCAAAAAAAAACGTTATTGTCAATAATATAAGAGTCTAAAAATTCTAAAACTATAGGCGTTAAAAATTCAGTCAGCAATCAACATGAATTACAAGGTTGAAAATGAATGACTAGGAGAATATGATAGTACGGCAGAGCCTTTGTTTGCTCGACTGGTTGACATTGACAGATGTGCAATTGTGCACGTCCGTTGATGTAGTCTGTATCAATAAGACTGTAAGATAAAAAAATGTTCTAATGATTCTGAAGGGTTTTGTAAAAAAAAATTCCGAGTTGTTGTATAAACATTTTATTTCAATTAAAAGTGCCTTTTAATTCAAATATAACTTTTAGGGTAGTACTTATTTATTTATAATACTATTTATTTATTGTATTTAACATACACACTTTCCTATATAATTGTAAATCATTTATTGTTTTTATTAAAAGGTATCAATCACTTTGTCATGTCGCTTAATGCGTACCTTTTTCTAAAAACTAGCACATTTTTTTTACACACTTAAGGTTATACTTTTACAGTATCCCAGTAGTATTTCAAAATTCCCTAAACCCTCTGTCCCACCGTACTCTGTACCCAAGGATCGTTCAACGTCTCAGGCAATTTCATAGTAAAAAAAAGGCGCTCGCGCACCGACCTTCCAAGGTCGTCCACTCCCGCGCCGCGCGCCGGCCCGAGGGCCGCGCTGGGTATTAATGGGGGGATAACCAGAGTTTAAGGCCCTTTTTAGGGTTCCCTACCCAAAGGGTAAAACGGGACCATATTACTAGATCCGTCTGTCACCAGGCTGTATCTAAAGAACCGTGATAGTTAAAATGTTCACAGATTATGTATTTCTATTACCGCTATACTATAACAACAAATACTAAAAAGCAGAATAAAGTAAATATTTACGTGGGCTCTCAAATAAACTTGATTTTGCCGTTTTTAAAAATAATGGTACGGAACCTTTGTTTGTTAGTTTTGAATGCACGTAACCATGTATTCTGTTGTCCAATGGTTACGAGTGTTTTAATTCCAATAAAAGAAGTTTCAGATGTAATGTACCTATGAGTGTGTGTGGAATGGCTTACCCGATTTAAGTGTGTTTTTTAATCGAAACGCCGTTTGTTGGGGTGTCACGTAAGTAACTACATAATTATTTCTAACTGGTATTAGTACGAGTAGGTATCAATAATTACAAACTACATTAATCGCAGTTTTTGCGACTGTGACGTGTGATGCTGATGGCACTGGTGTTGTAATGCCCTTCATTATGTATAGTTGCATACACTACTTTATCTATATACATATCATAATAAATATTATATAATAGATATTAAAATAATGCAATAAGAAATAAATTGAATACATAGAGAGACAGTTTTTTTAATTTTTTACCCGTAAACACAATCAACAAACAAATGACAGTTCGGAATGGCGTTTCTTTGGAATAAACACCCATTTGAATTGATAGCTGTTCCAAATTTAAACTCATTAAGTACCTACTCTTTTCAGGAGGTAATGTTAAAATTACAGTTCCGTCAATTCCTGCCGGTTGGTAATGCTGGTCATTGACCAGCATTCCCAGCATTCATTTTTTGTTTCTGAAAGCATTTTGGAGCACTAATGAGAATTATGTGCGTAGATAATATTAATCACATAACAGTCTTACAATCAATACTTACTGCTTACGTATTTAATATAGTGAAGCTTATTGATTTACTAACCAATAGTGTTTTAATATAGAAGAACATAAAATGAACTATGTAAGGTTATAACCATCGATTTTAATTATAACCAGTTTCATTTTATATTAACAGCAAGGAAATACGATTTTAATCAGTTTATAAATGGCCAATGAACAGAGTTAGCGTTTTACAATACAGGGTGGGCCAGAATTTTTTTACACGAATATTATTAAAATATTATATTACTAGCTTTTACCCGCGGCTTCGCCCGCGTATCAACGTAATTTCCAACCGTCTACAAATAAGGAGGTTCTTAGTTGGGCCCGTATATTTGTATGTACCTACATATGTATGTTTGTCCGCTATTATCTTGCGGTTGGCTGAACGGATTTAAATGGAATGGATGGTTGTCGCAAAAGTGATCAAACTGAAAAATTCAATTTGGCGGCTGTTTCTCAATTTTGAACTCTGATTTGTTATAAAGAACCTCTCGAACCCTTTGTATGTGCCTACTGAGCTTTATCGCGAACTTAACTCTATAAATTCAAGATGGTGGCCATTGATGGTGGCGTTGGTGGTTCGTTAGAAAGAACCTTTCGGATCCTCGGATATCGATTTTCATCACGATCAGATCATAACTGAAGAAATTCTATACGATGGCTGTTTTTCTCAGTTTTAACTTCAGATTATTCATAAAGAGAACCTCTCGGAAATCGATTTTAACACGATCGGATCAATATCGAAATAATTCAAGGTGGCGGCCGGATCTCGCAGTTTTTACTACAGATTCATTACTGAGGAATCTCTCGGATCCCCAAATACCGATTATTATCAAGGTCGGATTAAAACTCAATAAATTCAAGATGGAGCCCCTTTTCGCAATTCTGATCAAGGACCTATTTTATATTTAAGGTAGGCAGAGGTAGGTCGTTAGGTAAGTTACACTTACTGTATATATTTCCCATGTTGACTTTTTCACCCCATTTCGTACTCCTATTTACTCATTTCTCGTTAGGAATACTCCTGTGAATAAAACAGTCTAATACATCTTGTTTCCCGATATACAATCAAATCCCACTTCACCCCTTTAGGAGGAGAATTCTAAAAATCCTAGCTATTTCCCGCAGCTTCGCCCGCGTACAAAATAAATGTTCAACCGTAACGTAATTTCAAAATCAAGTTGGCGGCTTTGATTCGTTATAAAGAACCTCTTGAACCCTTTGATATGTACCAACCGAGTACATATTACGATCAATGTTGACTTCTGATTCCTTAGAAAGAACCTTTCGGATTCTCAGATATTGATTTCCATCACGATCAGATCATAACTGACGAAATTTCAGATGGCGGCCTTTTCTCGCAGTTTTGGCTCCAGATTCATTGTAAAGAACCTCTCGGATCTTCTTTCTTATCTCAATTAGAAGGTGAATTCTGAAAAATCCTTTCTTAATGCACCCCTACACCTTAATAAGAAACCTACGTGCCAAATTTGAAATTCTAGAAACAGAAATAAACAACAAAACGACACTCATATTGATATGTTGAGATTTCAAAACCCCATCGCACCCCAACAGGGAAGATGGTGTGTCATACGTCCACCTCATTGGATTTCAAAATGGTTTTTGTTTTTGATTTCAGCGACCCGATAAACCATAAAAACGATAATCATGATGTTTTTTGACTTTGTTACCCCTTTTTGCCCTCTTAGGGGTTTAATTCTCAAAAAATCAAATACACGTCTTTACTCATTTATCTTTAGAAATACTCTTGTGTAGTTTTGAATAAAATAGTTTAACTAATCATGTTTCCCCATACATAGTTTGTACCGTCATTTCTCCCCCTTTGGAGGTGAATTTTGAAAACTCCTTTGTTTCTGCACCCCTACGCCTTATAAGGAACCTAAGTGTTAAGTTTGGAATCTATAGAACCAGAAATAAACAACAAAACGACACCCATATTTATATTTTTAGAGTTCGACCCCCTCGCGCCCCAACAGGGAAGATGGTATTTCACAATCGCCACGTTAGATTTTAAAATCGTCGTTGTTTTTGTAATCAGCGACCCGATAAACCAGAAAACGATACCCATGTTGTTTTTTTTTTTACTTTTTCACCCCTTTTCCCCCTTATATGGGTTGAATTCTCAAAAAACCTGAAACACTTGCTGCCTCATTTATCTTTATAAATACTCCTGTAAAGTTTCAAATGGAATAGGCCAACTAATCTTGTTTCCCCATAAAAACTTTGGACTTCCAAATCACCCCCTTAGGGGGTTGAATTTTGAAAAATCCTTTCTTAGTGCACCTCTAGACTTTATAAGGAACCTACGTTTCAAATTTGGTATCTCTAGGACCAGCGGTTTGGGCTGTGCGTTGATATGTCAGTCAGTCAGTCAGTCAGTTAGTCATTCAGTCAGTCAGTTTCTTTTTTATATATTATATAGATAAAAACACCTTTTTTGTATTTTGATGAGAAACCTTTACACATAAAATAAAGTCTCTAGCTAAACAGAAAACCTTCCGCCATACAAACTTTCAACACCCTTTTCACCCTTAAAAGGGTCGAATTTTCGAAATCGCTGAAATTACTTTTTGTAAACTCTAATGAGGATTCTTTTCACAAAGTTTGTAGTCTATAACTAAAAGGGAAACGCTTCCGCCATACAAACTTTTAACACACTTTTCACCCCTTTTGGGGTGGATTTTTCCAAAACGCTGAAATTACTTTTTTTGTATTTTAATAACAAACCTCTACACCAACTTTTGAGTCTCTATCTACAAAAAATAACTTTCTTCCATACAAACTTTCAACCCCGATATAACCCCCTTCGAAGATGATTTTTTCAAAACCCTTTCTTATTCGTTACCTTCGTTAAACACCTAACGTAATGTGAAAATTTCAGGATCATACGTTTAGTAGTTTCGGCTGTGCGTTGATCAGTGAGTCAGTCAGGACTTTTCCTTTTATATGTATAGATTAAAATGTCAACCGCAATAATTTTTGACTAAATAATTCTTCAAAATATCCGCGTTTAGCTTTATAACACGAACGGCTTTGTAACAAACAATTAACAATTTGCCGCAGCTCTTCTAAGATTTATGTTTACTTATCTAATTAAAGCAAGTACCTATAGCTTTTAAAATGTATCGAATTTGTGAATAATAGAAAAGGCAGATTTTTTAGATTTATCAATATCTAAATTCTAAATACATATCGAGCTTATGTATTTAGGAAAAATGTGTTTACATTACACTATTGATCGACATTGCGTATCTTGAGAAATGGAGACGACTCCAGCCGAAATATCAACGGTGGGGATGCAGAATTATCCAAAGTTTGGCCTTCTAAATATCTTTTCGGTAACTACATTATTTTAATATACTTAGACCGGGTTACTCACGTCTATAAAGTCGAAAACAGCTCGACATGTTTCGGGACGGTCCGCGCCCCATAATCATGAGTGAGAAGCGCTTGCCGCGATTGCCCTGCGCACACTGCGCGCGACAGCCCATTGAGCACGCCGGCAGACCGGCGTGGGGGGCGCGGTCGGCGCAGGCGCATGCGGCACCGGTATAGGCGAGATACTACCGTCTCTTTCACTTCTATTGTCAACTGCACTATTGCACATACATATTACATTATTTTGTTTAATTTCGGTATTTTACTATAAATAAAATAAATATTATAGGACATTCTTAAACAAATTAACTAAGTCCCGCAGTAAGCTCAAGAAGGCTTGTGTTACGTGTACTCAGACAACGATAGGTATATATAATATACAAATACATAGAAAACGTCCATGACACAAGAACAAGTATTTGTTCATCACACAAATAAATGCCCTTACCAGGATTCGAACCCAGGACCATCGGCTTAGCAGGCAGGGTCACTACCACAACGCCAACCGGTCGTACGGTGACTATGTTATGTCAACGTATTATTGGGCCTCTCTACAAACATATACACCCTAACTATTCAGTTAAGAGCCAAGAGAGTCCAGTTAAGAGAGTTTTAAGAGCCGTTTGTTTCCATTCCGAAACAAACAATGGATAATAATTAACAGTTGGCGACGATCCGATCCGGGACGATCTGTCAGTTTCTTTGGAAATAATCAGGTGATAGCTCAGCATGCCTACCACGAGCAATTAAGCATCGAAAATTGGCATTGACGGGAAAACCTCTTTGTCACTCCAATATGCAAGTGTGACAGAGATGGAGATACAAATCCGCAATCGTTCGATTTTCGTGGTATAGGCCCAGAGCCTTCGGAGGTCACGTGACTTTTTTTATACAAACTGACTGGATTAGAGGGGTGTGAGTTGCTGGAAGGCATTTAGGAATTGCGTTAATTGAAAATTGGAACATGTTTCTAATATTGTGAACAAATTCATCGCCCGCGCAGTATTAAATGTTGTAAAGCTGAGGCTACATTCTGCGTAGATTTTTCATCACAACATTCACAACCGCTTGGAAAAGCACTCTTTCTTTATAAGTAGCATGTAAAATTACATTTTGTTTACATCTGAGTCAAATTCTTTCACACTGATTTAAAATGTCACGATTTTCACTCATTATAATTATCTCGAATTATTGAAACGATCTGAATTTACTCAAAATAAATGTCATATCCTAAGAAAATTGAAAGATATGTCATATACTAGGTACAGAAAAAGTGACCAAGGATGGCAAGGATATCATATGTGCAGCCTTCTGAGCACGCTACCCATCGGCAGCGATATGGAGGATTATAAGCATATTGAGCATGGTATCTATTAAAACACTTTTTAAGGTTGCCTATTGTGACGGACGATAAACTACGGAACCCTACACTGAGCATGGCCCGACATGCTCTTGGCCGGTTTTTATTTTTACAGTATGTATAAAATTTTAGTATTAGCTTATTTTATAGTTACTTTCTTCTGTAGAAACTAAACAAGTGACATTCTATACATTGTACACTGCGCTTTAATCTCGATTCTCGAACCACGCATAATGAATACGACATCGGATACTTATTTACATACTTATGTGTTAATGACCTTACTAATAGTATTATTAGTCGGTTGTAAAACTTCTTCCCACGGACATGAAATAAGCAGATAAATTGGTATAGGCCTATATGTATATATTTGATACATTTACACACATTGTCAACGCATCAACAGGTATTTTTTTTTACTTTATTAAATTAGACGGTACATACTTACTTACACCATGACATCGTATAAATTTTAAGAATAAAAAAACCGGCCAAGAGCTAGGCCGACTTGCGCACCGAAGGTTCCGTACAAAATTTGAGTTGCAACTGCACCTAGAAGATGAAATTTGACGTCAGTCCCACACTGTGTATCGACAGATTGGGTCACTCGTTTCGTTTGCACGGCATAGAGTTAGTATGCGAGTTTGTTAAATTGTTACTTGATTTTTGTAAATTACGTATACAGTTTTTTTTAACTTTATTTAAAATAAAGTACTTACAGCATGATCCCATATAAATGTAAAGAAAAAACAATCGAATACGGTAACATTTCACATTTTGATCACATTTTTTTTTTCATATTTTTTAAATAAGGATGGGGCAATATTATATTCACCCAATATATAAAAAATCTGATTACTACCTTCGTAAACTTTGGAGATAGAGAGGGGGGAAGGGGAGGGGGAGGATCGTGGTATGATTAGGGTTTGCATTATTCGTCCAATTTTAGTATTCGAATAATACGAATACTTCGATTTTCAATATTCGAATATTCGAATAAAACGAATAAAACGAATATTTTTGAAAAATAAGTCAAAATAATGATTTTAAGTAGTTTAATTGTTAAATATGTAGGTATGCTTTATTTCTTTAACATTGTTACAGGAACAAGAGCGATTGGTTGACTATTCCTAAGGTATCTAAGCTTTTCCCAAAAAAAATCCCGAACACCTAATGCTTCCAGATCTGGACCTTCATGGTCTCATTCAAATCAGAATCACGAGCTGATTCGATCCTTATAATAAAAAAATGACCCTAAATTTCCATATAAAATTTAAGTTTTCATTACGCCATGCTCAAAGTAAGTGCATACAAAAATGTGGCGAAATAGAAAGGATTTTTTGTTTGCAAGTTTCAATCAGATCGTGATTCTGATTCGAATGGGCACAAGCGAGTCGAGATCTGGAAGAATCAGGTTTACGGATTTTTTTGTAAAACACTACTCTACAGACTACCCGCAACACTTCAGATCCTTTTCAACCTTAACCTTATCCACATGTTTGAGTTAAGCAAATGAATAAAGTATATTTTTATTTGAATCATTTTTGTATTGATACTTGTTAAGACTGCAAAATATAAAATGGTATGGTAACAAGTAACAATGCCTAGGCGGCTAATTAAATTTTAACTGACGCGGCTTAGCTCAAGTTGACGTAGAATAATTGGTTCACTATAAATCGCTGATATGATATCTCTAAAAGTAATAAAGATATGGTCTGAAGAGAGTGTAAACTCAATCAAAAATTGGTGCATACCGACTGTTCTGTGTAAAACCAAATAGTATTTACCGATTAAGTCAAGTCAATATATACATGTCATTGAAATAAGGCACTGGGTGTATAATTACAGCATGCACGAAAAATTTAAACTAAGAGCAGGATCTATTTCTTATGCAGTGTGCTTACTGCTTACCATGGGTTGTATTCAATTGCGACTGCGGTATTCGACAATCCATCTCGCTCTTGCCAGAGTAGTGGTGCCGCAGTCGCAATCGAAAATTATTAATCGAAAATTGACTTTTTAGGGTTTCTGTTTATTTCAATATAGATAGTTTCACGAGAGTTGAATTGAATGATTTCACACACAGCTACATAAAGTACTGATTACAAAAAAGTTAATTAATGAAATGAACGTTAGTGTCAATGAAAATACTACTAGATATATTTTCATTGGTATAAAAACTTTTTAGTCTATTTTACAATTCACTGTATTCACTGTTGCCATCGGTACAAAAAAAAACAGTGCTTAATTTCAAAATTTCTATCTCATTACAGGACAATGTTGTTGTGTGCTAACTTAACCCTAGTGGGACGACCTATATAACAAATTACGTAGCAAGTAGCCGAATTCTCAATCCTTTTACCAATTATAGTACGATATTTGGGCGGTTTCCACGGAGTTATTAAAGTAAAATACAATTAAAACAGGCATTTTATTACAGGTTTTCGTTCAAAATAATAATTTCTGAATAAAATCTGCACTATTCGAAATATTCGTTTTATTCGAATAATGAGTGTTGTAGTATTCGAATAATATTTATGGCGAATAATTCGAATATTCGAATATTCGAATTGCAAACCCTAGGTATGATGGTAAAAAAATCACTTTAAGAATAATTATAAAACATTAATATACTTAGACCGGGTTACTCACGTCTATAAAGTCGAAAATAACTCGACATGTTTCGGGACGGTCCGCGGCTCCGCGCCCCATAATCATGAGTGAGAAGCGCTTGCTTGAAATTATAAAACATTGTTTTACAATGTACAGTCGGTGCCCTCGCATAAGTATCCACGCGCGCTACGCGGTTGCATATGTGGGGTAGATACTTATGTGAGGGCACCGACTGTACATTCTGACCCTCCCTCTTTTATCGGGCATTTTACATTGAAATAAAATAAAATTATATGATAAATCCTCTCTCAATATGTCTGGGTTAACTTTGTTTGTAACTATTCCAAATTTAAAATCGCTAGCTTAAGTAGTCATCGCGTTATGTGACAGATATATTACGGAACTATAAAAAGACGCCATAGATTTATAAAAAAGCTAAATATTCGGGCATAACGGTTCATAATGAGCTGTGTATAAGCGTAGGTAATGTGCAACGCTTGCATTATTTCGCCAGAACAACTGTCAGGTCTATGCAATATCTATTGTTGCGTTCATTTCAATGCCGATTTTGTAACAAATACCACCCAAACTTTGTACGAACAGACCTGAACACAGGTATAATTAAAATGTTTAATCTCCGACAAGAGTGGAATAGGGAAGCCTATTAACTCATTCACCGCTAAGGGTTCATCGTAGCATTACCCTGTAGCCGTTTCCCGCTGTGCAGCGAAAATGACGCGTAGAGGCGTAACGACAATGTGTCGTGATTAGCGAAAGCGGTAATCCAGGAGCAGGAACAGCGTGCGACTGTCATGCCGAAGGTTGCGGGTTCAAATCCTGGCGACTTGTACCAATGAGTTTTTGGAACATACGTAGGAAATATCATTTGATATTTACCTATCGGTTTTCGGTAAAGGAATATTTTTGTGAGGAATCGGACTAATCCTAATGAGGCGTAGTTTACCCTTTGGGTTGGAAGGTCAGATGGTAGTAATTTCGTAAAACTAGTGCCTACGCCAAATCTTGGGATTAGTTGCCGAAGCGGACCCTAGGCTGGACATGAGCTGTGGTAGGTATAAGCCGGGAAAACACCAGGAAAAAAGTAGAAGAGGTAGCTGAAATCTTTGTGACTGGTTCCAGTCTGAACTGAATATCTTAGAGATCCCTATTCCTCCTGCGCTTTAGAGGAGGCTATTAGGTTTATATCGGAACATTAATTTCCTTATCATTATCTAGAAGCTTTCTTGCTCTCTAAAATTGTCTGTAAGTCGATAAGCTAAAACCAACAGACTTACCACAAACAACGAAACTGCTAAACTTCGAATTTCGGTCTCTTTCGTCCCAATAAGGAGTGATAGAGAGGGATATACAATTCGCGGCAGGCCCTCGGCGCGGGCGCAAGCGCGGGCGTTCACCCCGCCAGCCGGATGTGACGTACTGGCCAATCGGGTTATTGGGTCACTGACAAAAACATAACCTCACTGGAGACTGCGTATAAGGGCTTGGTTTGAGTCGCGAAATGTGAATATATAATGACCCATCGTTAATATTGATATCTTTTCTGTCCAAATTTTAAAATAGGCAAGTCAGTGGAAGTGGCTTTTGGTCGACACCCCTCGGTACCGACTAAAATAACCGACTTGTTATAACATTACATCTAAAACTTTATTGCAGCATAAGAACTGACGAGACTTGTCTCTTTTTTGACCGAGTGAGCAAAGCGAGCGAAGCGTCTCCGTTTCAGCTTGGGAAAATTTGTTCTCCTCTACAGGTCGCATTTATCAACCAATCTTGTGAAATATTGTAAACAAGTTTGTTGATTACAAAAATTTATTGTCGATTCAATTTTCGGAAATTTTCAAAATGGCGGGAATAGCCAATACCAGTACCATCTCGCGAGGTCTACAGCTCACAGAGCCAGTATATATAATGTTTTTGATGGGATTAGTTAGACTTTATTTGTACTAATTATTAACTTTCATCTCCCACCCACACCTATAATTATCGAAAATCGTTACCACTCAAAGCCATGAGCTTATGACTCGACAGCGATGCTAAGATGTTCTAATCACTTTTCTAGTCGTAGGCGTGGAAAGCTTGCTGTGCAAACATTACGAAACTTGTGTTTACTTGTGTTAGTTGTGTTGGGATTGTGCAAGATGGCGTTACCCGTCAGAAGCTTCGCCGATGTCAAACAGGGCTTTAATTTAAAGGTTCATTTATTTACATAGAGTCATGGAGGTTTTACATTTGATAGCTTAAACGGTTAAGTATTTATTTCTGTTCTTGCCGAACTATATTTATAACGTAATAAATACGAGTATAAAAGCGAGGGCAAAGAGTACCTTTTTGTACCATTCCGACAGCTTCACTCCGGGTTAGCGGCTAACTTTGGGTGGTGCAAATGAGCCTAATTGTAACAAAGAGTACCAGGAGTCCAAAAGAGTAACAATTACAATTAAGGCCACTATTACTACGGAACGCTCTTTGCATACAAGTGTCTCGTCGACCCAGTGATCGGGTTTCGTCGCCACCGCCGTTGACTTTCAACAAGTGTTGGACTACTTGCACTAATACACTTTGGTGCCAAAGTGTATTGTTGACAAGTTTGTGTTTGTACAAGGTTGTTGATTTTTCGAACGAGCGAGCGAAGCGAATGAGTTCTTCCAATCTGCTTGTATGTATGCTCGAATTATCGTCGAAGAAACATACATACATACAAACGACGGATTGTCCAAGTAGATAAACGTTAATGTAAATAGCATGGCTTTCACGCAGTAGATTTGAAAAACCGAAATTGTTCATCATGTCCGAATAACAAGTAAGTATATAAAAATACGTATTTTTCAGTGATTGGACCAAGCTAGAGCTGATCGAATGGGCGCTCTCGAAATCCCCCACGTACCTACTTAGAAAAGATCTTTGATTTTTTTTTAATAAGATTACCTATATAGTACCTATGCAGACGCAGACAGAGCAAGGCAAGACTTTTGCACTTGACATGATTTAGAACACCAGTAAATACCCAACCCAACACAAAACCCAAGTAAACTAGAAAACCAACGATAAACTCAAACAATGACAAATCACAGTATGCGCACGGCGCAACGATAATTTGCATGGACCGGGAAGCGACTTATCAATACCTCCGCCGTACATCAGGGCAGCTTTCTCTATCTAATGCGATCACGTACACAAAAACCAACCTTAAATGCATAATATTAAAGCATAAAATAGTTTAGCGAGTCGAGATATTCGCGAGCATTAATCTTTTTCTAAACAGCCTTACCGGCCAGTGCTGCGAGCCCTCGGCCAAAAATAATGGCCGAATGTAATTTCAGTAATCACGTTTTTGTAGCGCTTATTTGAGCGTTTGAGATCTCTGTTACCTCGGCTAATAAAGGTCATTATGGATTGAGTTCGAGTGAAAAGAGATCGGAAATAATTAAGGTGTCGACTCATCACATCATATATTCGTGGGTATGAAATTATGAATAGATGTTACATAAAATAATCGAGTGATATGCAACCGTCTCAATTAAAGTACAATACTGCCTATTATGACATACGAGTATACAGCACGCCTACTACGAACATCGACAATTATCATTAACGGGGAAACCTCCTTGTCGCTCCAATATGCAAGTGTGACAAAGATGAAGATACGAATCCGCAATCGTTTGATTTACTTGGTAGGCGTGCAGAGGTCGGAATTTTTCAGGCCCCTTTTGAGCGGTTATATATAGCTAAACAAAACTAAATTGGAAATTTGAAAACCCTCTAATAAAATGTAATATTGCCGTCTCTTGAGTTACCTAATGCCGAATACGTCAAGTCAAACGATTCGGACAAAGCAGTTTGGAGTCATATTTGAATTTATTTAAACGGCTTCTAGCCTAGTTGGTAGTGACCCTGCCTACGAAGCAGGAGGTCCCGGGTTCGAATCCTGGTCAGGGCATTTATTTGTGTGTTTATCACAAATATTTGTTCCTGAGTTATGGATGTTTTCTATGTATTTAAGTATTTATATTTATATAATATAGCGTCTTCTAGTAGACTAGTACCCACAACACAAGCCTTATTGAGCTTACCGTGGAACTAGGTCGATTTGTGTAAGATTGTTCCAGAATATTGATTTAGTATATTTTTTACAAACAGACAAAATAGCGTCTCGCCCTAAATATACCATCTCCGATCTATCGAAGGAATAATTCGTCCTAATGCGTTATTCCATCCTTACTCCTGACACTGGCCGCAACCCACAATATCGAACTGCGATAAGTTCAAATTTGAAATTAGAATACCGTTATGCTGAACAAATATGGCGGCCGTTGGCATTGTTCCGGAGATAGTGCAGTAAATGATTGCCGTTAGTAGCTGGACAGAGCCCTGTCTTTGTTTAATTGTCGATTATCGTTCGATGTGGGCTTTTAATGAATTATTGTTTGAATCGTCATGGGGGTCATGCCATCTTGTTCGCAGTTTGTAGGTTGGTTACAAGCAGTTAATTTATAAACAAAAAGCTAGTGTGATGGACTTCTAGAGGGATAGAATTTGGATTACAATTTACAAAATTCGCCGCGTGTGGTGAAATATGTCAATACCTACTATATTCGGCAGGTATCCACTGAGTTTTCAAATGTACCACGACGGGTAAATTCTTGATAATTGTAAAGAAACTAAAGATAAAACACTACATAAAAAGATAAAAAGCCGCCCAAATCCACTATTAGCCAACCATAAGCCTACTTCGGTAGTCAATGCTTTGGGGAAAACAACATTAACAACACGATATTTTCAAAACAAATAATTTATTTTTAAAAATAAAATATACAGTAAGTATTACATTTACTGACCTCCACACTAGGCAAAGTCTGTCCTGTCACAGCGTAAGGATGTCACTGTATTCTATACAGTAGGTTAACTCCACCGATTTCTGGTCTGGGTCATCGATGTGGGGCGCGCGGGGAAGGAGGCGGGGAGGAAATGCCACCGAATTTCTATGAAAATTCGGCGATCTGTTTTAAGAGGTGTAAAATGGAAATTAGTTTGCTAATGAGACTGTAATATCTTTCGCATAGTTTTTGACAACCCTGAGCCCTCAGCACGATCACCGAGCCGAGCCGTTAGCAGTGTATGAAGTTACCTCACTGTATGGAATACATCCACACGCTGTGGTCCTGTGAAGGAATCTATTACAGGAATGTTATCATAAAAACATAAGTTGTAAACTCGTACCAAATAATATGCAGAAACATAATATCATTGTATATATTATGCCCCCTCATAGCCCCCTCACTCTGCAAAAATCGGCTGAATATTTTTGTATAGAAAACATCAGATAAGGTTACTCGTGTTGCCTTATGCTCTAAGTTTCTAACAGACCCAACCAAGGCCTCAACACATCCAGGATCCTTATCTCGTGACCCATCGCGTGTAAACAAACCTTACCAAACACATGATTTGTGCAAGCTTCGGTACGTATAGGCGTACCTACGATATTCATCGGCATACAATGTTACGAGGCATCAATCCGTTTCAGGATACACCGTATCTAGAGACCCATCGCGTGTAAACAAATACTTGTGTAAGCTTCGCACATACATGTACAGTCAATCAATTGGAACCCTAGGCCACGCACCGTAGGACTATGTCATAGTGAAGCTATATTTCAGATTGTAAGAAATCTCTTATTGCTTGTCATTTTGATATGGTTCTAGAGTGGCCTAGGGTTCCAATTGGTTGAATATACCATCGTCGTCAACTCAGTTAATTGATTATTTACCATCCCTATAGCGACGACATTTACCGTTGTTCAGTCAGATATATCAGAGCGCTCCCAAATATCTGAACACGCCTTAATTGTTAAAGAAGTTGTCAAGTTGAATTATTGCTCAGAATTTTTTGAACACCGTGGCCTCTCCGATATATCTGATGGTGTCTGTACGTCCCGATACATATCAACTCTCAAGCTGTGGGCGGCGTTACGACAGAGTTCATATTCACTTATGTAACAATCGATATGCGGTCGAGATGAATGAGGTGACAATTATGCACTATTGTTCATATTAGTGAACTAGTTTACATGCTATTTAACATTTGTGAAGATAAAGACTTGTTATTCGCGTTTTATTATATTCTTAGTCAATGTAATAAATCTACCTGTCCGGCTACTAGTGTTACAAAATTAGCAAATTTTTGTGAAATTTTGTCTTTGACAAACCAACATGTCAAAATGAGGGATAAGGATTTTGACATTTGACAGACGTTTCTAAGTAACGATGGTTTTAGGATCTCATCTACATGGAATCCGGTCATTGACCGAGTGAGCAAAGCGAGCGAAGAGAAGAGTTTCAGCTTGGGCTGAAATGCTTCGTGTGTCTGTCCATTTGTTCTCCTCTACAGGTCGCATTTATCAACCAATTCTTGTGAAATTTTGTAAACAAGTTTGCTGGTTACATAAAAAAATTGTTGCCAGTTTTTGGATACTTCCAAAATGGAGGGAAATGGCACAAAGATCCTAAGCTTCATAGACTCCAACGGCGCTTAGTATACCTTTTTGTGCAAATTCCAGTACTATCGCGCGAGGTCTACAACTCACAGAGCAACTAGTATATATGTCAACAATATTGCACATTACTCCCTTATAATAAGGCGAAAACTGTGTACATTTATTTGCTTTATATTTGTTCCACATATACAAAGTGTTGCAAAGGAGCCTGAGGGCTTACCGCGAACCACGACCGAAGTTATGCTTCTCTCTCGCACTTGTATGTGAGAGAGGAGGACAAAAGTTCGCAGTAAGACCTCTGACCGCGTCATACGGAGATGACTGGTTTACGCCTTTATATGGGAGCGGAGTTACAACATTTTGCAATTAGAAATTATAGCGCTATCTTGCTGTATGAGTTGACGGTTCTAGGAGTTATTTGATGAACATTTACTTCCAACATGCCAAAAGTGCCCCATTTTGGGACACTGGATCCGAACGCACATGCCAGGTGTTCCAGAAGATTGTGGTGGTGAAGGTGTTCTAGCCGCGGCGGCTGCTCTACGCACTCTGCTGGTGTGCTAGACGCATGGCTCATGATTACGGGATACGGACTGTTCCGAAACATGTCGAGCTATTTTCGACTCTATTAAAGTGAGTAACCCGATATAAGTGTTTTAATATCCTACATCTTGCCCACACTTGATAACAGACAGCTGAATTGAACTCGATACTGTTGACCCTGATCTGTCAATCCAGTGATATCGATTGATAAGATAGTATAAACTATTATTTATATCCAAAACAAACATTAATATTTTAAAGGTAAATATGTACGCAGTGTTCAGGCTCATGGGAATTTATTTTTAGATATTTTTGTTAAGTTTGACCGATTAGAAGAAAAAAGAGATAATCATAATCACCAGACCCAGGTGCTTATCAGGGAGTGTTGGTGACCCCGCGGTATGACGTGAGACTTTCAACCCGAAGGTCTCGGGTTCAAATCCTGCCGGCTCGTGCCGTTGAGTTTTTTGAAATCGCTATTCGGTGAAGGATAACATCGTGAGAAACCGTACTAATACCAGTAAGGCCTAGTTTACCCTCTGGGTTGGAAGGTCAGATGGCAGTTGCTTTCGTAATACGCCTACGTCAAATCTTGGGATTAGTTGCCAAAGCGGACCCAAGCTTCCTGACGCGTGGCATAAGCCGGGAAAACGCTAGGAACAAGGATATACCTCTAAATTGCTTATCAACTATAACATCGAAAAGTTACCAAAACGTGGCACTCAAGAGTTCCACTGTAGTTACTGCTGATAATTGCCATCTTACCAAAATAACGCTAGTCAGTTCTCATGTAGGAGTGAGTAGGAGCGCTGGTGGAACGTGGAACACGAGTCTGATGGGAACATTTCAAGCGCCACTTAGACAATTTTTTCATTTGGACACAAGACGCACATCATCCTCTCCCCATATTTCTCTCGAAAACCCTCGTCATTAGTGGCGCCGCCTGGTGAGCGGAAGTACCCCCCATTGCTATATTATGTGTACCTACGGTCTTTGAAGAGTTTGCATGTTTTCCATAGACCTATAATCAGGGGCCTTACCATGACGTCTTAACGCGATTCAGTTTAGGACCAGTTGTATAGAAGCCACTCAATTTAGGTCTTCAACTGAATCGCGTTAAGACGTCATGGTAAAACCTCAGGTCCTGGTAATATAAATCTCAGTGAAGTATACAAAAAAGGGTTTTCTCCCGTCTTCGAGAAATCTAAGAAGGTACATAAGGAATATAGTTCCCGAAGATTTGAGAATCTGTTTTGAAATCGGAAGGCAGTTGGTTTAAGACTAAAGGGGTTCTCAATAAGTTTGTGTACGCGTAACTTTCATAACATTTACTTATTCAACTTTGCTCTGTTACGCAAATCGTTGTCAGTAGACAACACCTAATTACGCGGGTGTCACAGGTTACCACTCTTGCCTGCTATCTCATCTGATAGCTTTGTTGCGAAACGAAAGACAGAACACAGGTTTGCACAATTTATGTGAAAATCAGGCGACATTGATATCTGAGGGATTTGTTTCTGTCGGGGATAAAGAAAACCGGTTAAATGTGAGTCGGACTCATGCACGGAGGGTTCCGTACCATTATCTATTTCAAAAAACTGACCAAGAGCATGTCGGGGCATGCTCAGGGTAGGGTAGTTTACCGTTCGTCATAATAGGCTACTTAAAAAGGTTTTTAATAGTTAACATGCTAATAACAATAAAAAAGGAGTATCTTTGCAGCCTGCACGACTTATATGCCCTTTTAATCGAAAAAATATTGCTGTGAATGGCTCAACTGACGAAGTTTAAAATAAGTCTTTATTAAGCTCTATTGTCATGATTTTTTCTCACTTGTGGTTCAAAAGTTAGAGGGGGGACGGGACACATCGTTTTCAACTTCCGGAGCGATTATTTCCTTAATTATTATATTTATTGACTTTATCAAAACACGTTTTTAGCAAACCGCTATTATTTTATTTGCCAAATCTTCTAAACTTATCTACCAGTCTACCTTTGTATTCTGGTTGATGTAACCGAAGAGCTGGTGGCTTCCTCGCACGATGTATTAGCATTACGATACAACGAGGAAATGCCGCCAGCATCCTAGGCACAATGCCTACTGTATATATTTTGTTAGTTATACGATAACCGAAATAGTTTTTAAAATTTACTTTTGCCTAAAATTCTACTCCAGCGCCGTGCCCCAGCGCAGTTATTCACGTGACTCAATTTTTTAAATCACTCTCACGATGTCACGTCGATAGCGACAGCGTCATTATCATGCTGTCACGTCGAGAAACACTACCGTCATATACGTGCAAAGTACAATCGTGAATTTAGAAAGTTGGTTGAAAAACCATTAGCCCTTATATTCGTCTCGTCACTCTCGTCTGAACAGAACAAAGAAATTATGGCGGATGGGACAAAGAGTGATCACCGATATTTTAGATTTAGCATGCGTTTATTAATAACATCATATAATAGTCAGTGTTTATAGCTACAAATGTAAGGCTTTCAGGCTAAAGGTTGTCCAAATGACCTGCAGTGCAGTAGCGCCTTATCGATAACCGACACTGTGCCTTTAACCTGACGTCGCAAATGTCGGCAAGACAAGGTAAGAACCGTTTCCGCGTTTCGCACACGGCTGCGCACGCGCCGCTGCGCCACGCGCGGCGGCGCCATCTTTGGGCAGTCGTGAAACATTATTCGCCGCTTTTTATGACCACTTTTATGTTTGAATGACCTTTGACAGGAAAGGGTTTGGTTTTGAGCTTCCTATCGCAAATAGGTACTTATTCCTGTTTAGTAGGAGGTTTCGCAAGATACCTTATTTGGGTACGTTAATGATTGTAGCAGATAAACTTTTAATAGTGCTATTACTAGTTATCTACTCGTAAGATCCATAGCTGCTGCTAGTGTATCTGAAGTTAAATTAGATCTGAGCGTACAAATTTTCATACAAAATTGCTCATTATTAGAATATTTAGGAAACCTTTTCATATTATTATTGACGAATATAACCAATCGCATAACAATTTAAACTTTCGCGTTTTATACACTTTATTATGAACATAGAACGGATGTAGTTCATTTACCTTAATATACCGACGTTTCGACACAGCTTCATGTGTCATGGTCTCGGCTTGACTGATTCTGAATAAGCGAAGAGTCAACGGCGATCTTGCTAGAAATGTTCACGTACCCGGTGTAAAAAGTTAGGTCTACCCTTTTGCTAAATGTTATGAGAAAATACTTGTCATGCTTATGTCATATGCTGATAAAACTTTTGTATGATAAGTGACCAGGAGGACCACGAGACCTATTCGAACGTGCTAAACTGACATTTGAATTATCTACTTCATATTCTCTACGCAATTATCATGTCATATTGATCATTTTCACGGAAGTTCGCATCGAAATGTCACTCCTCCACTCCAAATGTCAGGTCTTCCAGCTGTCTTAAAGTGAAAAGACCAAAAACAGAGGAGTTTTCGCTGTTTGACTTATTATGAAATTACAAGTACGACAGAAAGGGAGAACTTCGTAAGTCAGTTTTGCCAATCAATCAACTTGCTTTCATCCGTTTTTTTCTAATTTGCAAGTTCAAAGAAAGTGTTCCCAATGTACCAGGAAAGCATCGACGTGGGACGTTCACACGTCTAAGTAATTGTTGCCTCAGTCGGTGAAAACACCCGGATGCCGCGCCATTACAGCTGATAGTTTTATCTAGCCCGGCTATGCGGGCCTAGTATATGTAGATTCTTATCAAATTTTGCGACATAGGTAGATAAGTAAGTTTGTTTATGTTGAATGAGGGCAGCATTACCTACATAGGAATTTCACTATTTTAATTAATACCTATTAAGTACTTGTCGGGTTTAGTCGACTAAAAGCTAAGGTATGTTGTTGACCAAATATGGAGCAACATATTTACAATATCAGCTCGGAAGGTGCTAATACATTGTAAATAACTATTTTGCCATTGCCGTTCGAAATTAGGCAATACTGAGTAATAAATTTAAACTTCAATGAAGTTAAAATGTACATTAGTACAAATATCTTCTGTCACTTGAAAACTTTCAATAAATATTTATATCGCGTATAATTGTTTTTTTAATGTCCGTTAAAATGAATTCATCCATTCCTTTTTTGTTATCTTCGATGCCCCAAATCGCAACTGTGTGTTAATGTAAGCACGGGCCAACGAACTAGAAATTAAAGAAAACTTATCAGAAATCTAAAAGCCTTCTCAATCAGGCTTTTGTTAGAAATTGAGCACCGAAATTAGTGGTTACTACAACGGACGTTGGAAGCGTGCTCCTCACTAAAGTTTACTGGTCTATTTAGATGGACAGATAAATGTACAGAATTGAATTTTCATTGGAAGTCCAACGCTGAGAAGGTGCACAATTTCAGTGAATTTCGATTAGAGTCGAGTTTAGTTTAGTTAATACAGGACACCTCTTTTATTAGGAATACTATTACTTAATAAGTTTTTTTTAATATGAACTTTTAATAAAAATTTAGAAGAATATGATATGATATTTGGGCATAGATTTTTGCGTATTTGAAACTTCAAGCAACTAGAAAAAGAATTGCTAAGGTATTAGACATAAATAGTTACTATTGAAATAAATAGAGTAAAAGTGAGAAGTGGAACATATTTGAAACCATTGAGATACAGAGGAAGAAATATGATGGATCATGAGAAATATTTTGAATCGCGCAGTCGATAGCGATTCGATAGCGAGATCAAATGGCGAGCGACGCGACGTTACAAGAAACAAATAACCCTACTTTTAGACATACAGAGTAAAGTCGTAGCAGAAAGTGAACTTGAAATTTTTAATTGAATAGAATATGTAAATATATTATTATAAATTTCCACGGCTTACACCGGGTCTAATAATGATAATAAAGAAATAATAATGATGATAACGCGATAATTTAATGTTATATGTAATAGTAGTTAATGTGATTGTATATAATAACATCACACGAGTGTTTTAATGGCTAATTATTTACAATTACATACACTGCTTTAAATACACACATATCATGAGCTCTCCGTGATGCGTTCAAATCGCATATATATAATATCGACCGCCATTACGACTTTTATGAATGAAAACTTTGACATCACATTTATGACATTTATATTTTTAATTTTCAGAGACAAACTAGAGTTAGCCAATTTTCATATCGCTAATAAGACATTTGTTGTAACAAAAAAGTTTATTATTATGGGGGTCTTTATATGCGGTTTTTGAACGCATTATAGAGGGCAATGATATGTGGTTATATAAATATACATCAAATGCTCTCGATCACCCGTGACGAAATCCCTTGCTGCCTACCTCTTCGTTCCATCTACTTTGTTTTACTCAGTTTATCGTTTAATATGCAAGAGCGAATCAGAGGGTCGATGACGAAATTTAAGTTTACGATGTTCACTCAGATAGTGCAGGCATCATATTCGTCGTTTCCGAATATGCCTCACGTAATCTTAACTGATACACATCTCAGATTCAATTGCCGCCGTCTCCCGGGTTCGACGCCCGACACGGATCAGGTGAACCTTTTATAGACTTGATGCTTTCGGCGATAGTGGGAATCTTGCATTTGGGCACAACTGTATCGCTGGCTATTGATGAATACACGACGATTTTACTTCTTAAGACACGATTCACACTTTTTCCAATTTGCTCATTTGTGTTTTGCGAAAGTCTGGGGAATGGAAGGAATGAAAATCTATATGGTTTTCCCTAAAAACTATATTTTCAACATTGATTCATATTCATATTCATACATATTCATATATTTATTGATAAAATTAATTACAAGTCAAGCATCAGGTACATAAAATAGATTTACATTTATGTGTAATAATAAATTGCATAAGTTAGTCATTTAAAACTATTAAAAACATGCCACAATACTTATAAAAAGGAAACACAATGTCAATTTACAATTAAAACCCCGTTGAAACAATTAAATAAATTAAAGCAACATAAAATTATACAATTAAAATACTCTACTTACACGTAAATATAAAAGTTATAAGCTAATTTATATTTTCATGTGTGAATCAATGACACCTTTTCGAAAAATTCGTCTACAGTGTAACAGGCTAATTCTAATAATATTTTTTTAATTTTATTTGAGAATATGGCATCACTGGGGGCAGCTCTTATTTCGGAAGGCAATGTGTTGTATAGTCTGACACCCAACACATCAACGGATTTTTTGGCTTTGGCGGTGGTATGGGCCGGCCGGCATCAGAAGAAGACTTGCACCGCGCGTGGATCGACCTGACTGTTGCTCACGTGTTTTATAAGAACCGATATTTTTCCTTACGTACTTACATGCTTCTAATATGTAAACGCTAGGCAATGTAAGTATTTTGTACTTAATGAATAAGGGATGCGCTGAGTGGTCGAAAGGTTTTCTCGCGATTATTCGTATTGCCCGCTTTTGGAGTTTGAACGCTCGGTCACGATCGGCCGCTGTCCCCCAAAGATCGACGCCATATATCAAGGTCGAGTGAAAATACCCGTAGTATGCCTTTTTTATGTTGTCGTTTGACAGTGTTGGGGCCAGTCTGGATATTGCAAATGCCGCTGAAGATAACTTATCGCACACCATGTCTATGTGAGCTGACCATGTTAGACCAGAATCAAACATGAAACCTAAGTATTTTGTTTGTTCAACTTGGGGTATTGGGGTGTTATTCAAACATACTTCTAAGTTAATATGGGAGTTTCGAAGTTGAAAATGGATTAGGTATGTTTTCTCCACGTTTAATAGCATACCGTTGGCACGGAACCACTGTGAGATTTGCATCATAACATGGGTAAGTTTTAGTGTAAGGGTTTCCGTATCATCAGCGTTGACTATGATGCAAGTGTCATCCGCATAGGTTACGTATTCAGCATCGGAGCTGGCAGCCGTGATGTCATTTACCAGCAATAAGAATAAATAATTCCCTATCGTTGATCCCTGGGGTACGGCACATTCGCCTGTGGGATCTAGGCTGGATTTGGAATTAAGGACGTGAGTGCGCTGAACTCGGTTTTTCAGAAATGAGGCTATTAATGTGTGAAAGTTGCCACCTATTCCATAGCACCACATTTTTTGTAGGAGGAGTTGGTGATCTACCATCTCGAAGGCACGCGACAGGTCGCAGAAGACGGCCGCGACCTTACGCCCTCCATCGAGGTGGGCGAGCACCCGCGCCTTCAAATCCCGCGCCGCACTCACAGTCGATCGCCCCGCTTGGTACGCGTACTGCTGTTTACTAAGGATGTCATTACTCACAAGGTGATTCATTATTCGCCTACTTAGTAATTTCTCAAAGATTTTCGAGACAATCGGTATGAGTGCGACAGGTCTAAAGTTCTTAATTAATTAATTTAGTTATGAGTGGCTGGATTTACAAATTATAGGAGGAAAATTAAAATCTATTTCTTTTTATTTCGTTTTAGAACTGTGTTCGTGTAGAATTCACTTCGTAAATAATCGAATATGCTCAAGTTCTTTTAACTTGTTTCAAAATCGTGTTTTCCAACTAAAATAACCACATTCGTGGAACTTTTTCTGAATTAAGTGAATAAAACAATAATGTCACAATTAGTGACATCGGAAAAAACCTGTCCGCGAAAACTATTTTCTTTGAAAAGTTTAGGACAAGGTTACGTAAATTACTTGCCGTGATTATTACGATGTTTCAAACGCATTTGCATAAACCGCAAACAGAATCCGACTTCAAGATTCGTTTTTACGCAACTTAGTCATGAATAGTAATGTGTTCAAGTGACACGGCGCTCAAAGTCGGAGTAATCAGAGCGGGACCGTCACGGGCGGGCCCGAGACCTTCTTGTAGGTGCCGTGATGTTTGGACCATACCATACCACTTTGACGGTAGATAGATAGATAGATTTTTATTTCATGAAAGATAATTACATTATAAGTTTACATTTCAACAAATTTATACGAATTTCCATCATGATCGTCATAAACACGAATTACCTGCTGCATCCTGCTTTTTCTCCGAATATCACATGCCAATCAACTTTTCACCAACCAACTTTTATTTGGCCGAATTTTAATATTTGTTTCGAGCTGTAGACCTCGCGAGATGGTACTGGTTTGGCAGAAAGGTCGTAAGCGCTTTTGGGGTCGTTGGCGATTTCCCAATCGAGCATCGGTTTTGTTTTGACTTTGTACCAATAGGGATGACGACTAGGTTGAAAAACTATTATTCTAATTAGTCCGTCAGTTAGGTTATCTAAAATTATTAGACACGTATTTTTTCCTTTTTCAATTTAACTAAAATTGACGAAGATAAAGAGCATCAAAATTCCGGGGTGGGGGCTTGTGACGTCACTCCTAGGTAATAATTGTACCTAGGAGTGACATTACGCGAAACTTGAACGCACTGTATTTTTGTCATTTTTGATTTGACGAACAAAAGAAAAAATACGTGTACAATATTTTTTTATAATCTAAAAGACGGACTTAATAGATTTTTTTCAGTCGTCTAGCCTATTCCCCCACTTCAAAAAATTCCAAAAACGGAATCGATATATTTTTTAAACTTGTTTACAAAATTTCACAAGAATTGGTTGATAAATGCGACCTGTAGAGGAGAACAAATGGACAGACACACGAAAGCATTTCTGTCCAAGTTGAAACGGAGACTTAAGTGTGAAGTGCAACTGCAACTTTAAATATAAAGTATCTACTAACCTTAATATCGCAAAACGGTTTAAACGAGTCAACTAAACTGGTCAATCAAATTTGCATAACCTGTTGTCATTAATCAAAGAAACAACCGAAAGACATAATCAGCTACCAAACCAAATCAAATGTTGTTACGCATTTACTTACATCACATAACGCCACTTGTATTGTTATGTTCGCATAACCGCATAGTTTACCTAGTTACTCTTTACACACATAATAATCATTAGTAAAACCGGTCAAGACCATGTCGGGCCATGCTTCGTGTGGGGTTCCGTAGCGACCATTAAACGTGCAGCCATCCAATTGGAGCCCTAGGCCACTATAAACCATTTCAAAAAGAAAAGCAGTAAGAGATTTCTTACTATCTGATTTATAGCGTCACTCTATGACATAGTGCAGAGGCCTTACCATGAAGTCTTAAAGCGATTCAGGTGACGACCTAAACTGAGTCGCTTTCATACAACTGAGTCTGAACTGAACCTAAACTGAATCGCGTTAAGACGTCATGGTAAGGCCCCTGGTCATAGATTTCAATTGGTTGACTGTACGGTACCGGTAACCGTCAGGCTTAAGGGATGTTTTACATTAGAACGGGACGGGACGGGGCGCTCCCGGAGGGCTCCGAGCTATCACGTGATTCTTTCTATAGAAATTGACAAATTTCGTAGGACTTTCGCAATTTTACTAACAACGAATTACTTAAGTATTGCTTTTTTTACCCCTATTAATGTGTTTGTATTATATTCCTCATATATATTTCATTTGTTACCGAAATGGTTAAGACTGTTTAAATGGTAATAAATGTATATTTGTTCAATAAATAAATAAATAAATAATCACGATTCAAAATCGTCTATTCAAAAATACATACTTGGTTTTACACACGGTTCAGGACTTTCAGAAGTTTGATCGGGGTTCACTTTCCAGACTTTCGAGGCGATTATTTCTAGAAATAGATATTTGCTTTACATATAATCGTTAAAGTCGTAAAAGGACCTTGCCAACAAGACCTAACATGACGGTCACTGAGCTAAACCGCGGACAGATGGACATGGCAAAACTACAAGGACTTGACTAAGGAACTCTAAAACCCCAAGGAAAGCAGGCTTCATAAATTAAAAGCGTGTTACGAATATTATGTTCATCCGATCATCCGGAACGGAACCAATTATTCTAATTAGAACTCTATTCTCCAGTTATTAAAACACAAAATGCCTCATCAAACAGGTGTTTCGAGTTTTCCCCTCCTTCATCATGTAATACAGCGTAACTAAATTATGTAGGTGCCTTATTACACTGAAACAACCGATGGAAATCGCAATTACAGGTAGCCTGTATTCCTTTTCCGTAGGGAGTATAATTATTTGATACGTTCCAACGTCAATTAACCTATTGTGACCCCTATTATCAAGGAATACAGTCTACTGACCAGCAGTCATGAGTGTTGCCTTTTGTGTGATGGCCAACACTCTTAATCGACCAATCGTAACTCTTATTACAAGTGAATAAGGTCTATCTATGGTCTGTTTAAAGTGTTCGTTCATTGGCACGATTTTGAAGGAAACTATGTATAATTGCTGCGGTTTCCTGATTTCCTAATAATATTTACATATTGAAAGCGGAAAGGAGATGTGGTCGGCGAATATTTAGGTTGCGTTATTAAGTTGAAGGATTGAGTTTTACCTTAGTTTTGTTGCTCGAACTTACCTGAAACAGAAAGTGAGGTTATATGCTGCTCAATACACGGTTAGCCACTTAGTTATTCAAACATACATAATGTACATATGACAATCTCTGTTTACTTCTCTTATGTTAATTGTAAGACAGTGTAACATATTATGAACAGTAAAAAAAGGGAAAGAAACAAACGTAAAAAATAAAAAGATTTTAATAGTTATTATAGTAAAATTACGGATAACACTCACGTATTTTTAGGGTACGCAATTACACTCGCTTGCGTTGTGGTACTCGACGCTTGATAATGGCATCACAGGATTTCCGAGACATGTGGCGCATTAGTGACTAAACATGTGTTAGTGATATCCTTACTTCTATCATAATATTAGTATGTCTCACGATACTTTAAATTCGTTACTAACTTGTTAATAACAAAACGTCCATAACTCACGAACAAATATTCGTAATAAACACACAAATAAGTGCCCTTACCGGGATTCGAACCCGGAACCCCAGCTTCGTAGGCAGGGTTGCTACCTACTAGGCTAGGGAAGCCGTTACTTTGTGTCCGTCCAAAGCAAAAGACAGTTGAAAGTAGTTGAAACCCATATAAACTGTGAATTTTTAACCGCATAATATTTATATTTTCCCTAAATGACATAATCCGTCGGTCTCTTGCGTCAATTGGTGTGCCGGCTCTATTAGAGCCGACCGGCATATCCAGAACTGACGGTAAGAGGCCGGATGGTATGTCTCTGGTTCCGTGGAGTTTGGGACGAGTGCTGGTGTGGGATGCAACCTGTGTAGACACACTAGCCCCGTCGCATCTCCACCGAACTTCTGCGAGGGCAGCGGCAGCGGCAGAGGCGGCGGAAAAAGCAAAGGTGGGAAAGTACAGTGGTCTCGGCGCTGAATATAATTTTGTTCCTTTCGGCGTCGAGACCTTTGGTCCGTGGGGCCCTAGCGCTCTGAGTCTCTTCAAAGACCTATCGAAGAGACTCAGAGACGCCACAGGAGACCCAAGAGCTGGCAGCTTCCTCGCTCAACGGATTAGTCTAACAATCCAGCGAGGAAATGTTGCCAGCGTCCTCGGTACCATGCCGCAGGGGCCTGTTTTAGATTTATTTTAGTTTTTATTTAGTTTTATTTTAGTTTTTATCTAGTTTTATTTTAGTTTTTAGTTTAGTTATACTTCTAGATTTAAATTTGTGTTGTAATATGTTTTAGTTTAGTTTATTTTCCAATAAATAACCGCATATTGTAAAACTAGGTGGTGCCCGCGACTTGGTTTGCGCAATATCTTTATAAATTGTAGCCTATGTGTTATTCTGATGTATAAGCTACATTATTATAAAGTTTCATTAAAATCCATTCAGTAGTTTTTACGTGAAAGAGTAACAAACACCCATACAAATTTTTGCATTTATAATATTAGTAGGATGACGTGCTTTTTCAAACAGCATATAAATTTATAAACCTTATTGTACCCACATAAAGACGAAAATGGATTGCATTTTAATATGCTCGTGGAAATAGTGAGCCAGTGGAGAAATAAAATAAATCATACAAAGACGGTCCCTTTACAGGCAGACACAAAGTTACGTTTATTTAATAGCCTTGCCTTTCAGGCTTACAATACCATGAATACAAGCAATCAAAGAGCAGGGTACTTAAACATGCCTTTGCGATGCCACCATGGCATGCATGATCTTCTAAAGGGCCTTATTTGTTCAGTGGCTTTTAAAAACCTTAATAAATGGATGAAATTGGAAGACATGTCATTGTACTATAGGAAAAGTAATCAAGGCCCTCAGTGCCCAGGAGCGTCCTCTTGCATTCGCGGCAGAATTCCCAAAATTTACCTACATCTATTTATATACAATTTTAAAAGTTTTAACACTTTTAATACAAGTGACTGGACGTAATTCCTAAATGCCTAACTACGCTTATATTGCAAGCTTATCGTTCCATCAACCTGTCATTATCAACACAAATTCCTTTCAACCCCGCTGTTAATTTCTTCTGTGCCTTGAGCATTACAATCAGCCGTATCTAACCTCAATACCTAATTCTATGACAAGCCCACTCGACTAGGAACCTGTCTATAAAACCTGACACGTGATTCTAAACTATATGTTCACAGAAATAGCATTCAATTTTCTTTGCAAGCGTGTATCTAAGCGTACTTTATACCAGGAGCATTGATGATAGGAGTTATTCGAATATGAACCTTAATATACTTTTAATAGGTTTGAGGTTTAATTGAAGGAAGCAGTCGGCTCGGGCAAAGAGTAATTTGACAGGACATTCTCAGCAGCCATTTAAAGATATTCAACAATTAGCAATTAGCATAGAATGGTGACAGCTTTCTACGTTACGAAATATAAAGTCACACGTTAACGGGTCGAAATGTGTGGAAATGTGACGTAAACGGGCCATAATGGAGACAATATGCCGTCATCTGTCATCACGAATGTCGTGCCTTTGGGATTGGATGAAGGAACTTGTGGTATTGTTGCTTACTGCAGCCCTATTGGACTAAGTCGAGTGTTTTAACTGACTTAAAAAAAAAAGAATCAGAATATCGATTTGACTGATGTTGGTATGTTCTTTACTTGACATCGAGAAGGGTCGATTTTGACAATTGTTTCCAGAAAGGATATATATACCTGCCAGGTGTTGCCTGCTGCCATTAGATTTTGGGTTCCAATATGATCCACGAGGAATAGAACGAACTCCTCCATTTTGAAAGGTTTGATTAAACAACTTTTACTTCCGAAAACCACATGAAAATGTCCTCATAGAAGTATTTTTTTTCTTTTTTCTAACCCTATAGACAATCAAAGCAATCTTCGTTAAGCTTTCATTCGTTTATACGTAAACACAATCGATCCAACCATTTCAATCAACCCACAAACTCAAAGACAACTAAAATATTACATAAAAACCGGCCAAGTGCGAGTCGGACTCGCCCACCAAGGGTTCCGCACAAAGGATGCTGGGCCATTTATGACCTTAGGTACGGTCAACTGCAAAATATGGGTGTACACATCTTACGCTTACTGTTCCATAGCACCTTATTCCGACGTAATAAGAGCGTAGTACCATCCATATTTATGAAACGATTTTGTCGCTACATATTTTTACAGTTGACTGTACATAAAAATACTGGTGGCACGGAACTCTCGGTGTGCGGCAATTATTCAGTTATCGAATTTTCCCTCTACCTATTTGTGCTACAAGGTCAACGGGAAGTAGGTACTTAAGTACCCTATACATTTTGATTCCCATTTCAAATGTACCTATGGGAAATGCGACATTAACGGCCGTATCTTTTGATTGCGTTGACGTATAGGTTTGGTTTTTCACACCTTCAAGGGACCGCAGACCTGTGTATGTGGTATTAATTTCAACTGGCTACATTGAGGTACGGAACCCTAAAAATTTAAAAGCTCGCCGAAATGACTAATCGATTGTCAACAAAACGCAATCTTAAACAAAGATGTCCGCACGCGAGGAATGCGTTGCATAATCGAATCGAATGCGAGTGATCGAATCGTAATAATCGAATGGGGAACTGGAACCAGTTTGGCGCGCGCCGAGGTTAGAGTGCGCGAGTGTGGTAACACTGAACGTGGCGGCGAAATGTCGCATGTCCGTTAGTTTCAAGTGTAGTTACGTTTTCCGTGAAAGTAATGAGGGTGTCTGTCAGAATGACATAAGAAATTCTTGAAGTAGGTAATGCAATCAGGTAGCATTGTAAGCTCTTTGTTAAGGTAAGCTCGCTTCGTGCTTTGCTTTCTTCTAGAAGGATAAACTTGGCAGTTATTAAAAAATACTGTCTATGGTTTAAGCTTAAACTGTGCTTACATGCAATTGAAAGTAAATATTTGGCGTTCTTAAGACTCTTTAATAAGGTTCTGGTAAGGAGTTGGTAGATAATGCCGCATGGCTTTAGTCTGCCTTTTGTACACACGCGTTCAAAAACTAAACTTTATTTATTGGACTGGGACGTGATCCAAAGAATCTGATTGTGTCAACATGTCCATAGTTTCGCTAGTCAGGCAGGAACGCCCTCCAATCTCGCGGGGTCGGGTGTCCCACATCGGCCGGTCGGACTAACGGTCCACTGGTTAAATAAGCCGACCATAATGCCACCGAGCCCTCCACACATTTACACTTTTCAGTCTCTTATGGATTGAACATACATTATAAAAAAAAATCGACAAATTGAGAACTCGTTTTGCTTTATAAATTTACTAAAACGGGGCTTAATCGTGTATAAACTTTGGAAACAAACCTCCGACGTTTTGCTTTTTTTGAAGTCAGTTTATAATGGATCAATTGTTTGACTTTCTCGTCCTTTTTTACAAAAAGTGGAGACAGTCCGAAACATGGCGGTAAAAATAACAGATTATCGGCTTTAAGTATCATCTTTACAGTTGCGTCATTGCATCTGCAGACTGCAGAGGAAAACTTGCGATCACATTGTTTTCTTCAATAAATTGATGACAAAACTGCAATATCGTCGGATTGGTAATAACATAATTTCTTTAAATAATGGCATTGCTCTGATATGTAGCAGAATACGAGTAATACTGCCACGACTATGTCTTTAGTTTTCGATTGTGCTTTTACTATTCTGAGAATATTTTAAAATCCTGATTATGAGATGCTAAAGCAATATTTAATCATACGAAAATTATACCCTGTGATTTACTTTTCTAATACTACCCAACAACTTCAACTTCTAAATGAAATTAAATTGAACTATCGAACGTCCAAGTTTGTTAGTGTCGTCACTCACTCACTCACCGATCATCAAAACCCTGAGGTACTTCTAGCAGGCCTAGGGCTCCAAAATTTAGAATAGAATAGAATAGAAATAGAATGGAAATATTTTAATTATGTTTTTTCTCGTTCTATGGACACCCCCCGGTAGCGATTAAGATAACTGACTTGTTTTAACATTACATATTAAATCATCTTACAACTTTTTGAACTGCGGAGCGAGACTTGCGTGATTTTCCATGTTCGTCTATATTTTCAACACCCTCTAAAATAAACCAAGCCTAACTCTTAGACATTAAGGATGACAACATCCCATGTTTCCCCATTTCGCTGTTGCTTCACATAATCCCTCATTACCGACAGAAAGGCAATGAGAAGTAATGCAGATCGGGCATTATGTCTTGCGTCGCCATGGCAACCTCTCGACCCGTGGCGCAATGATGGCCGTTTGACCCGCCGCCGCCGCCGCGGTCGCTGTGGTTGAGATAGGCACGCCTACCACGAAAATCGAACGATTGCGGATTGGTATCTCCATCTCTGTCACACTTGCATATTGGAGTGACAAAGAGGTTTTCCCGTCAATGCCAATTTTCGATGTTCGTGGTAGGCGTGAGGGTTGCAGCTGTCCTCTACCGTTATAGACGTAAAATTTAACCACGAGCGTAGCGAGTATACGTGGGTAATACCGCAAGTTCCTGGAGCGAGCCACTTGCTACTACCAGGATTAGCCAAGTAAATCGGAGTTAGCTGTCAAAATCCATACTGAAATATGCTTAACTCCGGGTTAGTTGGCTAACTCTCTGGTGCAAGTGACGCGAAGACGGCTTTGAGATCAAGCAGTAATAATAAACATAAGTGTTTAAAAAGTGTTTTTTAGAAGTATGCCTTTATATGCGGTTTTACACTTTCTGAGAAAGCAGGAACTTTCAGTATGACCTAAGTATTAAAGAAGATTTAGATAAAGTGTTCGGGACTATTTTCAGTTCGTTTCAGCCCGTAAAAACTAAACAGCAATTTTATATACGTTGATACCATTTCAGTGATTGCCTTTAAACTTTTAAGTTATTAACTTGAAATCAACTAGTTTCTATGATTGCTCATATAAAATATTAATAAACGTTGATTAAAATTACACAACATGGACCTTTTGATTTGTAAGCACATTCGATAACATTTATTACACGACCGCTATTAGGACAGATGAAACTATAGGTAATTTGTTTTGATAGATTCGTGAGCTCCAATCGGTTGTTTAGTAATGATCGTATTTACATCTTACACTTCCTTGTTTATGTTCATTGTGTATGTACAAGGGGCTTGTGGGCATGTAAAGAAATAGCCTGGGGCTTGGAAAAGATGAAGCTAAACCACGTTAATGGAGAATTGGAGATAAGAAAACCTGACTAAGGACTACGTCCTAGTACTCGACACTGTACCAGTGTTCGTCATCACAGTTTAGTATAGTTTTTTGTAGTATACCACGACGGTGGCAAACAAGCACACGGCTCGCCCGGCAAGCGGTCACCGCAGCCTACGGACGCCCGCAACTCCAGTGGTGTTAGATACATGCGCGTTGCCGACCCTTAAAAAAATCAAATCAAATCAAATCAAATCAAATCAAATCAAATCAAATCAAATCATATTTATTCATGGTAAAAATCAGAAATACAAGAAAACATTAAAGTAACAAAGAAAAAACAGAATATTTTTACCACGAAATGGACTCGCCTCAGCATAATGCTATCCCGAAGGACAGCGCTGATTTTCTGAATGATTTTCTGAAAAAAAGGTGGATTCGCTGTGTTGACAGCTAAAGGGGCAAGCTTTGCTCCGTAGGTCCCCAGCTGTCAATACAGTGAATCCTCTTGGAGCTCCGGCGACCATACCCACCAACAGACACACAACACTATGAGTAGGGTCTAGTGTTATTAAACTGCGGTTTTACTCATTTCAGTGAAAATGGGACCACATCTCACAGACCCTACTAGTTCACTTTTGAACGACAACGCATGAGAGCAAAATACCCTTCGGATATCCAATCATAATTTCCCGTCGCCGCGCATGCGCTCGAAAAGGAAAGTGCATCTGCATACGGCGCGTGCTCCGATTCAGATGGTTGGCCATGCGACCATGCGACCATGCTAAGATAGAATAACTTCTCGATGACAGGGTTTCCCCATTTCTTGGTCCAGCATAGTAGTAACAGCAGCCATATGGCACATGGCACTCTCCACGTCTTTTGTCTTGTGTCGGTATAATAAGATCCAATTATGAACTGTAGCATTATAGACGAATTGTTGGAAAATTAGTAGTACAAAGATGGCACAGTGGTTTATAAAGAAATGAATGGTTTATTAAGGTTTATCATTCGATATTTAAGAAATAGCTTCTCGGTGAAGGAAAATCGTGAGGAAACCGGACTAATCCCAATAAGGCCTATTTCACCCTCTGGGTAGGAAAGTCAGATGGCAGTCGCTTTCGTAAAACTAGCGCGTACGCCAAATCTTAGGATTAGTTGCCAAAGCGGACCCGGGGCACCCAAAGCCGTGGCATAAGCCAGGAAAAACACTAGAAAGAAGGGAAAATGTTAGAAAACACAGTTCCCCAATAAGGACGCCACTGGAAACTCCCCTCTAAAGATAACTGCACCTTATCACAGAAGACTAAGGGAACTGACCTCTGCTTAGCCTGCTTAATTGTTTCATCCTGTATATAGAATATTGTCTTCTGTTTCCGCGATTGTTATTCATTGAAATTAAACACTTTAGAACGGATTAATCGCGTTTACCCTACGTTTCGACCCTACGTTTCGAGCTCTTTACAGAACTCGTTTTCACGGCGCTAAAATGATGACTGAGAGAATGCGAATTCTCTCTGTCAATCAAAAAAGTTACTTAGTGCAAACTACCTACATAAAAAAATATAAAAATAATTAAAAAACAAAAACAAAGGTTTGTCTACTATGCCCAGAGGGGCTTTTAAAGCTAGTTTGTAATACATAGCCCGAAGGGCATTCTAGATAATAAAATAAAAAAAATATAATTTGTAAAAAATACAACTTACGAATGCTTCTCTAACTGGCTTATGGGGCAGAAGGAAGCGACAAAAAAACTACCCCATTTTGCTTCTTTTATCCTTTTTTATCATTATCCTGTATACAGAGTTATTAAGCGAATGAATATTCCATTTTGGCGTGAGAATTCCTAAATCCATGTCCATGACATATTCTACACAGCGTACTGTGTATTCTAGAGATCAACTACCATTAACCAAAGATAAGAAAAAAATATAGACTGTCAAACTCCTTGTCAAGTTGCGCCTTGCGCCACTAAGCAAGATCTTCAAACTCGATAACCTTAAGACCAACGGCTCTGGAAAACGAGCAGCTACATTTATGAATTTTATGTTAAAAAAATTACAATTGATTTGTAAAATAAATCAATTGTACAATCCACCGTACAATACAGCTCGTACAGCTCTACCGTACAGTTAAACGTATTGTTATTTTCAGCCCAGAAACTTAAAAAAAATCAAAAGTAAATTAAGCGCGTGCACCATAGTTTAAATTTGCCCTTAAAACAATCGACGTGCGACACGCGTGTCATATATGTTCAGGTAATCCGTTAGATCTCCATAGTGGGTATGTCTGCAGGGCATCCGCCAGACAAATTTCTTATACATTAATTGACAGACCCGGCAGATATGCCCGAACGTATATGACCGGATTTTGACGTCATCAGTCCCATATGTATCGACAGAATGGGTCACTCGTTTGCACGGCATTGTTAGTATGCGATTTTGATGATCCTTGATATTTTTTAATACATAAACAATTTTTTTATAACTTTATTTAAAAGTCGGCATGATATCATGGCGGTGCGGTACATTGGATAAAAAATAGCAATCTTAAGCGGTTAAATCTCAAATTTAGTTCAGAATAGTTTCTAGTTTATTTAAAAAAATTACGATAGCTTCAATACTAATTCTTTTCTGGGAAAAAATATGATTATGTTGGCATTTTGTAAAAAAATCATAATTTTATTTCATTTATAAATCAAACAATTTTCACTGTAGAAAAATAATAAAAAATCGTACAATTTTGGTACGGAACCCTAAAATCACAACTTAATGGGATTACTTCGACTTCCTCGCAATATGTTCCTACTACACACCAGTCTATACAATTAACCTGTCAGCACAGAGCATAGATCACTCAAGGGAGGACATAATCACACTCTATTGTATGTCGCAACCGTCCTATGGCCTATTGTCTCTGGTTCCCAGAGACGCAATCAGCGTGTTTTAGACTTGCCTTGCCTTGCTAATTTGAGAGATATTTCGAATGTGAGGTACATACTACTCGTATCACTATATCTCATAGGTACTATCACGTTCAAAAGGGCATGAGTGAATTTATAAACTGTCCTCGCACTTTTGAACGCCACTGTACATAGTGGTTTCACAGAAAATATTTGATAACTATTTAACGCCTTTACAATGTATTTTAATCGTTCATACACAATACTAATATCGGGTTACTCACGTCTATAAAGTCGAAAATAGCTCGACATGTTTCGGAACGGTCCGCGTCCCATAATCATGAGTGAGAAGCGCTTGCGGTGATTGCTCTGCGCACACTCTGGTGTCAGGCTGAACTGCTAGTTATGGGACAACCTGTATATTGAGGGCGGGAGCAGATTATTCTGAACACTGCCCTTCACACTTACTGCCGACTCTACAGTAAGCCAAGCACATAAAACCATTGACAATAATAAAAGCCATTTGTACCTGTCGCTTAATGTCTTAATTTCCCGTCAAACGCCATAAGGAAGTACGGTATAACGCAGCCTTAACTTGGATTCCCATAGATCATAGACTATAGAATAAGACAATGGCGAGCCTTGGTTTGTTGTGTTGTGACATGGTGACATAAGGTTATTCGGATTAGCTTACCATGAGAAATCTATAGTCGCTAGCGTTAATCGCGTTTACGATTTCTTACGTTTCACCGCCCGTCAGTGCATCTTGCTGGCACTTGCGGGAGGAAGCGGGATGCAAGTGTAGATTACGTGTCGAAATCTATGGTTCAAAATCAATAGCTAGTCATGGTATAGACATAGGGCTATACAAATCGTTTTAAGATGTTACGTTGCTGACTTTGCACACACTAACAGAAAGTCAACGTATATCTTCTCTTCCTCGTCGGTTCCTCAGGGCTGAGGGTCGTGTCGTGACCATCAGGAGCCCAATATAATATTACAACAGAAAAATATACATCATACATAAAAGCAGAGGTAAACAACAAACAGTCTTATCGCTAATAAGCGATCTTTTCCAGACAACCTTAGGGTAGCGGAGCAAATGTAACAGAAAGAAACAGTAGAAGGTGCAAAAACTAATGGAAGTAATTCAATAGAAACAAAAAAAAAATAGAATACATATATCAGTCAAGGGGTTGTCGAAAGGGGTTGTGTAGGGGTCACGAGTTCACGACGTTTACGTTCGGGACGAAGCACTAGCTACATATATAAAATCCACTTTCTGACGCAAAAAATAGTGAGACTTAATTCCACTTTTGATGACAAAGATACTTGGAAAGGAATCTCTTAGAATCAAAATATTCTGAGGAACTGACAATGCCAACGTGAAGGACTCCAGCTATCACTAATATAATTCCTAAACAACTATAAGCACCTTATTTCAATAGCAACACGTTATAATTTCCTTTGAAGAAGATGTAAAACAAATGAAAAACCAACACTGCCTTACAAACTTTATCTTGCTCTTCTGAAAATATACCTTACTCTTATGACACCGTAATACGGTTCAAATCAGCGTGATTTTCGATTCACAGTTGAAATTATAACGTTGCAAGAACACGCGTGTTTTCGATCGTCTAGTGATAGAGATAGAATGTCATTGTTTCATCGAAAGGGAATGGCAGATAGTGTTTAGCATACTTCTCACGCCTTTAACTGAGGTTCCAATGAAGCCTTTTCATTTTTATGGTGTCCTGGTATCAGGCAGTTGAGTACCTACTAAGCGTCTCATACCAGCATCATGCTGAAGAACATTCTTGTGTCTGCTCTCTATTGGTAATTTATTACTGCATTATAAATAAATACCTAAATATAAATATTTGGGGAAAATCTCACACAGATGGACCTAGTACCAAACTAAGCAAAGTTTGTAATGGGTACTAGACGACGACGATATACATACATACATATACTTATAGAGGAATACATGCATACGAGTATATGCATAGAAAACGTCCATAACTCAGGAACACAATAGGAACGAATATTTCGTGATAAACACAAATAAATGCCCTTACCAGGATTTGAACACAGGACGGAGGTCCTGACCCTGCAGGCAGGCTCACCACCAACAAGGCTAGGGAGGCCGATGAAATTATCTATTCCACTACGTTATTTTTTTTTTGTTTTTTTCATACACTGTTACTCCGTCAAGAGTTGTTTTTAAGGATTGGATTATAGTTTTGATCTGAACAATTTACCAATTATTAACAATTTCCATCAACTACAAAGATACCTCAATTTCACAAGCATTGTAATTTTAAAATATCGTGACATCCTACAGAATAACTTGTATAATTTATAACAATAAATCTAGGCCCACAATGCCCTGTCACAAAGCTGTAAGAACACATCGTCGTCACATAAACACGGCGTTCAAGTAAGCTGATAAATAGTGAACAGTGATATATTGAATTCAATCGCAGTGCGCGCGCGCAAAACAACGGCACGTGTGCGGAATATTGTTACTCAGATCAGTTACAAGGTACGATAGGGTTGGCAGTTCTGATTCATTTTTATCTTTTATTATTATTGCCACAAGAATTAGTATAAAAAATAGAACTGAGAAGAGTTCTTGAGAATACGTTAGGAATTTGTATCCTATTAGCTTCATTTGGGTTATGAGATTTATAGATGCAGTCATCGGAGAAAAGGAGGCATTGCTAAAATGTGCCGACTTACATAAAAATCTCTTACTTGCAGAATTGTTTAACAGCGTTGCTCCCGATTAAAAAAAATATAAAGTAAAGAATATATACTTACTTACATTTCAATATTTAGTCAATCTCATAAAAAAACGATTTAAAGTAAAGCAAACTGCATAATTTCTTAATCAAAATGATAAGGTCCCTGATCATCAATTCTTTTTGGAAAACGAAGTAAAATACTACTTACTGTATTTAATTATCTACATCTATATCTCAATGGCAAGGACCCTTGTCAAACTTTAGTAACCTAAAACCAATGTTTTTTTTTCCATGAACGGCCTCTTAGCCTAGTCGGTAGTGAATCTGCCTACGAAGCAGGAGGTCCAGAGTTCGAATCCTGGTCAGGGTATTTATTTGTGTGTTTAACACGAATATTTGTTCCCGAGTTATCGTTGTCTACCCACAACACAAGCTGTATTGAGCTTAATACTTGACTAGGTCGATTTGTGTAAGATTCTCCCATAGTATTTATTTATGTTGCGTGTGGCAGCCCTGCCGAAATTCCTCATATCTATGTGAATCATTCGATACAATCGATTTGTTTTGCCTCCTCATAGTCTGCATTCGGACAATCGATCGTTCGCAGCTGTCATGTCAGCAATCACTATTTGTTCGCTCGAATGTATACTATGTATATTATAAGCAATTATAACCAAGGAGTATGTGAGCAGTATACAGGGTGTAGTGAATACTTCAACAGCTGATGAGGTCAAATACCCGAAGTGCGATGAAAGTAGAAATATTTCGAAATTCTAATAGAAATCACTTTGTATGGAGATACATGTTTTATACTATGTAGTGATTAGGCCCTGTTTCAGATAATAAAAGAAAGAAAAACTTATGATTTACTTCAAATCACACCGAAAAATACTAAATTCTTGAGCGTTTTCAAATAAATAGGACTCTCAAATGTATATAGTTCAAAGAACCTATTCAAAGTCTTTACATATAATAAAATGTCATTAATAAAAAATAAATATTCTTAAAAATGTTATCAATCCAACATTATCAACTTCAATGTCCCGCTATTCCTTAACCGAGCAACTAAAGTCTCAACAATAAACAAAGCAAACGGAATTCACTTAGCGATATTACCTGTAACAAAGATATTCCTCGCCTGGGAACGAACACGGGACCGTTAGGCTTCATATTTCGGGTTCAGAGGTCGCCTGAATTGAATCTTTGCTTAAACTTCGAGATTGTGTGATCACGACTATTCCCGTCTAGTCTAAGAAAGCATTCTTGGAGCAGTCACGGTATAAAATAAGGATGCGGTTTTTAGACGAAAATGTGTACACGAGTTTATCGGGCGAGCGAAGCGAGTTTTCCCAGTGTACTGAAAGAATCCGCCGTTTGCTTGTATGTCTGTTCGACGATAACTCGAATATCCTTTATCGGATCGTCGTAGAATTTGGCAGGTGTTTAGATGAAATAGAGTTTTTAATCGAATATGAGCCAAGTCGGTCAATCGGTAGGGGCTATTTTTCAACATATTCGTTAATAAGTCAAGTGTAAAAAAAATATGAAAAATTGTTTTAGAATGTGCAAATCTCCCCTTCAAATTAAACCCGACCCCACAAGACCGAGTAACTAAACTTTTAGTTATTGCCCCCTCTTTGATCGGGAAATTTTCATTAAAAATAAATAAAAATATATAAAAATCTTCTCTCAATGTGTTTGAATTGACTTTGTTTATAACTATTATAAATTCCAATCGGTAGCTTAAGTAGTTCTCGAGATATTTAACGATGTTACAGACAGACAGACTAAGTCGCACCATAAAGGTTCCTGTTTTACCATTTTGGTACGGAACCTTAAAAAGTCACGACAACTAACAAACATCGTTTAAGACCTTAACATACTTATTTAAGATACGCAAGAGGTACATACAAGAAATACAACAAAAAATTATCATTGCAACGTATAAATATAAATATTAATCAGTATTAATATTAACATTACAAATAGTAAGTAAAGTACACCGTAACATTCCAATAAGCTGACTTGTTATTCCTGCCATGCAACTATGTATGTATGTATATCTATAATTCTACATCTACGTACGCGTATAAATGCCCGTACGTACACAGTATAAGTATAAACAGTACATTTTTTAGTTGAAACAAATAAAATTATTTAATAAAATATTTTGACTTGTTGTTAAAGTAGTAATACTAATAGTAATAGTATATACATTGAAATAGAGTCATATACTAAATAAAAAGCTCAGAATTTCGCCAGCATTCGTTGAGACCAGGTGGGCTAGTGGTTATAGCGTTAGCCGCGTAAAGTGAGGACCCAGGTTTGATCCCCGGGTTGGCCTCCGATGGTGTCGGTCTTTTCTTTTTCATTAGTACTTATATGAATTAGTATATTCAGATCCCTATGTGCTAGAGTATGGGGTGAGGCAAGGAAAGGAGGGCTAACTTCGCCAAGATTGTTTAGCATGTATGTATATTAACTAATTGAGGGGCTCAGCAGCACTCATTATATTAGGGTTAAATGATGTCTGTGAAATGGACCGCTCAAAATAAAGTTAAGATAGATAGGTAGTTCATCGTTAGTTCAGTATTTAAAATCGTTAGGAGCCGACTCCCACATATTTTTTTTTAAAACATAATGAGGACGGCCAGCTTCTGTCTACCGCCCCAAAAATCAAACCTGTCAAGCTTTTAAAATAGTCCCAAATCCTAAACTCACACGACGGAATCCTAGCATACATTTCGGCATTAATATACTGCTCGTAGCAGTACTGCGAGTCCAGTATTTCAAACCAGAGGCTCACAAAACTCCCCTCCCATACAGACAACATAAAATACTGTATGTTAGTACTGCGAGTTGAGCAGTCCTCCGTCTAAGGTCTACTATAATGGGCCGGGTCTCCCACGCCGCACTCAAGGCGAGTATGGAAGTATAATTCCGTGATTTGGCGACAAAGCGGAGAGTCAATTAACCTCAAGCACAAGAGGTCCATATGTGTTGGATAAAGGCTCAAAAGACTCAACCGCCATGCAAAATGTAATGTAATGTAATGTGACATGCAATAAATGATTCTATTCTATTCTATTCTATTCTAAAATATGGCTACGGTGATACGGTCATGCAAATGTATGTGGTCCTGATCCATCAGGCGGGCTATATGCTTGTTAGGTACCGACGTGGTATTCAAGTTAAAAAAAGACAGAAATGTATGGGTTAATGTCACGAAATGAGGACATAAAGTTTCTTGTTTATGGCTTAAGTATGAACGAAACATTTTTCGCTGCTCTAACTTTTTAAATTTGCGTACTAACACTAAACTGACAAGGGACTTGCGACATTAAAAAAAAAAAAAATCTATGGTTCCATGTACATACATACATTTATTTATGTGCGGTTAAACTTGGTGCTTGAATAGCTCATTGTAATGGCATGTTTAAAAAATAAAAAAGGCGGCAATTTAAACTATATTTTCCTAATTAACTTTTTCCCTAGTAGTTGTTTTAATTTTACTATTTCTTTCCTCACATTGTTTGAGAAAAGCACTATACAAGCCTCAGCCGGAAGAGGGATTGCAGGACTCGTTTAATCCAGCCTCGTCTACGACTCGTCTGTCTACTATTCGAACTAGAAATGTAAATAGGAACGAAATCAGTAAATAGGAACCACAACACACAATGGAGTTATTTGCCTATTGCTGTACGATAATCACACATAACCTTCTTTTGGCCGTAATCGTTAAAACTCCATAATATGTCACACTAACGACAGACACTTTCGTTTCACGTAACATTATCGCATTAGTGTCAAAGGGCCTAATGTGGACTTTTACTTTTAGCTAAAGAACCCCGTACCAAAAGTATGGAAAATGCGGTTTCAGTTAAATATTCTGAGATTTTGAATGATCTGTAGGGGAACTGTGTATAAGATGGGGACGCTAAGGTAAAACAGAAAAAATACGGAGTTTTTGAAGTAGCATATTTATTATTTATTTATGGCACATACATCATTTAATCAAGTTTAATTTGGCACAAGTTTTAACGAGCTCAATATTCACAGAATTTGAGGAAAAAAAAATTAGCAAAAAAGTAGAAAAACATCATCTTGCCCCACGCATGGGGTAAGACGAGGACATCAAATGGGGACAAGATGGGGTGTTCACCATCTTGCCTCCACTTGCGTCTGCACTCCAGCAGTTTTGATTTGCTTTCCCTGTTTACTCCTCACAGGAAAAACCAATCAAAACTTCTTCTGGGTCGTCGTACACCGGCACAAGCAGTGCCAAAAGTGGAGCCGATGGGTACGTCGGCTACACTTTTGGTACTTGACCCAATTTTCCGATGACTGAGTAGGAATGGTTCTCATCATTGCAATAGATACACGCAGCATCCTCTTGCGTCGTCTTCTTTCGTTTGCCCTTTCCTTTGCCTTTGCTATTGCTCTTGCCCTTTCCTTTCGGATTTTTAGCCACTCTTTTATTAGCTGGCAGATTTTCTTTCTTGCGGTCTTCCAAATCACGTAAATAAGGCGTCAAAGTAATAACTGCCGTCCTACCACTCTTACCTCTTCTGTATTGCTTCCTTGGTTGGTTTGTTTCTGCTACTTCTGGAATCGGGATAATATCTTGGGAAGAGGCATTTTTGAAATGCGACGTTAGCTTGCGGTAAGCTGCTCGAAGAGAAATGACTTCAGTAGTAGAATATAAACTCGAAGCTACAGGCGGCGATGTGGCTGGGAGGGCTGGCTGATCACTAGAGATTTGAGTTCTCGGTGTAGTGAACAAAAAATTATACTTAATTCCCAACAAGCATTTACAAAAAAAAAACCTTCACAAAGTTACATGAGCCAAGATGGGCCAATACCCCGTCTTACCTCAAACGGTTTGCCCCGTCTTGTCCCGACCACCAATTGTGCAAAAAAATATTATTATTAAATCACACGTCAATATTCAAGTACCAAGCCATACATAAGAAGACACTCAATAAAATCTTAAATGTAATTATAAATCAACAATGAACACAGGCTATTACTTACAATTTTATGTGCATATCTCTAGGCTTCAAAAATTAGATCGCCACCACACGAAAACACGTTTCGACCTGTAGCTCCGATACGCGTGCACGCTTACTCATTGTCGCCACCGCACTAATGGCGGCTTGTAAATGGCGTCCTGTCGGCGTATGTACTACGTTTGTGTGGTATCTAGTTTAACGTATGTGTGCGTGGTCCCATCATGCCCCGCGTCCCCATCTTATACACAGTTCCCCTATGTCTTTGTAATACGTAAAATATTTATGAAACGATTTATTTTGCACTTGAAAAAGACGCTGGAGGTGTCATATTACTGATATTAGTGTCACTGTGACAAGGTGCGAATTGGTACTACTACTAGAGTCGATTTCCTTGAGGGTACAAAATCAGTCGTAACTCTGAAAGGGACTCGGCAGCAGTGTTAGCCCCCATAGAGACTTTTGTTCAGGATGTTAAAATCTATATTTTATATAATCTCAGAATATTTAACTGAAACCACATTTTCCATACTTTTGGTATACGGGGTTCTTTAGCCCTTTTAAGATTTGTGGCAGGAAAATAACAGTTTTCTAATCTACTGATTCTGACTGTCTACTGATTTTTACCGGAATTAGTAAAGAATGAGCTTATTTTGACCATTTAAGTTTAAGCACAAGAAGTTTAAACCTAGAAGAATACATGCGTTTAATGCGTCGGCAACGCGCATGTGACACACCTGGAGTAACGTGCGTCTATAGACTACAGTGGTCGCTTTCCATCAAGCGGCCCGTATGCTTGTTTGCCACTGACGTGGCATAAAAAAAACAGACGGAGAGAATTATGGCGGAGTTCAGAATTCAGGAATCTCGGTTATGAGAGGAGACCTTAATAAACCGCTTTCAATAGCCCATTCAAGTACCTAACTTAATTTCTAACTTAACACGCATAAAGGATGACTCACACTAGAACGGAACGGGACGGGGCGGTACGGGACGATCTGTCAACTTCTATAGAAAGAATCACGTCCGTGCTCGGACCCCTCCGAGGTCACGTGACGTTTTCTTTAGGAACTGACAGAACCGCGCGGGCCGGTCACGGCCAGGCCCGGTTTTGTGTGAGTCATCCTTCAGGTTGCATGAATTAAGTCGCTTTGTAGCGATAAGATATTCTTTCCACAAGGGTGTCCGCTATACCAAGGGTGTGACCGGCGTATTCTTTGTTCTTCACGGATGAGTAACCAACCGCACCTCGGAGGCACAACCGTGGCGACACTCCTTCCATATCGCACGAAAACTCATTAAGCATTTTATTTAAGTACTGTTTCATCACACTTGCTCGTAAATGGTGATATTGTATGCAAGCATTAGACTTAATGAGCTGTATTACGCCCGTGGCCGTAATGGATTTTCATTTTCATACATTTTACCGCCCGCCCGGAGCTCCCGGAGTACCGTGACCGCGCCATGCGCTCGCCGTACGTAACCGCCGCTCACCGTGGAGTACTGTGAACTATGCTACTACTACACTCCCGCTAATCATGATTGTTTATTTATCTGCCTAGTAAGTTTATTTATTTCCTCGCCAATGTGATGAAAAACATTGTATGTATCACGGACGGTACAAGAATAACGAACTCGTGTTAATTAAGCCCTTGTCGAACTCCGTCGTGATTTCTTGCTACCGCTCTTAATACGATTGTAGTCAGTAGGTACTTATACAATTTAGTGACTTGTTTGGCTTGCTTGATCCCATGTAAAAGTATCCAAAAATTTTGGGATTGGTAGGCATAGGCATACCAATTTTTTTGCAGAAATATGGGGTATAATCTACTCGTCAACATCCGCATACTTTGGCCACCTTGGCTATCGCTTTGGCCGCAGGTACTTTGGCCACGACACAAGGCGAAACAATGATTGGAAGCGGTATTTTTGAAAAATTCGAAATAGCCCAATATTTTGTTTTTTGTTTCTTTATGTAAGTAGGTAGCTATATATTGTATCGTTTCAGCAAACTCCTATACGGAATCGGCAGAGATATAACATCTAATAGGCACAATTAAGACGGTCGGTATTAAGTTAAAACTATCAATCGCGTGCCGACCATACCGAGAATAAAATTATAAAAACAAAACCATGCCATGAACGAATAAAATAAGAGGACTGTCAATGTTTTTACAAAATCGCAATCCTCCAATGTTGAGGCTATTTGTGATTGGTATCACTGACGCAGCATGCATCAGTTGCATTGCATCTATTATGTTCTACGTTTGAGCTCGGGTTCATCAATTGAACAAAATTTGAGTTGTTATGACTGGGGCCTTAAGTGTCGTACAAAATGAATGGCACTGGGTAAAGGGCGACTCACAGTGAAACGGGACAGGAAGATCTGTCAAATTCTATAGAATTAATCACGTGATAGCTTGTATGATGGAAAAGGTGCATGATGGACACACGGCGAACGGGTATTTAGTTTGGGCCTGTCGCGGTTGATTACTAATTACGTAATCCAAAGGTTAACAGTTTTTGTATAGAAAGTGCGATTTTGGTTAAAACAGAGTTTTTTTAACTGATTGGTTTCCGAACTCCTGATAGTCATAGCAAATATATCGGGACATGTCGAGTGCAATTCGGCGGTAATTTGAAATCGAGGCTTGCGGAAGTTTCATAGTCGAAACTGCCTGTCGTGTATTTATTCGTCCATGGCTCCACCAATCATCCGTGAGCACACAATGGCCGGCCTTGCCGTGAGGTCTCGTAACTCGTTTTCGAGTTAACCATCTTGGGCGGAAAACTAATTAAAAATCGTCAAAAAAGCGTTATTTGTGCTGGGGAACTTTTTAGACAAATTGTAGTGAAAGTGACAATTAGTTTTGAGTTTAAATAGGCCTGGGGGCCTAACTTGTGGAAAACGCATAGCGAAACGTAAAATATTGTATGGAGATTAGGTGACGTCAGTCGTTCCGGTACATCTTCCATTTTTCGTCGTTTTTTGCTAACGATTAACGGCGATAGTCTTGACTAGTTATGATATGACATGAACGTTCCACAATGATTATATACACTTATCGAGGATATTAAACCACATGGATGTTTCATGGTCTCGTGTCTAATTGAGGCACGAAATGGGGCCAACCAATGACGATCCTCACTCTTGAAAAAGCTAAGGTCGTGGATTTGCTTAAGATATGCTCCTGGGTGTTTTATATGGTTTTCGTAGGTACCTACGTATTTAAAAACCATCCATATTTTCTATCAATGGGAAATAAAATATACCATCTACAATGTGATTATCTCTCACCAACTGGCCTAACAATAAAGTCGGTGAATTATAATAAGAGTCATTACCAAGCGAATGTACTGTCACACATTGAAGTGTAACTTTAATTGAAGTGTAACTTTAATTGAAGTGTACCTTTAATTGAAGTGTAACTTTAATTGAAGTGTAACTTTAATTGAAGTGTAACTTTAATTGAAGTGTAACTTTAATTGAAGTGTAACTTTAATCGTCAAACTATGAAATGATGACGTTTACTTGACAATTTCACAGTCTGTGCTATCAAAATATCTAAAATCCATTTATGCTTCAGACCAATAAAGTCATATTCTCACATATAAAACCATAAGCACTAAACACATCCATAGACACACACACACACACATACATTACAGTACAATTATTCGATAATCAATTCATTAGTGGTCATCGTCAGTAATAAAGCTGGTTCTTACAGCAATTAGTTATGTAACAACGCTATTGTCTCACGACGGATGACGGTCCACATTTTGCGCGGACCAGTATAGACTTCAGCTAGTAATTCTCTAATTTAATAATGTTGGCATTTCTGGGGCCTTACTGTCTTCAGTTTAGGACCTAAACTGAGTTGCTGCCATACAACTGGGGCCTTACCATAACGTCTTAACGCGATTCAGTTGACGACCTAAACTAAGTCGCTTCCGTGCAATTGAACCTAAACTGAATCGCGTTAAGACGTCATGGTTAGGTCCCACTGAACTACAAGCTAAACGAAAATGAGGCAACGGGATAGGGAGAGGCTGGAAGATCGATATGTGGTGTTGGCGTCGTGAGAAAAGAATACCAACTCTAAACTCTACCTACTGTTTTTTTTTTAATCATTTATTTGCCATAAGTATACAAATATACATGCAAATATACAGTTAAAATAATATATACAGATTTGTTTACATTGAAATTATTGGTAAATTTATTGACATTACAGCTCCCCATCCCATTACAGTTCTCCTGAAGACTCAAGTTTTCTCTTCTGTGGGCGGACCCACAGGAGCCCAGTTTTGTCACATTAGCACGGGATGGGACGAGACGGGGCGGGGCGGGACGGGAAAATATGTCAGTTTCTATAGAAAGAATCACGTGATAGCTTAGCTAGAAATTGACAGATTTTCCCGTCCCGCCCCGTACCGTCCCGTGCTAGAGTGAGTCATCCTTAAGTACCTAACTATACATATTATATAAAAAGTTTCAACATTACGATTTTTACGAGATTTTTCTTTGCTTAATAGTAGCAAAAAACTAAATATTCTACACTTCTTTTTATAGAAGTCGTGTAAAAACATAAATATATTTGAGCACTAAACTCGTACCGCCAGTAAAGAAGCTGTCGTAATTTATAATCATAGTTCATTATATTCCGCTACTGCACCAATGGTAACTGTACCTACCTACTATTGTTACCACAAACTGAAATGGACGTCGTTCTGCAAGACAATTACACTACAATTGACACCAGATTTCATTCTAATCTTCATTTGAACTTAATTAAAAGTATCATATAATCTGCCATAAATAGTGGGAATCATTTCTTAGATAATCGCTTCTAGCACGTAAAGTCACCATCAGATGGATAGGAGCTGTTTAAATGTTGAAAAATATCTGGACAAGTATTCTAACGTTTTAATAATTGAGGCCTGTTCAGATATTTGTGAACCGATCCGATCGAACTGTATACGCAAGTACATCACGGATTCTTTTGCAACGATATTCACAAGTATTGAACGGTAGCAATTTATTACATAATAATTACAAACATATATGTAAGTACTTGGACAAAAACTTAGTTCAAATAAGTTTGCTCCAGTAGTCTTAAATTAATCTTGTACTCAATTTTATAGTTGAAACTGAAATAGAAAATTTCACTGCGTAGAGCAAAATTCGAACTTGTGACCTCTTGTTCCTAAAGTTATATCAGTTGAGCTGTCCATGCTTTGGAGAGGACGGAGAGACGATCAAGACCTCAGTGAGTCTCTCATCTTCTTCGCTTCCTTCCTTATTTACACGCGACGGTGTTAAGATTCAAAACAAAACAATATTCCACTTCGCGTATCGCTAAGGTATGGACCTTTGTGGTGGTGGCACCAAACAGGGTTAGTCGATAAACCGGAGTTAAGCTGTCAAATTCCATAATAAAACGCTTAACTCCGGTTTATGTATCAAGTGTTACTATGGAGTTTTAAATCAAGCACTCACCATCATAGGAATCGGGTATGTACAGCGGCTTGCCCACCAGCTTGCCCTTCTTGCCGGCCAGCGGCACAGCCTCCACACGCCGGTGGGCCTCCAACACGCGGTACAGCAGCACCGCGCGCTCCTCTCCCTCAAACCGCACCACCCGCGGCAGCGAGAACTTGTCCACAAACTCTTTCAACGTCATCACTTCACTGCAGTCCTCTTCGGGTTCCACCGACCCGTTCCTCCTCCCGAGCAGGAAGTTGTCGGACCATTCTGGCGCCGGCCTCCTTTCTAAATATTCCGGACGTCGCTCACTACTCCTCGGCTTATATCTTGGTGGTCGATCCCGTCTCACTAAAGCTTCATTCGCTTCAGCCAGCCATCTCGTCACCAGCCTCTCTCGTTCGACGTCAAGGTAGCGTGGCTTGGAAGCGTCGCAGGCGAAGCGGGCGGCGTCGAAGCAGTACTGTGGGGGAGGGGGTCGTATTCGAGGGGGAAAGAAGCGCGGAGGGACGTAGGGTGGGTGCGGGGCGTAGGCGGGGGGCGTCCGCGGCGCGGAGCCTTCCACTGACGCCGTCCGGAACATGCTCTCAGGCCATTGATGCGATGCGCTTCACCTGCAACAAAGATGAGAAAACATTAGGGAAATTCTAAGGCAACGATGACCGTGGATATCTCCATCTGTATGATGGAAGGAGAGCGCCATTTAAAACATCACGTCAGGTTGATAAGCCCGACCATCCTTTTCATGCGGGATGCCATCCTATTGACCATAAGATCTTACCTCTGGGCGAATGGATAGGATCACGAATTAATAAACTAGTCAGACTCCGTTCCCGTATATCTATGACTGCAGATGCACTTTATTACATGCTTGTTAACACGTGACAGGGATAGAGGATATAATCTCGGTCATGACAAGCTGGTTTTTTAAATTCGCCACTAATTAATTTTAAACTCCATACTAAACTCCATACTAAACTCCATACTAATATTAGTTCTTTTTCTGTGATTTTATTGTATGGTCGTTGTAAAACTATGTAATGTGAAATGTGAATTAAAAATATTAAATTTTAAACACAAATAGTAGTTTATGCAACAGTGATATGATAAGGGTTCTTAAAACGTGAGGGTCACCGTTACAAAACGAGACGAAGTCGAGTTTTGTAATAATAAACCCGAGAGTCTTATATATTGTATGAAAATCCATAAGAGCAGTGTTCTTATGGAATACCATAGACAACGTTATAATGTATACTTTTTTAATATCGCTGTCAGTCATCTAATTGACAGCTATAGGTGCTGTAGTAGAAAAAACTGCTAGTAGGGTATTAGCAGGTACCTACTAATACTACTTCTACTACTACGTATTAGTACGTATAATACTACTTATGGATTTCTTTTTAATCTTAGATGGCAATGGGTTTATGGTTATGTTTATGAGTGGCCTCATATTTTTTATTGTAATCGCTAACATAGGAGTAGAGAAAAAAACCTTGTGACTGAAGGTCTTCGATGGGATAGAGGACACATTTAATTAGTTTTTTTAGCGATTTGCTGTCGGAAATCTGACATGTCCTCATACCAGGCATTTGTCCTCATACCCGATGTCTACGACATTGTCACAAAATGTTTAAGTCTTTGCTAAGTCTTCTTATTCTTTTAAATAATGGCTTCTGTCCGTGTTGGAAAATTTTGCCAGTGTCACGTATAATAAACATTTGATTATTGTATATACATAGAATAGTATAATGCCACTTGGGCGACGTTGTTTGGTAATAGGCCTCGCAAAATATGTTAAGTTTATCGTAAGTCTTTTAAACGGTTTTCCTACTTGAATAGTAAGTACTGTCAAGTACTGTTTAGCCTGTTACAAACATTACGTATATTCTATCATTACCATTCCTAAATCACTTGTAGACTGCCTTAGCAAAATTCCCACTATTATCTTAGAACTAACCGTTTCCCTCGACTTCACCCGCGTGTCAGGAATTCTGAACCCGCGGAAGTTGTCTTGGATAGGTTATTTCAGAATAGTTTAGCATGTTTTTTAAGGTAAACCATACGGCTAATCATCGGAGAAGGTCAGAAAACATAGTTGCAAATTATGCAAGGGATACTTTACATTAATATCAAACTTAAATGTAACTCTGTCAAATTGACGAGTGAATTTTTTATGTACTACGTATAGGACGCGGGTAGTCAGAAGATTATAATTACTATTTGAAACGAGATATTTACATACCTAGTATATGTATTTTTGTTTCCATGTTCACGGTGTAATGCGCACGCTGTATGGCCTGTATGGCGCTTGTATGTAACAGTGCCGAAATATCGGGAGCTCACAAAACAAATATACAAAGTAAATATCTCGGTTTAAATAGTAATTATAATGTAAATGACCATGTGAGCTTAAAAGCGTATAGATACCTAACAAAAGATCACCCAGTACATATTTCTCTCTCTCTCACTCATCTTATATTTCATCTCGAATGCATCGGAAGCTACAGCATCGGAGTCCAAATTAGCTTTTAACTTTAACTTATCCTTCTCGCCCCATTTGTTCCTTGTTGTATTTTTTCGCAACTGTATTAAAAAATGTCGTTCGATACACGTGCGGAAACATCACGCTTCACTCGTTTCGAGTTTTACCACGAGCCGTTGGCGAGATATCTTGGAACTCACGAAGTACATATTTTCCGCACGAGCATCGAACTACCTACTTTACATTTTTGTAACGAAGTAGCCATTTTGCCACGAGCAAGATGTTCGCACGATGATACGAGGTGTCGACATGAGCGGCACACGTTATTTAGCATCCACATTACTGAAGACATAGTATCATCGCCAACACTGGTAATTGGCCATTTGTAATCCCTATTGCGACGGCTTAAGGTCTTAAGTGTGTTAATATTTGTACAGTCGTCGTGCTCACAAATATCTGAGCATGCTCCTATTGTCAGCGCGTTAGAGTGCTTGTTCATATATTTATGAGGACCTTGGGCGTGCATACATGTCTGACAGACTGTACTGTGAATGAGACCTCCCGTATTGCGTATGCATAGTATAAGGTACCTAACCGAAAACTAAAGACTTGGTCACGTTTAGCCTGCTCCATTATTACGAGAAATAACATATTCCCAGAAAAATTGGTTGATAGCACGAGTTTAAAGAAAAATCATGTAATCATCTGGTACTTGTATAAAAACAACGTTAACTTAGATGTATTACCATATCTGCCTATATAAGTCAAGGTGTCTGAACCTACAAGTACCTACACAATTATGTATTGTTGTATCACGCAAGTGTTCGATCTATTAAATTTTATTACAAGCAAAAAACATGCCATAAGAATCGTAGCAAAAACTTTGAAGGCATTCGAACTATGTTCAATCTTACGAAGGGTTCTGTGGATGACTCTATATTTTTAGTGATAAAATTCAAATACGTTTGTTACGTTTAACAGTGCCATCTAGTGAGTTAATAATTTTTAAGAAAAAAAAACCGACTTCACTTGGTTCCCGGTAAAAGTGAAATTAAGAATTTGTTTGAGTTAGCCAGTTTACTTCACAAATATCCAATACACCGCACGTGTACGATTGAAAATTGAGGAGCTTTCTTAATGTCCTATTAGGGCTTCCATCATTACATTTGAAGTATAATCAATCGGAACTCCCTTGTAGACCTTTAAACAAACAAAATAACAATGTGTTAAATTGGATGACAGACTGTAAATTAACGAGCATATTCATTATGCCATCCCTGATTATCAACATCAGGTCCACTCCAGCAAAATGATGGCCACAGTAAGAAAATGCCTAAGCTAATTATGAACACCCTCTAATCACAATTAACCTGCCGTTCAAATTTGAAGAGTTCTCTGAATTCTTCTAGAACTCCATCATCAGAATATAAATCAAATCAAAAAGATGAATGTCACAACTAGGATAATAAGTGGAGCTAGGTTTATTAACCAGTTCCACTTTGCGATCCCTGGTCTTCGTCATCAGATCAAGTTCATCAAAATTTTGGCTCCGCCAAAACACTGTTTTAGTTACTTAAGGAAACCCTCAAATCAGAATGCATGTGCCGTTAAAATTTGAGGAGTTCTCTCAATCCCTCATGAAGCCCATCATCAAAATAGAACTATAATCAAATAGGACTATCTTGAAGGTATTTCTTTACAAAGAAAAGATGAATGTCTCAAATCGGATGATAGAGCTGGGAATTAACAAGCAGTTCCACTTTGCCATCCCTGGTCTTCATCATCAGGTCCACTCCACCAAATTGATGATGTTCGTAAAGAAATGCTCGAGTGTCTTAAGAAACTACCCAAATCATCATGCATGTGCCTTTCAAATTTGAGGAGTTCCCTCAGTTCCTCATGGATCCCATCATCAGAAATTGATTTTGAAAAAAACGGGACAATCCTGAAACCATCTATATACAGACAAAAAAATATTTTTAAAAATCGGATCATAGTCCTGAGAATTAAGAAGCAGTTCCACTTTGCCATCCCTGGTCTTCATCATCAGGTCCACTCCACCAAATTGATGATTTTCGTAAAGAAATGCTCGAGTTTCTTAAGAAATCACCCAAATCAGCATGCATGTGCCTTTCAAATTTGAGGAGTTCCCTCAGTTCCTCATGGATCCCATCATCAGAAATGGATTTTGAAAAAAAACGGGACCAACCAAGAACCGTCTACTTTTAGAAAACAAAAAAAAAAATTCAAATCGGTTCAGTAATGACGGAGTTATGAGTGAACATCCATTAAAAAAAAAAACAGTCGAATTGAGAACCTCCTCCTTTTGAAATATTGAAGTCGGTTGAAAAGTTGACATATACGTGATTTACGGAAGGCACCACTGCAGCTTGTTTCACCACGCTGTACGCTGGCATTTTTTTAAAATTTATTTATTCAGTCACAATTAACATTGTATATGAATGCACCCCTACTTAAACATTTAAATGATTACTAAACTTATGACAAAAAGCAAGGCATATCTATATCTACATAGTACGAGTATCTACATATTTACAAATGATAAAAAATTTGGGCAAAGTCAATCTTAAACTAAAACAAATAAATAATAAAATTTATAACTAAAATTAAATTAAAAAATTCATAATGTCAATTTACAATAAGATATATAAACACCTTTTTGCGCCTCTTCTTCTGTTACTTACTGTGCATTCTTGTCATCAATAAAGTCCAGGACAGAATAATAGGACTTCTTTAAAAGAAACGATTTGAGCCTTGAATTGAAAATACGGCTGTCCAATATGCATTGCGACAATAGGGATGACGACTAGGTTGAAAAACTATTATTCTATTTAGTCCGTCAGTTAGATTATCCAAAATTATTAGACACGTGATTTTTCCTGTTTCAAGTTTACTAAAATTGACGACGATACAGAGCTTCAAAGTTCCGAGGTGGGGGCTAGTGACGTCACTTAGAGGTAAGAATCGTACCTATTTGTGATGTCACGCGAAACTTAAATGCGCTGTATTTCTGTCGTTTTTCATTTGACGAACAAAAGAAAAAATACGCGTCGAATATTTTTTAATAATCTAACAGACGGACTAATTAATTTTTGTTTTTCTTCTTCTTCTTCGTCTTGTTTCTTGCCGATTGTCACAACGTTTCAGCTTGTAGTATTTCCAAATCGTCTTGTTCGATTTGGTTGGGATTAGCCAAAATTTACCTAGGAACGTTGTTATTTACAATTTGACAAGCTTGAAGACAAATGCCAATATTTTAAAGTTAATTTTTAGTTACTCACGAATCTCACGATATGGAATGGATATGGAAGCAATTTTTGACATACATAGATGGTGAGTGGTTTTGGCTGGAACCCTAAAAAATCTAATACGCAGCTGATTACAACGAGGCTCGCTCGCACAGGTGTGAGTCACTTCGTTTATGTAAATAGTCCATGTACAGTCACGGACTTTAATTGATAGGCCACTTGCCAAGTTCATATTTTAGCCGTGTAATACAAATCGGGGTTACTCGTATATACTCGTATATTTTAACAAGGAATGACAAATCCTCGTATAATAAAAGAGCAAAATTATATTTCTATCTCTATCATTGTTTGTTTACATTACAACGCGTCAAATGTCATTTACGTTAGAATCTTTTGACTTATCATGTTGGCCTACTTGAGAGCCGGAACTACCAACCTGACAGCACAGCAGAATCACTTCCTACACCCAAAGATAACCAATGGCAGATCTTTAGGAATCGTAACCTAGCAGCAACTTCATTGTTATTGCGTAGCGATAGTAACGGCAAAATTATGATTGGTCTTTGATATTGGAGAATGCGTAGTACCCAGCATGCCTACCACGAACATCGAAAATTGGCATTGACGGGAAAACGTCTTTGTCACTCCAATATGCAAGTGTGATAGAGATGGAGATACAAATCCGCAATCGTTCGATTTTCGTGGTATAGGCCCAGAGCGCCTACCACTAACCGCGAACGAAAGTATACCTCCCTTTCGCACTTGAGATTTCTCACTCAAGTGCGACAAAGAGGTGAAACTTCGTTCGTGGCTCGTGGTAGGCCTTCAGGCTACTAACTTGATAAAAGTGTGACGTTCATGAATGACATCATAAACAACAATAATGAACTGCCGCCATTATAAGAATATTTAGAATTAAAGAAACCGTCATTGGACTTTCAGGACTGTGTAAACAAACCGCCATATTGAAATTGTCTTTGAATGATGAATTTACTAGTGATGGGGAAGTGCTATTTTAAGTCAAAATAAATCGATTACTAAAATACCGAAAGTAAAACACATCTCATCTTCATATTTTTAATTGGTTAAATCTTCTGAAAAACCGGTGCTTGAAGTTGTACTAGAGTCATCAGTATTAATTATAAAAGGTGGCGTTACATCATCGGTATACCCTATCGATGATGCCGTCAAAATTTTTCATTTTATGCTCTTCTCCTATTACATGATCCACGCATTTCTTCCAGTGCATGCATCCGCATCTGAATTTAGGTATTTATTTAATTTTAAGTATATTATTACGCTACGATCCTTTGCTCATTTACTTACCGTGTAGTGTACACAATGCCTATATCAGGTAGATACCGTGAGTACCGGCATTACAATGTCACTAACTTTAGTCACATCCCTAAACGTCATAGTCAAACGTAGAATATAAAAGAAACAAAAAGAAAAAAGGGCGGGAAACCTCGAACTACGTGCGCGTCTCTCTGGGATTAGTTGCAAATTTTATTATTTTTAGTGGTCAACGCTGTGTATGTAACTTGTAAATATTTATAGTAGTTAGTTTATTATTGTTTGTACATATTTTCACATCATTTAGGTAAGTTTTTTTGGTGTATATACCTTTTCATCGTCGCCCAATATGGGCGACGATCCTCCCGACCCGGGTGGCGGTGAGTCAGGAGGGCCACTGGTTTCCCACTATGTAACTGTAGATCATAATGTAGAACCTTTAGATCACAGCATGGATACAGATAGCTCAGTATGCTCCCAGACTAGGAAACGCCGGAATGCAACAAGAAGGGTTTGTCGACATTGCAATAAGAGAATTCGACGTAATAAGGACAATAAAAATAACGATAATAGAGATAGAGATTCGATTCATAATGATTGTGATTGTCAGGACTCCAAAAATAAAACAGCTAATGCTCAATTTCAAACTCCAGCTCCGACTTCATCCTCAACCTCGGCCCCTGCTCCGCCTTTGGCTCAGTCTAAGGTCTCGGCCCCGGCTCCGGTTGTAGTAAATAACGCTTCTCAGCCCACAGATATATTTAGAAAGCAATATAATGAAACTGATTGTTCACCTTACATTGTGCATGTGCAAAAACAGCAAGAATCGCCTAACGATGGTACATCCATTCACTCCATTGCCTTTGGCAATTTTCTTAAGAAACAGAATTTTAGGAACATTATCAATGGTAGTGTAAAACGTATAGGACGTAATAGGGTCTGTTTATCTTTCTCTAAATATCAAGATGCCAACCAGTTCCTGAATGATAGCAGACTGCCAGATAATAAATACAAGGCATTTATCCCATCTTTCAACGTAATTCGAATGGGTGTAATTAAGGGTATCCCAACTGAATGGTCGCTAGATGAAACTAAAGAGAATATTAATACACCTATTGGTTGTGGGGAGATACTTAAAGTACGAAGAATTAACTATAAAGTTATGGTTGATGGGTGTCCAGTCTGGAAACCATCACAAACTGTGGTTGTAACATTTGATGGGCAGGTTCTTCCTAAACGTATATTTATGTGTTACAATGCCATCCCTGTAGACCTATATGTATACCCAACAATCCAGTGTTACAGCTGTTGTCGCTTTGGTCACACCCAGGCACAATGCAGGTCCAAGCCGCGTTGCTACAAGTGTGGTCAGAGTCACACTGGCTCCTCATGTAGCATCGAGGAGGACTGTGCATCATGTTGTCTCTGTACTGGTATTCATTTTGCAATTAATAAATCTCGCTGTCCTGAATATGAGCGCCAGAAGAATATTAAACTTACTATGGCACAAAATGCTATTTCCTACTCAGAGGCAATGAAATTGCACGCACCGGTTACTAGGCCTTATGCTGATGTGGTTATGACCACCTCACCATCTCCGCAGACACAAACATTAAATAGTTCTTCTATTCCCCGTTCAACTACACACTCTTTTAAAAAAACTATCACTTTAAAGCCACGAACTTTGCCAAAATTACAAAAAGGATTTGACTCTGTCTCACATAATAATTTGATTAACGATTACAATATGCCATCTCCCTCGGGAAATGGATGTGCTATAAAAGAGCAATCTAATAAGCAGTCTGTGAAAGAACTCATTCTAGAACTAATCAAATTACTTTCTAGTGACAATAATAATTCAGAACCGACCAACGTTGCTCATATTACCAGTCTCTTTTCTAAAGTTTTTATAAATAATGGACAACAACTCCAGGATTCTACAGTGGAATTGTCGGAGCATCAACAATAAGAAAAGTGATCTCATACATTTAATTAAAAAATTTAATCCATTTGTTATAACTCTCTCTGAAACATGGCTCAGGCCTGAGTTATGTTTTAGAGTCCCCGGCTATGCCTGCCTCCGTGAAGACCGATCAGATGGGCATGGAGGTGTAGCCATCCTTGTGAAAAAATCATTTCATTTTTCTCATATTCCAGTATCACATAGTCATGATTATTCCATAATTTCAGCCATTGTAAATAACATCTGCATAGTCTCATTGTACATTCCCCATCCCACATTAAACATACTCAAGGAAATAAGAACAATAATATCTTCTCTCCCTACTCCGCTTGTTATTTTAGGAGATCTTAATTGCCATCATCCTGCTTGGGGGGGTAACAAATCAAGCACTTTAGGAGATGAAATAATAGACATAGTAGATTTTTACAATTTATGTATATTAAATTCTGGTGTTCCTACACGTCGGTCAGCTCCAAATGAAAATCCTAGTGCTATAGATTTATCTATTTGTAGCTCTTCAATTGCTTGTTCCTTATCATGGCAGGTTCTTCCACTTTCTTATGGCAGTGATCACTTTCCGATTTTAATTTCTACTCCTTTTAAAAATAAGCAACTATTGAAAAAATCTCCTCTGTTAGCTTACAAACTTAAAAATGCTGATTGGGACAGTTTTCAAAAACATCTGGATGACAGGTTAGATGAATTGCCCAAGGTGTCTAAAGATCTATTGGTACAGTCATCCGATGCTTTTGCTGAATTTCTAATAACAGTTGCCAATGAAGTATTTCCAACTAAAACATACTCAAAATTCAATGTTCCTAGTCCTCCTTGGTGGGACTCTGAATGTACAGAAGCAGTCAAAAAAAGGAAACAAGCGGAATTAACTTACAATAATAATATGAGTGAGGATAATTTTAATTCTCTGTTGACTACTAATAAACAGACCAAACAATTTTTGAAAAAAAAGAAGGTTGATAGTTGGAGGTTATTTTGTGCTTCAATAAACCCTAATACTCACCCATCTGAAGTGTGGAAAAAAATTCGGTTGTTCAGAGGAGCATTTAGCGAAAGTAATGCTTTTAAAATTGATCCTAGGGTTGCAGATAACTTTTTAGACAAGTTAGCTCCCCCTTTTGTCTCACTCCCTAGAACTCCGATAAGTCCTGAAACAGCTGTTACAGATGATTGCCATGGTTTTAATAAACCGTTTTCATATATGGAGCTGAAAAATGTTTTATCTTATGTTGTAGATTCTGCACCGGGATGCGACGGTATACCGTATTCGTTCTTGACGCATGCCAGTGACAAAGTATTAGGTTATTTTCTTGAGATTGTTAATGGTGTGTTTCTGACAGGTGACATTCCACCAAAATGGAAGAAGCAGCTAGTGTTGCCTTTTCTCAAACCTAATAAACCCCCCAATGATCCAAATTCTTACCGTCCCATAGTATTGTCTACAGTTTTAATTAAAGTTCTGGAACATTTGGTCAAAAATCGGCTAGAGTGGTTTATAGAAAGTAATAAATTACTACCAGATATTCAATACGGTTTTCGTAAAAGTAAAGGTACTTTAGACTGTATTAGCTTGTTAGTCTCTGATATATTTCTGGCATTTTCAAAAAGAGACTATGTAGTAGCCTGTTTCATAGATATCCATTCTGCATACGATAATGTAAATATTTCTATTCTTGTAAGCAAACTGATCCAATTAGGTGTTCCAGAACGCCTGTGTAATATAGTTTCAGCCATGTTCTATGAACGAACCATTAGATTAGATTCAGAATCTGAAGAATTACACAGAACTGTCTCAAAAGGACTTCCACAGGGTTCGGTTCTAAGTCCTTTACTTTTCAACGTCTACACCTACGATCTTATTTCCAATTTAAATCAACCTGTATCTATTATTCAATATGCTGATGATATAGTGTTCTACTGTAGGAATAGTTCAATCAATGACGCTTGCGAGTTAATCAACTCCAATTTGAGAGATTTAAACAGATATTTAAATAATAATGGTTTGGACCTTTCAGTACCGAAGTCTTCAGCAATTTTATTCACTCCAAGGAAAAAAACTGTTGATGCTAGTTTATATTATGCAGGGTCTAAAATTTCCTTTTGTAAAGAAGTTAAGTACTTAGGCATCGTTTTGGATTATAACTTATCGTCTAAAAGCCATTGTAATTATGTAAAGGGTAGATGTGAACGCTCATTGAATATGTTAAGGTGTTTGGCTGGTGTATGGTGGGGTAGCCACCCATTCTATTTGAAACTTGTTTATAATTCCGTTATAAGAAGCGTTTTAGACTATGGATCTTTCCTCTTAACGCCAGGCACAGAGGAGGCCTTTAAAGTTTTTAATGGCATTCAAAACAAGTCGCTTAGAATAATTCTTGGTGCTATATGTACTAGTCCTGCCAACGCGATGCAGGTGGAGTCTTTGGACCCACCAGCACATTTAAGACGCCAATATTTATCAGATAGATTCATTTTCAAAATAATGCAATTTTTAAAACATCCTCTTATTAGTAATTTATCTACACTTTACAAACATATGCAAGTATCCCCATACTGGCGTAATAGAGCTCCACCTTGTATAATCATTAGTTATCTTAGGTTTCTTTCTATATCTTCTCCTACTGTTAGATATATTGCCCCTCCTGTATACGAGACAGATTTTAATTCTTTAATTATCTCGCCTCAAGTTATTCTAGATTCTAATATCTCAAAAGATGTTATAACTGCGAACCCAATTTTTAATTACTTACTCGGCGAGGAATGGTCAGATTGGCACCATATATATACTGATGCTTCTAAACGTTCAACACATAGCTGTGTTGGCGTTGGTGTTTTCCATAAGCAGTATAACGTAATCCAGGAAATCAAACTTCCTCCAGAGTCATCGGTATTTACTGGGGAACTGTTTGGCATTTTTAAAGCTGTTGAGTATATCTGCATGTTTAATTTAAATAAGTGTGTAATTTTTACTGACTCAAAAAGCTGCCTACAAATTTTGTTAAAATCTCCATTTAGAATGATAAACAACTACCCTCTGCTGTATGATATCCGAACCATATTGAACAAATGTAAAAATAAAGGCCTCACTATAAACTTTGTTTGGGTGCCAAGCCATTGTGGGATTCCTGGTAATGAGAAAGCTGACCGTCTGGCAGCTGATGCTGTTATTTCTGGTGATAATTTTCCATATAAAAACTACTGTCATGATCTTCTGTTGCTCCCCAAAAGATATCTTAAGACATCTTGGGAGTTCTTTTGGTTTTGGAGCAGCCTGGAAACAGGAAGCTATTATTTTAAAATTCAGAGTGATATCCCCTCCAAGCCGTGGTTTTGCACTAAAAACTTCAATAGACGCGAAATATCATGCTTAACACGTATGAGATTGGGCCATACCAGTGCTCCTTCTCATCTGGCTAAATTTAAACTTATAAATGACCCTAAATGTGACTGTGGTTCTGAGGAAGCTGATATCAATCACATTTTCTTTTCTTGTCCATTATACGATCGCACCGTTTTCATGGAAACTTTAAAATCAAAACACGATATCCCCTTTCCAACTGACATCCCTTCCTTGCTTGTTAATCCTGACGTATACAACGTTTTAGCCTGGTTTATTTTGCACAATGATATCAAAGTATAGTTTTATTTATATTTTTACAGTTTATTTTAAATTTATTTATCACATTTCTTTCCCTATTATGTATAAATACCTGCATTGACCGCTTTTTTCCAAATTCCTAATATCCTTTGTTCCTTACCGCGTTAAATTTCCCACTCTTTTAAACTCGACACTGGCTACGGGCAACATTGCCCACAAGTCCATAAGAGAAAAAAAAAAAAAAAAAAAAAAGAAACAAAAACGTCATTGCATTTTGTCGAAATAACGTAACCTTTAAATCATATTGAATTTTCAATGAAATTTCCAAGATTAAGTAATTTTTCCTATATTTTTTGTTTTTTACGACAAAGGCTATTTTAATAGTGTATGTTTTCAATGGCTTTTGATGAGGTGGAGTGAAACTTCAAGGAGTAACAGTGATAAATCAAAGTGACGCCGTTTGTTTACATAGTCCTGAAAGTCCAATGGCATACGGTTTACTACGTCTCTTTTATATTTTGTTATGTTTTAGTTATTATTGAAATAATAAATAAATAAATCATAAACACAATGAACCGTATGATAAAAAATGCCATTGTTGAACATTTGTAAAAGTAGTTTATTAAGAAATTTAAATACCAGCGTTCAAACTTTCCCATGGGGGAATTATATAATGCAAATCCATTGAAATGACTTTAGATTATTTCAACATCCACATCAGAACGTTCCGTATAACGCTAAGTAGATGTAAACTCGTCGACTTCAGTCCAGTATTTCTCTTCCTTGATATTCGGCTTCGCGAAAGTGGGGTGATAGTTCTTTTGATAATGATCACATTTCCTTCTTCGGCATATCGTCTTACCCATAACGTGTTTCTATAATATTGTTTAACAACAAACTCTCCGTTAATAGCAGATCTCTCAATCTCTATATCGTCACGATTATTTGGCGATCTTCTTCGGACAAAGCGGTTGGCGTTATCGCATAAATACTGTGATTATCGAATTTATTATAATAAATACTGTAATAGTTTAATGCCGATTCACCAAAATGTAAAATTCCCTATTATCGTCTTTGACATTACTTTGACATCAATACAACATTCACCAGTCCACCGAGTTTTTATTTGAAAAAAGAGATATCCATGAAAGCTATTTCTCAGTAAGATCATAGTCAATGAATGTTATTTTTTAAATCCAAGTTCCTTCTGCCACGACGTTTTGCACTTATAGATTATAGGCTAATAACTAGATTCAAACTCGATAAGAATTTCATTAGCTAGTTTACGGCCGGTTCAGCGCCATCTAACGGGAGATTTGGAAACTCACCTTTTACTTTCAAGTTATATGGACGTGAACAAATAGCAATATATATCAAGCGCGACTTGACACATGGATTCGCGCCATTTAAAACGTGTCACACATTGACATATGTGACCCATGACTGGGTAAGATTGTTTAAATTCTTTGTTGGTATTGTTCTCAGGGTTGCTATGGCCACGTTTAAACAATGGTCGCCATGGTTATTCATTGCGCAATTAGTATTAAGCTGCCAAATTACGGAGCTTCTAAGTGGCCTATCAATTAAAGTCCGTGACTGTACGTGCCTAGTGTTGTGATCAATAGACGTTAGGTATGGGTCTAACGTCAATGTTTTGACGACGAGAGATTGTTTAAGGAAGTCCAGCGTTCGTTGATCCAAGTTAGCTTGCATGTTGTGGGTTATGGGTACCAGTATAACGTTATTAAATATAATCATTTTGTTTAACCTCCCGTTTCCTCCTAATGGACTAAATATTGATAATATTGATACTCATACTTAAGCTAAAACTAGGTATACCTATTGTCAATTCCAAAACAACATTGTCGAAAAGAGGGACCACCAGTTGATTTTGTTGGGGTTGGTCACACAGAAGTCACTTATGACAACAGCGTGCGGTTTGGTGGTGGCACGTTGTTGCATAGCTTTTCTCCCATTCCCACTGGTCAGAGCTTTTTGAGCGCATTCATTGATGAACAGTGTGCCTTAATATGATGTGAGATTCGTCATTGCATTGGCGAACGACCTCGCAATCTAGAACCATTGACTCGGCCCTGCACGACCAGTCTACCGAGTCTGGTTGGACCTCTGCGAGAAACATGTCCGAAGTGAGTATTTTCCTCTGTACGACGACAGACACTGTTTCCTAATATTTAGTATCGTCCATTTGAGACGTTTGGTTCAATTTTGACTCCATGATGTTTCTGATATTTGTAGTATCTAGTTAAATTTCCTTCGAAAAACTCTCAAACTTAAAGCGATATTACGCGATATTATGATAATACTTTGAAGACATAAACTATAAATCAAAGTGATAACCTTCCATATTCTTATTATGTCCCATTAATTTAAGCACTAAATGATGACTGATACCAATCCGATCCGATCAAGGACATCTGTCAGTTTCTATAAAAAACGTCACGTGACCTCCGACGGATCCGAGCTATCACGTGATTCTTTCTACAGAAACTGACAGACCGTCCCGGACCGCATCGGATTGGTGTGAGTCATCCTTTACCTTATTGTAAAGTGATATTACTACGCGCTATAAAGATACCTATAATTGATGATATTTACAATAGGCTTATCGTCTCGTCCGTACTACCAACAAAAGCCTAATCACGCACGTGCAAGGTCCTTTGTGCAAGCTCCATTTTAATGTATTATATTTCCTGTTCTAGATTAATAGTTTTGTTCGGGTTCATGACCTCTTTTGTAATTCTAATTATGTTTTTTCCATTAAGTTATGCAGCTGTCTCAAAATGGGTTGTCGAGCGTCATAATCGTAACTTGTTTGAATGGCATCGCCCGCATTATGTCTATGGAAATGTATTGAATTTATTAAGAAACTTTAGAAGACTATAAAAAGGATTTTCGTTCTGTGCTTTTTAGAATGTTGACGTGATCGTGACAGAAGGTGAGGGTTAAATAAATGGTTAAAACTCCTGTTAATTGTATGATATATAATGTCTACCTAGTAGATAGAGATAAATTGGTAAAAGGAACCGTCTTCATAATACTGAGTGTTTTTTCGACCCGTCATTATGCAGGTCATAACTATGCAATTCTTAAGAATGACTCACACTAGGATTAGACGGGACGGGGCGGGACGGGACGATCTGTCAATTTATTTAGGGATAATCACGTGATAACTCGAAGCCCTCGGATGTCACGTGAGGTTTTCTATAGAAACTGACAGATCGTCCCGTCCTGTTTTAGTGTGAGTCATTTCTTACTATGGGATCAACCCCAAAATTGCGAAAAATAATTTAGACATCATCACACAGACATCGAGATTGGAGTTGTCTAAGCGTATGAAACAGCCAAAGTTGGTCCCATATAAAACTTGCCCAGTATCACCTACAGCTACATAATCACCTCGCACAATATGGGGGATGAGGTGATGTAGTCGTTTATGTGATTGTATATAATGAACGCATTAAATTCGAGTATGGGTTATTATCTAAAGGAACTTCAGTTGAAAATTTACTTCAAAACAAATGTTTCCTATAACAGATGACATGGTTGCCACTTTCACACACATGGAAAACACCCGACCATAATAGACTAGCAGGAGATTCAGCGTGCGTAGCCAAGATACCAATCGCTCACGCTTAATAACGTATCGTAACTACCTCTCTCTATCACTCTTCCTTATTAGTGTGACAATGACAGTTGCGTTTCGTTAGCGACTGAGCGTGAGCGATCATCTTGCATCTTACGAGTAGCTACGCACCCTGTTCAGTTCCGTTGCTTAAAATAAAATAGCTCTGTCCAGTGGGACAATTCCGCCAGTGTCAAGGTATATTGCCACATAGTCTACAATGTACGTAGCGGTGAGTTAAAAAAAATGCTCTTAGAGCGACGTTGTATAGTGAGGGCCTGGGGGAGGTAGCTTTTTCACACAAGGCCGCTTGACCTCGGAACAACCGGGTGATTTTGATTTTTTATTTATTTATTAACAGCAACACAGCTATCAAAACAGTTGACCAATGTGATAGTGTAGCAAAACAAGAACACACTTTTTCGTTAGTTCAATACATACCTAATACGCTATCAATATACAATTAAACGAACAAAAAACACAGAAACTATTCTGGAGACATCTTCGCCACCAACCGGAAGTCCAACTAGCAGCAGGAGTCAAGCTGGAGTTTCCTACTTAAATGTCATAATTAACATTCCTCCTTGTCAAACAACTGTATATTACTCGAAGTGCGCATTTAACAGGTTCTGATTAAGGCTCTCATTTGATACGATCAAACAAAGGCGCGTTAAGGCGCCCACGTGCCTCTTAATGGTTCCGAATTGTCGTGAAGGACAGATATGTCTTCCTGCACAGAGATTTACACGCAAATTGATAATTGAAGTCCGAGATAGGTAGATATTCAAATTAGATGAAAGAAATAAGATACTTTCAAGTAAGCAAAGTACGCAATGACTGTTACTGCGACGTTAATCGCGCATATTTTTAACAAAGGCAAATAAGGAGGTGCAGAAATGAGAACTCGATGGAGATACTGGTGGTTCAAGGCCGGGTGGAAGGCAAAAGATCACGCGGATGGTCACCAACTTGTTGGACTGACCTGATTAAACAAGCTACCGAGTCCACCGTGATCCAATGCACTCGCAACGCCTCTAACCGTCAAAAATTATCCTCGAGAAAGTTTACGACCCAACGAACATCTCTCCAAGTACCTCGTCTGCGTAACCATGACCACTCTGACAAGAGTGTCCGACTAAGAAGATGAAGAAGAAATAAGGAGGTTCATAATTATATGCTTGTGCGGGTTTAGGGTTCTGTGACCCTATTACCAAGACTCCGTTGTCCGTCCGTCCGTCCGTCTATCTGTTACCAGGCTGTATCTCATGAACAGTTATAGTTGAATTTTTAACGACTAATTCCCTAAAATATCTAGGTTCAAAGTATATTTTAGTACTGTCGATAAGTAAACTTAATTTCTTTCTTAAAACAAATGAAAACTGCAAGTCATAGTTCACTGATCTTGAAAACGTGTCCTTACAGAGTAAGCTATTCAACCTCTTTAGTCCCACGGCGCCATATTCGGCAACATCACAGTATATGGTTTTCGTAAGTTCGTTTACATGTTTGTGCGTCGTTATTTCCTAAACCGCCGGCGGTGTGGGCGACGGTGTGTCTGACAAGTGTTGTCTTCAAGTTACCTTGTACGAGTAGCAAGGCATTCCCTAATTGTTTCATCATTGCTTTAACCTTTGATTTTTAATTGCTTGGGTATCGTATGTCTGTTCTTCTCTACAGTTCGCATTTCTCCTGATTTTTTGTAATGGCGCAGCGCAACCAGAGCGTGTATGGGAAGACCAGCGGAGGTTTTTTTTTCCCTGTGCAGGCGACCAGAGCCAAATGGAAAACCAATTATTTCTCTGTTACCGTATGGTACACCGGACGCATCAGTTGTTTTTTTTTTATACTACGCCGGTGACAAACAAGCATATGGGCCGCCTGGTGGTGATGGTGGTGAGCTAATGGGGCCGGCAACGCACTTGCGACACCTCTGGTGTTGCGGGTGTCCATGGACGACGTTAATCGCTTACCATCAGGCGATTCGTTTGCTCGTTTGCCACCTATAGCATAAAAAAAGCAAGCTTTGCTCCGTGGGTCCCCAGCTGTCAACACAGTGAATCCTCTTGGAGCTCTGAAGGCCTAGTATAAAAATTGTACGACATTAACTCCTCGACCGCGTTAGCGTATCGGGAGTTCAAATTATGTTTGCCGTTTATTTAAATCATCCGTCAACTTTCATATTTTGACCCCTCGATACGCTAACGCGGTCGAGGAGTTAATGTCGTACAACTTTTATACTAGGCCTTCTGGCGACCTTACTCACCATCAGAAACACAACACTATGAGTAGGGTCTAGTGTTATTAAACTGCGGTTTTCTGTAAGGGGGTACTTCCCTAGATGGGCTCTGCTCCAGATTTGAGCGAGACGACATTCGTTGCGCTGTGCCCAACCACACTAAACGATATGCATCCGCTGTGCCCATACCTCTCTTAAGTTTGTACACGCAACCAATTTTCAGTTGACCTCTGCAGGCGAACCTGCACAGGTAACCACTCCGGTAGACCGTAGTGTAAGGGCATTTTCAGAAAAAAGTGCACCTTTTTCAACGAAGTTGGTCCTCGATTTTCCATACAAAAAAAAATGGTCAGTTTTGTAACGGCCCATACGAAATGTATGAAAAAATGCGTTACAAAGCTGACCAAAAAAACGGGACACTCTTTTTCTTTGTTTAAATCAATAGTGCTCGTGATTCTGGTTATAAAAAACCCAAAACTTCCTATATTTTCAAAAAAAATGAAAATGGTGCCCTATTTTTGAAAATGCCCGTAAATGACCTACATAATCGACCTTCTCATGGCGGTGAAATCAAGTTTTCATAGAGAAAACTCGCAGATTCAATAAAAAACTGTATAGTTTAATCCATTAGGTAAAGCATCCGGCGTAGAATAGGTTTACGCTCACGGTATTTACCGGACGTCTTAAAAGTTAAGCACAGGATACGTAACGAGCACGTCAAAGAACGAACATTACTGTTATTACTCGAAGAATGGGCAAAAATGACTAGATAAGATAAGATAAGATAAAAAGATCTTTATTGCATTATCAACTTAGCTACAATAATTAATTTAGCCGAGGGCTATGCATAGCAGTGAATGTACAGAAGTTGCAGGGGTCCCCGCACTAGGCAAGGCATGTATCGCGGGAGACCAGTTTTAACAGTGGTAACTATAGGTTCATCGACTCTCTCAGAATCGACAGACATGTTGTCTTGGTGCTTTACTGACTGCAAGGTCGCGGGTTTAAATCCTGCCGGCTCGTCCCAATGAGTTTTTGGAACATATCTCTTCATTATCTCCCATAAATAAAATGAAATATTTTATTTATTTATATATATGGTTCCAGGTGTTGGACACTAAGCTTCTGCGGGAATATTCCAGAAGAGACAGAATTCTAGCGCAATGGCGATTGAATTACATTAAACGATAAATGTAAATAAGATACGACACAACCTAGAGTGCTCTCAATAGTTTTATTACCGATTCGCAGGTTTTCTCCACAAAAAAAATATCACCACCCATTCATATCTATAAGGAACTAGGTTCATACTTATAAGTTTTACCTATATGAAAGGTTGCCCATGGTACCCATTCATGTTGTACTAACCCGTGTCTATTTCCGACTTCTACTTAGTTTACTGGTGTAATGTTTTTTTGCATCGCGACTGTTATCCAAATCAGCGGCAATCATCTCTGCCCTACCACAATCTCACCTTCGCTACCCTAACCTACTATTAGTAACAATTTAACACAAACATGTAACTACTACGCAACCTTTAGATCATATCAATAGCGTGTAAAAACTTAAAAATCCAAGGACTTCCATACAATTACAAGTTGCGTGTGGGAACTAACCATTAGCAATAATTGTTTATTGTTTCGCTACTGTTTAAACAATCACATTGCGTAGTAGGAAGCGTGACCCTAAAAGTCTGTGAATTTGGTTGATAAGTTTTCGGTTTGGCATGACCCTGCCCTGGCCCTTGCGACCGCGGCTTCTGATTGGCTGATTGCTTGCGTGAGGCAGCGCTAATTTGAATAGGGTTGAACATTAATTAACTACGATAATTTATCATTAATTTATAATTTTTAGCTACGGAGTGGATGCCAAAACGGAAACGGCGAATTGGCCGACCCAGGAGGAGATGGCGGGATGACTTGGACGCATATCTAAAAAACTGGCCAGAAATTGCCTTGAACCGAGCAGTTTGGAGCTCCAGGGGGGAGGCCTTTGCCCAGCAGTGGGACACATTACAGGCTACATAAAAAAATAAATATCACAATAGTGAGTGTCAATAACATTTTTAACGCTTTTTGTAATTTTACTCTTAAGTAGTTGGAGACCACGTGGCACCGTATAATTATGATTAGTCAAATTCAATATTTGCCAATACCGAATTTAAATTCAGTGTAGGTAATAATGATGAAATAAATCTGCAGTCGAACGATCCCGGGATTCCAAGACAGGATCATCCTCAACCGGTTTTGCCATCGAGAGCGCTGCGGCACACTGTACTTTGCTTGATAATGGCATCCCATGCTGTCCGATGTCGCGTCTAGTGACTTAAAATACGTGAGTTTTATCTTATTATAATATAAATATAGGCTACTCAAACTCAAACTCAAAAATCATTTATTCGAAGTAGGCCAAAATTCAGCACTTTTCGACGTTTCGACTACATATTTACAATGCCACCAAATTAAATTTCAACAGCGGGGCAAGTCCCATCTGAATGTACACCCGATAACTGACCAACGGTGGACCGCATGCCGTTGCAATAGGGGTCTAAAATAGTAAAAAAACATGGCGATGGAACGTCCTCAAATTATTTAAATCCGTCAGGCACCAAAGTGGTCGTTTGGGCATGTCACGTTGTCGTATGAGTTGTTGGCTCGACACCGGAATGGGCTCGGCGACCTCAGCCCTGTGTGTGGTTTCAATTATAAGCGAATAGCGATAAGGTTCGCACATGTCGCAGAAGACACTTAAAATTGACTAGGTACTTCTTTGAAATTAAATCGTGTTAATAAACGCGATTAATCCGTTCTAAAGTGTTTAATTTTAATGAATAACAATCGGCGAAACAAAAGACAATATTAGGTACCTATTTGTTATTTAAAACGGAGTTTAGTTCTATCAATTTAGTAATAAGGTTGTCTGGAAGATATCGCTTTTTAGCGATAAAACCGCATTGTTTTGCCTCAATCTTAAATCGATTGGTGTTAATTTTGTAAGTGATGTTCTCCATGTATTTTGAGGTGTTCAATGAAGAGTATATCTATCTACAGTTTACAACATGGCTCAATATTTTTTCTTAGTTTTGATATCGTATTGGTTACAAATTGTTGCACTCAAACGTGTCAAATCTGTCAATTAAGAGTAGTGTAACGTGCCATGCGTGACGTTACAACCAACAGCTGTCACTGACACATGTTCCATGTTACCTAATGTATTCATGTTTCAGACCAGAGGCCTTACCATGACGTCTTGACGCGATGCAGTTTAGGCTGAGCTGAGTCGTATGGAAGCGACCCAGTTTAGGTTGTCAACTGAATCGCGTTAAGACGTCATGGTAAGGCCCCAGTTGAATTATGTACGGGTAGCATCACGTGACTCCCGGTGTGCCCTTTGATCGCCCAATTATAAGACCTTTGTCCCTCATTTCATTAATTTTATATTTCTCGTTTGCACACGAATTTTGTTCCTGAAGTGCTTTGTCAAATATAATCAGCGAATAAGGGCAAACATCTCAACAAATTATAACTGAAATGATGAATCATTAATCTTCCCCGCTCCCGCTACCGCTAGCCACTCGAGTCTCTCACCGGTCGTCCTTAGCCTCCCTTTTCAGGCGCGATGACACCTGTTTTATATAAGGCGGTTATCACATTAACTGCTGCGCATACGCATATATAAGGCAGATATCACATTAACTGCAGCATACAAATAACCTGTAATATATCACGGTTGTTTAGGCTGTGGCCGTTGTGACGTGGGCGGTACAAATGTACTCATAATTTAATTAATTGGGTAGTCTATGGTGTTTTATGTTATTCAAAAGATCAATGTCAGCTTCAATTTAATTGAAATGCTATATATAAATGTATGTATGCTCTATTGTGTTGAAGCCACTTCCTCCCGCGGACGCTCCGGCTGTGGAATGAGCTCCCTGCCGCTGATTTCCCAAAGGACTACAGTATGGGGTTCTTCAAAAAAGGAGTGTTAAAGTTTTTAAAGGGTCGGCAACGCGCATGTAACACCCTTTTTTTTTGACGGAGTGGAGAATGCAGTTACGCACCGTCCCCCGACCTCGGGTAGGTCATTTGGGGGGTGTGTGGGACTCGCCGCTCCGTGCTCCTTCTCTTAATGAGAAGGAAGCAGAGCGGTCATGTAACACCCCTAGAGTTGCAGGCGTCCATAGGCTACGGTGACCGCTTACCATCAGGCGGGCCGTATGCTTGTTTGTCACCGTCGTAGTATAAAAAAGAGCCTCTTGTTATTTGAATTACTTTTGTTTTTAATTTTCAAGCAACACAGGAAGGAGAGTCCACACGTACCGTTTCCCCACTGCCGGAGTACAAGCCCAAATGGGCATACGCGGTTCTGTGTTGTCACTAGTCCGTACACAAAAATAGATCATAGTGTGCAAGACTTGTTAGTGTAGTTGTATCATTTTCTATGTTAGTGTCATTACAGGTTTTTGTATATAATGTGTGAGGAGTGCGTCTGTGACGTCTGTGTGCCCGTTTCCCCCCGCAAAAGGTAACAGAATAATTTGTGCGGTAAGATGTCGTTTTGACGTCTCCCTTCGATAGTGCTGGAAGCCCTCGATGCTAAGTTTTGAATGGCAGGTTTTACTTATTTTGCAGATAACGTGGCAGTTAGTTTATATTTTGTCACGTTGTCCGCTGCGAGCAATCACAAATCAATTAGTGCCAAACTGAAATAGGGATGACGACTAGGTTGAAAAACTATCATTATAATTAGTCCGTCAATTAGATTATCTAAAATGATTAGACACGTATTTTTTACTTTTCCAATTTAACTAAAATTTACGAAGATAAAGATCATCAAAGTTCCGGGGTGGGGGCTTGTGACGTCACTACTAGGTAAGAATTGTACCTAATAGTGACGTTACGTTACGCGAAACTTGAACGCACTGTTTTTTCATAATTTTTTATTTAAGGCCGTCCCCTATGCCAATGACCTCGGCGATTTGAGCTTTCTTGTCCTCCCGCTTCCTTTCCTCACCGGTTATACAATACGTCAATAAGCATAAGTTGCCACCTAGGAAGAGCTGCTTGTACTAGGACGCAACCCTATAAACTACTAGTGCCATCTTACACGACTGGCCCCCGTCGCCCGCGCAGGCATCTCGAGCCGGCGTTTTCGGAAAAATGCGTGTAATAGCTTTTTCTCGAAAAGTACAAAACCTATCCAAAAATCAGTAGATGCGTTTAAAGTAAACATAAATATATACTGCTTGTCTTAGTTTCTTGTACTTACGACGCATAATAAGGGAGTAGATACAGATTTAAGGTAGAAAAAAGGGTTAACGGTTTTTTTTTCTCTTGATGTATTATGTTTTTGACAATTTAGTAGAAGAAAATGTAGACCAAATACCTAGCTACATTATATATTTTTTTCAAGCGTTGTGCTTAGAGCTGAACACTTTAAAAACAGTGAAATATGCCGGGTAGCCCCTTAACGAACAAAAGAAAAAATACGTGTACAATATTTTTTAATAATATAAAAGATGGAATAAATTGATTTTTTGAGTCGTCTAGCCTATTCTACAAATATTTGTAATGACTAGGTTTAGAGCCAATTAATCATTAACCATAGTTACGTAGACAAGGTATTTTGCCGCAGAAATGCCACGTCATGTGTGAACTGAGGTCACTGCCATATGAACACTTTTGCATTTTTGCTAGAAAACTATCGCGCGACAAAAAAAACAAGTAAGTGTAAGTACGGAATGTACGGATATAGCTGCGGATCACGGATATACTTAATAAAGGATGACACACACTAGAAAGGGACGTGACCGAGCCGGGCCGATCTGTCAGTTTCTATAGAAAACGTCACGTGACCTGCGAGGGCTCCGAGCTATCACGTGATTCTATAGAAACTGACAGATAGTCCCGTCCCGCCCCGTCCCGTCCCGTTCTAATGTGACTTATCCTTAAATAGTGTAAAAAAAATGTTTGTATGTATATTTGTCCTATTTTTCGACTCGATATTTTAAAATTTGTAGGCACTTTCAATAAGTATATAAGCAGTTAAAATGTCATGTTGAAAACATCATGTACTTACCCATGTTCAAAACTATCAATTTGACAGCAGAGGTGCGCTATAATAAATAACTTATAGTCACAGTATATCTATTTTACACAGTACCATGACTTCGCCATTGTCGTAATCGCTAGAGACTGCGTCTCTCGCTTACATCTCGCTCTTATTTATATGGACAGTAATTCAAGAATTACAGAACCTACACTAATGATTTAAAATAATCTAAATTAATTACAACTTAAATCCTTTATCTATTTGCAAATCCAAACTCCCACGATTATAGTTAGTTCTTATATAACTTATTTGTTCGTAGTCAATCTGAGACTTAGAAGTTCCTTCGTACTAATTAAGTCAGTATTCATGTTTTATTTTGCAGGCTTTTCTTAATCGGCTAATGATTAGTCAATTTCCTCAACTCCTAAATCCCATCATCAGATTAACGCAAGCCGCCTAGGCTTTTACTAAGAGAAAAATTGTGACATGAGCAAACACCGAGAACTATAAAATAAAGTTATCCATAAAAGCTTATCCATAATGCTTATTGACTTGTAAAAGTGCCCTTGAGGCCTACTTGCAGAATAAATTTTTGAATTTGAATTTGAATTTGAAGCCCAAAGTACTATGAATGAATGAATGAAAAATTTATTTCAGGCAAAGCCCATAAAATTATTAGTATTCCTTAGCTTAAAATATTATAACTTACAAAACTATTGTTATTAACTTACACAGTAGGTACGTACATGACAAACAGCTATTTAATAACAAGCACCCCAGATAGACCTTACCGGATGAGAACATTAAACACCTAAACATTAAATTTAAATTTTAAATTTAAATTTAAATTTTAAATTTACTATACTATACAAAATCTTTAATATTTTCCGCTTAAAATCAGGAGATAGTGGAATGATCCTAAGCACAAATGACAATGGCACTATTTCAATCTCCTTGGACAATCCGCCGTTTGTATGTATGTATGTATGTTTGTTCGAAGCTAACTCGAGTATCGCTGATCGGATCGTAGTGGAATTTGGCAGGTCGTTAGATGAGTTAAATATAATTTATATATATATTTTTTACTTTGTAGTATATGACATCTCCTTCAATTAGAGCTTATGAGCCAAATCGGTTCAGAAGTTGCCGAAATATCGGGGTAAATATCCTGTCTAATAGTTTGATTTAATCAAATTTAATTCTCATTATTCGGCGTAGTAGCCAAGGAATCAACATACTCAATACTTACACCGTAGCATACGGATATCTCATGTAATGACAACCAGAAGCGTCAGTTTTTGCGTCAGGTCTCACGCGTTGGGGTTCGCTCCCAAGGTGACAGTTTTTGTCTGAGAGCGCCATTGATTTTAAATACTTGCGATATGATAAAACGATTTGGAATGTTTTTGTGCTATTAGATATAGAGAGATAAACAAATAGAACAACAAGTCGACCGCCCTAAAAAAATATATCGTACCACGGACAGAGATCACTCTAAAGTCTAAATACATCTCAAATTCAGAAATCTTAAGCTGCGGTGAGGTGCTCTAAAAAAGCAAATATGATTGTATTCATCTAGTTTCTTGGTATAACGGTAAAAAACTCGAGAAAATTATACATAAGTATGTATATGCCACACAGATATAAAAAGTCAGTATTCCCAAAAGTGGTCGGCAGAGCACATAAATCTACTGAAGTTTTTGTGCCACTTCTAGCGAGTAGGGGGTTTAAAGATAACGAAATTGTGATGTTACAGAGACAGTAGCCCTAGCACAAGCACGTAAGAGCGACACGGACATACTTTACAAACGCGCAGTCGCTAACGCCTCCGGTTACAACTCATGGTAAGTACACCGCAGAGTACAAATTTACATAATACATATACGAGTACCTTAAAATATACTAAAGAGGTTCATACAGTTCACATTCCATTATGTAAAATAAACATGTTCAGTACGAATGGGCACCATTTGTAAAATCTGACTAGCATCAATTATTTTCTCCTCGATAGAAGATTTTCTTGTCACAGGTCAACGTACCGACGCAAAAACTTCAACATTTAGCACATCGTCATTTAAAATATATACTAGTATTTTTTGTCCAATCGAGCTAGCTAATCAACCTTCAGTGATCAATTTATACCTACAATTTTATTAAATATCATATCAACTTTAATAATTATAGCATAAAGTCTATATCCGTACTACAACCATTTGAATCTTAATAAGCTATCGCCGTATTTAGTCAAATTCAACCTTAAATCTGGCTAATTATAGCTCAAATTACTTTGCCAAACTTTAAAAACAGGTTACTATTTCAAATCATAAATTCGTGACGTAATACTCAGTACGAAATGTAATTAATACAAACCTGAGAATGAGACAATTGAAATTAGATTACAAGTCGGTGGCGAAAGATTGGTTTTTGATAAATTTGTGTGGAAGACATTGTACAATTCGGTGTGATAATCAAACGGTATGCAATTACCTAATTTATGGACTATTAACACTACATAACTTTGAAGCTACTTATAATAGATGCTTATACTAATATATTGTCAAGAATGTGAGAAATCTAAAATAACGGCATCTTAACCTAAGTAGACCATAGTGACTGGCCTTGCCCACGATGCTAAAAATCCTAGGTTGGAATACCATTGTAGCCTCGAGCATTGGGCCTCGATAAGAAAAATACACATGGAAAACAGTACTTACTAGTTTATTTCACAAATTGACACATAATATTCTTGGTAGATAGGTATTTACACGACATGCCAAAGACGTCGATCAATAGTCTGACAACCTTAACAAGGAAAACAAAAGACGAGCAAGTTCACGGAGTTCAGGCTTTTAATATATAAAATTATCCTATAATATTTATGCCACACCTGGCCATAAAGTGCCTTTTTCCGCACGCTACGCATACGGAAAAAGCCGATTTCTGCCCAAGTGTAGGCATAAAATGATGTATCTAACACGTGAGGTAATAAATAAAGCCCTTGATCGCATATTTACGTCCCTCGCTTGCAGCTCGGGTCGCAAACATCTGCGATCTCGGCCTTTCTTTGTTTACCGCACTAGTTAGGTAATGTACTAAGTCATTCAATTTCCTGCAGTTAGTGACTAAACTTTCGGTAAAATATCCTTATCACCTTCTAAGAAACAATACATTTGACAATCCCAGGTGTAAACAAAAAAACATTGAATGAAATCTTATTTACAGCCTTTTAAGATCGCTATTGAAACAAATGAATTCCTACTTTAGACTTTATTGAATCAAAGTGTGATAGTGTCCGTATTGAATACGCACGTGCTGAGGAAATTCCAGGCTTAGTCATTCAGAAAACATTTCTAATAACCAATCAGGTGTTTAAGATACGGCTGTAGGTGTTTTAATTGTGTAAGATTGAGTGGCGTAATTTACACCTCTACTTTTAGAGTCCGGCTCCATGTTCTATCATGATCTATCTATCTACTTGCGCAAATTCCAATCTGCACAAACAAGTTGGACAAAATGCTATACTTACATACAAATTTGTCACACGCCTCAATAACGGTTCACTATTGTCTTGTAGAATTTTATTTGTCATACATTCGATTCGCTGCAATTTATGGCAGAAGTAACGTTTGGCAGAATCACCTTCCGCATGCTATTTGCAGAATTAATCTACTTGCAAATTTTTTTGGCAGAAAACCGTGGGATACGTTAGGGTTTTCTGCCAAAAAAAATCTGTCTGCATTCTGCCAAATCAATATTATGCCAAATTACGATTATGGCAAGTATACATGTCTGAGTTTTGCTGCGATACGTGTTATGCGAAGTGTATTTCTGCCAATATATAATCTGCTAGATGAGGGTAACCCCTCAATAACACCTCATTTTGCCAAATTTGTCCGATAGGTCTTACAATACAATACAATAACTCTTTATATATAGGTCTTATTTGTCATGCGGCTCAAAATTTGTCATTTGGACAACTCAACTATTTTTATTGCCGATAAGTTGATGCTGCAAATTCGTGAGTACCTCACTTCAAGTTCAAATAACGTATGGCATTGTACCAGCTCGTTTCAGAAAATCAGGTACTAACTCAAACTCATTTTAAAATGATGTCCTACTCAACACTAGTTCGCATGAATTGGCACTGACAGTAACCCACTCTATAGTCCTTTACAAAATAATGACATCCACACTATAGTTTTTTTTTTTCATTTCAATATTCAAGGTGATTTTGCTATATCAGCTGTTTCGTTCCGGTCTTCCGGTCCTTTTGGGATAGCCGGAAGCTGAAAGGGTAAATTTCGGGGTCGATCGGGCGTCGATAGCTCAATTGGCAGAGCGATCTGATCGGTGTTCAGAGAGGTCGTGGGTTCGAATCCCACTTGAAACGGAGAATTTTCCATTTTTCTTTCAATTATTAAATTGTAAATTTCGCAGACGCCTCTGCTTAATATATAATTAATTTACTATGACATTATCCTACAGTGGCCTAGGGTTCCAATGAGGATTACCGCAGTCGATTTTCCGCTAGGGGCGCTAGTGGAACATGAGTCCTGCGGGAGCATTTCAAACGTCACTTTGACAATTCTCTCATATTGACACAGGACCCAAGCATGAATGGCGCCGCCTGGTGAGTGACAATACGGTAGCTCCCATTGGTTGACTCTACATGCTTGTAGTACTATCTGCAAGCATATGTTTACAAACACGGTTGCATCAGCAAGCCTAGCGATAAGACACATCGCATTGTTACAACTGAAAACAATCGCGCATCAGCACATAACGTACGCCACTTTTCGCATTTCCATGTGCCTATTCCCATCATGGGGCTGACGTAACGCGTCTCACGAGCATTGTGTCTAATTTAGGGTTTTTGTGTGATGAAAGTGTTTTATGGTTGATTTCCTGGTGCTCTGGTACATCTGTAATGACAGTTATTGAACTTTTACATGGAAAAGGAGGGTTCTAAGAGTTCTACGTGTGATGTGTCAAGATATAATTCTAGAGATGTAACCAGAAGTAAAATTACCGGCCAAGAGCGAGTCGGACTCGCCGATGAAGAGTTCAGAACCATTATTTATAAAAACGGCAAAAAAATATACACCCACTTTTTTATGAACAGCACAGCATTCATTGATATGCAGCTGTAACCAGTAACAAAACAGCACATGGGCATGAAACGCGATTTTCTAGATTTTACGGATTTTGATCATGTGATTCATGTGTAAAATGATAACGGTAGAAATAAACATATGTGTTTGAAGTAGACTATTTGATAGTTCTATTAATGTAGGTAAGGTATTTTTCTTTTCAGTGGTATTCTAAAAACACACAGTGACAGAGTGACCTTTTTCAGCGAAGACAGCCTTCCGATTGACCACTCTGTCACAGTGTTGTGAGTTAAATAATGTAGGTAAGTTATAATCACTAATCAGGGAAATAGGTAACAAGTTTACTGTACTGATAAGGTAATTTTTTTTTGGCATTTACCTAGTAAAAAAAAAACTCAATCAGACAGTTTTTGCACGGAGACAGCTCATTGTAGCTAAAAAAGGTGAACAGCTGCGCCTGCGCATCACAATTCACAATAGAAGCACGCACAGACATGACAGTTTCCACGTTCTGACGTAACGTGCACCATCTCAAGCAAAACATAGGTGCCTTCATACACTTAATTCCTTTCCTAGAAGTCTCGCTCGTTTACCGAGGGTCAGAGCACAACATGTATACGAAACTTCGAGTAACACAGGCTTCCAGCATGCTGGAAGGAAGACGTCATAGCGACATCTTACTGTACAATTTTTTCTGTCAGCTTTTCGGGGGAAACCACGGAAGAATAACTAAAGCATGGAAGAAGTACAACAACTGTCAAATTTCAACAGTTTGGAGCGGCCTTGAAATTGGCAAGGGATTTCTCAAAAGTCGTAAGACTAACCTAATAACGTGCCTCTTACGACTATTCAAAAATCCACTATCAAAATATGCGACTAAGTTAAGTTGTAATGCATTGATACCGACTACCAAATTACAGCGATGTATTTAATTTGGCTGCTTGGACGAAATGCATCAAAAGAGATCTGCAAAACTGTTGACAACCTACGGAATCGGAGAATTAACAAACATATGTACATATCTTTTTGACACTTCTTTACTTGGTACGGAAGTGAAGGACGCGTTTATGACTTAAATGTTCTTAGTTTTGACACTTTTGACGGGGAGCTTGGGGGAAACGTGCACAACTGCACACAGGCGCACTTCTCACATCTTGTCATGATGACACTAACTGATACAAAATGATACGACTACACTGACAAGTCTTGCACACTTCGATCTATTTTTGTGTACGAACTAGTGACCACACCCGCGTATACCCATTTGGGCTCGTACTTCGGCAGAGGGGACACGGTACGTATGTACGGGGAGTACATACGTTGCTTGAAGCTACGAAAAGATTCTATTTACACCTGGGTGCGTAGCCAAGATGCCAATCGCTCACACTCAGTCGCTAACGAAACGCAACTGTCATTGTCACACTAATAAGGAAGAGTGATAGATAGAGGTAGCTACGATACATTATTAAGCGTGAGCGATTAGCATCTTGGCTACGCACGCTGCCCTTATTGCCGGCCATATACGCTCAGGCAATCCGTCAGGTCTCAATAGTGGACGTGTCCACCGGACATCCGCCAGACCACAGAGCACGGACCTCTTTAGTGTGACAATATAGGCGCGTCGCCCTACGACTTCCAATCTCTTTGCGCCAGACCAATTACCCATACCTTTATTGGCAGACTGGCGGATACGCCCGAACATAATGGTCCGCTTATTTCACCGCGCTGGCAAGAGCTCGTGCACAAATCACGGTTTTTGGGCTATTTTTGACCCTACCCTTTCCCTTGGTGGATCTTTGGTGAGGTTCTAGGCCAACAAACCCGCTATCTCACATAACCTCATGTGTATTTTTTCCCCTTGTATATTATTGTATCAGTAAATCTTATTTAATTCATAATTATAATACTCTATTGAGAACCAACCCCAATTTTGTAAAATAGACTCGCGATTTTGAAGTGTGAGTAAAGTGATTTCGGTCAATGTTGAAAAATATACGTAAGGTCTTCATGGAAACCAGAAACCCCCCCACTCCCACGTGATCTTTCGTGAATTCGTCACTTATTTTTACGCGAGATCCGCAAATACTACTTTTAAATCGTATACACTGTTCAGAGGTTACTTACATGACATAAGAATGGATAGTTAATAGCCAAACATGTCCCTGAGTTATATGGAATCGGCCTTTACCTGTAAGAAAAAAGACCACATTAATATCACTGTAAAATAACTACTACTAACTGGAAAGTTTTAACAAGTATACATTTCTAAAAACCCCGACAACAATGGAAATAAAAATGTTTCTAAGTTTATTGGCGTTAATCTAATTGCCATATTTATTATTTATTTGCAGGACAATCCTCTAGAAAGGAGCTCTAACATCTGCTCTCAATCAAACTTGAAGGTACCGCTGCTTTTTAGAGAATCCCCTGCACTTGCCAACTCTACTTCAAACAGGTAACCGGGATGCATCATCCATAGGGTGTCAAATCCTTGACTGTGACCAACCACAAATTTTATAGTAAAAAAACTTTAAAAGTAAACTGATACAAAATCTCGCGCCTGCAACCAACAGGTTCACGGTTTGCAAAATAGCTTGTCTTTGGCGTGGGAGTTGCAATACTTTAAATAATGACGTCGTAGCTTCTGCTTAATGTCTACTCCTCTACTGTGAACATCCAAGAATCGAATATTCGTTTATCCATCTCTTTCGCTTGCTTGTGTGTAGAGGGAGATACAAATTTTAAAGTTCTCGACGTTTACGGTCTAGGTACACTCTGAATGTTGTTTATGACGATAATCATTTTTTAACACGTTTCTGAACAAGTGCTCACCTCAGGAACATACATTGATAAAAACAGCCATGTATAGACATGAAAGAGGCAGTATCATTTTAATCTTCTATCATGCGTCATATCTTGGGAGCTCAAAAAGTAATAACAAGCTTTCCGCACTGGTATCAGAATGTAATATTCAAAAAAATTGAAAAATAAAAAGTATTAGTTCGCAAAAACTTTGCGCATACTAAGACAAAACGTGCACTTTTTGAGCCTGTATTACAAATGCTTGTGTTAGGTATGTATAGGTATATACCTAGCGGGCTCTCGTCAATAAGACACAAGCAGGTGTAATATTTTTCTATTGAATCAGTAATCAATTAGTATAAGTATATCAAAAACAACGGTTTGCAAAGAATAAACTCCGTTGGCATACTCAAAGTTTGGTACAAATATAAATAAATAAATATTATGTACAATTTTACACAAATTGACGTCCCGCTGTAAGCTCAAGAAGGCTTGTGTTACGGTAAATAAATAGGTACATAGAAAACATCCATGGGATTCGAACCCATGACCATCGGCTTAGCAGGCAGGGTCACTCACTACCAACTACGCCAACCGGTCGTCTAAGGTCCACATACCTTTCTTTTGGGCATTTAATTGATAACATCAGTATAAACTTGACCTGGCCGCATGAGCACATACTTATTTATGAACCGGCCATATTTGGGCATTGCCGTTCATGTGGCAACACAACTTGGAACCAGGTGACTATCCAAAACAATGAGATGCGCTTGCGACACGCTTGTGCTTATGTAAGCATGGGATTAAACTTAAAGTGGAGCATGGAACCAATATTAATATGTGTGATAATGTTTGCAAGAGTGCTACAAACCGTAAAGTGTCAAAAAGAGGATAAAAAGTTGTTTTCAAGTATGAATGGTCTCTGAGGTAAACGTGTTAACTGATTTGCAGTGCCGGACTAATCCCATAAGTGCTCCGAAAACAAAGTTTTGTACGGAGCACTAAAAATACCTACACTTTTTCGGTTCTATACTTCTCGCATAAAAATGTTAGATTAACTAGATCTTTACTTTCTTTCAGATTCTTTGCAGTCAATGACAATGCTAAAGCCAATGTCTGAATGTGTCAATTAGGTATTATAATTATATCGATCTTTGGTGATCTTTTCGTTCGTAAGAAAATACTTGCAAGGGCCCCATCTGGTATTGGTTCTGATCTGACAAAATAGTATAACATATATGTTAATGTATAATAACAGGTATCACTTTGTTGTTTGCCGATAAGTCGCTAAGAATCGCTTAGAAATTAACCTTGTATTTAACCTTGTAATTAATGTATCAACAAGCGATTTCTAAAAACAGTAGAAAACCGCGAAGATCCGCTTGAATTTCGCTAAAATAAAATTAGAATTACAATTATTAATATACAGTTAGCGATAATCAACACATTATATTTTTTATGACTAATATGGTGCTTTCGATAAGAATTCAAATCGTCTAACTAATTACATCCTATAAATATATACCTAAGACAGTTAGGTAATTAATTATTCAATAATTAATTAGTAATTACCTGTATTATGTTATACAGTTAGTTATCTAAATCAGTGGGAAGTGGAAAGACATAACAGTAGCGAATATAACGGCGCATTTTGGCATCAACGCGACTTTTGGCTAAAGAACTGTCGTAGTGTTCGAGTAAGTAGGTATTAAACCAGACGGAGAGTCAATCTATGCTAAGTTTCCTAGATTTTGATATCACAGAATGTAAAAGTGTTAAACGTCGTAATTTCATAGAAGTTTCACGTTTAAAATAACACTTTTAAGTTTGCCAGTTCAGTTGGTCGGCTGAGATAACGTGGCTTTGAAAGAAAGAAGAAAGAAATAAATTAATTTGCGACGATCACAATAAACAGACATAAAACTAAACAATATAAAAAAGTTCTCAAATTTCATCAAAAGTTCAACTCAGTGCCAAATTTCGTGAATGGAAAGCACCTTAAATTCACATAGAATCACGAAATTAGGTAAAAAGCAAGAGCTTGTAGCACAAGTACGGGAGAAAATCCGAAAACCGCATAATTGTCGAGAGTTCTGACACCACGCTGAGAGTTTCGTGCCACCAAAATATTTAATAATTTACCTATGATCATAAATGAGGGGAGCATCCTTTGTGCGGAACACTTAGTGAGCGAGTTCAACTCGCACTTGGCCGTTTTTTTGCTAAAGGTTATCCAATTGGTGGCTAACGAGAGCCCCGAGTGCAGCACGGTTAGAACATTACGCCGGAGGGACCGTAACGACCGTAACCGCTCGTTTTTTCACGGCGTCCTCTCACATCACACCTATTTATTTACTTAGCTTGGGTCACTGAACTCGGACTATGCAGTTTGAAACTAGCTTTGCGATGTGAAATAAACGGTTCTCTTTACCGAAGGAGGGTTAGGCTTTTGAGTGTATGTACGTTCTATTTATTGTTCATGTCCTACAGCCTACATCACTTGGCGGATGTCATTGAGATGAATATTTATCCCTAAATTAATCCACAATAGATTTACACAAATAAACGCATTTAGACGGCAAAACATGCAAACGGCTTGCACAAAACGCTCATTGGTCATTTTTAGCACAAACCGCTTGCCCATGTGAAAGCCATATAGATTTTGCACCAATTTTGCTACGACCAAGTTGCTACGTGTAGCTGGGCCTTTAGATTAAACTAACAGACGATGAAACCATCCGGACGACCCGACTAATGCTAAAAACGAATGCTGGCTGAATACGGACGCAATTTAAGAAAAAACAACCGTTAGTGTAGAGCCAGTTTAACTGAGCGTGTTTTTTCTACAATTTACTTCACTTAACGCGTCGATGAATGACTATCCTCCATTCATTCCATTCAGAAATCTGACACCTTGGTTTTTAAATTGCGTAAAAATACGTTCGCCGACACTGGTTGCCCAATCGGTTTCAGAATACACCGACCAATAAGGGTTATGATAAATTGTATAAAAAATTAAGATATTTTAAGTTACCTTGGTTTTTACTCTCCCTTGGACACACGGCAATAATCGTACTGTGGCAATAGTAAATAATATAAATAAATGAAAGGTAATATTCCGCGTGTTGGTTTTCTAAACTTAATGTTGCGGGTGACATAGAAAACGTGCCCTGACACCTGTCAACCTTTGAAATACCTTGCTGATCCAAGCAAGGCAATGCGGGAATGGTAATGCGGCAAATTTTTTCATTGTTAAAAAAATCATGTTTAATTTCTACACTGGCTAGGTAGGTATGTTTTGATTTTGTTCCAACCACGAGTCTCGGTGACACGCCCTCTAAGCCTGCGAGAAAGAGATTCTCGAAACTCCAAATATCCAAAAGCCTACTCCCTGTGCCTCTAACCTCAAGCCCAAGCACCCAGGCACGTGCCCGTGTTTATCACCCGTTTCCCAACAATTCCGCAAGTTTAAACTGTAACAAAAAAAAAAAAAGCAACTGACCCCAGCCGACCTCGCGTCCGAACTTGACAAACTATGGGATACAGCCTCGCAACGCAATCTGCACCTTATGCAATAGGCTTAGAATCTATAGTTGAATGCCAGATATGACGTCAGAATTTGACAAACTCAGCTATGGGAGACGCGCAGTGAAATCTGAGTCTTATGCAATTATCTTAGAATTTAAAGTTGAATTACTGGACATGTATTTGTGAGTGCAAGGTTCCGTAGTTTTAAAGTACTCTTTAAGTCTTATGACATAATTTGAATTTTACAGATGTGGGCGAAACTGGAGTACCTATCATTTAAGAGCAAATGTAACTACTCTGTCAAGTTATAGCATCCCAATTACGAGAACCGGGCTAGCAACTGTTCATCGGTGGAGTTCAAAGCGGCAGACGGTTAGGTTAGTACGTATTTTTTTGTAGGTCATAAATAAAATAATATATATGTATGATACGAACTCGTATCTTCTATCTTATCTACTCTAAATATACAAAACATAGGCAGAGCAGCCTAAAACAGGTAGATTAACGATTTAACAGTATTTAGATAGGATAATTTTGATGATATATTTTTTTAAGATCGGCACGATAAGAACGAGTTAATTTTGGTAACGTGGTGTGGTGATGTGACTGGTGTGATTGGTGCCTTTACACCCGGTACTACTCGTGTATAATTGTATATGTGTATATACTCTTTAGGGGTGACTCTCACTAAAACGGGACGGGATGGAGCGGGACGGGACTATCTGTCGGTTTCTATAGAAACCGTCACGTGACATCCGGCTCCGAGTTATCACATGATTCTTTCTAAAGAAATTGACAGATCGTCCCGTCCCGTAATAAAAGTTATTAAGAACGAATATTTATCTCTCATAGAAAGAGCGAATACAAACCGTTTTGAACACTTCACAAAAAACAATTGACGCTCGGCTCCCCTCACCCCCGCACAGCTATAGGGTTGCCTACGATTAGATATATTATGTATAGGTATAATAAGATACTGGCGGCGGCGTGGATGGGCGGGCACTAGATGTGTAGGCAGCCCTTCGCACAAAGGGAACTCTTCAAGTAGCTCAATCCACATTTTGCACATAGCTACTAATTAGTTTTAGCTGTAGTTACGTGAACTACATCCACGAATTCCCGGACGAAAATACCTATTATGAATATTATATTATAATTATAATAAGTATTATAATTAGAGTTAAAGACGGGAAGTCTTGAACTTTCTTATTATAATATTATAATTATCGCCTCGTGGAAGCAGTCCATCTACGGGTTACACGATTCTCGAGGATCTTAATTAACGATCTGATCCGGTTTTTTTTTTTATAGCACTTAATTTCTATCATGGGACCAGTTCTTTAACCAGTCTATAGATAAAGTGAGATACATGAAGCAAAGAGTCACAGCCTTCTGGTGTTGCAATTTATAAATTGAGGACAATCTCACACATATTAACCTGGTCCTATAATAAGCAAAGCTTCCGACTAAATCCACTCCAGACCTCCTGAAGATCAACTGCGCTTGGTCCCATACTAAGCAAAGCTCCCGACTTATTCCACTCAAGACCTGAAGATATTGCCAAGTATCAGCGCATAGTCACAATGTGCAATGTGTCAGTCGAGCAAGAAAACCCCTGATACTGGTTTGCCAAAAAAAACTTAACAAACACGTGAAAACCTCTTACAGAGGTCATCCTAGCTCCTCCAGACTGTGCGGTTTCAGAGGCATTTCCCCCCGCAGACGCTCCGGCTGTGGAATGAGCTGCCGAGGTTTTCCCGAAAGATTACAGTATGGGGTTTTTCAAAAAAGGAGAGGTATTTTAATAGGTATAAATACTCATCTAACTCATGGTGATGTGCTTGCCACGAGTTTGAAATTCACTGTAGAATACTACAACGAATACTACTACTCGCTATCGTCCACGTCGACTCACTGTTGACGACTCCCTGCAGAGTCGTTAACGAGACATCGTTTACTATAAGTACTACAGTAAATCATGGTGAGCACATATGTAGATTAACGTAACTGTCATTGTCACTCTAATAAGGAAGAGTGATAGAGAGAGGTAGCTACGATACGTTATTAAGCGTGAGCGATTGGCATCTTGGCTACGCATGTATTACGCACGCAGGAGTGCGATTCGACCAATTGACACATGGATGGGAATTGCCGCGGATTCTTTATTTACGCATCTGTCAAACGGAAAGGTTATAAATTATAACCTTATATTATAATAATGTGGATGTCCCCATCTACCAGTATGTACCAAATTATAGTGCGGCCACGCTAAATTTACACTGCATTGGCACACTTGGCAATGATATTGTGTGAAAATGCCATACTTCAAGAGAGGGATGATGCGGATGCTGACGTTATGACATCCACGGATGCGGATATTAAAAGGCTCACAGCCGCGGATACAGATGCGAATGCGGATGTAAGATTACGTACAAAAACATCCCAATATTTAAATTTTGTACTATTTATTAAAAAAAAAGGAAACAAATGCGATTTTAATGTGGCTATCCGTCAAAGACGTAAGAGCTCAATCGACGAATCTCGAAAACGTATCAATATTCCTCTCGTAATAGTGAAATTACCTACTTTACTTAGCACGTGCCCGCCGCCAAGACGTTACTGGTACCGACTGATTTGACGCGGTGGCGGATCCGAATTTTGAAAATATGCGGATGACCCGCGGTTGCGTGTTCACGTAAAACTTGGCAGGAAGACTTAGCGTGGTCCAGCTATAGTAATAACCCAGTTCTGCGGATCCCCAAACCAAAACTGATGAAGGCATCAAACCATCGCCTCTGCACGTACGATGAACGGTAAAAAAAGCTTTTGTGCGATAAAGTAATCATTCTGTATTTGTACAGCCGTTGCTGCTGTTTTTATATGTTTGTTTAAATAGTGTTGTCAATTGTTAAATAACTTTTAGCTGACCCGAAAGAGATTTTTTGTATGGCTATGAAAATATTTGATTACTTGGTGACTTCAACAAATATTATTAAATTTACTAGGTAAGTATATTGTGTCATAATAATTGTCAGGAAGAATAGCTCGCCATGAATAAGATATGCGATTAAAGGAGGACTCACATCACAATAGAGCAGGCCGAGACGGGCCGGGCCGTGCGCGATCTGTCAATTTGTCACTGTGACTGTGAGTCATCCTTAATGCTATTCAATATAGGAATGAATTCCCCCCCTAAAAATATTATGTTACTTAACTGTTAACTGTGTGTAACTTAATCACCTACATAAATCTACAACAAAGGGTTCTCGAGTTTAATTAATTTGGCATTAAGACTCATTAGATATTTATCCACTTTTTGCCAATTTTATCGCAGCGCAGTGTAAAACCATATGGGTAAGCAGCTGAGAGGCACGCTTAAGAACTACAATCAACTACAACGCATCTGCTGAACTATTATAGAGTAACCAACTTATTTAAAATCCCAATTACGAATTATAGACCTTAATACCAAGCAGGAACAACTAACAGAAGCGCAATAAAGTTGTCTACCCTTAAAGGTCAGAGCAGATGTCAGAAAATCTTGTTTACAATAGTAATAGGCAACTGGCAACTGGCATACGCATGGAATGCCTTCTCGTAATGTGTTTCGCTTCATAAATATATATGTACATGTATTCGAATTTGAACCTTCATCCACTGTATTAAGTTCGGAAGTGTATATATATTTATTGACGTGACTTTACCATCTCCAACACTGATGACTGATCGATTGTAATGCATATTACAAAGACATAAGACCCACCAATAGTCAGTTAAGGGTGTACCTTTGAATCCCATCGGGAGGTAGCGAAATCCGATCATGAATAGCTTTTAAAGTTCAATTTGGAGCTTTATTGTCACTAGCAGAGAGTTGACAATGTTAAAGTTTGAAACGGAAGTGTGCGTTGCAGATGTTTTATTGGAATAAGCACGTGCTATATGGGAAAAAATACAAAAGGTTGACACAATTGTTCTTTCATGCGGTTTTTTGGTGTTTTTTTTTTTAATAGCAGCCTTTACTTGGCTGATCCACCGTTGCCGCCGCAGCCTGAGCTGAGAAGCCACGCGACCTCAACTGAATCGCTGCCATACAATAGAGTCAATAGAGCACAGTTAAGAACCTAAACTGAATCGCGTTACTAAGACGTCATGGTAAGGCTTCCGGTCGTATCGCGTAACTTTCGCCCAAAACCGCAATGAAATCGGACGAGAGTTTCGGAAATAAAAAGGAACATTCGTTAAGAGACCAACGTCCGTGCATCGTGGATAATATATAATAAAAACAAATTAAAGGATAATTATAAACCAGTAAACAGAAAAACTAAACGGACGATTAAAATAGTAACAGTGCGAATTAGTCGCACATGGACCAGTCGCAAAGTTAGTATTTCAGTCAGTACGATCTAGGTTTTTGTTGGTTAGGTTTTTTTTATAGCCTATTTAGGTGTCCCACTGCTGGGCAAAGACCTCCCCTCTTCTCCTCCATTCGGTCCTATTCTTAGCTGTTTCCCACCAATCTTTGCAGAACGCCTCCAGATCGTCTCGCCATCTTCTTTTCGGTCTGCCTCTTCCTCGACCTACCCCGGTTGCGTTTAGTTGATTAGGTTAGTATATTTGGGAGGTTGTAAGTATTACTCGTGTAAGTATCTGATGGTCAGATCAAGTCCACACATCACTAAACACCAAGCTTCACAATGCACTCCATGAGACCAAAGACAGGCACAGATGGCGTACTATGATAAGAGAGAAGTTGCTTTCAAAGCAGGGGATTCACGACCCTCAGAATTGAGGAATACGACTTGAAGAGAGAGATACTGTGTATTACTACCCCAAATTAAATGCCAGCTTATGAATCAAATGTATCTTACAGTGGCCAGAGCTGATTTCGCCTGCTTTTTATTTGAGTCGCTAAGAAAATATGTGCTAGATTGACTCACGCAAGAGAAGCCGGCAGGAATCGAGACATATTTTTATAAATAACTAATATTCATAAATAATGTTTAATAAGAAGTAATCTAATTTGGACAGCCTTTCCTTCTAGCGCAGAGGTCGTCCGTCGACCCGTACAGGACGCGCGTAATTACCGGCCGCGCGGGTAACTGTACTTTCTTTATATTGGACGGCTTTATTCGAGACTATCACAAGCTTAATAAAGGGGACGTGCTCATGTCTTGACGAATTCTTAACCGACGACTAGAGTAATTGACTTAGCAGTCGAGGGTACGCTAAGGGAGCTTAGCTATGTACCTAATGTTATAAATTGAAAGAGTAGTCAATTAGTCATATACTTTAGAAAAAGTAACCAAGGCCCCCGGTGAGCAGGGCTGGGAACAGCGACCTCCTGCTTTCGCGGCAGACGCCCTAACCACCGAGCTAGAGCTACCCGACCACGGCACTGCTCACCGGGGGCCTTAGTCACTTTTTCTAAAGTAGGTATACCTCTTTCAATTTATAAGTACTTATAAAAAAACATGAAAGAAAACATTTATTAAAAAATAAATGATTTGATTCGTGCTTGTATAGGTTTTGGGATTCTATTTGGTAGAGTGAGGCGTCAATCAGTGTCAATAGATTTGTTGTAAACACGGGGGTCATGTATATTCGATAGGCCTTTACATCTACGTCAGATAATCATACGACATAGAGACCAGGGGCCTTACTATGACGTCTTAACGCGATTTAGTTGACGATCTAAGCTGAGTCGCTGCCATACAACTGAGCACAGTAAAGATCCTAAACTAAATCGCGTTAAAACGTACCAGACGGCCCGATTGCTGTCCCAATTGAGACAGCATCCTGCAATTGCGTTAGTGGTTAAAAGTATGTAATGTGTTTAACTTTACTCGGAAACAAATTGGCAACTATTACCGTAACGTGAAACGGCACACGGATGAAAGTTAATGTTTATTTTTAAACACGTCCTTATCATCGAATCCGCAATTTGTGAGATAACGCATTATGTAATTAAAGTTGCACACAGCGTCACAATGTAATGTGTTCGCGGAAAGGCGTAAAATGCAAGTGTGCATAAGTGCATACATATTTAGTGTGAAACGCAGATCAAACAAAGTTTAGCTAAATTGCTTGTCCTTATCTGTCGGTTAGACGTTTGCGTTTGTTAGAAAGAGTAAAAACGGAATTTAACTAAAATGTCTATCCTTATACGATCTCTTCGATGTACCTCCGTCCGTCCGTCTGACAAAACCCTTTACCTCAGGAACGCATAGAGATAGCTGAAATTAATATTACATACACAGGTCTGCGGTCACTTCAAAATGTATAGGGTACTTTTCTTTCTTTGTGCAGAACCCTTGGTGGGCGAGACCGACTTGCACTTAGCTGGTTTTTTAACTTACTATCGGTAGACCTTATCCAGTTGCAGTAGGGATTACAAATGATCAGTTAACAGTGTTCCCGATGGTACTAAGCTACTTGAACGATATCATACATATCGGGAGAGCCTAATTGCTCAACATAATCACCTTACGCAACGGTGAGGAAGATATACTGCAAAAGAAAGGTACGATTTGTCGCGAGAGCAGTGAAAGTCGCACGATCAGTGCGCCGGCGCCGATTATTTCATCGCGTAAACACACGTGTGGCATACTACCAAGGACTTACTAGTGCATCGGATTAATTGGTTTATTGAGGCGTGGACGGCCTGGTATCAGCATCATTATCATCATTGCCTTATTTACTTGGGTGTTGCACATCTAACAATTCTAATACACATTTCTGGCGGTCTGTTGTCAAAACTTGGGCTTGACAGACAGACGAATGGACGAACAGACAATGTGATCCTATAAGGGTTCCGTTTTTTTCCTATTGAGGTATGGAACCCTTAAAAGGATGTTGCTATTTGTATATCCTACTAAACCAGGCAGACACACAGGCGCAGAATATACCTACACTCTATTATGTAGGTAATAAATAAAGTTACAGTGACGAACGAACTTAGCTCAAATATCTGTTAATCTAAATCAACTATCTTCGCTCGAATAGGAAAATGCAATAGGGATACAAATACTTGAATTTTTGGCACCTTGATACTTAATATTAATCCAGCCGGAGTAAACTTCATGTTCATTTGTAGGATACGATACGTACGAATAGCATTTGAGGTGCTACTCCCCCGCAAAAATTGGCAGACTTTTTTGTATAGAAAATGATAGATAGGTACTACCATTTTGGCTGATTAAATACTTAAAGATTGTTTCTATCAGTTATGAACCTTATAATATAACACTAAACTTTCGCGTTTAAAACACATTATTATGAACATAAAGCTGGTCTATCGCAAATGTAGTTAATTTACCTTAATATACCAACGTTTCGACAGTTTCATGCTCACTATATCCCAATTTTTTCTATTTTCATTGTATACTATAAGATAATAAAACGAGTACGATGTAGAGTAACCATTAACTTTAAAAGCCCTGAGAAGCGGTCCTGCCGCAAAGGATCATAAAAGAAGAACCACATAAATTGGCTAAACCATCTCGCTCGCTAAACCATTGGTATTCCTTCATAATTGTTTTTTAATGTATATTTAATGCCGACAACCATTATCCATGAACCAAATGATAGGACAAGCGCATGCAGCTCTTAAATTGCATGTAAAATAGCAAAATAAAGGGTAGGAAACATTCTTAAACATAAAAAGGATTGAGCAAAACATAAGCTCTTCTACAAGTCGAAGCAACTTGATATACATCGCACAGAACATATAAATATAGTTTTTAGTTTAGTTACGCTTATAAATTTAAATTTGTGTGTTTTAGTTTATTACAATAAAGTAATATAAATTGATTGGAGGTACGTACAGTCAACCAATTGGAACCCTAGGCGACTCTAGAAACCTGTCAAAATGACAAGCAATAAGAGATTGCTTACAATCTGATTTATAGCGTTACTATGACATGTTCCTACAGTCACAGTAGGGTTCCAATTGGTTGAGTGTGCAATCGGGGACCAACACAGACCACCTCAACTGTCTAGTCTGTGTGAACAAAATATTTGGCTACCTACATTTCATATCAATGTGTCGAGTGTACAGGCAGACGGTTTTTTGTCCAATTAGTCCGTTTAATTAATACCGTGTAATTTTAATCCGTTTTTAGTAAGTACTTAACTATAACAGTTTATTACGCGTTGAAATTTTTCATATTCATAATTATTTACAATACTTTTATTTAATTTGTCATATTAGTACTTATGTATAATTTGGCTTAAATTAAGATATTGTTAAAACTAAACAATGTTATTATGACAAATAAACTTTTACCTATGTTTGTTACATTCAACGTGTAACAAATCATATGTATACTAAGCAAAATGAGTTTCATAAAACATATAATGACTTGTAAATTAATTAATGCGAATGAGAGCAAATCTGTCTTTCGATACCAAACCTGTTCATTTAATCTAAATCTGACACAATTCAAGGCGAAGCATCGATCATTAATAATATTCAGTTATACAGTCGAACCTTGATAGCACGAACCTCAAGGGAAGCGCTTAAAAAATCGTGTTATCGTGTTTTGAGTAACAGAGGTAAAACCAATCGAGAATTCGTATTAGAGGTACTGACTAGGTATACAAACCGTAAAGTAAGATAAGATAAGATAAGTTTATTAAGCTCAAAAGGTATACATTTCAAACAAATAATTTTCTTAAGACTAAAATACAGTGTGTTTATGTCTAGAATTAATTCGCTGATACTTAAAATAGGAATAACCTGTGCTATAAGTAGTGTAGCACAGTGTAGTGTAGTATAAAGTATAGCCTTACATACGATTTTAAGCTAACATAGTCAATTTACATTATAATTACTTACTATTTAAAACGAGATATTTGCCATGTGTGAATATCGATAGCTTACAAAGACAAATCTTATACATGGTAAATATCTCGTTTTAAACAGTAATTATAGAGCCTTACAGAGCTTATATTAGCTTAATAAATTCGAAATATAGAGGTGATAACAATACATGTTTTTTTTCTGTTATAGATTTCTAGTTTCTTTGTATGAGTTATGAAGGACAAATTAGTCCTGAATACCGTTGAAGGGAATAGTTGAATTCTTCGTCATAACGAGGTTAAATATTTAGAGGTTTTGGGCTTTGAAAGGAAATGAATAGCATTTTAATTGGTGCTAATGAGGGTTCGTCTTATCAAGGTTGGAGTTATCGAGGTTCCACTGTACGTATACAACTAGAACAAGATATAAATTATGAGCATCGGCGTGTCAGGTGTGTGATCTAATGTTTATTATCTAAGTAGGTTTGATCATGCTAAATTTTACAAGTTCCGGCGTCTCTTTTATGTAAAATAAACACGTTTTGTACTGTATATTTTGTGTGTCCACGAATAAATTATTTCTATTCTATTCTATTCTATTTTTCGTCTAAGGAATAGGTAATGAAACCCGGGAGGTGTGTTCAATCATGAACTACTGTGGAACATGACTCGCGAGTCGGGTCCCTACTTAAATAAACCGTATTCACATCACTCCGAATTAACTGCTCCAAGTTATTTATTTGTAAACTTGACATGTGCATTAAATTATGTGTTTCCACATAATTATACTAGTTATAGTTATGTTAATGAATTGTCTGCTAACGGTACATCTTGTGAGCTGTATTAAACCTTATGTCAATAGCAATAGAGTTTATTTAGATTATTTGTAATTCTTTAGATAACGAACATAAGGCAGTATTGTGTACCAGCAATTACTTTAATAAGATAGTGAACAGATAATATAGTAATTTTTATCCCATTTTATAATTTCGCGTGTTATAATTAAAATTATCGAGGTTGGCATAACTCTATTTTAAAAATAATTTGTGACATTCTTATGATACTAACGGTGAGAAAGTGATAATGTGTCGTAAATGACTTTCAACTAGGAATTTTGTTATAAAATTTGACAAGTGCCCATAGCACACATTGGTTTCAAGCCTACGAAAAACATACAAAACTGCTTATCAGATACATCTAGCGTGAATGTGGTGCGCCATGATGACAATAAAAGCGATTCAATTAAGCTGCGCACACGCACGCGAGCATTACCACTTACGACGCGTTCACTTAGGGCAGCAGTACTCGTACCTGAAATTAAATAAAATGATTAGTGTATGGACATTGGGTTTCAGATTAATTTATTTTAGAATCACACAATAAAAAAGTACATGGTAAAAAAGTACAAGGGGTCAATATCAACATTTAGCTACATTCACACATTCAGATTCAGTTATAATGGATTTATAGGTGCCACCAAACTGTGGCTTTAGTAAAACTAGCGCCTACGCTTGGAATTAGTTGCCAAAGCTGACCCCAGGCTCCCTGAACCGGGAATATGCTAGGAAGAGTCTGATGAAAACGCTAAGCGAAATATAACAGATGTATAATAATGACAGTACATAAGTTCCGAAAAAGTCATTGGTACGAGCCGGGATTTGAACCCGCGATCTTCGGATTGAGTCGCACGCTCTTACCACTGGGCCACTTTCATCAGACAATGTCAGCAAATGTCATCTAAGGTACTTGTGGTAGGTTATGCAGGTTTAAAATGTGTTTAAAGGACCAGGGCAGCAGCGGTGAGTCGGAGTTGGTGCGTAAATCAAGCCGTTACCCTCGCTTCGCCCATTATTCCATTCCACTGCTTATCTGTTTAGCGGTAAAGCCTACTCCATCCTGGAGTCCTGGTACAAGAGTGCTACAGTATCACGCGATCGAGAAAGACACCTGTCTTTTTCTAACCATTCGGATTAGACAATGACAATTGTCTTTCTCTACGGACAATGTTTAAGATATGATAATCGCTCTTCGGTTTCATCACAGTGTTTCCTACTGTGATGAAACCGGAATAATCCCAATAAGGCCTAGTTTACCCTCTGGTTTGGAAGGTCAGATGGCGGTCGCTTTCGTAAAAGTAGCGCCTATGCCAAATCTGTGGGCTTAGTTGCCAAAGCGATGCCCAGAGCCGCGGAATAAGCCTAAAAAACGCCAGGTGACGATAGTTTTAGGATGACTCACACTAGAACGGGACGGGGCGGGACGGGACCATCAGTCAATTTCTATAGAAAGAATCACGTGATAGCTCGGAGCCCTCGGAGGTCACGTGACGTTTTCTATAGAAACTGTCAGATCGGCCTGGCCTGAGCCCCTACCACGAACCGCGAATGAAAGTATACCTCCCTTTCGCACTTGTGATTTCTCACTCAAGTGCGACAGAGAGGTGAAACTTCGTTCGTGGTTCGTGGTAGGCCTTCTGGTCACGTCGCGCCCCGTTCTATTGTAATATTTTCACTTTTAACAACAGGTGGAAATATTCGTAGACTTATCACAAAATCGGCAATGTAGCATCAAAACTGTTTGAAATTCCATGGATATTTTTGCTAACATTTTTTTCCTGATTCAGTCAGTAAAAACTAACTCTTTTTTCGCAAATAAGCTTTTAGACGGAAGTTCTAAGAAAGGCTTATTGCCACCAAATGCAATAACGTCTTTAAGGGCATTTTCAGAATAAAGTGCACCCTTTTAATGAAAGTGGGTCCTCAATTTTCCATACAAATGTTTTTTGGCAGGTTTGTAATGGCCCATACGAAATGTATGAAAAAATGCGTTACAAAGCCGACCAAAAAAAACGGGACACTCTTTTTCTTTTTTTAAATCAATAGAACTCGTGATTCTGGTTATAAACAACCCAAAACTTCCTAGGTTTAAAAAAAAAATGAAAATAGTACCCTATTTTTGAAAATGCCCTTAAATCACATTATATCAACACAAAGACCAAGAAAACACAAATCGAAAAGGGAAGTTCAATTTTGTGAAAAATACACACACGCCTCCAGGATTTAAGACTGAAAATTTGCTCTAATTCACAACACCAACTTCCACACATTATTTAACATCGATAAAGATTGACGCTTTTCTCATTAAGTGGCCATATGACCAAAGCCTATGTTTCGCAAAAAGCGGTCAGGACGCGGCGCGGGCGCCGATCTGCATAATGCGCGTGGCGGAATGCGAGCCGCGGGGGACACGCCGGGCATGCTGGCTGATTGTTCCACAGATGATAAACACGATCTAGGCTGGACTGTCTATAGTAAGCTTTGACTATTTTCCGGGGGAGGGGCACGACACACAGAAAAAAAGCTTTTTTAAATGAAACCGTTCTTTCGTCTGCCTGTAACGTAAACAAAGTTTTTTTTATATACTACGACGGTGACAAACAAGCATACGGCCCGCCTGATGGTAAGCGATCACCGTAGCCTATGGACGCCTGCAACTCCAGGGGTGTTACATGCGCGTTGCCGACCCTTTCAAAACTTTAACACTCCTTTTACATAACTACATAAACATAACTAGGGCAATACGAGTATGTTACCAAAATCAGATTTTCTTATAAACAAACCAAATTGTTAAATCAAACGAACTTTGAAAACGCATTACATTATTTTTGTTGAAAGTAAAAAAAAAATTCGTTAGCAGACGTCTCTCCTTAATTCAAAATTTAATTCCATACAACATTGTTAGACATTACGCTTTCGGCAGAGAGGTAGGCCTGTCAATGCCACTTCTGCTGGTTTGATGTTCAAAGATAGTACGTATGGTAATATACTTAAATAGGGTACAATTTCTAGGGGTAGCTACACGGACAGATCTGTCCCGGCGTACATGGCAGGTGTACACATGACGGATCATAATGCGCGTAGAGGAATGCTAGCCGCGGGGGACACATGCCTGATGTGCAGCAGATGATAAACGCGATCAACTAGCCTAGACGATTCTATAGTACATAACTAAACTTGTACTAATCATACTCAGATCAAGCCATTTTAAACCAAATTACTTAAAAAATAGAGTCGATTTTCCTTTGTTTCAAGGAGAGATAACGAAGTTTCAATGTAACCTCAACCAATCCAGACTTTTTATTTATAACTTGTGAAAAATAGAATGTCCTTTAGGAATCACATTGGGCACGACGATGCTAAGGATATCCAGTGACCGTCGACAGAGGATGCATGGTATTGGTAGGCCAGTTTAAAGCTCAGAGCCCAACGCTAAGCTCCACAAGCTAAGGGCCAGACTACTTATGGCCATACGATCATCATCCTCATATCAGCCATAAGACATATTAATATACTTAGACCGGGTTACTCACGTCTATAAAGTCGAAAATAGCTCGACATGTTTATGTTAGCCATAAGACGTCCACTGCTGAACGTAGGCCTCCCCTTTAGACCTCCATATGTATTATGTACATACGTTATGAAGGGTGTAATGGTGGCATGCAGTGGCCGGTCATTCGCTGCAAAAATTGGCTACGTCAGTCACCTGAGAACTCAAGCATTCAAGTTTCGCGTGACGTCACGATTACGTACAATCCTTACCTAATAGTGACGTCACGAGAACTTTGATGCAATTCTTCATCTTCGTAAATTTTAGTTATCTTGTAAAAGGAAAGAATACGTGTCTAATAAGTTTGGATAATCTAACTGACGGACTAAAAAGAATAACAGTTTTTCACCTAGTCGTCATCCCTATTTTGGGTGTGCGTATCCCTTGAGCCAACTCGCACTTGACCGTATTTATTTCAATATTTACTTTATATAAACCCATTTCTCCGTCTATGGCTAGTAAACATTGTACCACTTACGCAACACAGCGGGCAGTAAAGCTTATCTTCTCGTCTATAACCCAATTTCCTGCGCACGCGACTAACAGCTAACAGTTCCGTTGCAGCCATAAAGCCTGTAGGTAATAGAAGGATGCGACCGTTATTCGACGCACAAAGTAATACTAGGGTGCGATTTTTGAATCAGATCACTGGTGATTAAAATTCGCATTCGATTACCAAATGTCGTATTTTTGAAACACACACGCGGGTTACCAACATGCAGACATTTTACAACTTCAGTCATAGACAATCGTCCCATGACGTTCCTTTTTAAGCAGATGTTATAGTGTTGGCCTTTGATACCGGTTTTTATTTCTCATACTATAACTTAAAATAGGTTCAATGAAATTATTCAAACGTAAAAAGTGGTGTACCTGTCAGTGTCATTTAAAAGAAAACGTATGTATGTATGTATGTAAACTCTTTATTGTACAAAACACAGAAAAATTAAAATTTACAAAAGGAAAACAGTAAGTACAAAGGCGAACTTATCCCTTTAAGGGATCTCTTCCAGTTAACCTTTGAGTAGATGAGAGAAAAAATGAAAAGAGGTAGACAAATACACCTAATGTACAACAACGTACCAAACGTAAAACGTAGAAAACGTAGTTCTGGAAACATTTTATTATCAGAACTACAAGGATTGCTTAAAATTTACTCGAAGAAAGCTACAATTGTATAAAAAAGAGATGTACATTTGTTAGTGGTTTGTCCTATTATCTATTATATGTTCTGGGGTAGTCCACGAAAATCGAACGATTACGAATTTGTATGTCCATCTCTATTATAGCATATTAGAGTGATAAAGAGGTTTTCCCGTAAATGCCAATTATCTATGGTCGTGGTAGGCGTGCTGGACCCTAGTATTTACTTACGACTTACTGTGTATAATATAACACTCACAATACAATATCATAAGTATTGCAAACTTTTTATTTTCAAAATATATACAGTAAGTGTAACTTACCTACCTGCGTCTATGTACCTATTTACCGCTTAAATCTAAAATATGTCCTTGAGGCAATAGAATACTTAGAAATAACTTTTTTACCAAAAATCTTGAACGATATCATTATTTATTTTATTTATTCAGAACACCAACAGAAATACAATAAAATGGATTTTTTTAATGGTATTATACACGTGTAGGATATTATAACTAGAAATAAATTCAAGTTTTAGCCCTATTACCACCTAAAATCAAGATCAGTATCATACATTTAGCATTTGTTTAAAATAACTTTCGTCACTATTTAAGCTGAAGTATGTTTAAAATGCCTAAGGCCTCTGTGTAAATACCCAGAGATCAAAACAGGAGCTGCCTCAAGAAACCACAAGATGAACACGAGGTGAACATGGGATCTCGCTCGTAACGATATTAGTTAAAAATAGTAGTGGTTAGCTTATTTAGCAAAAAACCTTTACAGACACTGGGCATGTTAATGGCTGAAACTCTGAGTATAATAAATATATTAATATAGTGTTCTAGTGCACGATTGTACCTACTAATTACGAGCTGCGCGAGTAAAGGATGATTCACACTAGTCCGATCCGATCCGGGACGATCTGTCATTTTCTATAGAAATAATGCTGACAGTGTGAGTCATCCTTAAACGGTAGGTTTTTTGTTAGAAAAAGGTGCTCCACTGATAAGTGATAAGTTGAGGTGAATAAACACGTTTTTGCGAGGGATGGCTCACACTAGCACGGGACGCGGCGGGAAAATCTGTCAATTTCTATAGAAAGAATCACGTAATTGCTCGGAGCCCTCGGATGTCAAGTGACACTTTCTATAGAAATTTACAGATTTTCCCGTCCCGTCCCGTTCTAGTGTGAGTCATCCTCAAAATCTGATTTGTTGTTTAAATATTTAGTTACCGCCATATTCATAAAAACTTAAGAGACCCATATTAATTCATATGTCATATATTTTGGTTCTCACATAATACTTTTTCCAGTTTTGCACCACCTACTGTATGTATACTTTTCTTAGTGTAGTGTCTCCTCTACCCAAAGGTTGTCTGGAAGAGATCGCTCATTAGCGATAAGACCGCCTGTTGTTTGCCTCTTTTTCATGTGTAATCTATACCAGTTTGTGTTATTTTTGTTGTTTTGAGGTGCAATAAAGAGTTATTGTATTGTATTGTATTAATTCTGCCGGGAAAGCAGGAGTTCGCTGGTTCGTTCCCAGCGCTGTTCACCGGGGAACTTGGTCACTTTTTCTGTAGACCCATATTAGTTAAAAATATGTTTTGTCCCTTTTTAACAAACGCAAATCTCAAACTAGTAGATAAAGACAAACGACAAATTAGTTGACGGAGGTTTGATGACCGTTTATGGATAACGGCATTAGACTACAATTTACAAAACGCGTTGATGTCGTTTCCTTGAAGGTTTGTGGGTTAGTTCCTTAGAAATGTGCATACTAGGGTGTGCAAACTGGTTTTTATTTATAATCACTATTTAAAACGAGATATCAAATCCTACCTACTGTTAAGGATGACTTACACTAACACGGGACGGGACAGGACGGGACGGGAAAATCTGTAAATTTCTATAGATAGAATCACGTGATAGCTCGGAGCCCTCGGATGTCACGTGACCACGTGACGCTTTCTATAGAAATTGCCAGATTTTCCCGTCCCGCCCCGTCCCATTCTAGTGTGAGTCATCCTTTATCAGTACCTAATGTACCTATACGATACCTAATTGGAATTGAAAGCAGTGGCTACAAAAAGTACAAAATAAAAATCCAATGAAATACACACAGACCTACAGACCGCAGCAGGCAAACGCGTTTCCCATAAACATCGTAATAAAAGTTCTCGTTAAAATATGGTCTATAAATTCAGTCCGGTTTATATTTACTTTACTAGTGGCTCTGTGAGCTGTAGACCTCGCGAGATACTGGTATTGGCACAAAGGTCGTAAGCGCCTTTGGAGATCTATGGCGCTTAGGACCTTTGTACCAATACCCGCCATTTTCAAAATTCCCAGAAACAGAATCGATGGTGATTACGATCCGGCGGCCATGTATGAATGAATAGAAATGCATTTTTGTTCGTTTGTGCCTTTAAATATTGTCAACTAGAAGATTTTTTTTTTATTCAAAAATATAAAGTACATAGGTGGAGTAAATTGAACAAACTAAACTTCAATGTTAAGAAATGCGAAACTATGAGTTTTACCAGATTGTCTTTTCCACGTCACCACAAATATACGCTGGCCGGAGAAGAAATAACTAGGGTCCCCGTAGTGCGCGATCTGGGAGTTTTATTCGATTCGCAGCTTACTTTCCGGGAACACGCAATTAGTGTTGCCAAAAGAGCAGCACAAAAGTTAGGCTTCGTCCTGCGGAACTCACAACATCTTTCATCGCAAGCTATTAAAGCGTTGTATTCGACCTTAGTGAGGAGCGTACTGGAATCAAATTGTGCAGTTTGGAATCCAAACGAGGCTAAATACGCGTTGATATTAGAGAAGGTTAAAAAAAAATACTTGCGGAGTCTGTACAAGAAGCAATATTTAAATTACCCTTACCTATACCCAACGCTATTTCTCCTGGGCGTGCTCGGATACGAGTCTCTAGAGGTACGGCGATACCTATCTGTAGTAAAGTTTGCGCTGGGTATCATCCGCAACTACACTGACTGCACAGGGCTAGTCGAGTCGTGCGACTGTACGCGCCATGCGGGCGGTGCCGCCTGCGGTCCGCGCCGCTGCTGGCGCGCCCGCCGGCGCGCACCGCCCTGCAGCGGAACGCACCAATTCCGACCGCGCTCTCTATCCTCAACTCAATGCTGAACGAACATCCCGAATGCGATTTGTTTCATACAAAATGGTTATATATTATAGATAAATGTAAGAGAGTGATAGAGTCATCGAAATGTATGTTTTAACTACCTACCTAATGTATCATTTGTAATTGTATGTGTTTTTGTACATTTGTAACGCTTTGGCGATTAGCTGTAAGTTATGAATGTGTACTGAATAAAATAAAATAAAATAAAATAAAAATAAAAAATAATGAAGATTGTTGCAATGTCATATTTTTCCTGTAATATTGATTGTGTATGTAGTAATATATGCCAATTAGCATGTTAAGTTAGATATGTGCAACTATTTTTAGGAATCTTAATATTATTATGATTTTCTTGTATATTCAAGTGTAAATCAGAGAGCTACGCTGAAATAAAATGCTTTTTATTTAATTTATTTACATTTATGTAATAATATGAATGTCACCGATAGAATATTTATACTGCGATAAACCACGTCCATAATAATTCTACATATGGAGTCTATGAATTACAATAATGACCAAAAAGCTCAACAGACACTCCGTAAACGTATCATCGTAAACAATTACAATTGCACCAGCGTACAGTTATGTCAACCATTAAAGGAGACATTAAAACAACCCGTATTATCAATGGATTAAAACCGGGTCCAAAAAAGCAGAATTTAGTGAGACACTCGGGCAGTGACCCCAAACCGGACTCTGAGACGTTTATTGTCAATAGTCACATGCATTTTTATTGACACGCCAAAATAAAAGTATGGTCATAATGTACGGTGCGGTATGACTTTGTATTGAAGTAGCTGTTATGGTTCCGTGGTTTGACAACTCTCTCTTGAAACTTACTGGGGCTGTATGCACTGCGCGTTAGAGCTGTAGGACCGTGAGGTGCGATGGTAACCTGTATGCTCACCGTTGGCCGTGAGGTCAAGCCTCCTCGGCGCTCAATAGTCCAAATTACTCTGGACAGGAAAAAAATACAAAAAGAGGGTCAAAGGATCTGTTCGACGTGACGTCACGAACATTATACAATTAAAGGCTAAAGGATGTTCGTCTCGCTTCTCTGCCAGAGTATTGGTAGCAATACTTACGGGGTTAGGGTAAATATGTGGGTTGCCGGTTTTGGTGATGGGAGTGCGCTTATGAAGTTTTCAAGGTCATATCGGTCCGGATCCGGAAGTACCTGTGTTTTCTAGAATTTTAATATAAGGAAAAAAGAACCCTTAAAGTAAAAACAGTCCATCGACTTGACCATTTTTTGTGCATATCATCATTTCACGCCTCACAGTGCCACTGTTTAACGGTGCAATGCTGTTGTTAAAATGTCTCGTTTAACTGGGGCTCGGTAAAGTCGCCTGATTATGATGTTTTCACCCACAAACACTTCGGGCAGTTAGTTTATTAAAATTAGCTGTGAACACATTTATATTGGGAATAAGTAAACATCCGATCCGAGTGCTCGACATGTCATAAGAAAATATTTAAATATTTGAATCACGATATTATGCTAATTTATACATCTACATGAAATATTGTCATGTGTTTTGGGAGAAGAGTATTTTACTAGTGTCTAATAGTATTTGTTTAACGTGGTCACAATGTCTTGAAAATTTCTTAGTCAATCTGATTGTAAGTGTCAGGTGCTATTGCTGGCAGTCCCAATAGATATCATCTCAGTACAAAACGGAATGACAAATATTGGGACTTTGAAATATTAACTGACCTAATAAATGTCAGCCCGCTTAAAAATATATTAATAACTTAATATTTAATAAGCAATTTATTTTGAAATTGGGATATGAAGCATCAAAGGCACAAATATTTTTCTTCGTTTAAATGCGGTTGCGGGTGATCTTATCTTATTAATGTCAATTTAAACTGTGATGACGAACACTGGTACAGTGTCGAGCACTAGGACGTTTACTTTAAGAAGTTTGCTGAAAGTTTGAGTAAATTTGCTGCTATACTGTCAATAAAGAAGTAGTAAGAAACAGTATTTTCCTTAAAACTAAGCGTGTATTTTCAGAGCATGATGAATAAATAAATGATTACGTATAAGACAAGCTTACACAAAGATTCCTTTTTGGGCTTGTAATGGGAGGAAAATCTATATAGATATTTCTGCACTGTAAGGACTATGCAGTTCGTTCTCTTCGATGCAATCAGTTCGGCCCTGGGATCTTCAGGGGAACACGTACAGTCAGCTGCAATAGTATATGACGCTATGAAGGCCGCAAAAATATGTGACACGCTCTTATGGCGGTACGGTACACACAAGACTGTGTCAGATTATTTTGCAGCCTTCATATAGTCCTATACTATTGCAGGTGACTGTACAGGGAGCGAGTAAAAATTAATACCACATACACAGGTTTGCTGTGCCTTGAAGCTGTGAAAAATCCAACCCTCTATATCAACGCAATCAAAAGATACGACCGTTTATGTCGCATTTTCCATACATTTGCAATCAACATAAATTTGCATTTGGAATCAAAATGTATAAGGTACTTCCCATTGACCTAGAATCACGAAATTTGGCAAAAGGTAAGAGCTTGTAGCACAAGTACAGGAAATAATTCGAAATCCGTATAATTGCCGCCGGAACCCTCGGTGTGCTCGGTCAAGTGACTCATCTGACTCACACTTGACCGCCTTTTTACACAATAATTTAAAAAATATATAAGACACCCCAGTAATAGACCATTGACAATACCAAGATAACCCGGCCAAGTTAATTGTCGTTATTAATTATTTACCCACTGTTTTAGCGAATAAACAACCAACTTACAGAAGTCGCGAACTACCGTAACTTAAATACAACATACAAGTTTATTCTTATAGAAGCAGATTCGCATAGTCAACTCTTCTTGATTGGATGTTGAAACATAACATTTATAATTGGCGATAGAAGTCCTCGTAAATACGCAAAATCTTTCGCACGCTGGTCGTTTATGTATTGTGAAATACGAGTTTAAAAATTATCTGCAAAGATACGTAAGTGTTCAATGACCATCAATTATTCAAATGTGTAAATTATTGTCTACAATTATTATTCAAGCCAGAAGTCGCTAGAATTTTTAATTACCTTTTCCACGTCAATGACGTACCCATAAATATATATTGGCACCGAGGGTTCAACGCCAAAGACGGGTGGGTTAATCGGTCACAGAACACAGAGCAACATAACCCTTAATGAACACTCATAAAATACAACTTTAGTTTTATTGTATATTTATTAAGATTTTCTAACGACGACATTACCTCATTCGCACATCCCAAAATTATATATATCTTTCTTAGTCCAACAAAAAGTCGGACGGATACACCCGATGACGTCGTGATGCCAATACCTTGTTTTGTTGTATCATGCATATTGCATCGACATGGTTTCTATTGTTTTCGCATAATTTTTATATGCATAATTCTATTTGGCTTAATCAATATAGTCATAATAAGTTTTAAGCATGTTATGGCATAGTCGAGTTTAGCATAATTTGACTTGGCCGAATTTAATTTGTCCGAATATTCGGTCACAGTTCGAACCTAACCTAACCCACTTTTTAGTAGGTAAGTATGCCAATATATTTTCGGACAAATTCGACATATTGTGCCTTACTTATGCCAAATTATTGAAATTATGTTTCTGCTTCATTATGATTCGGCAAAAATCGATATGCCAAGTCTGTTATGAGAAAAGAAATTATGCCAAATAGAGAGGGCACCCCAGTGACATAGGTAGATTTCGGAATTCTCATAAAGATTATTTATATTAAATTGCAACGGTTAACACTCACGTATTTTTATCACAATAGGCGTGACATGTTTCGTCTGCGTCGGGCAGACATCGTCGGACGAGTGGTGTTATCACCTTCGCGGCTAGGACATCACTGTCCCAGTCCGGCGTAGGTACCGGCTCGCGCGCGACGAAGCGGGAGCGGGGTGATCCGCGCAATCCGGCGCGTGAGTGTTAACCGTTGCAATTTAATATCAGTATGTCTCACGAAAGTTTAAATTATAAAGATTATTTATATTAATAATGTAAAGTAAAAATCATGGTCAAAAACAAACCGAAGTACCTAGTAAGGTCGCACAATATCGTTTTACGTTATCGCTTCAAAAACTATGTTAAGTTGTCTGTGTTTCCTGCGCCGTTAATGAGACCTTACGTATGCGCATCCTGCCAGCTACTAGGTCAAAAGCGCAATACATATTATTATGTATACGGTATACACTGACTGTGGGAAGGTAGCGTCCTCTGCTCCTTACTGTACTTAACCTTGCACCTTTTTTTTATTGACCGAGCGGAGGTGTCCTTGGGCAAATATGCTTTCGTATGCTCCTAAAAAAATTAATGATTCAAACAGACACAGAGAAAAAATGTTATTTAGGCACCCATATTCAAACTACGTTATCTCTCCCAAGCAAATATACTGATATAATTCACAAACTCGGCCGCTATTTTTCAAATCCGGAAATACGGGTTAAGAATGACTCACACTAACACGGGACGGGGCGGGACGGGAAAATCTGTCAATTTCTATAGAAAGAATCACGTGATAGCTTGGAGCCCTCGGATGTCACGTGAGGCTTTCTATAGAAATTGACATATTTTCCCGTCCCGCCCCGCCCCGTCCCGGTCTAGTGTGAGTCACCCTTTAATGTTAATATTAACAATCTCAAACTTTGTGTCCCTGAATTGTCATCACACAAGAAGTAAACTACATAGTACATTTAGTATCACATTCTTATATTGCTCAATCCATTAAATCCCAATTAATGACACAATCTGCAACAATATACAAGCATGTAACAATACGCTGGTTCTCACAACTATGTCATCACAATCAATCAAGACATATTTTACAGCAAAAACGCTTCCGTTTGTTACTCGTATGAATTCCAGTGATGTAACAAATCCACCGAGATCATCTCAAAAACCAAATTTCTTGAAATATTCCAGCCAAAAGCGATGCAGATTTATGTTTAGATTTTGATAGCACATACTGTCTTCTTCTTTTAAATAATGGTTTCTGTCCGAGTGTTGGCCAATTTTGCCAGTGTCACGTATTATACATATTATATAAATAGAATAGTACTCGTATAATGCCACTTGGGCGATGACACAGAGTCTGCTACAGTTGTCTCGGTAATTGGCCTCGCTCTACGTTAAGTTTATAGCTATAAGACTTAAAATATAGTTTCTCAGGGGGCCAAGATCCCGGGATTGCCGCTTGATGACTAAAGGAGTGACTGAACTCGTTTGAAGATTAATTCTTCATTAGCTGTATACTGCTTCGTTAGTTTACTGCACAATTAGCTATCAAGTTTACACATTAAAAAATATTTTGCAAACAAGAAACAAAAAACTATTCCAGAGACTCTATCGCCATCTTGAGTAACAAACCCAAATCCCAGCACACACTGTAAATACTGTGTTTATTATTTATTATTATTATTGTAGTTTTGGGCTAATAAAGATGCCGCGTCGACCAGTTGTGATTTATTGTGGCAGCCCTTTATAATTCATTACTGATTCCCGTTGAGTCCAGAAAGTTCCAGATTTTTTGGGCTGTAATGTTGTGTATCTCATGAGGTTGCAGTTCGTGCCTACCAAGGTGGATACTTCTTTTGTGCATTAGTGGTCCGCAGGAGCAGAGGATGTGCATCGCGGTTTCCTCTGTTTCCTGGCAGTCTGTTTCATAGAAGTCTGACGTTTAAAATAAGAAGTTTGACAGTTAATTTGCTTGAAAAGGATAACGTGGTTTGAATTTCAGTTTAACCTATGTCAGGTCACACATCTTCATAAGTGCTGACTTAATTTGCGATTGTAGAGTCCGTCAATGCTAAGTTTCCTAGATTTTGATAGCCGAGGCTGTGAACGTGTTAAGTAAACATCATAATTACATAGAAGTTTGACGTTTAAAATAACACTTTAAAGTTTGAGAGTTCATTTGCTTGGAAGAGATAACATGCTAGTCTATGATGGTTGGGTTTTTATCGTTTACCGACGTTGCTGTCACGTTCTAACAAGTATGTATGTGCGAAAGTGACGCATAGCAAGATAAGCGATAAAATGGCAACCATGCTAACCCTGCTGGTTATGCAGGATTCTGCTACATTATAATCACTTTTAGGGTTTCGTACCTCAAAAGGAAGAAACGGAACCCCAATGGGATCATTTCGTTGTCCGTCCGTCTGTCTGTCAAGACTCTTTATCTCGGGAAGGAATAGAGGTAGCAAATTAAAATTAATACCACATACGTCAACGCAATGAAAAGATGCGGCCATTTATGTCGCATTTCCCAGACATTTGCAATGGAAATCAAAATGTATAGGGTACTTCCCGTTGACCTAGAATCACGAAATTTGGCAAAAAGCAAGAGCTTGTAGCACAAATACAGGAAAAAACCGAAAACGGTATAATTGCCGCGCACTAAGAGCTCCAAGCCACCAGTATTTTTAAATATCTTATTCGAGCATAGTGTTGTATTGTATTACAACCGTATAGTCTGTATTCAGTCAAGGTTATATAAATAAAGTTACTTCTTACGTTCAGTCTAATTTCTTGCAATTTGCATAATGTCTGACACAGCCACTGACATCACAGAATTCCGTAAGATTTAAATGCTTGACACTAAGCTCCAACACAGGATTTATTGCCAAATCAAAAATCATAATCGAGACATAGTGTTCGATTTAAGCGCGTCCCACGTCCGCCCACAGAGAGCGTTCTTATTTACTCGTAAAGTCAGTGCATTTCGCTATAAAACTGAGTTACGTGAGGTTAATAAACGTTTATTGATATTTATTTAAAGAACACACAAAATAGATTAGGTACAAAAGATTCTACTTAAAAAATGCATTTTTACTGCCCCTTTAAACTTTTATTTTCAACTGGTTTTTGCGTTTCGTTTTGTTTAAGTTTTGTTGAACTCGTTTTTTTTTAAGATTAGTAAAATAACGGTCAACCTTGCATACGTTTTATCAATTATTTCAGTCATCTCTAGAAAATATTAAAATAAGACGACTTATTCCCATTGTTAACGTTACGGTGAAGAAATTAAGAGGCAAATAAGCCAGCGTTTAAATTGTTTTCCTAAAAATCTCACGATTTACAAATCTTAAAAAAAAAACGAGGTAAACTTAGTATTTCAAGAGATTTTAATGTACACAGTCGGTTCGCAATAAATATAAAATAATGAATAATGTATTAATTCTGATAGTCAAGGAATCGTCATCAAAATTACCAATTATCAAGTTAAAAACATACCAGAAGTCTACACTTTACGCTCAAAAATAATTAAATACATTTTTGTGTTCGAATTGATCTCATTCGTCAATGTCTATTACGTGAAGTCCAAATAAATGGCAGGCAATAAGGAAGCCGAAAAGATCAACCGCAAATGATACAAGACATATGTCCACACTAGTCTTCATAAACGTTAGTATAATTGGAATGAATTGCTCAAACATTATGATCCAAACTTATTGAATCAAACTAATATTTTCAATATGACCTGTGTTCATTTATATTCGCATAAATATGAGTCTTTTCGAAACCTAGGGTAACGTAGTCTGTATACTCGATTAATCCGTTTTTAAAGGTTAAGTATTTATAATGGTTTATTATATCAAATATCATTTGTATACTCTTGATACTGACGATACTGTGATACTTGACAAAATTCACAAAGAAACAAAATCTTCCGTAAGCCTAGGAAATTAAAGATCGAATGGTGTAGAATCGGATTGTGTAGATAATTTCGAGCATGTTGGTCTGCATAGCTTACACTAGTTATTCCAGTGTAACAGGTATCGCCCGCGGTATCTAACTTTTTATCATCACTGGCAATGCCCAGCCTTCTTGCATAACTTAGCTTATTGACAGAACATTAATCCCATTTGACGGGTTGGTCAGTATTTTGACAACACAGTGGACGGTCTGACAGTTGTCAACGATCTCTTTAGTAAATCGGTCTAGGAATCACTGAAGGTCAGTTTTATACAGAGTTCCAAAGTGAGTTTCTCAATTCAACACCACAGACCACAGAGCGCTCTGTGTTTAACACAGATGAATCGATTATGATATCCCATTTTTGGGTTCTTAAATAAATATTCTCGAGATTGGTTAGATTTTGTTTTTTTATCTAATAATAGAATTCATGAGACCTCTTCAATTCTGAAAGGCATACAGTCCGTTCCTGCTAAGTTTAATTCGATTACTTTTCTTAAGTTAATTATTGACATGTTGTAGCAGAGAGCTTACTGTAGTTTCTATAATTTGGACAATCACGAAAACTCTTTTGGCCAAATGCTCTGCTCATTCGGTGCTATACTTTCAACACATTTCGTTCCATCCACAATTCCACACCAATCTTGGCATGTTATTTGTTTCCACAGGTCATCAATGCCCGCTGTATTGTCTGCGTTATTATGCTTTGTAAGCGATTCGGCACGGCGCGATGCGTGCCTAACGTTTGTTGGTCAGGGATAAACATATTCTGTTATACATTTGAATACCTACATTGAGATGTATAACAGAATATTTAATTGTAGCTGATTCAACAAATCGAGGTTAAGTAGCGCTGTGGCACTTCTTCGGCTTGTCCTGAGGATTTTATGATGACTCAGAAGGAGAATAGCAACATAACCACGATCCAGAGGATTTGATAAAAGAAAGGCCTACCTACCTACCTACTGGTAAACATGCCTTGAAAAATCCAGAAGAGTAGGTATCCTAACACAAATACGTTCATTCGAACCTACTGACCAAGTTATGCCAATTGCAAGTTATGCAAATTTGCGATTGCTAAGCATTTAGCATCATGCTCGAAGGTCGAATCTTCGAAAGCAAAACCGAACGGAAACAGGAGGCTCGTCAATCAATCAGTGAGTAATCAACGCGTCGAATAACCGCGTTACGTGATTTCAGTTAGTTAACGTCCTGTCGACACGCAACGTTGCAGCCTTGCTATTTGTTTATCTAGGGGGAGATCATCACACACTCGCACATATAAACTGACGCCTGCATTCTCAAAAGGGGAGTAAACTGTTTAAACATTTCCAATTTTAGCAAAAGGGTTTAAAGATAACCATTCGGGGTCGAAACTCTTGGTCCATGGGGTCCCAGCGCACGCAAGTTTTTCGTAGAAATCGCGAAACGTCTGGTTGATGTAACTGGTGACCGAAGAGCTGGTGGCTTCCTCGCACAACGTATCAGCATTGCGATACAACGAGGAAATGCTGCCAGCATCCTAGGTAAAATGCCTCAAGGACCTATTTTAGATTTAAGGTAGGTAGTTACTAGTTAGGTAAGTTACACTTACTGTATAGATTTCGAAAATAAATGTTATTCCCAAGATAACTAAATTGTGATATTGCAGTGACAGATTTGTAACTTGTAACCCATATCCCACATTCGACTTGAACGATACCCGTAGGAGGAAATAGGGTGGTGAAATTCCTTACCCGCCAACATATAAGGAAATCATGGAGTGAAGTAGGAGCTTATAGTGGGGGATAAATCGAGGGTTTGTATTGTTGTTATTATACTTAAAATTTGCTTTGTAGAATGTTGACTTCTGTTTTTAGTCAGATGAAAGGATTAACGAATCTTTCTCCAGAATCAATCCTCAACGAATTTCTCGTGTCAGCTGTTCTAAGATCCGAAGTTATCAAACGAATTATCTGTCAGCTGTTCTAAGGTCTGAATGATTAAAAGACTTCGGAAGGAATCTAGGGAATGCTGGATGGTTGTAGAGCAAGATAATGCTTTTATAAGTATAGTCTGCGCCGACCACCTCTGTTCAAAGCTGAAGACGGCAACAAGTGTAGCAGCAGTGAAAAGAGAATTCGACTTAAGAACAGGATTTGTGTGACGTCGGTGAATATTTAAAAACAAATACAAATAATTTATTTTCTTGAACATAACAATGAACATAGGATACAAAATTAGGCACTGACAAAGGAAAAAGGTAGGCACAGCTTAGCTGGTTCTAAGCCCATCAAAGATCAATCAAAGAGGAAGAAATCACAATTTAGGTATAATAAGGTAATGAATAAAACGGGTACACGGTACACGATAATTTTATAAGAAATATTTTAGGCACAAATTTTTGCTTCTAGTTAAAAAGTTTAATAGAGTCCGTCAATTCAATGATTATTTTCCTAGATTTTGATGGCACAGGCTGTGAAACAGTTGAGTAAACGTCATAATTACATAGCAGTTCGACGTTTAAAATAACACTTTAAAGTTTGACAGTTATTTTGCTTAGAAGAGATAACTTGGTTTGACTCTAGGGGTACTTTCAAATCAAATCAAAATATTTTTTCATGTAGGCATGTTACAGTGTACTTTTGAACGTCGAATTAAATTTCTTTGAATGACAGAAGACAGGAAGTGTTAACTTCACAACTCGAAAACGAATATGTCAGGGAAAAAGTATGAGACATAACTAGCACATCTCGTTTCACGAATCATAGAGCTCTATCATGGAAAAATAAACTGTTGGTTGGTACCTATACCAAATTTCTCTGAAAGAAAAAAAAGTGGAAAAAATCATGACTTGACGGGACTCGAACTCGCGACTCTGAGATACCAGCTCGTCACTCTTCCAACTGAGCTACCAAGACCACACCCGTGTCCCCGAATTTCTCCACCATATCGTATGGTGGAGAAATTGGGGTGGAGAAATATCCAAAAATACCTAATGGTAAGTAGGTAATCTCTTTGATATGAATAACGTTTTCCAACCAAAACTGCTGGAACCCATTACGTCAGAACGGAATACTTGAATAGGTTTATTTTCAATAAAACGTAAAGCCAATCTGCCCAATATGACAGTTTGACCCTATTTATCGCATAACATAAACCACTGGGATTTATGCCCTAAAGGCAGGTTTACACTGAACAAGTTAGTTTAGTACCTAGCTGGTTTTTGCATTTATATAGAGTTAATAATCAAATGTCATAAATGCCGATTAAATACCTACCTATCTATCTTACCTTAATGAAGAAATTTTTCTTTACGTAGAAAATAAAGGATTAGAACCCAAAAAAGAGCAGAGACCAATAAAATTGTGATTAAAAATTAAAGGCGGCTTGAATAACTTTATGTAATCTTGCAAACACTGAGAGGAACGCAGTGAACGACGTAATTTGTACTGTTATTGACCACGTCCTAGTATTATAATTACATTCTTTGGGATCAAAATTACGGCCAAAAGTGCAGCTCGCCTACTGTTGCAACGATCTCTCACAGAAGGGAGTTGACCGGAGCCAAGGTCTCGTGACGCACATCTAAATGACATTAACCTATTTCTCTGCAAAAACTCGATTAGTGGCCAAGCAGAAAATATGGCCATCATTTCGGTACATCTGAGGAAAAAACGTCAACCCGCTCCCACGAATAGGTATCAAACCTCGAAATGCATTTCCGTTGCGAATTATTTTAAAATTCCAATAAGAATTTTGAGTCATTTCCTTGGAATTTATCGGTAATAAGGATACGTTACAGGTAAAGTTATAGTTAGATGTTTTGTAATCGCCTCGGATTACCTGTCAGAGTTGGTTAGGAACCAGTTTTGCTTGATCAAGGTAATGTATTGTTGGGCTTATTAGAATGTTGACTGCACCGAGTCTACGGTTGTTTCGGATATTGTCAAACTTATATTGTGTGCATCTATTATTTTCCATTTTAAGTACTGTTATCTGTTTAGGTGGTAACAGTGAGTAGTAGCTGAGCCAGCTGAGGAGACTTAAGGCAAAATGTATGGTGTATAGATAACTTGAATGTGTTTACGAGTTCTTTCGTTGAGCAATCCAGGAGGCTGCGTGGTTCAATAACTCGCCTGCCGCGTTCGGGGCACCTTTTCTTCGCTACATTCCACTGGGCCGAGCAAGGCCGGAGAGATTGCTCATTGAAAAGCCCACAAATTAGGCGTTACAAAACAATCACCGCAATAAATGAAGTATCAAACATTTAAATTGCATTTCGCAACTTATTGTTGACAAATGTTACCCGAGAATGCGACTTGCAAAAGTCTAACCCTTTAGCGGAGAAGTTAACTAGTAAACTAGCTTATAGAGGCTGGGCCCTTCGCAACTCGGCCGCGTACACTCACCTTTATACTCGCTTGCATGTAGGTATCCAAGGAGCTAAATGGGAATGAAACACTTTTGTCAGATGGAACTTTTGTTATCACGGTAAACGTTAAGCACAGTTGCACTGTTTCCGAACGCACGGCGAGTTATTGATGAGTCGATGTGGGCGTAGGTCCGCACCCCGCGCATGTCCGGGCGCTACTGAGTGAGGCTGCGTCGGCGCAGCTCGCGGGGCGGGAACCGGCCCGGCGGGTCGCCCGCGCCGCGCACCCAACGGATGGTCAGGTTTGTTTCGTTACCTTTATTGTTTTGTCAAACGAATAGGTAAGTAATCCTTTTACGCCAAATTATGTAAGAACATTAGCTTTTATTAACATTAGAAGTGTAAACTATACTTTAATATTAATTTAACGCCTCCATGCAGTGATGGTGCAACGAGCAGCTTTTGTTGTATCGTAATGCTATTGAAATTAATGAAATGATGCCCCTATTTCGAACAGATGAAAGTATGATTTTGCGCTTATGCAGGTTCTATCCGCTCCCTACTCGTCTTAAGTAGGTATTTCTTAAGACTTCTACAGCTTGGAGTAAGTATCTAAGTAGACGGCGTTCTCACTCTACCGTATTGCTGGGTCACTTTTCCCGTGTAATCGAGCCTTATAGGGACTAGTTCTTGACTTCTGACAGCGTTGTCATCTGGTCTTAGTACTACTGTAGCTGCTAGCTGTACAATGTATACCCACCCTTAGTTAAAGCGTTTTCTCATTATCCAATTCGATATCGGGAGTAGGATCCTACATTCGAAATTCAAAATGATAATTATATAGGTATGCATCCGATAATTTCGGCAAGACATCGAGCTCCATGGAGTCAGAGATATTTTTTTTTTATTTTTTGCTTTAGTTTAGTAGCAAGTGAAATAAAAAACTATGTTGTTTTACGTGTTTTAATACCTACTAAAGTTAGTAATTATGTAAACACCCATGTGACATAAAATTTATCTAAGTAAATCAGATTTTAATAAATTAGCCGAATAGGGTTCATTGCCACCTGTGAAACAAAAAAAAAACACAAATAAAAAAGTAGTACCACTTTTTACTCAAACGTGGATAACTTTTTTCTGGGGGTAGATAGAAATATGACTGTTTATTAATATAAAAGTTCAGTTTTTTTGGCAGGTTGTATATTAAATTGATTACCTTGGGATTAAATTAACGATCTAAAATAACAGAAGGGACTGCCATAGGTACGATTTAGCCGGTTAAATCGTACCGTCGTCATTCAAACTGTATTAGTTAAGCAAGCATTATAAATGTTAATTATTTATTTTAGATTCTTTCTTTTTTTTTTTTTATTCTTTTTTTTTATAGAGGCTTCTGTACACACGTTGTGACAATGCCAGCCTCATAGGAGAGCGCACGGGGGTTACTAGCAATCAGACCTAAGTGCAAGATATTTTTTTAAATATGTATATACTTTCTTAGCTTCCTCTGATAGCGGTTGAGACAGCACAATATTTATGGATAATGCACTATCTAAAATATTTCCTAATATATTTTTCCGATCATTTTGGCTTTTGGTACATTCTATTAGTATATGAACTAGATCATCTAATTTGTTACAATTCTCACACAAGTTAGAATCTCTTTTTTTCATAAGGTGATAAAACTTATTACATGGTACATGTCCCGACCGCAATCTGAGTGCACACGTTACAGTCTCCCTATTAAGTCTGGCATTATCAAACCAAGGAGCGCGACTGGGTCGCCCTTGGACGGTAATATACCATATACCCTTTGCAGCCGAATTTTCTTCGAATCTCTCGTTCCACTTATTTAAACATACATTTCTAATCTTCGGTATTAATTCTGTTGCATAGGGTTTACACTCAAGATCTGTTCCTTTATTAATAGATTCATGTGCAAAATCATCCACAATTTCATTACCTCTAACACCTACGTGAGATGGAATCCATTGAATCTTTACACAAATATTTTTATGTTGCAAATCATTTATCATCTTCAGTGCTTGGTAGGCTATCGACATTCCTCGGTTGCCCGAGACACATCGAGCCAGGTGTTGTAGTGCACTCTTTGAATCTGATAAAATTACTACATCTTTATTATTTGCAAGTTCATTGTAATAAGCTAATGCTTTTTCGATTGCCAATAATTCTGCTCTCATTATGCAAGACTCCTTGGGTAGCTTAAATTGTTTATTAATGTTAACTTGAGGATCAAAGAATGCACTACCAACACCGCTAGCGGATTTGGATCCATCTGAATACAATTTATAAAAGCAACTATATTTTTGTCGTATTATTTCCATCGTTTTCTGTCTTAATATTACACTAGTATTACTCTTTTTTGGAAGATCCATATTAGGTAAGTTGCACTCAATACATGAATTAATGTTTATATATGATACCCATATGCCTAATTCGAACATATCTAGTATATTCTTTTGGGATCTGTGAATATCTTCGTGAGCTAGTTGATTATTCACATTTACTAATATTGGTTTAGATTTGTTCGGCCAATATCTATATTGACAAAGAGCGCTTAGTTTTTTGAGTTTATCTATAAAGTCAATTTCATCTACTGTATGTATTTTAAGCAAATATCTAAAAGCTAACCATTCCCTACGAATGCTTAATGGAGGTAGACAGAGCTCACTCTCCATTACATGAATAGGTGTAGTTCGAATGAAACCACCACAGATTCTCATGGCTCGATTTTGGAGTACGTCCAGCTTCAGTAAGTTGCTTTTAGCGCTAGTTCCATATAGGAAACTTCCGTAATCAACCCTGCTCCTAATCAAAGAAATGTATAATCTACGAAGGTGTTTCTGATGAACTCCCCATGATGCACCCGCTAAAACCTTTAAAATATTAAGATATTTGTATATTTTGCTGCAAGTTTCTCTAATATGAATAGTCCATCGTAACCCTGAATCAAGCCATAGCCCTAGGTATTTGATTTTGGCAACATTTTGGATGATTTTGTCTTTCACTTTTATTTTAACATCTTTTCTTTTCTTTCCCCTTTTAAAAACACAAATTTTTGTTTTATCTTCAGATAGTGACAAACCAATATCATCCAAATCTGTTGTAAGATTAGTCAAGGCTATTTGCAAGTTTTTCTCAGAATTACTGTTATCAAGGTATGTATACAAAACAAAGTCGTCTGCGTATTGTGAAACCATGACCTTAGGGACATTCTTACATATATTAATGGTCGCAATGTTAAAAAGTAAAGGAGATAAGGGATCTCCCTGGGCTAAATCTATTCTCGTGGTTCTAGCGCTTACTTGGTTACACGTTCCCGAAATTTGTAACTGACGGTTTGACAAAAACTTCCAAATGTAGATGCAAAGTCTCTGATCAATGCCGAAACTGCTTAACATTTTAACAAGATTTTTAACATATACATTATTGTACGCACTGTCAATGTCTACAAAGCAAGCTAAGGTGGGAATTTGTTTGGAAAATCCAATTTGGATGTGACTTATTAAGCTACATAAATTATCCAGGCATGAGTGTGCTCGTCGAAAACCTACAGTACCAGAAGCGAATAATGCCCTGCTTTCAAAATACCACTCCAGCCTTCTCATAATAATTAGATGAAAAATTTTACATGGACAGGATATAAGTGATATCGGACGTAATGAGGAAGATAAGGTTGAGTCTCGACCAGGTTTTACAATGGGTAACACTTTCACTTGTTGCCATTGTTTGGGAATTTTAGCCTCTCGTAAAATCCAGTTATATAATCTAACTAAAAACTGCTTCCCATTTGTAGGCAGATAAAATAACATCGAGTAAGATATGTTATCAATTCCTGGAGCGGTGTCCGTTTTCTTTAATGCGTTTTCTAGTTCAGCTAAGGTAATCTCTCTGTCTAGATTTCCGGTCACAAACTCAGTAAATTCTGGTGGTGCCTCTTGCGCAGTGTCAGGTGTAAGAGATCGGAGAAGTTCTTCAGCTTTTTCAGAATCCACACCATTACCTGGAGATCGACAACTCCTCATCCACCTCATCTTTCGCCACATTTCGCTTGGAGAGCTTTCCTCATCTATGCTCGAGCAAAATTCCGACCAATTCTTGGAGCGCGCTTGCTGGATCATTTTTCTTGCCTGTAACACTTTGTCTTGCAATCTATTATAATTGTCTGGAGTTGGGTTTCGCCTTAATTGAGCTAAAGCTAGACGTCTTTCGGCAACTATTTTGGAGATGGAAGAGTTCCAGTATGGTTTCGGTATAAATTTATCATTTGGCTCTGTGCACAGTTTGATCCATGGGATCGATTTTTCAGCTGCGTCGTTAATGTGATGTAAGAAATAATCGTAACATTGCTGGACACAGTCAAATTCACCAGGATCATGAAAAGCTGCTTCTAGGAGTTCGCTATAATCTTTCCACTTCGCTTCTTTGAGATTACGCTTTTTATTGTAGATCCCAGAACTGTTATAACCATATGTTATCTTAATAATTACATGGTCACTTCCTAAAGTTTCATTGGTAGTTTTCCAGTTTGTTTTAATAACAATATCTTGGGAAGCAAACGTGGTGTCAGGAGAAGACTGCTGTAGGAGACCATTAACAACACGGAGTCTAGTAGGGTTTCCATCATTCATACATATGTATTCATGTTCAAACATTGATTTATACACAATTTCTCCTTTTCGATCTGTCTTATATGACCACGATAAATGATGAGCATTGATATCGCCAGTGATTAAAGTTTCTGCGCTGTACAGACTAAAAATCTGATCCCAGTCCATTTGAGTTATATTAATTCGAGGTGGGCAGTATAAATTAACAATATATTGGAGGCCTGGTACATTTAAGATCTTAACTGCTACCACTTCTATATCTTTATTATGTAAGGCAACGTTGGTAACTGTCATCTTTACTGATTTATGAATGAATATACACACACCTCCATAGGAATCTTCCCTGTCAAACCTTACAATGTTGTACCCACTGACTTTAATTACGTCTTCTTCGCTTAGCCACGTCTCACTTATCAGAGCTATGTGTATTTTATCTTTATTTAACAACAACTGCAAATCCGGTATTTTCCGCCGTAAACTATTAGCATTCCATTGTATAATGTTTAACAGGTTCCGTTTTGGTCCGTATTTATCCATTTTGATTGGCACCTAAAAATCTCATCAGTATACCCATATTAATGTACTTTCTAAAATACTCTACTGCTTCAATAACTATATATTCTATTATGTTTCGTACCTTCTCTCCAATTTCGCAATCTGAAAACATGATTTCTTTCATCATCTCCCATAATCTCTCTAGTAACTTTTTATCTCGCATTTTTGTAATGTTTTCCTGCCTAGTGTCACTATCTTTTTCTTGGTCTACATCCATGACTTTTTCTTCGTTGTCTGTAATATTCTGTACCTTTTCACTGGTGTTGGGTTTCGCTATTCTTCTTTTAATTTTTTTGTTATCATTATTTATTTCTTGTGTTTTTCCATTCAGCTGGGACAATGTTTTCATACTTTTTTCTTTAACTAAATCGGCATAACTATTTCTTCCATTATTAGTCTTCACCAACTTATCATTATTGTTGTTTTCTGGTTCAATATTATTGATTTGAATTGCTTGTACTGGTATTTCCTGTTGTCTCTCAGTAGATTTTTCGATTTGACAATTTTCATTATATTTCATTAACGCTATTTTATATGAGCATTTATGTTCAGACATTATTTCCCTAATTTTTCTCTCTTTTTCGAACGTCGGACAATACCTTTTAAACATCGCCATGTGCTTACCTTTACAGTTTACGCATTTGTAATCGATTGTTTCACAATTTTCGTGGTTTTGGCTACATTTTGGGCATACATTCATCTTCGATGGGCAGAATATTCTGACATGTCCAAATTTCCAGCATTTTGAGCACTGTGTAACAGGAAAAATAAATGGCTCCACTTTCATCCTTGTCCCATATACATATACATATGGGGGAGAAGTTTTGCCCTTGAAAGTTATTTTAATAGTTTCACACTCAACCCATTTTCCATCTTGATTTTTCTTCTTAAGCCTTTTTATGCCAATTACTTCTACATCGCTTGTCACAATTTCTTTCAAACTTTCTTCACTTTCATTTAAATCTATTTCTTTGATTACACCATGATTTTGAATTATTTCATCGGTTTTTCTGCACGTCCATCCTTTTCCTTTCAAAGTTTCAGATGTCATAAGCTTTGACAGAGATATTTCATTCGTGCTGCGAACCAGAATCTTGTAAGGGCTCTTATAAATCACTTTGGTTATATCAGTAATGTTTTCTTTATTTAAAATCCTCGCGATTCCGATTTGTTTTGGTAATGCTTCTTTGGCAGTAATCGCAACCTCGAAATATACTTCATTGTTTGTTTCTTGATCTTGCCTTGACCCGGAATCGTTTAGCGGCGAAACTAAAACCCTAGATCTTTTTCCCTTCTTCCCCACCAGCCTAAATCCATCCTCATCTTCATTTGAGCTAGAACGACCTCTCTTTGCCCCAGCACCGTTTCCGTTATTTTCTTCTGGTAAAACAGTATTTTTCGTGCCCATATCATTATCATCCCATTCGAGATCAGAATCTCGGGCTTGTTCATGTATCCCTGCTACTTCCCTCATAAACTGTCGATAATCCTCATCGTCGTCATCATTTAAATTGCCCATCTCGATGCCAAACACTTTTTTTTTTCAAGTGGGTAGGTTTAACATAACCTGCCCCGCACTTACGAAATACTTAACTACCACTTCAATGTTCGCTTCCAGATAGTTTAGAACACGAAAAAGATTCAATATGGACCATATATCACTTGCTCACATAAATAATACTAGAACAAAACTATTACGGAATAAATTAACGCAAAGTACTACGGGAAGATGTTATCTTTACGACGTACCGCGCGTCACTATGTATTTTAGATTCAAATACCCATTTTTATATCTTTGCACTGAAATGGCACTGATACAAGTCATAAATCGTTGGTTGGTTAAATCGTAACTATGAGCGTGAGCTATGGTACGATTTAACCGACCGGGTATTTTTTTTAAAATAAATATTATAAAATATATATAACCATAAAACATAGACAATTTCTAAACAATGTGACAACTAAGTAAAGCTGATAAATATTGTAGGGAAATACTGCTATTTTCTTATTTTTAATCTATTTATATCACAAGTTATACAATAACCAAATCACATACAAAGTTACATCGAGTCCGACGAAAATCAATTTTTGTCTCTCTCAAGTTTATTCTTGACTTATTGTAATTTTTTAATTTGATAACTGATGCAAGTAAAATAGGTGGTTAAGTAGGAAATCTAAAGGTGGTAAGATTTAACTGGCGCTACGATATAGCCGACTCTCCCCTATATGAGTATTTTTCTATAAAATGAGCTAACGGGGGTCCCAAGTGGTCGATAAGTCTAATAAGTGCCTTATGGCATCAAAACTTTAAACATTATAGATTAGTTAAATGATTAAATAAATGCAAATTTTAGTCTCTGTAGTCCTATCCTACATCCGATATCGGATAGGATAATGTGAAAACGACCCAGAGGTTCTAGTTGGTAAATGAAGTAGTTATAGTTACGTACTAGTACAGCAGTGCACACTGCCTTATTGACCTTGTTCATAGTTGAATGAAACTCAAAATATAATGTAAGTAGGTAAGTAAGTAGGTACTTATTTGATATTAGGTACTTGTAGAATCTATTATTTACCCAACCTAACCAACATACAGAATTTGAATGGTCCTAACATTTAGGTAAGTATTTTATTAATGAGGCAAGACCAAGATACACTATTATTTGCCACTACAAAGCCCGTCTAAGCTAAGTTTCCTAGATTTTGATAGCACAGAACAGACTGTAAAAGTGTTAAGTATACGTCATAATTTCATAGAAGTTTGACGTTTAAAATGATACTTCGAAGTTTGACAGTTCATTTTCTTTTAAGATTTACCGTGGTTTGTCTCTACTCTACTACCGAAGTGCTAATTTTAACACCTTCATGTTAAACACAAGCCTAACAAAACAACAAACAATAATAATAAACGCCAAAGTTAAGTTGCACGAAATATACCTAATTAGACAGCATTAATTGCATGTAATAAAGGGATATCCGCCATTACCTAATATACCTTTATAATTAGTATTTATTACAAAACAGTGAAAGTTTCAATTTCTTACATGAATATCTGTATCATCTACTAATGTTTGATTCACAAACAACAAAAGTTACGATCGAAAGGAACAATACGAGTCGATTGCGCAATCAATTTCTGATTGGTTTCAGTAAAAAGTACCACGTTGTCGTTTCTTCATAAGGCACTATGCCATGGAGATTCGTTTAGAAATGTACCTTATCAACCAGCGACGAAGGGGTACCTTTTACTTAAATCAAACACATTTCTTTAGCTAATTATGAGTTGAATAAAAACTTTGAAAGGTTCCTCCATATTGCACGCTCATTCGCGTAACATCTAGACTTGTTTACACTTTGGTTATGACTGGTGCTTGCATTGTTATTCACATAATAATGAGCTTAAATAATAATCTGGTGCCGGAAGCCCTCATCGAATGATACGCTCGAATGAAAACTAGGAAGGAAAATGTGGCATATCTCATCAATAAGATCTAAAGTCATATAAGTATACTTCATGCACCAAAGTGTAACATTTGTTATACAAAGTACCAATGGTCATGCGTTTTTAGAAATAATTACTTAATAATAATAATAATAATAAGGGACGTCACTTCCCATTCAGCTCGCCACAAGCTGCCCTGGGGGTATACATACAAATAATAATAATTCATTTAATAATAATAATTCATTTATTGCATAGAAATCATGTGGTACAAAATAGGTGTTACATTAGGGTTGTTTCACACATGAACCCCGTTGGGGCACAGCAAGTATTTCTTAAAAATAAACCTATAACTAGGAAGTACAGGCGCATGCATCTAATTAAGTTTATAACATTTTATTTGTTACATATATTCTAGAGATAAGATTTAAAGCATTTATTAATTTATAATTCTATAGATATCCTATTAATTTATACATTCATACTATTATATTTAATTATCTATTATTATTAATAATAATAATAATAATTAGAAAATATATATTAATTGGGATAGACATAATAATTCATAATTTTATAAGATATATGTTAAGTACATTAAATTATTATTGTTTCATAATTATTATTTATTTGTTTTTAAATACGGTTTCACAGTAGGTAGTATTATTAAACTGGCATTATATTAGATTTTTCATTATATATTATTTTATTTTGGCAGATATTCATCATTCAGGTACTCGTCTATGGAATAATAACACTTTTTGAGGAGTAAACTTTTTAGTTCCCTCTTGAACACATTATCGTTTATTTGAGTTCTATTTTTTTCTGGTAGGTTGTTAGCCACAAGTATGCATCGGTAGTACGGGCCTTTTTTGTACATTTCTAATTTTGTAGCGGGTAGTTGCAGCTGAGTTTCCTCGTTTTTTCTTCGTTGTGAATTTACGGTTTTTTTTGTGAAAAGGTACGAATTGTTCCTAACAAAGAGTGCCGCTTCCAGTATGTATATAGATGGCAATGTAAGGATATTTAGTTTAGCGAACTGCGGTCGGCAACTGTTTGGTATCTGCGTGTTGGTGAGTATGCGAATACACGTTTAGTATGCGAATACACGTTTGCGAACGTGATGCGAACTTACTCCGTTAGTTAAAAAAATATGTCGTCGTCATCCCCTTCAACTTTTGAACCGTACACCAATCCGATTCGATCCGGAATTATCTTTCAGTTTTTATAGAAACAATCACGTGATAGCTCGGAGCCCTCGGAGGTCACGTGACGTTTTCTATAGAAACTGACAGATCGTCCGGGATCGTATCGGATTGGTGTAGTCCATAAGTCCGAAAAAAATCTTGAAAAAAAAGTACCCTGAAGAAGTTCAATACAAAAGGGGTCGCCTCGCACTATTTCCCCTCTGCCATTCTACGCAGAATTAGCCATGCTCACCCACGCAAAACTTGGGAGAATCGTTTTGTATAGAAAATGTCATACAAGGGTACTCCTGTTGTCTATGCTCTATGCTTGAACAAATGAAGGTCAAACCTACCACATCAACATTATGCTACATACATTCGAACAATAGTGCTACATGACTTATGTCACCGTGGGCGTATTATATCTGTATAAGTAATTAAGTATGTACTTCAGATTCATATGTCGTTTCGACTATTCTGTATGTCAAATGAATGTTTTTTTAAATACTACGGCGCCTACGTCGGTGCCTATTCCTTCGGGGAAACCTCGGAAGGGCTCATTCCACAGACGATAGGCAAGACGACAAAAAAATAGTCCGTCTGTTAGATTATTACAAAATATTCGACACGTATTTTTTCTTTTGTTCGTCAAATGAAAAACGACGGAAATACAGTACATTAAAGTTTCGGTGATGTCACAATTAGGTAAGATTTTTAGTCACTAGCCCTATCCCGGAACTTTGATGCTCTGTATCGTCCTGAATTTTAGTTAACTCGAAACAGGAAAAAACACGTGTCTAATAATTTTGGATAATCTAACTGACGGACTGAATAGAACAATAGTTTTTCAACCTAGTCGTCATCCCTATTCCTCTGAAACCGCACAGTGCGCGATATTGTAAAATTTTGTAAGGTGAGGATGAGCGCCTTGTCGATGTCCCGATGGTTTAAAATCATGTAAATCGCGAATCACGAATTCGTGGTCCTGGGATATGTAAATGCCTATCGCTCAACCAAACGAGGTAGGTAAGGTACTAGGCTGTGCAAACCGATTTTTTATTGTATAAAATTTCGGTTAATTACTGGTAATTAACCGGTTTCTCCAAACAATTACAAAATTATCCCACATATCTATTAGCTGCAAATTAATCCACTACTTGTATCTTTTGTAGAATTTGTTAGCTATAACTTAGGCTCTTTTACATTATTTTCAAACCTTATGGTATCATTATCAGAATTATAATCTTGACGCGGAGACACTCTCTGATGTGGCTCTAAAAGCTGAACTTAGATTTAAATGTCCGGTCACAAAAAGCACAGAATCAGGAAGAATCAGGGAATCTTTGTGTCAACCTACCTGCAGACTTCACTTTTCTCGTACAAGTAAACATCGCCGATACTTCAGGAGGAGCTCAATATTAATAAACTAGTGGTTTGTCCCAAACGTAAAATCGTGTAAAAGGAGAACGTAAAAACCCTATACCTCGGTAACCTCTTGACCTATTTGCCTCATATTCATACTTCTTAAACTTAAAATTCTATTTACCTATCTCATCTAACGACCTGCCATATTTTAGAACGATCCGATCAACGATACTCGAGTTATGGTCGAGCAAACAACCCGTATTCGTTAGTCTTCTTACTTTCGCATCACGGAACTCTAAAACTAATTAATTCAAATTCAATTCAGACATCATATGCAGCGTCTATATGAACAGATGATGTAGATAAGCCTCTATTACACGGAACGTTACAAGACGTGAAGAAGATGCAGTCTTTAAGACTTTTTACGCGTACTTAATGGGCGTTTGATGCAAATATCGTTCTTGGCTCATTTGCTAGGCGGTAATAGTCGCCTGAATTTCACTCTTAATGTGACATAGCGTGATGCTGACTTTATAATTCAATGCATTTCTTCATTGTTATACTGTATCATGTTCATGTAAAAACTTGTGTAAGCCAAGCCGCAGTTTTTTTAAATTTTGGACTGTAACTAGACCAAATTTGAAGTTTTAGTTAACCATTCGACGTAGAATTTTAAGCCCTCTTTAAGGGATGACTCACACTAGAACTGGCAGGGCGGGGCGGAACGGTACGATTTGTCAGTTGACAGATCGTACCGTCCCGTCACCTTACCTGCGTGACATTTCCGTCCAACGTTCCATTTTCGAGTTACACACAAAAAACTGAAAACCAATTGTGCAAACTCGGTTTACACAGATTTAGGGCCAAATGAAGGTATTAAAACAATTTCCAGCTTGCTGAGAATTAATTCCGCAAAATGCTTTTTATGGATCTCGTTTCTTGGTTCATAGGTAGTTCCGCAGAAGGATACGAAACTGCAGGATCGAGCAAACTCGCGTACCTATTCTTGTTGCGGAGTCCAGAACTCACTTTGGGTCCTTGCATCAACCAATTTACACATTGTCACATTTATAAAATCGTTAATTAAACTAAAAACAGGTACCTATACAAACAACACACATGGTTTTAAACAATGACTTGATAATAACTCAATTTACTTTCATAACTGAGATAGGTACTTCACCCGTTTCCGGAAAGTCATTTTGACAGTAAAGCGCGCCCCCGGAACCAAACATGCGGACACTAATATCATGTGAACTTAGTTTATTCTACTTAATCGAAAAAGTCGGGTAAAAACGGGTAGTCTAAACGTGTTGAAGATCCTAGGGCACCCCAGAGGTGCATAGCGCATCCAAAAGATCCTTACTCCACACCTTTCTATCTTGAGCAGCTGTCTTGGCTTAAATTCAGCTCAGACCTTCAGCTCGCAACCCTCTCTCCAAACTCCGTCGCCGCGTGTGTATAGTTCGTCCCTGAGCTCGCTTTCCACCTTGGCTACTGGCGCTGTTCGTTGCCATGCCATTTGAATAAGCTATTCGAGTAGGTACCATGTTTAACTGCACATAAATATGTCGCAAGTATCAAGTGGTCGTTGGCTGTATGTAATTTTACTTTGTCAGTTTAGTGTTAGAACGCAAATTAAAAAAGTTAGAGCAGCGGACAATAATGTTTCGTTCATACTTACGCCATACATTACTTCACGGCCTCCGGCCAAGAAGTAAATGTGGGGAGCCTCCCGGGGAGGAGCCATAAACAAGAAACTTAATGTCTTCATTTCATGACATAAATGCATACATTTCCGATCATGTTTGAGAAAATAATATATTGTGTTAGATTCAGCAAATAAAGGCATAGCAAGTAACACTTATAAAACTAGAGTCAAAAGCGGTAAAGCATCTTTCTACAGCGACTTGGAACCGATAATGGATCGAAAGTAGCATTAGAATGTAGGACAACAGCAAGCAACAACTGGAACACTTAATTTATTGTTCTAGAGCAGTAATGAATTACGCACGCGTTTGTTCCTCAAAGACTAATTAGTAGAGAAGCATTAGTAGAGAAGTTTATTAGCTGTGGACATGATTGTGGCGTCCCCAGCCGGATTCCCCGTTCCTTTACGTTCCATGATTTACGTAAGTTTATTTTTCCGTACCTACCTGAAAAAGAAAAAACCGGCCAAGTGCGAGTCGGACTCGCACACCGAGGGTTCCGTACAAACTTGTAGTTATTTTTCATTCATCTATAAACATGATGCAATAAATTTCAAAGCATCTTGTGCCTACTCATTTTTGCTTTAAACTGCGCACGTTACGGATCAAGCTGAAGCGACTCTCCTCGAGCTGTATGCTTACCATGAGTTGCACGACTTGCACGCAACTGTATTCGATAGCGACTGGAGCGCTCGATAGTATGTCCTTCTCGTTCCTACCATATACTATCATACTATCATGTCTACCATCTCCAGTTCTCCTTTAATTGCTCAAAGGTTAACTGGAAGAGATCCCTAAATGGGATAAGTTCGCCTTTGTACAAATATTTGTGTTATTTATCTTGTTTTTTTCCCCTGTTTTTGTGCAATAAAGTGTTTTACTACTACTACTACTACTATCCCTCTGACAGGAGCGAGACGGACATAACCCCGGATGCCGCAGCCTTTGCCTCAGAGGGAGCCGCCTCAAACTGAGGCTGTTTCTTTCAAGTCGAGGCTGCTCGACTCGAATTTGCCTCTAGTGGATACCCAGCTTATTACCTACTACACACATCGAATAGTTCTGGGCCTATACTACGAAAATCGAACGATTGCGGAATTGTATCTCCATCCCTGTCACACTTGCATATTGGAGTGACAAAGAGGTTTTCCCGTCAATGCCAATTTTCGATGTTCGTGGTAGGCATGCAGATACAGATAGGACGCCAAAGTGCTTGTTTATTTACCTATAATAAACAGGCTTGGTTGCCAATAATTTCAATTTGAATAGGTACTTAGTTATATTGCTTTTCAAGACCATTAGTGAGCGCAATGCCGACAGTCTTGCATTGGTTTATAACAAAGTCCCTTATTATATTTGATTTCAAAGCTATCAAATGGTAACAAATACTCGTTATCATATACATAAATATGTAGTTGCTTCTCGTTAGCATGAAGGTCTAAGGGAAGATCTGTCAATTTCTATAAAAAGAATCATGTGATAGCTCGGAGCCTTCGGATGTCAACACCGCCGACGTCTCGGGGTGGCGAAATTAACCTGAAACCTCAGGTTTTCGACTTTCGCGGTAGGGCCCTGATTTGGTAATGAAAAGCGAAAAGCATTTGTTAGGCCTAAGTGAAACCTGGATTGAAGGGTGTTCAGAAAGCGTCGTAAACCACAAGAGGTGCCGGTATATCACACCACGGCGATAAGAATGCAGGATATCTAGATGTGACAAGACCTTTTATGCACATAATAAGTGATGTCCTGGAGGCCTACCGTCGAACCACTTATTCGATTCGTTTGTCTATGCCTCTCTACCGCTCTTGCATATTCAAGTGATAAAGAGGGAAATAGACGAACGAAAGACAGAAGTACTTTGTGGTAGGCGTAAGGCGTACTGAGGGCCTACCACGGATATCAAAAATTTGCATTGTCGTGAAAACCTCATTCGTACTCCAATATGCAAGTGTGATAGAGAGACAGAGAGGGAGGTAAACATTTTCGTTACGTACGTACGGAGGTACGTTTTTTCATGGTACTAGATTCCGACTATGTTAAGTTTCTTAGATGTTGATAGGACAGGCTGTGAAAGTATTGAGTAAACGTCATAAATTCATAGAAGTTTGACGTTTAATAGTACATTGTGCATCTAGGGCGGTAAGAAGGGCATTACTTACGAGGGTCTATTGAAATCTTTAAATGACCCGAGTTAGTAATGCCCTTACTGCCCGTGGTACACACAATGTTTTTCATCACATTTGCGAGGAAAAAAATAAACTCTATACAGGTAAAGAAACAATAATGATCAGCGGTAGTGTAGTTGCACAGTCCACAGTACTCCGGAGTGAGTACGTGCTGCGAGCGCGTGCGGGGCGGGTCCTCCGCGAGCTCCACGCGGGCGGTAAAGTAGTATGAGAATCCTTTAAAACCATGGGAATAATACAGCTCTTTAAGTGTAAGTATGCTTGCATATAATATCACCATTTACGAGCAGGTGTGATGAAAAATAACTTTAAAGATTGACAGTCATTTTGCTTAAGACAGTGTTTTTCAAAGAGTCGGTCCTAGCTCCTAGGGGGTCTGTTGCCTCTGTTTGCGGGTACCGATGGTTCGCTAAGTCTTAGTAAAATATATTTTTTTCATAACTGTTTCATAATTCATAATTTTCCGTATTACCAATTATTTTAACTTTAGTTTTAGGACAGTACTTTAAGCATGATACCACATAAATTTAAACAAAAAGACAATCGAATTCGGTTAAATTTTAACTATTGTTTCGGAAGGTTTTTTTCAATTTTTTTTTATGACGTTATGTTCATTATTATATTTATTTTTACGTTCATTGTTTTTTTATGTGTCTACACTGTTAATGTAAATGAAAAAAAAAACTGGGAATTCTTATTACTCTGTATAGGAACAAAATTGTACAAAGTTGAACAATGTATTATTGTTGATTTATGTTTCCTATCTCTTCTCGATGTTTACGATCCTGCACCAAATACAAGTTTCTGTTTTATCCAATGGTTGACTGGTAGAGAATGCCTCAAGGCATTAAGTCCGCCATTTGTACTTTTTTTGTAATTGTGCAATAAAGCTTAAATAAATAAATAAATAAAATTCTCAGTTTTGGTAAAATAACACTATCTGCATAGTGTTCTTGTTGTCAATGTCACCAATTGCTTAACCTTTCGTCTGTGGCCCGATCATTTCGCAATTCGTAAATTATTTTTTTAACTTTAAGGTCTCAATTTAAAAACTCAATTTTTGGCCACAGATGAAAAGATGACTGCCACGCATAGAAAATCTACTTTGTAAGTTTTTGAATTGAATTGCTTATAAAATCATATTGATCGGTTTTTTTTTCGGAGTTGAATTTAAGATAGATTCGTAATTACAGGTCCCCGCAAGGTGCAAGTAAGCATTTCAGGGTATATTATTAGGGTTATGGTATTTTAATGTGGGGCAAATTTAATTTTTAGGTAGGGCTTTGCCCCATAATACCCTGCCCTAGCTATGGCCCCTCTAAATTAAAAAAAAATATTAAGTAAGCACATCCATACACTCTATGTGCGCGCACGCAAAGGGGTTTCACTCGCATTTAACGCGTCGTCGTGTAGTATTAAGCCGCTAATAGGCAGATTGCTGCAAAACAGCGGTTATTGTTACTGGTAATGTTACCACCTGTAATCCGCTCCTTATTAAATTATTGGGTTTTACTCACGTTGTAAGTGGTTAATGTGGGAGAATTAGAAAATTATAGAAGTGAAGATCTGAGTTTTACTTTCCGTCGTGTTTTAAGTTTGTAGGTACGCTCTTTAGAGTCGTACTTTCTCAATCGTACTGTACTTTTATTTGTTTACAAACCTCAAATAACTTTTGTGAGTTAATAACGTAACGGAATCTTGGAAGCCGATTTACACCCATTTCCGGTCGTCGGATTGACTTGATTGTCAGTAAGCTTAAGAGAGTTGTGATAAAAAAGTACCGTTAACCAAGACTGTATTAAAGCCTAAGAGGGGCGATAAAATGTGAGATATAATGTTGATTAGAATTTTATGAGTCTCATTAAGAAACAAAAGTTTACTAGCGCCATCTGTTGTCGAGTAGACGATAGCATTTTTCAGAGACGTTCCGTTACACGGTTAGGTTATGTATATAAAATGTAATTACTACTCTTCATATTCTTCTTGTGTTTGCTATCGTACTTTTAGAAAAGTAAACAAAATACACATTGAACATTGTTATAATATCTATAATAATATTTATGAATTATAATTTGAATTTTCAGTAAATTTTATAAATGTTGTATCTCTTTATGACGTTCGTGTAACGAAAACGTACGCATTTGACGTTGACAGTTCAGAGTTCTACTTTCTAGTATTGTTGTATTTATTTACATCCGAATTAATTCTGAAACACTACAAATTACTATAAATTATCAAACATAATGGCAGAAAAATACACTAAAAGTGAAACTGATGTCTCTAAGAACACCCAACCGGTGGAAAAACCTCTGGACGAAGAGCAAGTCAAAGTTAACAACATGCTAAAAGATCGCTTACGGAAGTACATCAAAAAGTTAGACGGTGAGAACTTTATTTTCCCATTACAGGTTTATGTTGTATTAGAAACAAACTATTGAACTATTTGTTATATTCAGCTCGTCTCCTTTATCACTGTCTTCATGTAACTTTTAATCAGCGCAAAAATAGTAGTTTATGCAAAAGTGATATACTTAATAAGGGTTCCTAAAATTTTAGGGTCGCCGGACCAGAGAGTTTTAAGAACCTTTCATGAACTGTTGCTCTCGCTAGTTTTTGTACGACAGCTAAAATAGAGAAAGAAGCAACATCTCGAAATGTGGCAGAATGTGGAAGAGGTTGTATACCCACTATAAAAATAAATAAAAACAATGGTGTTTAATCCTTCGTCTACCACGCCCGCTAATTACCGGGCTATCATGTAGTTAGATACGCAATAAGTACCTACTTCCCTCACACTCCCTACATTAGAGCCCGCCAATTACAGGGCTTGGTAACAAAGTGTAACAATTTTTCAACTGATTGCAACTGTACTGAACTGGTAGCAAGAATTAATATATTGTATGGAGCATAGTTTTACGGTGGTCTTATGATAATTTCAACAACAATGTTACAATGTATACTTTATTGATATTGCTGTCATTCATCTAATTGAGAGACAGAAGTGCTGGAGTAAAAAAATTGAATTTTTTGTCTAAATATAGGCCTTTGATTAGTCTTTTAATGGTTTATAAATTCACTTCACACCAGGCAAAACTATATAAATGTAAAGTGCAATTTCCCATTACAGACACAAACACAAGCATCACTAAAGAAGAAAGCAGAAAAATAGAAATAGAAACCTTCAAACAGTTATACAAACTGAAAATAGAAGGCGACGAAGAATCATATAAGAAAATACCCAAGTTTTACTACAAACTGCCTCGCCCCGATGAGGTGTTAGCTCAGAAGCTGAGAGAGGAGACGCGGGCACAGTTCCTGCAGAAGAAAAGCAAGGAGCTGTTGGATAATAGTGAGCTGAAGCACCTTTGGAGTCTGTTGGAGAAGTCTAATGGAAGCTACAGCACTTCTAACAATGATGAGCTGATGATAGACTATTTCCAGTTTAAGAAGATCAGAGACGAGGCTGGACCTAAATACAGGTATGTAATGTCCATCAATATTAAATAAATAAATAATAAATATTACAGGACATTCTTAACGGCCTCCTAGCCTAGTTGGTAGTGACCCTGCCTACGAAGCAGGAGGTCCCGGGTTCGAATCCTGGTCAGGGCATTTATTTGTGTGTTTATCACGAATATTTGTTCCTGAGTTATGGATGTTTTCTATGTATTTAAGTATTTATATGTATCTATCTATTATATATATCGTCGTCTAGTATCCACAACACAAGCTTTATTGAGCTTACCGTGGGACTAGGTCGATTTGTGTAAGATTGTCCCACAATATTTATTTATTTATTTATTTATTCTTACACAAATTGACTAAGTCCCGCAGTAAGCTCAAGGCTTATGTTACGGGTACTCCGACAACAATATATATAATATACAAGTACATCCATGACTCAGGAACAAATGTTCATCACACAAATGAATGCCCTTACCGGGATTCGAACCCAAGACCATCGGTGTAGCAGGCAGGGTCACTACCAACCACGCCAACCGGTCGTCAAATTTTTGCACTTTGGTAATCCCAAGATTTCGCACATGCACTATTTTTACGAAAGCAACTATCATCAGATCTTCCAACTCAGAGGGTAAACTAGGCCTGGTTTTCCTTCACACAATTTTATTGGTACAGCCATAAGAGCATGTCACATATACTATTGCAGGTGGTTGTACAATGAAGTGTATACATACCACAGACCACCTCAACCATACCACTAGACGAAGCATGTAAGAGAACTCACAGTCACCACCAATATGCAGTCCTGTGCTTATTTTATATGGTAGCGTGACAGCTTATTTCAGTTGCATACCACATTTAATGATACATTACTGTTGAGGTAAGGACTGGGGCGATTTGCAGGTTGAATATTATGTTAAAACGGACGACTTTAGGAGTCTCCGTTTCAGCTTGGGCAAAAATGCTTTCGTGTGTCTGTCCATTTGTTCTCCTCTACAGGTCGCATTTATCAACCAATTCTTGTGAAATGTTGTAAACAAGTTTGTTGCAATCAACATTTTTTTGTCGATTCAGTTCTTGGAAATTTTCAAAATGGTGGGAATTGGTATAAAGGTTCTAAGCGCCATAGACCCCGAAGGCGCTTATGACCTTTGTGCCAATACCAGTCCCATCTCGCGATGTCTACAGCTCACAGAACCACTAGTATACAATGGTATATGGTACTAGGTCGTGCTGATAGAATACCTAGTAGAATTTTACTGCAAATGTGAGGTGACCTCGTTTGTTTTGTAAAAGCTTCATAACGTGTTTGTATAGTCGTGTACACATACTACACATGCGTATAATGAGGATTACCGCGAGTCGATTGTCCGCTAGGGGCGCTAGTGGAACGTGGGTCCTTCGGGAACATTTCAAACCTCACTGACAATTCTCTCATACTGACACAGGACCCACGCATGAGTGGCGCCGCCTGAGCGACAATACGGTAGAACAGCGTAAGGATGTATTCTATACAGTGGGTTAACTCCGCCGATTTCTGGGTCATCGATGGGGGGCGCGCGGGGAGGAAATGCCGCCGAATTTTCATACAAATTCGGTGGTCTATTTTAAGGGGTGTAAAATGGAAATTAGTTTGCCAATCAGACTGTAATATCTTTCGCATAGTTTTTGACAACCCTGAGCCTCAGCACGAGCACCGAGCCTCGCCGCTGGCCGTGTATGAAGTTACCTCACTGTATGGAATACATCCCTACGCTGTGACGGTAGCTCCCGTTGTGTTGGCAGGCCGTACTTCACGGCGGAGGTGTTCGGGCGGCTGCAGGCGGCGGAGGGCGGCGCGGGGCGCGTGCGCGGCGTGTCGCTGTTCAACTACGTGATGCGGCGCGTGTGGCTGCAGCAGACGCGCATCGGCCTCTCGCTCTACGACGTCACCGGCCAGGGCTACCTCACCGAACATGTTCGTATTTTTTTTAATACTACGACGGTGACAAACAAGCATACGGCCCGCCTAAGGTAAGCGGTCACCGTAGCCTATGGACGCCGGCAAGTCCAGGGGAGTTACATGCGCGTTGTCGACCCTTTAAAAAAGGAGGATTCGCTGTGTTGACAGCTAAAGGGGCAAGCTTAGCTCCGTGGGTCCCCACTCCCCAGCTGTCAACACAATGAATCCTCTTGGAGCTCTGGCAACCTTACTCACCGACTGAAACACAACACTATGAGTTGGGTCTAGTGTTATTTAACTGCGGTTTTCTGTAAGGTGGAGATACTTCCCCAGATGGGCTCTGCTCCAGATTTGAGCGAGACGACATTCGTTGTGCTGTGCCCTACCACACTAAACGATATGCCCATACCTCTCTCGTAGTCATCATATCAGCCATAAGACGTCCACTACTGAACATAGGCCTCCCCTTTGGACCTCCATATGTACCGGTTGGAAGCGACCTGCATCCAACGTCTCCCAGCGACCTTCATAAGGTATTCTCCATCTTGTGGGTGGACGTATTTCATAGACAGTTTTAAAATTTATGACCGGCGAAACTCGAACCCGCGACTCGGACATGCCCGTCGCTTTGCGAACTGAACTACCGAGACCACACCCTTATCCCCGAATTTCTCCAACATCTCCCTCGTATGCGCCTTAGTATGCGCCGTACTCAGTTGATATGTTTTAAACATATCTGTATTTCTCCCAAACGTATTTTATAAGATTTCATCTAATGTCACAGGATCTGGAGAGCTACATCGCGGAGCTGGTGCCCTCCCTAGCGGCACTAGACGGTCTGGACTCTTCATTCAGCTCATTCTACGTGTGCACGGCTGCTCGCAAGTTCCTGTTCTTCTTAGACCCTCTACGCGTCGGCCGCGTGAGGATACGGGACGTGCTGTCCTGCTCCTTCCTGGACGACCTGCTGGAGGTGAGAGGGAGACACTAGACTAGACTCCTCGTTCTACTAGCGCGCAAGTTCCTATCCATCTTCAACACTACGCGTCGGCCGCTTGATGATACGTGCTGTCCTACTCTTTCCTGGACGATCTGCTAGAGGTGAGAGAGAGACACTAGACTCCTCGTTCTTCATGTGTAGGGCTGCATGCAAGTTCTTGTTATTCCTGGACCCTCTACGCGTCGGCCGCGTGAGGATACGGGACGTGCTGTCCTGCTCCTTCCTGGACGATCTGCTAGAGGTGAGAGAGAGACACTAGGCTCCTCGCTTTTCATGTGCACGGTTCTTGTTATTCCTGGATGACCTGCTGGAGGTGAGAGGGAGGGAGTTAGAGGTTTTCAGTACGTAATGTTAAAATTTAAGTTCCGTTAATTCCTGCTGGTTGGTAATGCTGGTCATTGCCTATGGTTTCTTAACGCATTTTAGAGTACTAATGATATTATGTATTTACTAACTAAAACGGGGCTTAATCGTGTATAGATTTTGAAAACAAACCTCCGACGTTTCAAGGGCGACGTTGCCCCCGTGGTCCCGGAGAAAGACTGCTAACTATACACGATTAAGCCCCGTTTTAGTTAGTAAATACATAATGTGTGAAAATCGTGAAAGTTTAAATAAGTGTTTTACTAATGATATGTGCGTAGATAATAGCTATTTATGCAACAAGTGCGGGAAGTCAGTGATTTCATTATTCACGAGCGAGCGAAGTGAAGCGAGTGTATAAGCCGACACGAGTAGGAAATCATCTTTACGCATGTGTTTCATACAATGTTTTACTATGCATTGTGCGAGTAAATAGAAAATCATATCATGACAAAACAATTTAATTATTACATGACAGTACTTTAATTATTAAAATTAAAAGTTATATTATTTTATAGTTTTCTTACATAGCACAAACTTTTTGTAACGGGCTGATAGCGGAGTCCAAAATTAAAAAAAAATTGAAAAGTAAACGCACTGCGGCCAAATCGACCGACCGAATCGAATCGAAAAACGATTTGGCTTCATAGAAAGCGCACTTTTCGAGCACATGCATTGTAAAGCAGTTTACGACCTAATTTGTATCCGGAAAAGTCGACTTTGCGTTTTTGAGAAAAAATATACTTGCAGCTGCGCGAGGAAGACCTGCCGATGGAACTGCAAGAGCAGAACTGGTTCAGCGCGGCTTCTGCGCTCCGAGTGTACGGACAGTACCTCAACTTGGACCGGGACCACAACGGGATGCTCAGCATCTCGGAACTTGCAGGGTATGTCGTGTGGGGAATGAACGATATATGAGCACTGTTGCTTTTTTTAAATTTCTATAATGGGCACGACATCTTCCACATTCTGCCACCTTTCTAGATTTAGCTTTTTACACTATTTTAGCTGTCGTGGGAAAACTAGCGTATGCCACAGTTGATAATTGGTTCTTAAAACTCTCGAGTCAATTATTACAAAACTAGACGAAGTCGAGTCTTCGTCTAGTTTTGTAATAAAGTAGCCTTCCGGCCCACTTCCATTTACAAGCTCTAGTTACTGGGCCCCAATTCACAACTGTCAAACTGGGACAGTTCCTAAAATGACTGAATCACTGGCGTTTCAGGCGTGCCTAGGATACGGAAACCGCTTACCATCACGCGGGCTGTGTGCTTGTTTGCACCATTTCGATAATTTAAATAAAATCGTAATGTATCGTCGATAAAGACACAATTTCTTGGTAAAGAGTTTTTGACAATTGTAACGAGATCTAATAGTGTTTTAAAGATTTTTCTGAAGTTTTTGACATGAGAATGATTCTGAGTCGGAATTTCAACATATGTCGGGTTTTTTTTTACAAGTATTCGATTTGAGTAGTATATGTTTTTATTTATAAATTACATGTTCGCGGCAAACAAATATACAGCCCGGGCAATAGTAAGCGGCGCCCTTAGCCCATAGACGTCTGTGTCAGTAATAATGATGTTGACAATTGTCACACTGGTCGGCGTGGTGAATTTGGTACCAGGGCTATAGAACTCCGCGCGAACTCAAATCGACTTTCTTTTGTCTTGTGTGTCCGAAGACATGGACATTATTAACGTTCACATTTCTCTCAATGTCGTCATATGGAGTTATCGCATTGACCCAACACCCGAGTCACGTGGTTTAGTAAGCTAAATTTTTGTTTAGTACCTATAAGTACAGACTATTGTGTAAACTACAAGTCGATTCACAAGAGCTGGCACGAATGAATCGAACGAGTGAATGATAATGTCTATGTGTGCATTACATAATTATTAAATACAGATTGATGCAAAAATTTATTATAATAGTTGTGTTTTAAGAGAAACTAGCATACCCGCCAAAATTGTGCTCGCCTCTAGACGCCAAAAACACCTAAAGTATACTGCCGTGCCTACCAAGCCAACGATCTCTATAAATATCTAAGCCAAGGTGTGCTATGATCATATTGACCATGACTAAAATGTATAATGAATTTTTGACAACACGTAATGCAAAAATAACAATTAAATTTCGTAAGAATTTTGAAACTTTTCACCGTAATTTGTAGACTGTGGCGTCAGTGTGAAAACAGGATATAAATAAATTAAAAACTCTGTTGACGGACTCTAGGTCTGCTGCTTTTTTAGATTTATTACAATTCGAACCAGCCATCGCCTTTCGCTTCTTGACATTAAAAATATACTAAAGAGATCCTAAAGAGAAATATACTTACGTTTTCTTTACAAAAGAATTCAATAATAATTCCTAAAAGGATCCATGATACTTAGTGCAGATTATGAAAAAAAAAAATCTCTTGAATAGCTAACACGTATTAGGTACATGTTTACAAAATATTAGGAGGGCCCTGTATAAGAACGGCACTCACGCTGTCACTAAAACAGTGACAAGTGACATTACTTTCGTTATGTACCTATAAATGGATCATTGAAATAAAATAAAATGTCGGTCCATATAGGTACGGATCCGGCACGCTGACCCGCGCGTTCCTCCAACGCGTGTTCCAGCAGTGCCTCACGTACGACGGCGAGATGGACTACAAGACGTACCTGGAGCTGGTGCTGGCGCTGGAGAACCGGCGGCAGCCCGCCGCGCTCGCCTACCTGTTCCGGCTGCTCGACATCAACTCGCAGGGCTACCTCGACAAGTTCACGCTCAACTACTTCTTCAAGGTAGGTGACGACAGACTACAGAAGGCTTAGTATAAAAGTTGTACGACATTAACTCCTCAACCGCGTTGGCGTATCGAGGGGTCAAAATATGAAAGTAGCCGGATGATTTATATAAACGGCAAACATAATTTGAACTCTAGATACGCTATATAACGCGATCGAGAAGTAAATGTCAAATATAGCAAGTCAGAATTTATACTAGGGCTTCAGGACCTACCTGGATGTAATTCCAGCGCTAGAGAACAGGCGGCAGCCGGCGCTCGTTCTCAATCAGGCAACTGGTGAAGACTTTGAAAATAAAGTTTTTCAACAGTTTTTGTTGTTGCATAATCAATATATCCTTATTGTGCAGACAGGCAGACGAACATGTTAATATAGTAATTGACTATGATGTTAATATTTTTTTTTACTCCAGCACTTCTATTTGAGAGCGATATTTAAAATGTAGCATTATAACGTTGTCTATGGTATTTCATAAGAACACTGCTCTTATGGATTTTCATACAATATATGAGCACTGTTGTTGTTTTTAGGGTTCCGTAGTCAACTAGGAACCCTTATAGTTTCGCCAAGTCTGTCTGTCTGTCCGTCCGTCCGCTGATAATCTCAGTGACTGTAAGTACTATAAAGCTGTAATTTTGTACGAATATGTATATCGGTCACGCCAACAAAGTGGTCAAATAAAAAGTGGTTATAATTTGTTTTTAGGGTACCACCCATATATGTAAAGTGGGGATGTTTTTTTTTTCGCTTTAACCCTAGAGTGTGATATATCACACACAGGTATTTGAAAAATAACGAGGGTTTTCTGAAAACAGTTTTTGACAAAGTCAATATTTTCGGAAATAATCGCTCCAGAAGCTTAAAAAAATTCTCAGGTCTATAGCCCCTTAAATTATAAGAAACATTATATCACTGTTGCATAACTACTATTAAAAACCTTAATTGTTCGCGCAGGCGATCCAGGAGCAGATGGTGGCGCACGGCGCCGAGCCGGTGAACTTCGAGGACGTGAAGGACGAGATCTTCGACATGATCCGCCCCGACCACCCCGCCCGCATCACGCTGCAGGACCTCATACGAAGGTATACCCCTATTCAAGGCCTACTACCCAAGTCTTCAGTGCCTACAAAGCAAGACATCATCATCATCATTTCAGCCGAAAGACGTCCACTGCTGGACATAGGCCTCCCCCAACGATTTCCACAATGACCGGTCCTGCGCCACCCGCATCCAGTGGACTCCTGCGACCTTCACCAGGTCATCAGTCCACCACGCTGCGCCTTCCGATACGCGGTCGCCACTCGAGAACCTTTCCGCCCCAACGGCCATCGGTTCTACGTGCAATGTGCCCCGCCCACTGCCACTTAAGTTTAGCGATTCGGAGAGCTATATCGGTTACTTTGGTTCTGCTGCGGATGGTCACATTTCTGATACGATCTCGCAGAGAAACTCCTAGCATAGCTCTCTCCATTGCCCTTTGGGTGACTTTGAGCCTTCTTATGAGGCCCATTGTAAGCAACCACGTTTCAGTACCGTATGTCATCGAAGTACGAAGCAAGTAATTCAGAGAAAAAGTTTGCAAAATGAGCACCACATCATGGTACTAGTTTCAAAAATAGTGTTGCAAAAGCCCCTCCAGATCTGGTGGTAATAACGGCCTCCTAAGTTAGGTTCGAATCCTGGTCAGGGCATTTATTTGTTCTACGTTCTACGCGATATCATTTTCACACTCGCCATTTAAATAGTTGGCAGTCCTTTACCGTGCGTTTCATTGGAAATTCCTTGTCCCGTACCTACAACTAAACTCTTGAATGAACGGTAAGGTAAAAGTACTAGTGTTCGATGCTGCACCAGTATTCCACATGGGCACTTTATGTCAAAGTGACAAGGTTTTAATTCGATTATCGAAAAATCTTCGTTGTTCAAATTCAACCTATATGACTTTGACATACAGTGCCCATGTCCAATACTATTGCAGCGTCGAGCACTAGTATTGGACATCGGGATCGATATGACCAAAGCCGGCGACAAAGATTGGCACCACACGGGCAGCGATAGTCGCTTACTATCAGGCGATACGTCTCCTTATTTGCCTCCTATGCCTCCTAGTGTTCGTCTAAGCTAATTTTCCTAGATTCTTATAGCACAGACTGAAAATATTACGTAAACGTCATCATTTCATAGAACACTTTTAAGTTTGACGTTCGTTTGCTCGTCAGACATAAAGTGTTTTGACTCTATTCATAACAAAAACATATCAATGCGATATATGAAATTGAGTTGCAAATCGTTTTGTGCAGCGGTCACGGGCACACGGCGGTGTCGATCCTGTTGGAGCTGCACGGGTTCTGGGCCTACGAGAACCGCGAGGCGCTGGCCGCCGCGCCCGAGCACGCCTGACCCGGCGCCGGCGCGGGGCCCGGCGGCGACGAGAAGCGGTTCTACGTTATATAATGTTCTACGTCGTATATGGAGGTTCTACGTCATCTGGAGCGGTTTTACGTCGTATATGAAGGTTCTGCGTCATCTGGAGCGGTTCTACGTCATCTAGCGCTGATCTACGTCATATGAAGGTTCTACGTCATCTAGCGCCGATCTACATCATGTGTGAAGGTTCTACGTCATTTGGAGCGGTTCCACGTCATATATGAAGGTTCTACGTCATATATGAAGGTTCTACGTCATATATGAAAGTTCCACGTCATCTGGAGCGGTTCTACGTCATATATGAAGGTTCCACGTCACCTGGAGCGGTTCTACGTTATATATGAAGGTTCTACGTCATATGAAGATTCTACGTCATATATGAAGGTTCTACGTCATCTGGAGCGGTTCTACGTCATATGTGAAGATTCCAGGTCACCTGGAGTGGTTCTACGTCATATATGAAGGTTCCACGGCATCTGGAGCGGTTCTACGTCATATATGAAGTGTCCACGTCATCTGAAGCAGTTCTACGTTTCCTAAAGAAGTTATGCGTCTTCTAGTAAAATTTTACATGATCTGAGAAGATTTCACCCTATTTAAAGGAAGCAAAGAATAACTAATAGTACTAATGTACAGAAGGTTCGCTCTCCCACATTTCCAGGGCCTGTCGTCAACGCGAAGCGGTTCTACGACACCCGCGAAATCTAGAGAACTCATCAACAAGGTTTGACATCGTCTAAGGAAATTCTACGCTTAGAAAGGTTCTACGCGATGTATAGAGATTAACATCGTGCAATGTCATTCTAGTGATAGTTTAAATTATGTATTTAGGTCTTGTATTAATTTAAATAAGATTTTAGGAAAACGAGTTTAGATTACGATTATAATAAGATAGTCCACTAAAAGCCTTTGTAATATTGATATAATTTGTATATTGATTAACAACAAAATTAACAACAGTATGTATAAATCTAAATAATAACATAGTAATAAAATTTTGTTAGAAATATTAATATGCAAAACAGCTAAATTGTTACTTACTCTTAAAATACGTAGTTTATTACAGAATTATTTATTGGTATAACGTAGTTTCATTTCATTTTATTGTACTTATCCTTCCTTATTACTGTTTATAATATCACTTAATACAATATTTGATAACAAGCATTTTATGCAAAAATACCAACTGAAAGCAACTAAAGATTCGGAAAAATTTGATTGGCTCTGGCAAAGAAACGCTTAATTTACAGACTGGCCAAATAAGAGGTTTACATTAATTTTCTTTAATTTTACGCTATGAAATTTAAAAATTATAAAGTATGTTAAAAATATGTTATTGAGGGATGGCAATTTCACACGAAACAATAAATTTACTAAATGTTTAGCAAATGTTACAGCACAATGGGAAATGTGTGTTTTCGTAAATTTTCCACGATTTCGGCATTATTTCATTAGCGTCCCAAAGTGTCCCAAATTTATCGTGCGTACATTGCATGCCGATGACAGACAAATGACGTCAAGCTCCATACAGCATGTTTCAGGTTTTACGTTTCAATGAATAGTGCTGTCTTTGAATAGTGTCAAAACTATTACGTTCCATCAACGCTCTAATATACTGTATCTGTCATTAACTATATAATTCATTTAGACGAAACTGGCCTGAATTGTACGCTCCCTGTGTGCGTAGCCAAGATGCAAATCGCTCACGCTCAGAAACGTATCGTAGTTATCTTCTCTATCACTCTACCTTATTAGTATGACAATGACAGTTGTGTTTCGTTCGCAACTGAGCGTTAGCGATTGGCATCTTCGCTACGCAGCCTGGTTACGACACTAACAGTTGAATATAAAAACTTCATGCAACATTTTGGGTAAGCGTAAGAAGAATGTGATTCTCACTATGCACAATTTATACGGTTATACTCGCTAGACGGATTCTTGTGCACTCCTATACTCGTAAAGGCTTCCGCGCTCGAGAAAGCCTCGTTGTTGATTGGGAGCGTCGGCCGGCGGCGATTCAGTAGGCGGCCCGTAACCACCCCCGGCTGGAGAGTTCATTATGTATTTATCCTGAAATAAAGGTCAAGGTCAAATATATTCCGAGAAATTTTATAATTGAAGAAAAAAAAATTTAAAATTCCCCGCGTCGAGTTAGATTCGAACTTGTGAAGTTGTGACCACTTTGAACGACAGATCGCTCTGCCAATTGAGATATCGTAAAAAGTGTTTAACACTTTCGGTAGATGTCGCTACGCGTCTCCCTAAGGCGTAAACAAATGAAAGAAATAGTGGCAACAATCGCCCGCTTAGCCCATACCATAGCAAATACTATCGCGTTCAAGACGAGGATTACCGCGAGTCGATTTTCCGCTAGGGGCGCTAGTGGAACGTGGGTCCAGCGGGAACATTTCAAAGGTCATTCTCATTCTCTCATACTGATACAGGACCCACGCATGAGTGGCGCCGCCTGGTGAGCGACAATACGGTAGCTCCTTTTGCATGGGCAGTTTATGAATTAATTCATTCATAAATTGCCCATGCACTGTTGAACGCGTTGAAATTGCACAATAGTGCAATTAACACAACGTATTAAAACGTATCCAATATAAATTATGTCAATGGCGGTGAAAATATTTCCTCGAAACTGTATAAAGTTAATGTAAATAGTCACTTTCGCAGTTTAAATTTGAAAATAGCGGTGGAGGTTAAGTTAAGGAGGAATTTAAAAATTCAAGAAGTTTTATTTTTCAATTCAGTTAAGGTTTGAAAACGGGCGCTTGCCCGCGAAGGACAGATTTCAACCGCTCTCAGTCTCAAGTAGTTTCAGCCTCTGCTTAGTATAATAATTGGGAGTTGTATGTTCTATTCATTACCTTATTATACCTAAGTGTAATTTCTTCCGCTTTGACCTTAAAACCAGATAAGCTGTGCCCATAATTTTTTCCTTTGTCAGTGTCTAATTTTGTATCCTATGTTTATTGTTTTGTACAAGGAAATAAATTATATGTATTTGGAATGTAGGACTATGTCATTAGTTACGCTATAAATAAGATTGTAAGACATCTCACTTGTCATTTTGACATGTTCTAGAGTGGCCTAGGGTTCCAATTGGTTGACACAGGTTCGGAGTGTAACTGAAAGCTCATAGACTTAATACTTACCCCGGGGTAAGCTTCCACGGAGGCTTTCCCTCCGAGGTTGATGATCCTCCCATCTACTCGCTGCAACAAGTTTAGCCCGCGCTCACCCGGCTCGCCGCCTGCAAGTACATTCAAAATTATAAACAACACGACAGTTTAGAAAATGGTACTAAAACTGAATGATTAACCGAAATTTGGGGAGACTCAGCTTTAAAATTGGTTGAATTGCCATGATCAGGTGAAATTTGAGCCTAAAAACCCTAATTTACTTTATATATCATTAGCCCTCAATAATGCGTATCGCATTCAAAGACCCTCATAATAAACTTTTTTACAACAACACATAACAACGAATTTTTTATCTGTGACAATGTTATTAACCCATTCACTGCTAATGACGACACGTTGTCGTCACCCCGCTACGCGCCATTTCCGCTACAAAGCGGGAAATGCATGTTATCGGCTACGGGGTAGCGCTACGAAAAATCTTTAGCAGTGAATGGGTTAAAGCTATATAATATCATCGACATCGATATTCATCATTACATTCAAATTTCGAACATATCTGAAAAATAAGGAAATTAGATTTGGCCTCTATTTATCTCTGAATAAAAAGTTATAAATGTTTTCATTTGTGAAAGCCGTAAAGCGGTCGAAATATAATTAAGTTTTTCAATCTCGTACCTTACTTAGGCCACTCAGCAAGTTTCGTGGCCTAAACACGGTACTCGACTGAAAAACTCTTCATTATATCACGATTGTATAAAATACTATTACACTATTCAATGACAGCATTAATCTTTGAAACGTAAAACCTAAAACATGATGTATGAAGCTTGACGTCATTTGTCTGTCATCGGCATGAAAATTACGGGTCCTGGTCATAAACTAATAGTTCAAGAGTGAAAACTGAGTTTACCATGCATGCCGTAGGGCTGGAAGGCGCGTCGTTCAGTGAGCACGGACAACCGCACGGGACGCCGGAGCAGCAGCGCGCGGCGGGTGCCGGCGCCGCCGCGCCAGCGACCTGACGACAACGAAGATAGTCAGACAACGTTGTCTTTTCCAAGCAAACCGTCGCTATACTTACCGTTACGATTGCTACCACCGGCGGTAAAGCGGGGACCGTACACCACTAAACCAGTTTGGTGCCTCCACCGCTGCCCCGCTTCCTCTAGCCGCCTACCTAGACACTTGGCTCTGAGATACGCGCTCACTCGCGCGTCTACGCACTTGTTTATTACATACAATTTAAAGTTAAGCTTAAGTACCATTGTGGAACTCTGATTAGAAGATATTGAAGAATTTCTGATTTTTATTTAATACTCAAGACCCCAAGTCTGTACACTTACTCAACCTCATAAGTACAGCAATCATTTGATGGAAATGTCACCTTTCTGTCACTAGGAATACGGGTGTTTTCTCTATCAAATGAGATTTGCAGATACAAGCTTGAGTAAGTACAGCGCGACGAAATCAACTGTCAAACATTTGAAAACTGTGGCAGCGTTTTGTATTTGGCACAAGTGTCATGTTCACACAGAAATTAATGTATTAGATTTTCAGGCGTCAGGTTCTGCATCAGGTTGGCTTCAAAACCATTCAAAGACCTAACTACAGCCCATGTGACTATAAATTGATAAACGATCCCTAGATTTTTCAAACCCTATGATTGTTTTTAGCCCTGTTACTCAGCATAGATTGTATTTAGCCCTGTTACTCAGCATAGATTGTATTTAGCCCTGTTACTCAGCATAGATTGTATTTAGCCCAGTTACTCAGCATAGATTGTATTTAGCCCTGTTACTCAGCATAGATTGTATTTAGCCGTTACTCAGCATAGATTGTATTTAGCCCTATTACTTAGCATAGATTGTATTTAGCCCTGTTGCTCAGCATAGTGCTCAGAGCATAGGTGGCCCAGAGGTAAAAAAATACGACTATTTTTTTCGAAAGTTATGTACGAAATATCATTTGATATTGAATCCCAATAAGGTCTTTATTATCTGGGTTGGAAGGTCACATAGCAGTCGCTTTTGTAAAACTAGCACCTATGCTAAATCTTGGGACTAAATAAATGATAAATGATAAATATCTTTATTTTTCAATTTAGGCACATTACAATGCACTTATGAACGTCAAAAAAAAAGCTACTACCGGTTCTATCCCTACACCACAGCCCGAGAAGATTATTACCGGCAAGAAACTCGGCGGGACTTATTTTTTCAAAAGAAATTACAAAAGTAGTAAAAATATTTACAATATGTGGTTCTACAAGAAACCATATCAAAAGAAAATAGTGACACAGAAAGGCAAAAAAAAGAATAAACAAAATAAAACAAAATTAAACGGTTTTACACGATATACACAAAATTTGATATGATTTCTTTCGTGAACTGTGTCCTTCACTCTATAAGCGGTACATTCAATTTAATTTTTTGTTGATTTCCTTAGTTTCTGGTATGGGCCATGCATGTTTGTCTGTTAAATAGTCCTCTACTGTGTAATAAGCCTTCGACATCAAAGACTTTTTCAAATAATTCTTAAGACTCGTTGCCAAAGCGGACCCCAGGCATCCTAAGCCGGGAAAACACTAGGAAGAAGATATTTTAAACCCTATTGCTCAGCATTGTCGTCGTATAGTCAACCACCCGCATCACCCTGGAGCCTAAATGGTCTTGTATCGTGCGGATTAAGAGGAACTTCCTCCCGCGGACGCTCCGGCTGTGGAATGGCCCCCGCCGACGCTGTTTTCCCAAAGGACTACAGTATGGGGTTCTTCAAAAAAGGAGTGTTAAAGTTTTTAAAGGGTCGGCAACGCGCATGTAGCACCCCTGGAGTTGCAGGCGTCCATAGGCTACGGTTACCGCTTACCATCAAGCGGGCCGTATGCTTGTTTGTCACCGTCAGAGTATTTAAAAAAAATGGGAGCTACCGTATTGTCGCTCACCAGGCGTCGCCACTTATGTCTAGGTCCTGCGTCAGTATGAGAGAATTGTCAAAGTGACGTTTGAAATGTTCCCGCAGGACCCACGTTCCACTAGCGCCCCTAGCGGAAAATCGACTCGCGGTAGTCCTCATTGGAACCCTAGGCCACTGTAGGATGTCGTAGTGACTCAGTGAGTGAGTGAGTTTTCCGCTAGGGGCGCGAGTGGAACGTGGGTCCTGCTTTGACAATTCTCTCATACTGACACAGGACCCATGCATGAGTAGCGCCGCCTGGTGAGCGACAATACGGTAGCTCCCATTGGTTGACTGTACCTCGCCCCCCCGTGCCGGGCCGCAGCGAGAACTCCCCCACAATCATGGGGTACCGCCGCTCGACTATTTCCACGTCCGTGATACGTGTGTTGGTCATGTGCGTGTGCACGCCGCCCGCGCCGTGCCAGCCCGGACCCTGCAACAACATATGATACCCTGGTATCAAACATTCACCAACAAGATGGACAGACCAAGTGAAAAACTCGTCTTCATCCAAGTTCTACTCGGTCGTAAGAAACGCACAGGATAGAAACCGATGGCGATAGATCATTCGCAACAATGATGCTGACCACGATCCTCAGACATGAGTGACCGACCAGAGAAGAAGGTATCAAACATAATGTTGGCTGGCTCTAGATTGCAAAACGGTAGGTCTTGCATGAAAAAAAAGTCAGAAACATTTCGACCAATAAGTCAAACTTGCCATTTGTATTTGTTTGCGTTCTTTTAGTCAATTAGCAAAATATTTATAGTCCGTCAGCAAAAAAATAGTCAAACTGGACAGTACAAAGTGGAAAAAATTGGCCTAAAATTGCCGATCTATCGTCTAACGAAGTAAACAAACCGCCATATTGTCTTAATAACCTAACTTTTAAACCACTTCAAGTTTTTAACGAAATCTTCGAAAGCCAAGAAATTAAACACTTCAGAACGTAGTAATCAATGAAGTGTTATAAATGAACAATATTATGAAATCAGCAAGATTAAGTTATATATCTTATGGTTTTTGTATACGACTAATTTCATTTTAGTTTTTCAAACATGTGAAAATTCAAGGAGAAACAGTGACAAAACATTGTGATGCCTTTTGTTTACATCGTTAGCAAGTTCAATTGACGGCCATTTTAGCTGATCGTTATCATCGTTAACAGCCTTACCAATCCTCGCTATGGTCCTTAGTCTACTACTCTACTACTTACCTCACAAACGATATAGTAAAAATCTTCTGAGGTGAATTTTACGGTTGGAGTCTTAATACCTTAAACCATGGCCTTTGTATCAGTTTTTGCAACTTCTACCGCCACGCGCCAGTGTCACATTACAGTTAAAAATCAACTGTAACGCCATGGTTTTAAGGTTGAAATTCACGTAGCAAACACTTTTATATAACTTACCGCGCCGCTGCCGCCGGCCACTGTCTCGTAGTATCCCCAGTCGTCCTCGCCCAGCGTCAGGTTGTTCATGCAGCCCTGGGACGCGGCGCACACCTGACAATATACATGACATATAGTACACGACTTAGATACTTTATTAAAATTCTCATAGCGGGTTACTCACGTCAATAAAGTCGAAAATAGCTCGACATGTTGCCTCAGTCGAGAGCTGACCGCGCTGGTGCTCGCAGTGTGCGTAGAGCAGTCGCCGCGGCTACACGCATGACTCATGAATAAGGGACACGGACTGTTCCGAAACATGTCGAGCTATTTTCGACTTTATTGACGTGAGTAACCCGCTATGAGAATTTTAATATGTCTGATACTCACGTGAGGTTTCTACTCAGATACTTTTTCTAGAACTGGCGAGAGCTCAGGACGAGCTGTTAAAAAATCGCCAGGTAAACAAGTCAGCTGAACATTTATTGGAGTCTGGACCAAGCCACTTTGACATTGAACTGCATAACCATGCTTCAATTGATTATAAAACCCCTAACTACTGCCACACCCACCGCTAAACGGCTGCCAGGCGCCGTTTATTAATAATGATAGTATGGCACACGAAGGTGTTTCGTAGCTCTATAAATTGTACACCTATTTCGGAGGCTTGCTCTTAGACCATTCGTATTTTCACGGAAACTCCCGAACGCGCCCATGTTATTTCAGTCACTGACAGTACTAAAAATACAGAGGCCTATTGAAGTAGCATGACAAATACGAGGAAATACGAGGATAAAACATTATGAGCCAAACCACGTTATCTCTGCCGAGCAAATCCACTGTCAAACTTTAGTGTTATTTTAAACGTCAAACTTCTATGATATTATGACGTTCACTTAACACTTTTACATTCTGTGCTATCAAAAACTACTAAACTTAGCATAGATGGACTCTATACAATTTTCCAATAAAAAGAGAGAGAGAGAATTTGAGGATGGTCAGCGTGTGTAGCCAAGATGCCAATCGCTCACGCTTAATAACGTATCGTAGCTATCTCTCTCTATCACTCTTCCTTATTAGTGACAATGGCAGTTGCGTTTCGTTAGCGACTGAGCGTGAGCGATTGGCATCTTGGCTACGCACCCTGGTGAGATTACCTGGAAGGCCTTAAGCACGACGTCGACGATGCGCTGCGACGTAAGCACGTTACCACCGACGACTGCAGCGCCCTCTGACGGGTCCAGTATCGAACCCGGCGGGATCACAACCTGCACCGGGTTCAGGCAGCCCTGCGCATGACGCGTTAGTTTTACTTCTACAGTGATAAACGTCACGCGTAACTTTTAACTCTGATAAATCCAATTATAAGAATAGATAAGTAAGAAAGAAAAAACCAGTACCTGCGGTATGTTTATGATATTGTATTATGTAGTGTACTGATACCAGTCTAATAGATAATTATAGAAAAAAGAACTGGATATCAGCCGAAAATGACGCCATAAATGTGCTGCATCTTGGAACGTGATGTTTCGTTAACTGCCAACCGCCTATAAAGTTTTAACAGTGTTGGTAGTTCTGTATATGAATTTGACACTTAATGCTTATTACAGTAAGTTCTTTTTCGTATGAAATTTATCATTGGTATCATCATCAATGCAACATTGTTCGCTAATGTTATTCTGACCTATATCTTTATTTTTGTTTTTCTGCTTTATTTTTTTTTTTATAAGTAAATGGTATCTGAGTAAATAGTGTGACATTTTAAGAATCAAGCGATTCTAAAATACAGTAATTGGTATAAGGTAGGTTTTGACGTAGAAAGGTAGATAAAAGCGGTAATAAATGGCTCATCATCACTACATGTTTGCACGAGGAAGGCGGCTATCACAGAATAGTGGCGGGTTGTTGCCACCAGGACCTCAAGCGATTGTCCTATTGAAACTATCGTATGATATATTAATATTATAATAAAATTACGGTCCTCACGCCTCATACGCCTCGTCTCGCACGGTTGTTCGCGCTTAATAATGCCATCCTAATTTGTTCGAAATATGTCGCGCGCAGACAGAAAATATGTGAGTAATATCCGTTATTTCATTATAATACCTTAAGTGATAACCATGAAGATTATGTCAAGAGTTATACCGACGAAGAAGAAAGAAGAAGGTTATGGCGTAGAGTTTTTGTTGGATTTTTTCAAGTATAGCGACTCTAATAGAAATTTAGTAGAACACGTATAGATTACAAATTTTAAATCACCGACAAAACGAAACGCTAACCAAAATGTCCAGGTTTAGCTTTAATATTGACTTGATTCCTGTTAGTAGGTTCAGTTTGAGCTTAATAACTTAGACACTGCTCCTACGCCAAATAAACAGTCAGTAGACGCGTCTACACAGAGCCAGCCGCTTCGTTAGGAAATTGTCTTTTGGAAATTGCGAAACAAACGTACAATAATGCATATTCAGCAAGATGGCGGCTCTCACTCAGCTGTCAGTGTGTTCAGTACTGTAGGACTACCACGAACATCGAAAATTCGCATTCACGGAAAAACCTCTTTGTCACTCTAATATGCAAGTGTGACAGAGATGGATATACAAATCCGCAATCGTTCGATTTTCGTGGTACTAGCCCAGATCAGGTCTCAACACACTAATAGCTTTCTCAGAAAGAAAGGAAAAGCGGAAATTTCATAGCGACTCTGGGATACCAGCACATCGCTCTTCCAACTGAGCTAAACTGAGAGCAATGGGCTGGTATCCCACCCGATTCGAGTACTGTCCGAGTTCATGAATTTTTCCACTTTTCCTTCTGAGAAATTTGATATCGTTCGCAGATTTTAAAATAATGCACTAACAGCTGTTCGACGGCCGCCATGTTGTCCGAATAAATGAGGATTACCGCGAGTTGATTTTCCGCTAGGGGCGCTAGTGGAACGTGGGTCCTGCGGGAACATTGCAAACGTCACTTTGACAATTCTGTCATACTGACACAGGCCCCACGCATGAGTGGCGCCGCCTGGTGAGCGACAATACGGTAGCTCCCATTGCCTCGCCCGCGACGTGAGCGTATGCCGCGGGCGAGTTCCGTCCCCACATCGTCGTATGTTTCGCGGAGCAGTTTCCTCGCGAGGTGACTCTGTGGACGCGCCTAATAACCCAGGAAATACACGGTTTTGACAGACATTAAATTATAATAGCCCGATTTTCTCAAATTACGTTCGAATGGGATATTTATTATAGATAATGTATGCAAAAATCCTACAAACTTTTCTTCCAGAAGTAGGTAAAAAGTAAAAAAATAAAACTTAACTAAGTCGATTTTTGAAATTTAGGTAGTAAATATTTTTTTTGTTTGTGAACCGGCGACATATTTGTTTTCTATGTGTTAAAAGCGAAGCCGAAGAAAACTTATTCACGTAAAACGGTAAAACTTACAAAATGTACGGCTGATAAGTAAAAAATAGTCCTGACCCATTTTCAACTACTAAAAAACATAAATACAGAAAAATCTAACAAGCAAAACGATTGAAACATGTGTTTACATATGCACGAAACGATATTTTTTGGATTTTGGTGCCTACATGATAGACTCACAAATTATCTGTTACGTTAAAAATATCAGCTATTATTAATTATTTCCCAAATAATCAACCATACAAGCTGTCAGTTCGATAACTGGATTATAACGGGTTTAGTGTGTGTACCTGGTTGAGCGGCACGTCATGACCCACCATGCAGCGCAGACAGTAGATGAGCGCCGACAGCGTGATGGCGCGCGGCGAGTTCAGGTTGCCCCACACCTCCGCGCCCGTGCCACTGCAAGACATTGTTACTGACTATTCAAACATTTCACTAGTTACACGGGTTTTTCCAATGGGAGCTACCGTATTGTCGCTCACCAGGCGGCGCCACTCATGCGTGGGTCCTGCGTCAGTATGAGAGAATTGTCAAAGTGACGTTTGAAATGTTCCCGCAGGACCCACGTTCCACTAGCGCCCCTAGCGGAAAATCGACTCGCGGTAGTCTTCATTTATTCCTTGGCCAAGGCGATTTTTTTTAAAACAAAAAACCCTTTATATTATGCTAAGTATGGGTCTCTTACTTAAGGATAAAATAAAACCAAATTTCGTCAACCCTGTGACCAACACGGCCAGCGGCTCGGCTCAGTGGTCGCGCTGAAGCTCAAGGTTGTCAAAAACTATGCGAAAGATATTTAGTAAACCTTTGACCCGGGGGTCACAAAACATCACGATCGGATGAAATCTCTAGAAATTTAAGATAGTGGGCATTTTTAGGGATTTCGACCTATTCGTTATGAGCAACCTCTCAAATCCTCAATTATCGATTGTTAACGAATCAAAAAGAGTCTTTATTGTAGCACTAATGTTTAACAAAAAAAATTATGTTACATATTCACCTTTTACAGTCTCATTGGCAAACTAATTTCCAATTGACACCCTTTATAATAGACGCATCATCTCGGCATTCCCTCCCCGCCCACTTCCCCGCGCGCCCCTCATAGATGACCCAAAAATCGGCGGAGTTACAACACTGTAGAGAATACATCCCTACGCTATGGTATATAAGTATACTCACGTGAAGTCGCAGAGCGCTGTGCCCGTCTCCTTGTCGATGGTGACGCTGAGCGCTATAGGAGTACCGTTGTCCAGATACTCCACCGCCCTTAGCACGGTCGATCCCGTGCTAGAGTACGTCTTCTTCGCTATTTCCTGCAACGTCATCTATGCCTTATAATCTGATAATCAGTGAACGGGGAATCCTAAAAAGTTTAAAAGAAAAACAATATGAGGATATGGGCGGTTTCCTAAAGTCAGAGCTTAATTAATAAATATGTTCTATTTATTAACTTAACCTCTGACTATACCACCATGTCTCCATGCCTTTTGATTTTTTTTTAATTCCCCCTCTTTTTCCCGTGGATATTTTAGATCTTGGCTTTCATGTATTTATAAGGATATCACATATCTGTTTAAACAAGTTTTAACCCTAAATATATGTAAATTACAACCAAATTACCTTGAGCATGTCTCGGACCGCGATCTCGGCGTTCTTCTGTATGTGCCCCATGTACGCTTGCACAACGTCGAGGCCGTAGTGGTTTATCAGCTCGCCGACCAGTTGGATGCCCTGGGTAAGTAATTAGTTGGTACAGTCAGTCAAAGTCGATGCTACAAACACACTCAACCCTATGTAATGGTAATATTGTCTTCTGTTACCGCGATTGTTATTCATTGAAATTAAACACTTTAGAACGGATTAATCGCGTTTATTAACACCATGGCCCTACGTTTCGAGCCCTTTACAGCACTCGTTTTGACAGTGTTAAGATGATGACTCATCATCATCATCATCTTAACACTGTGAACACGAGTGCTGTAAAGGGCTCGAAACGTAGGATCATGGTGTTAATAAACGCGATTAATTCGTTCTAAAGTGTTTAATTTCAATATATAATGGCAGACATCTTGAACAAAAATATTGACTGAGAACTGACGTTTATTTTTTAGGGTTCCGTACCTAAAGGGTAAAACGGGACCGTATTACTAAGACTACGCTGTCCGTCTGTCTGTCTGTTTGTTCGTCTGTCTGTCAACAGGCTGTATCTCATGAACCGTGGTAGTTAGACAGTTGAAATTTTCACAGAATGTATTTCGTTTGCCATTATAACAAATACTAAATACAATAATAAAATAAATATCGAAGGGGGTTCCCATACAACAAATGTGATTTTATTGCTCGTTTTGCTCGATATTGATAACGCAACAGGTAGACGCTTGAAATATTCACATAATTGACTGAGCGAGCGAAGCGTCCCCGTTTCAGCTGGGGCAAAAATGCTTTCGTGTGTCTGTCCATTTGTTCTCCTCTACACGTCGCACTTATCAATCAATTCTTGTGAAATTTTGTTCACAAGTTTGTTGATTACATAAAAAAAAATTGTCAATTCAGTTTACGGAAATTTTCAAAATGGCGGAAATTGGTACAAAGGTCTTAAGCGCCATAGACTTCCAAAGGCACTTATGACCTTTGTGCCGACACCAGTACTATTTCGCGAGATCTACTGCTCACAGATCCACTAGTTTTAACTATATCCCTCCCTCTCCATCGCCTGAAACATAGGAATTCCTAGTTCAGGCAAATGTAAATCACCTGGTCTAATTATAAATATTTAGTATTTAAGAGACTACCCTGTACAATGCTTATTACCTACATTAAAATATTTGATTTGATTTGAGTTATGATGTTATAGTAGTTTATGCAACAGTGATATAATAAGGGTTCTTAAAACTTGAGGGTCGCCGTTACAAAACGAGGCGAAGCCGAGTTTTGTAATAATAGACCCGAGTGTTTTAAGAACCAATTATGAGCTGTTGCATACCCTAATTTTTCTACGACAGTTAAAATAGCGTAAAAACCAAAATATAGAAACGTGGCAGAATAGGGAATATGTGCCCACTATAGAAAAAAAAAACAACAACTATGATGAAAATCCATAGGAGCAGTGTTCTTATGGAATACCATAGACAACGTTATAATGAATACTTTTTAAATATCGCTGTCGGTCATCTAATTGACAGATAGAAGTGCTGGAGTAGAAAAAAGTAATTAGATAAAAGGTGGTTACCCGTTGGTTGGCGGCGACCTGCGCCTTCAGGTCTGACAGGTTGTCAGCCAGGTTGCGGGTTCCCGAGCAGCCCTCCTCCTCACCTGGCTTCATCAGCTCTGAAACATAACCCATTTGTTTAGGCAAATGTATGACCGGTCACAAAAGGAGTCATCTCTTAGCTATCAGAAGTTTATTTTTAAATGTTCAGTTATTTTTTGAAGAAAATTGAAACCGTAAGAGTAACCCTTTTTTATTTTATACCTCTATTATACTCAAAATCGCTAGCTCTCAATCCTAGTAGGAGAAAAAAAAGTGTTCTAAATTTTCCATACATTTTTCAAACTTTCTATTGCGCTACCGCCATACTATATCTATGAAATGATGGTGGCGAAATGGAAAAAGAAATCTTGGGACACTTTTTTTCTCTTACTAGGATTGAAAGAGCTCGCGATTTTGAATAGAACACAATTAAAAAATTTCAAATATTCAAAAAAATATTTTTCTACAAAAAAAAATTAAATCGCCCAAGAGGAGCGCATTGAATGCGATCCCCTCCTGTTTGAGATACACGTAGTATGCTGGGATAATCATGAGTCCACCCCTGTACAGGATACTAAGCCCCAATGTGACATCAATAACTACTAACCTGCCGTAAGCTCCTTCTCATTGAAATCTCTCCCGTCCACTAAAAAAAAGACTTGAAAGATACGGTTTTGACACGGAGTGTGGCGACAGAGAAATTAGTCCACCAACGTACAGGACTCTAGGCTCTAATGCTACACCAATAAAGTCTAACTTGCTGTGAGGTCCTTTTTGTCAAATTTCCCCCCCCGTCTGCCAAGAGGAAGGACTTGAAAGCGTGCTTGAAAGATACGAAGTGTGGTGACAGAGACATATTTCCACTGATGTATAGGATACTAGGCTTTAACGTCATCATAATAAAGTCTAACTTTGCTCGTTGAATTTCCCACCATCCACAATCAGGGAGGATTTCAAAGCAGCCGCCTCTTGCTTCAAAGACACGGAGTGTGCTGACATAGACATGTATATCCACTGATGTAAAGAATAATAAATAGGCTTTAATGTGACAATAATAAAGTCTAACCAGCTGTGAGGTCCTTTTCGTTGAATTTTCCCCCGTCTACCAAGAGGAAGGTCTTGAAAGCGGACCCCTCTTGCTTCAGAGACACGGAGTGTGCTGACAGAGACATGTATATCCACTGATGTACAGAACACTAAGCTTTAATGTGGTAATAATAAAGTCTAACCTGTGGTGAGGTCCTTCTCGTTGAATTTCCCCCCGTCTACCAAGAGGAAGGACTTGAAAGCGGCCCCCTCTTGCTTCAGAGACACGGAGTGCGGCGGCATGGAGCCGGGGGTGAGGCCGCCGATGTCGGCGTGGTGGCCGCGGGACGCCACGAAGAATATGGGGCGGCCGCGACCACTACAAAAAAAACCGGTTGGGTGCGAGCCGAACTCGCCTACCGAGGGTTCCGCACAAAGGATGCCGCCATTTATAACCTTAGGTACTTAAAAATATTGGTGACACGGAACTCTCAGTGTGCGGCAATTATACGGTTTTCGGATTTTGTCCTGTACACTTGCTACAAGGTCTTGCTTTTTGCAAAATTTTGTGATTCTAGGTCAACGTGAAGTACCACATTTTGATTCTTGTTGCAAATGAAACATAAACGGCCGTATCTTTTGATTGCGTTGACGTAGAGGTTTGGTTTTTTCACAACTTCAAGGAACCGCAGCCATGTGTATGTGGTATTCATTTCAACTTGCTACCTCTACGCGTTTCCGAGATAAAGGGTCGTGACAAACGGACGGACGGACGGACGGATGGACAACAAAGTCATCACTAAAAGGCTTCCTTTTTTACCATTTTGGTACGGAACCCACTATTTTTTTTTTTCACGGAACCCTAAACACAATTATTTTTTCAATACCAAATAATAGAATTTAAAATGTATTACCGACTGAACGTTTCTTTCAATCCAACGTGCCAAAACTAGGCGGGGTAGAGTAGTTTTATTATATATCCAGTTCAGTTCAGATATACAAATGTATGCAAAATTTAAGCCCATTAAGAAACAATTATCAAGTTTTCATACATTCTCATAATTGTGCATTAATAGTACATTACATACCAAGGCCGTTTAAGTGGGAAATGACTCGGATTCCATGTAATTGTCGGCCGAGGCGAAGCCGAGGTCGACTAACATGTGATCCGAGGCTTTCCCATTTACCGGCCGAGGTTTGTATACTATTTTTCAGCCCGACGGAGCCGGGAGGCGGCAATTTAGTTTTGCGTAAAGTGGCGCTTACCGGCCGGAGGACTGAAATATAAGATTATCAGACTTAAACATACGATAAGTTATATTCACGAGATTTGATATTCACGCTCTTTGAAACATCATTATGGAACTATTAAGCAATTAACACGAGTTCGTAATGATTGTACCGCCCGTGATACATACAATGTTTTTCATCACATTTGCGAGGAAATAAAACTCACTTATGGAAGACTGGTGTGATGACGGTCAGGTCAGGCAGATGAGAACCTCCTGCTTTGGGATGATTCGCGAGCAGCACGTCACCAGGCTTGAGTGAATCACCGCGAACCTTCATCTGGAGATACCGAAACATGTCTCAATGTCCTACTTACACTTTTCCAAACAACTAAACCACGCGTGTGTCGGAACACGTCACAGACCACCTCACTACTAGATAGAGCATACGATAACTCGTGGTGACACATATATAGTTCCGTGCTAATTTAATATGGAAGAGCGAACGCTTGTTTCCGTTGAGTTCACGTTTACGTGTTCTAGTGAAATTTTATAGTAGTTTATGCAACAGTGATATAATAAAGACGAGACGAAGTCGAGTTTTAAGAACCAATTATGAGCTGTTGCATACGCTAGTTTTTCTACAATAGCTAAAATAGCGTAAAAAGCAAAATTTTGAAACGTGGCTGAATAGGGAAGATGGTGTGCCCACTATAGAAATTAAAAAAAAAACAACAACAGTGCTCATATATTGTATGAAAATCCATAGGAGCAGTGTTCTTATGGAATACCATAGACAACGTTATAATGTATACTTTTTTAATATCACTGTGAGTCATCTAATTGACAGATAGAAGTGCTGGAGTAGAAAAAAATATTTACAATTGTTGTGGGTCTTAACCCTGGTATAATGCAGTATAAAATGGTGTTCGGTACAGTGATGCTCAGAATCGTAAAATAATGTGCAAAAAAATTTACACACTACACACCACCTTAATGCTCAGGCAATAAATAATATAAATAAATATAATATAAATATAAATATTATGAGACAATCTTACACAAATCGACCTAGTCCCACGGTAAGCTCAATAAGGCTTGTGTTGTGGGTACTAGGCGACGATATATATGTATAATAGATAGATACATATAAATACTTAAATACATAGAAAACATCCATAACTCAGGAACAAATATTCGTGATAAACACACAAATAAATGCCCTGACCAGGATTCGAACCCGGGACCTCCTGCTTCGTAGGCAGGGTCACTACCAACTAGGCTAGGAGGCCGGCAATAAAGTCCTGTATACATATTTTTGTCACTTTGGCTGTATTCATAGCTGTGTGGCTGACTGTACTCCAGCACTTCTATCTGTCAATTAGATGACTGTCAGCGATATTAAAAGAGTATACATTATAACGTTGTCTATGATAAGAACACCGGAAAACGATGCTCCTATGGATTTTCATACAGTATAGTAACACTGTTGTTTTTCTTTTATAGTCGGCATACGACATCCTTCACATTCAGCCACCATTCAAAATTGTATGTACGTATATGCAACAGTGATATAATAAGAGTTCTTAAAGTTCAAGGGTCGCTGTTAATAACAGACCCGAGAATTTTAAGAACCAATTATGAGTTGTAGCATACACTACTTATTATACGACAGCAACAATTTTAATTAGAAAGCTCCCGTGAGTACCAAACATATTAAAATACTTATATCGGGTTACTCACGACAATAAAGCCGAAAATAGCTCTACATGTTTCGGAACAGTCCGTGTCCCTTATTCATGAGTCATGCGTCTGGCCGCGGCGGCTGCTCTACGCACACTGCGAGCACCAGCGCGCTCTGAAGGCCTAGTATAAAAATTGTACGACATTAACTTCTCGACCGCGTTAGCGTATCGAGGGGTCAAAATATGAAAGTTGCCGGATGATTTAAATAAACGGCAAACATAATTTGAACTCTCGATACGCTAACGCGATCGAGAAGTAAGTGTCGTACAACTTTTATACTAGGCCTTCTGATTTCGACTATCTGTCGAGTGTATTTTCGACTTTATTGACGTGAGTAACCCGATAGCGAACAACACGAAATTTTGAATGGTGGAAGATGTCGTATGGCGACTATAGGTAGGAATGGAAGTACCTGGTACTGCACGGTCTCCTGCATGGCGCCCAGGTGCACGGGGATGTGCGGCGCGTTGGAGACCAGCCCGCCGTCCGGCCCGAACAGCGCGCACGAGAAGTCGAGCCGCTCCTTGATGTTCACCGATATAGACGTGCGTTGCAGTACCCTACGAGGAAGTCAACTTGAAAAATCAGAGTGAAGATAAATAAATATTATAGGACATTCTTACACAAACTGACTAAGTCCCGCAATAAGCTCAAGAAGGCTTGTATTACTGGTACTGACAACGATATAAATAAAATACAAATACATAGAAAACATCCGTGACTTAGGAACAAATTATCTGTTTTCATCACATAAATAAACGCCCTTACCGAGATTCGAACCCAGGCTTAGCAGGCAAGGTCACTCCCAACTACGCCAACCGGTCGTCAAAACAAAACAAAAAAAAATACATTAATTTTAAACCTTTTCTTTTTTTGTCCATTCTTTAGTCTGATAGTTTCATATGATTTTCTATTATTACTACTCAAAATCGCGAGCTGTTTCCATCCCAATTGAAGAAAGCGTCCAAAAGATTACATACATTTTTGTTACTTTCCTTTTTTCTTACTCCCTACAAATTATACGGAAAGTAGTAACACAACATACATTTTCAATGGGAGCATCCTTTGTGCGGAATCCTCGGTGAACGAGTCCAACTCGCACTTGGCCGGATTTTTATTTAAATTGAACTCCCGATATTAACCCGTGTTATTCGTTAGAATGTCTAAAAACTCCCCCGTGTGTTATATTTGACAGTATAGTAAATAGAGTTAGATGGGCTCGAGCGCGGTGGTTATCTTCTTGGGTTGCCCCGAACCGGTGGTTATCTTGATGTCACAGGTTAGTTATGTACGCCACTATATTATATTTGACAGTATAGCCATACCTGCCCATCTGCTCGGCGATGGACATGAAGCGGTGCGAGAAGATAGAGAGTTGGATGGGCTCGAGCGCGGTGGTTATCTTCTTAGGTTGTCCGGAGCCGATGGTTATCTTGATGTCGCCCAGCTTGGTTATCTCGGCGCGGCAGTCTGCAATAGTGAAAGAATGTCAGAACATGCCCCCCTTTTGATGAATTTAAGTCTACTTCCTTACCAGGTTCCACCAGCACAGTAGACAGGCTGTCCATGATGATGGCGGGCCCCGGGACTTCCTGCTCGGGTTTAAGCTTGTCCAAGAGATACACGGCGGTGTCCTGGTACCCGCCTTCGAAGTACACTTTCACTCTCTGAAATCGTGATATGAAATTTATCAAACGAGCGAAGCGAGTAAGGTCTTCCAGTATACTTGGAGAATCCGTCGTTTGTTTATATGTTTGTTAGACGACTACTCGAGTATTATAATTAATGTTTGAAGCGGGATAATTACCATGTATGTTTTTATTATTGAGCACGCGATATTACTTATAATGCAAATTACCATGTTAGCTTAAAATCGTATATTGATTACTCGAGTATCGTTGATCGGATTGCCGTTACATTTGGCTGGTGGTTAGATTAGATGAGGTAAATATAATTTTTAAGTTTGAATAAGGGCCCAATCGATTAAGGGGTTACAAAGATATAGAACTCACCAGTTCAAATATAGTACAAAAAACTTTTTTTATAAAAAAAATATAATTGACAAATGGTCAATATCACATTATATTTCGTTTATTTATCTTCTTTCTTAGGTTAGGATTTTTTACAATATGTATATAAAAATAAAATACAAAACAACATACAAAAAACAATACAAAACAAATACACATTATAAAAAACCTAACCTAGAGTGCCGCCGGCAACAGGGCAGGGCCCAGGCTGCCGGTGGTTAGGGCCGCAAAGAGAGGAACCTTCGGACTATGCGCGCAGTGTCCAGTATTACCGCCTTCTGCATCTGACCCTTGATCCAACCACAACTTCGTAGCGAGAGCCTCTCGAGATGTTGGTCGAGACTCTTCGCTATAAGACCGTTCGCCGAAACAACTATCGGTACAATGATCGCCGAATCAACCTCCCACATGGCGGTTACCTCGTGAGCCAAGTCTAGGTACTTGATAATATTATATTATTATTATGGTATCTATCTATTATATATACAGGGTGACTTCAAAATGGTAATACAAAACACTTGGTTGTGGCTCAGTTAATGCCAAACTATATAATACATGCATCCCGTTGTTAAAATTAGCTGTATTTAATTATCGCTAATTTTCTAACAAAACAAATATTTAAAGTCCCGAAGTGTTGTTACACTACAGTCAATACCTAACTGTCATACCTGTCACTTGATGTTATCATCAAAGCAAGTTATTATCGATACCACTATGAGTGACATTCGTATAACTAACTTGTTTGTTGTTTAGTTTTAAGTACCTTGATAAAGTAGAAATAATAAACCGAGCTAGTTTAAATAAAATCATTTATTAATGTACAGAAACTACCGTAAATTACAAGCTTAAAATATTAAAAGCTTAATTATTTTTTAAGTAGATAAGTGTGAACCAACTTTTCCTTAACGTATTTTAAGATGTGTTCAAAATTACCACCGCCTTCCCAGACACATAAGTCCGCCCGCCGTCTATGGTTGATCTTGAGTCTGCCTAGAATAAATTCAATGGCTTTTACTGAATCGAACGCCTGAATTATCTTTTGGCGAAGTTGATGGACGGTATTAGATTTCCGTGTACTACACTCTCCTTTTGATTTCGCCCCACAAAAAAAAGTCGAGTGGCGTCAGCTCGGGACTTCGAAGCGGCCATGCGACTGGACCATTGCGTCCAATCCATCTCTCAGGGAATTGTCTGTCCAAATAATTTCGCACACTTAGAGCAAAATGTGCTGGTGCACCATCTTGCTAAAAATAAAGATTATCCAAATTTTGCTCCGGCACCTCTTGTAGCAAAATCGGTAACACGTTTCTCAGGAAATCTTCATATTTCGGTCCATTTAAGTTTCCTTTAATGAAATATGGGCCAATTACACAATTGTTCAGAATGCCTGCCCAAACGTTTAAAGACAAACGAGTCTGGTAAGAGTCTCGGCGAGTCACATGAGGATTTGCATCACGATCAGCCCACCAGTGTTCATTGTGGACGTTAAACATGCCGACTCTTGTAAAAGTTGCCTCGTCGGTCAGATACTTAAGTGGAAGTTTTGCTGCAGCCAACGACCAAAAATAACTCTTCTAGGGTAATCTGCTAATACGATATCCTGAACCCTTTGAAATTTAAACGGATGTTTTGCTTCAGCTTTCATTAGCCACCAAATAAACAATTGGCTCGTGCCGAATCTCGCAGCAGCGTCCCTTGTGGTAGCGTCTGGGTTGCGGTTAAAATACTCGAGCACTCGTCTCCGAAAAGCTTGTGAATACCGCGGCCGTCGGCCTCGAGCTTGAGCATGCACCGGAACTGCAAACTGACCATAGTCTCGTACATTATGGATGGTACTGTTTATTAACACACGTGTAGGTGTTGGACAGTCAGGGTAACGTTCGTTAAATAATACCTGAGCTCGCACAGTACTCCGCGATGTTAAATAACAATCAAGCATATCCATCTTTTGAACATTAGTATAAGGATAAGGTCGAGGCATTTTATTTAATAGTGAAATCATAATATTACGGTAAATCTTATTTTCTTTGACAAGTGTCAATTACTAATCAAAACACGTTTTCTTCATAAATACCATGGTAGGTGATTGACAACCAAAGAGGAAAGTGATTTTCTAAACTTATTTGTTAATTATTATGGTAGGTTAACCATGTTAAGTCAAACAAAATGGGATAAATTAAAAATTAAAAAAAATATTCTCACGATTATTTTAAAAGCATGATACTTAATTGAGAGGCTTAGTTTAGGGGAAATGTGTGTAAAACATTGATTTTGTATTACCATTTTGAAGTCACCCTGTATATCATCGTGTAGTACCCACATCATAAGCCTTATTGAGCTTACCGTGGGACTAGGACTATTTGTGTGGGATTGTAGGTACTATTTATGGCAATGTTAACTTGATGTTAAATTTTAAAAAAAATTGTAAACTGCGGAGATAAAGGGGAATGGTTTTTTTTACATTTTTGTTAAATAAACCAAAACATTCAAAGAAAAAAAGTTTTAATGTGCTAATCAAGCCCTTTCAAATGATACCTCATGACCCAGTAACTAAATTGTTAATTTTTGCCCTCTCTTTTATCGGGCATTTTTCATTGAAAATAAATTAAACCATATAATAAATCCGCTCGCAATGTGTGTAATAATCTATAACAATTCCAATTTTCAAATCGGTAGCTTTAGTAGTTCTCGAGATATTTAACGATGTGACAGACAGACTGAGTCACACCATAAGGGTCCCTTTTCCCCCACTTCGGTACGGAACTCATATAACTGATACTTTTTAAGTTATAGGTTTTTTCATGTTTAATTTCGTTTATAAACTTATTGATTTTCGGAAACTAAACAATTTACCAACCTTCTCCGGTACTGGCGTGATTCCTTTTCCGCTAGATGGCGCTGTTTCTTCTGCAACCTATAAGTTAAACATACTTTTTCATCTGGAAGTAACAAATACTGTAACAGTACCATTTCTTTAGATGTTTATAATTAGCATACGGTTCACCTGATTAAGGCCGTCCCCTATCCCAATGACCTCGGCGATTTGAGCTTTCTTCCCCTACCGCTTCCTTTCCTCACCGGTTATACAATACCGGTTATAAGCATAAGTCGTCACCTAGGAAGAGCTGCTTGTACTAGGACGCAACCCTATAAACTACTAGTGCCATCTTATACGACTGGCCCCCGTCGCCCGCGCAGGCATCTCGAGCCGGCGTTTTCGGAAAAATGCGTGTAATAGCTTTTTTCTTGAAAAGTACAAAACCTATCCAAAAATCAGTGGATGCGTTTAAAGTAAACATAAATAAAAAATGCTTGTCTTAGTTTCTTGTACTTACGACGCATAATAAGGGAGTACATACAGATTTAAGGTAGAAAAAAGGGTTTACGGTTATTTTTTTTTCTGTTGATGTATTATGTTTTTCGACAATTTAGTGGAACCAAATGTAGACCAAATACCTAGCTACATTATATATTTTTTTCAAGCGTTGTGCTTGGAGCTGAACAAAGCCTATTCACTTTAAAAACAGTGAAATATGCCGGGTAGCCCCTTAAGCAAATATAATATCTCGGTTTTATATTTGTCCAATGTTAAAGATAACGATGCCTATTGAAGCGTTACCGCAAAAAACAAAAATTAACACATTATTATAAAATATAGAACCGGTCTATCGGTAAATGCCATACCAAGGTAAATTAACTGTATAGCGCGTTTAGGAATGTTATGGGAACGATTCTAAAGCTACTTAGTTATCTGAACTATACGGAAGGTTGCGGGCGTCTGAAGGAAACACGTAGACAACGGAAATAAACAAAAGTATAATAGCGAAAGATTTAGGACGATACAAAAGAGAGAAACTGAGAAATAATGCACGACAAAAGATTAACTCGTCAATGATAGGTATGCGCGCGCGCCTACTACTGAAGGCCTAGTATAAAAGTTGTACGACATTAACTCCTCGACCGCGTTAGCGTATCGAGGGGTCAAAATATGAAAGTTGCCGGATGATTTAAATAAACGGCAAACATAATTTGAACTCCCGATACGCTAACGCGGTCGAGGAGTTAATGTCGTACAATTTTTATACTAGGCCTTCTGTATCCGCAAAGTAGTCGAGCCGCGACCGTGAGACATGCAACTGTGTCGAAACGTCAGTATAACTATTAAATAAATGAACTACATTCGCGATAGACTCGTTCTATGTTCATAAGAATCATCTTACAACACGGAAATTCGCAACGTACAATGATACTGTTCGGCAGGTACGAAGACACAAACCAGACATAGTTGTCCCTTACGCCAACGATGGTAGAAACTTTAATATTTATTTTGTTAGACAAAATGTAGTAAAGGAACCTCATTTGTTTTTTTGTACCTTACAACATAGAAATTTATACATTAGACGGGCATACCACATTGTAAATGAACCGTGATAACCTAAAATATAACCCTTACAACATATTTTTTTAAACTTTAGGAAGTTACGACAAAATTAAATTATCCCCTAACTTCTTTATTTGAGGAGATACGACAAAGTTGTTAGTTTTAGTGTACTTACGGCGAAATGTGCCTTACGACATTTGAAATTTCCAGCGTCGATATTTATTTGTGCAAAACGATATCTCACCTCGCTCAAGCCGACGCCTCTAACTCTGATATCATCCACTATGACGTCTCTGTCAGCTAGTGTGAACCCGAACTCATTCTGGTACCTGTGTAACAAAATAACCACATAATACAACTTTTACTGCGAAACCGTATTGTTTTGGGTTTACCTACCACAGATCATGTAATAGTTCTTTATAAACAGACATTTATCTCTCATAGAAAAAGCGAATACAAACATTTATTCATTCATAATGGGAGCTACCGTATTGTCGCTCACCAGGCGGCGCCACTCATGCGTGGGTCCCGTGTCAGTATGAGATAATTGTCAAAGTGACGTTTGAAATGTTCCCGCAGGACCCACGTTCCACTAGCGCCCCTAGCGGAAAATCATTTTTTCGAACACGACGCAAAAACAATTGACACTCGAATCCCCTCTCCCCCGCACAAACGCTAGGGCTGCCTAAGATTAGAAATATTATATTTACACTGGTACACAAAAATATATCGAAGTGTGGAATCATTTTCGATGTGTTAATGTCGACATTACAGATTTTTTTTATGTAATGCATGAGAATGCGGCTGTTTCCCCCAGAAAAAGTGTCAGAATAATTTGTACGGTAAGTGTTACTTTCACGTCTCCATTTCAACGTGTTAAAACCCCGTATTGCTTGAAGGTGTCACGTAGTACAGTCGAGTTCATAAATATATGAGCATTTCCAAGGCTTCAAAAATATATTTACACCCATAGGACATTGACAATAAGGTGTAAGTGTTTACATATTATGCATTCAGCTGCACAGATATTTATAAATTAAAAATTAAATTAAATTCATTTATTTCAGACAAAAAGTGTGTCCATCCAGTTTAGTAAAATACATACTTTAAATTAATTGTTAGCAAAATTATACACTAAAAACATAAATTAAAACATAGGTACAACAAAACTATTTTGAAAATTTAAGATTAAAAAAGAATAAGAAAAAGAAGAAGAGAAACTCTTTCGCTTTTTCCTCCTCCCCTCCAACTCAATCCAGTTTATGGCCCGTTATTTAGGGCACTGGCGCGTGCTGACGCAGCAGTATTTATCAACTCGACAGTACTATTATCGTTACCTAGTGACAAAGGCGGTGTAGAAGTCCCCGTGCTCGGTGGCAGGCCTGCCCGCGGCCGGGACGGGGGCCACCATGAGCGCGCAGTCCGTGCCCGCGTAGCGAAGATGCAGGTACGGCTCCGTCTGAATACGGTCGTCCGAGAAACCCTGTCGGACATATTTCTTACAAAGAAAAAGTGGAAAATTATGACCTCAGGCGAGACTCAAACCCGCGACTCTGGGATACACTGCCAACTGAGCTACCGAGATCACACCCGTGGCCCCGAGTTTCTCCACCATATAACCCTTATGCGCCCTAGGCGGGCGAATAGCAACATCTACCGTAAGAAAGTACTTCTTAATGTGAAGTCTCAAGTTATATTGAAAATTCACCACTAACAATGCGCTCAAGCGTCTCAAGGCACGAAGATAAATAAACGTTGTCTCCGAGTGTAATACAAAAATTTTCACCTCACTTTTGCGAAATATGATAAAAAGGGTTATCAATACATAGTATAAAACAAAGTCGCTTCCCGCTGTCTGTATGTATGTATGCTTAAATCTTAACAACTACGAAACGTAATTTGGTGCGGTTTTTCTAATAAATAGAGTGATTTAAGAGGAAGGTTTATATGTATAATAATAACCCGTGCGAAGCCGGGGCGGGTCGCTAGTATTATTATAAAAATCTCGTCCGAATTTAAATTACCAAATATTTATTATAGCCAATGTTACCAGCTAACATGAAGAACCAAGTCCAACTTCAAGACCAAATTACTTTTCCCTCTAGTGGATAAAACGCGTTTTTATCCACTGGTTTCGAACGATAAAAGGGCGCTTTCCGAGCGAGGTTAAAAATAAATTACGACAACCTACCTGTTTCCTAAGCTTGTCTCTACACACGGCGGCTAGCACGTCTAGCTGCCGGTCGATGTCCCGGTAGTTGTCTGGCGCGTACACACAGCCGCTGGGCTGTTGAGCTTCGTGCACCACATGGGCTAGGGCCATGCCGTATGCTGATAATATTCCTGGAATTTAAAAAAGTAAGACGTCTGAGGGCGTTTTTATTTTTTGTTGTACCAAACCATTTTTGGAAAATTTAATTTTTTAAATTGTTTTCTATTCAGAATCGAGCTCTTTCAATCCTAGTAGGAGAAAAAAAGTGTCCTAAATTTTCCATACTAATTTCAAAATTTCCATTGACGCTACCGTCATACTAAATCAATGAAATAATGGTGGCGAAATGGAAAACAAATCTTGGGACACTTTTTTTCTCCTACTAGGATTGAAAGAGCTCGCGATTCTGAATAGAAAACAATTTAAAAAAATTAAAATTTCCAAAAATGGTTTTTGTACAACAAATAAAAACGCCCCTGAACGTGCAAAGTTTAATAGTAGTTTATGAAACAGTGATATAATAAGGGTTCTTAAAACTCGAGGGTCACCGTTACAAAATGAGACGTAAAGTCGAGTTTTGTAATAATAGATCTAAGAGTTGTAAGAACCATGGACTGTTGCATACACTAGTTTTTCTACGACAGATAAAATAGCGAAAAACATAAAAACTCGAAAGACGACAGAATGTGGAAGATGTCGTATGTCCACTATAGAAATTAAAAAAAGGAACAGTGCTTATATATTGTATGGAAATCCATATGAGCAATGTTTTTATGGAATACCATAGACAACGTTATAATATACTTTTTCAATATCGCTGTCAGTCATCTAATACTTATAACATTTATTTTAGAAACATATACAGTAAGTGTAACTTACCTAACTACCTACCTCTACCTACCTTAAATTTAAAGTAGGTCCTTGAGGCATTGTACCTAGGATGCTGGCGGCATTTCCTCGTTGTATCGCAATGCTGATACGTTGTGCGAGGAAGCCACCAGCTCTTCGGACACCAGTAACATCAATCAGACGTTTCGCGATTTCTACGTTGGGACCTCATGGACCAAGAGTTTCGACAATAATTGACAGATATCAGTGCTGGAGTAGAAAAACTACTATTAGAGCACCACTGTGGTCAATCTAGTTGACTTTAGCTCATTTGGAGTTATCAAAATTACTAAAATCCGGTGCGTCGTCACTTGTCATATTTTCCCGATATCCAGTCATATTTTTTTTTGCCCTCCGGCCGGCAAACACCACTTTACGCAAAACTAAATTGCCGCCTGCCGATTCCGTCGAGCAGCAAAATAATATAAAAACTTCGGCCGGTAAATGGGAAAGCCTCGGATAACATTTCCATGTCATCCGAGACATTTCCCACTTTAAGACAAAAAAAACACTTTTTTTGTATTTTAAGCAGGCCTTTTCTTAATGAAATTTATTACCATATATAAAAAAAAGAAAAAAGTTTTCTTTTGTTTTTTTTTGTCGCGGTGACAAAAAAATATATGACATTTTTTGTTTCTTTTAGCCTCAGGAATACGCTGTTAAAATCTCTCGCAATGTTCTGTATGTATGGAATACGAGGGCGACACATTATAAAAAAAAAAAACATTTATTTCGGATAATGGAATCCAGAATTGTTAGTAACTTACGAACTAATTTACTAAAGACTACTGTTATTATGCCCTACATGTATAAAATCTGGCGCGTCGTTTGTTTTCACTCGATAGCCGTGCCCCGCCGTGACTCACCGGCGTACTTGTGCAGCCGCACGGTGCTGACGCCGAGCGTGCGCGCGACGGCGCAGGCGTGCTGCCCGCCCGCGCCGCCGAAGCACGCCAGCGCGTGCCGCGACGCGTCGTGCCCGCGCGCCGTGGTCAGCGCGCTACAAACATAACAACTATACCACCGCGTACGGATGTATCCCACACAGTGAGGTAACTTCATACACGGCCAGCGGCGAGGCTCGGTGCTCGTGCTGAGGCTCAGCGTTGTCAAAAACTATGCGAGAGACATTACAGTCTGATTGGCAAACTAATTTACACCTCTTAAAATAGACCGCCGAATTTGTATGAAAATTCGGCGGCATTTCCTCCCCGCCTCCTTCCCCGCGCGCCCCCCATCGATGACCCAGAAATCGGCGGAGTTAACCCACTGTATAGAATACATCCTTACGCTGTGACAATAGGGATGACGACTACGTTGAAAAACTATTATTCTAATTAGTCCGTCAGTTAGATTATCTTAAACGATTAGACACGTTTTTTTTTCCTTTTTAAGATCACTAAAATTGACGAATATGAAGAGCGTCAAAGTTCCGTGGTGGGGGCTGGTGACGTCACCTATAGGTAAAAATTTTACCTAGCTGTGACGTCACACGAGACTTTAAAACCCTGTATTTCCGTCATTTTGCATTTGACGAACAAAAGAAATAATACGTATCGTATATTTTTTAATAATCTCACAAACGGACTAATTAGATTTGTTTTGTCGTCTAGCCTATAGTAACTACCCATCTTCTACCCGAGACTCCGTCCCCTTATATGTCGTAAAGATCCGCACTAGGGCTTCCAAATACCAAACCTTTCGCGGTACCAGTATTAATACCGGAATTGACGACTTCAAAACCGGGATACCGTTGAAATGGATGAAAGTTGGAAAATAAGAAACCCGGTATTTTGAAATTAAATACCGGGATTAAAATCTGACAGAAAAAGTCGGTATTCCGGGATACCGGGATCCCGGTATTGGAAGCCGTAGTCCGCACTGTGCACTAAGTCCGACTTAGCTGAGTTCTCGAATTTTAGCCGCGATTAGCGATTTTTAGTTAATACAAACAAACGAATGAACAAGAATGCATGTAGACTTTATGTACGACAGTACGAAATATCATTTGATATTTAGCAATCGCTTTTCGGTGAAGGTAAACATCGTGAAACCGGACTAATCCGAATAAGGCCTAGTTTACCCTCTGGGTTGGAAGGTCAGGTGGCAGTCGCTTTCGTAAAACTAGTGTCTACGCTAAATTGTGGGATTAGTTGCCAAAGCGGACTCCAGGCTTCCTGAGCCGTGGTTACCCGGGAAAACGCAAGGAAGAGGAAGATGACTTACTTTATAGGTCTGCACATTGCTTCATTGGCGACATTCAGGAATCCCATAGCGACTTCTTCCATGGTCATCTAAAAATTACAAATGTCGTCAATAATCATCACTCGCTTGTTTTGTCCCATTTAAGTAATTGGGGTCGGTGCAGGATGTAGTTATTTTTTTTTTAGTTTACATCCATACGTCTCATTATCCGCATTACTTCTTTTCATTGTATCGCTTGATTTCAATCTCCGGTAAATCTATTCGACCCTCTCAGCAAATATAGTACGACTGCTTACAATACATACAAATGTATTGTAAGCAGTCGTATAGAACCTTAGAACATTCGCTTCGAACAAAGGTTCTATACGACTGCTTACAATACATTTGTATGTATTGTAAGCAGTCGTACTATATTACGCGCTTAGGTTTTAGAACATTCGCTTCGAACAAAAACCTAAGCGCGTAAGGGTTTCATCTCGTGAAAAAAAATCCCAGCAATTTACAATGGCTTAAGTTGCAATGTAGTCGGGAAGTACGAGTAAATAGGGCAATGGTTCAACAATTTATTTCGCCAAAGACCAAAATATGCTTAAAATCGATTATTCGGTAAGTTAGATTTAACCATTATGAATTATAATGCATGTGTGACTATTAAAATCGATAAACAACTTTAAAAATAAACAGTCTCTTTAGTACGACTTCCGGTTATTACGACGTGATATCGTCGGTACCTTTGACGTCGTTATAACCGGATTCTACGTACTTGCTTATCTATAGTAATTCCCCTACCTCTTTCCCGCCATCGGCTTTCAAGAAACTGTTGATGTCACTAGTCATCTTTTTGAAGGCCGTGATAGTTGCTTCCTTGTCTAACGGCTCGTTCTCATTCGGCCCAAAGATTTTCGGGAAGTATTCTGGTAGGAGACGACCTGAAAAAACAAAGGTATTAATAATAAGGATTAATCATCCTTCACTTTATTTATTTTCCATCTTAAGTCAAGTGGTTATTTATTCAAAATTCAAAAATCCAAAAATGACTAGTTCGGTAATGAATGCACCAGTCGATACAGTAAGTGTCGTGTGTCGTGAACGTGATCGAGTTCCAAGTGAGTAAGTGGACGGAAGTAGAGTAGCGGTAGTAACACCGCGCAAATTAAACGAACCCGTAAGCGGGTAGATCGCTACGGGATGTGGGTAGACCACAAACAAAAACTAGCAGTAAATCAGTTACACTGTGAACATGGCGCTTGTAACAGTGCCGAAATGTCGGGAGCTGATAAAAATAAATATACATGTAAATATCTCGTTTTAAATGGTAATTACACCATTTTATACAATATTCCAGGTTCAGCCCTAAAACAGAACAATCCATACTAATATTATAAATGGGAAAGTGTGTGTCTGCTTGTTTGTCCGTCTTTCACAGCAAAACGGAGCGACGAATGGACGTGATTTTTTAAGTAGCGATAGTTGAAAGGATGGAGAGTGACATAGGCTTTTTGTCTCTTTCTAACGCGAGTGAAGCCGCGGGCCAAAGCTAGTTGTTAATAATTTTAATGTTCGCGGGAACATATCGTAAATGGTGCAATTTTAATAAGCGGTCGCGCTTCCATATTTAAGTTATCTTGTGTGTAGTAGCACAGCGTAAGGATGTATTCTATACAGTGGGTTAACTCCGCCGATTTCTGGGTCATCGATGGGGGGCGCGCGGGGAAGGAGGCGGGGAGGAAATGCCGCCGAATTTTCATACAAATTCAGCAGTCTATTTTAAGGGGTGTAAAATGAAAATAGTTTGCCAATCAGACTTACAGATGTGCAAGTTGCGGAAAGTTTCCAAAACGTGGGGAAAATTCTAGGAAATTTCTTGAAAATTACACAGAAATTTAAAAAAAATCCATTTTACGTTGCGGAAAGTTTCAATCCCCATACAAAAATGTGAAAAGTTTCTGAAACTTTCCAATGCGAAATATTTCGCAATATTGAAAAGTATCCGTCGGCACATCAGTAATCAGACTGTAATATCTTTGGCATAGTTTTTACCATTACCTACTACTACACAACCTGCTCAGCACGAGCACCGAGTCGAGGTCGCCGTGTATGAAGTTACCTCACTGTATGGAATACATCCCTACGCTGTGGTAGTATAGTTTGTTTTTTTTAGCATTAGAGAGAACATAAAAGCAGGAAGCACGAGGTCTTTTATGTACGACATTTTATGTGTCATCTGTCAAACTATCTTAAACAGCCATTAAAAAATACAAACACTTATTTTCGTTACTAAAATTATAAAAGAGTTTTCAATATTTATATTTAAATAATACTTACAGTAATATATTTATTTTAAAAGGATTTATTTTAATCTATGTTATTTTTAATTTCTTAATTCAGTTCCGGAAAGGTTGAATAATAAAAAACCTAAAGAAGAAGACATTCGGAACTATCGGCTCGTTTTTTTAGCTGTGAACATTGTCAACCGTATTACGCTATTTTTTTCGTGTTTTGTGATCAACGTTTTTGTAATTGAACCAATATACTACAATGTCTTCGTACTTTGTTTTGATAACTGTGAATAATAAATACAATGGACCAGTCAGAGCCAGAGGCAGGCCCAAGTGTCTCGCGAGAAAGACGGTCTCGTAATACCCTGATCTGAATGTTTTGCCTTCAGCTTCACCAAAGGCAAAACGATAGAAACAGAGCCCGTTAACTACTAATGAAAAACGTGTGGTGCTAACATCTAATATTTGTCCTAAGAAGAAAGGTTGTCGACGACTGCTTCTTTGTTTACCAAATTTCTAATCCTAAAAAAACGAACTATAGTTGAAGGCGTCAGTGGACTCACCCAGCAGCAGGTTGGCGTCGGTGACGGTGAGCGGGCCGCCCTTCCTGTAGCACGCGGGCCCGGGGTGCGCCGACGCCGACTCGGGCCCGGCCGCGAGCAGCCCCGCGCGGAACGTCAGCATGGAGCCGCCGCCCGCGGCTACTGTGTTTATGTCTGCAATGTAAGAGCTTAATAAGGTACGGACTGATAAGTAACTGCGTCTAAAATATTAGTAGATTACATACCAAGGCCGTTTAAGTGGGAGATGTCTCGGATTTCATGTAATTGTCGACTAACATGTGATCCGAGGCTTTCCCATTTAACGGCCGAGGTTTGTATACTATTTTTCTGCCCGACGGAGCCGGCAGGCGGCAATTTAGTTTTGCGTAAAGTGGCGCTTACCGGCCGGAGGACTGAAACTTATTTATTGAAAAAAAACTCGTGTTTCAACGCGCTGGCGTACCGCACCACATCCGTCACGTGTCAAAATTCAATTAAAATTAAAAAATATATTCTGCAAGTAGGCCTCAAGGGCACTTTTACAAGTCGATAAGCATTACAATAAAGCATTTGCATGTACAAACATTTACAATATATAGTGAGAAGTAAAAGTATAATCTAAATACTGATAATACAACAGGCAAAACCTGGGTAAACAATATTAAAATAAATGTGTAATATGGCAAGAGATGTATAGTCTCTATCGTTAATAATAAATTAAGTTTGGGAGATGTAAAGGATCCCCCAACGTCAAAATAAAATACGAATAAAATTTGGAGATGTAAAGGCTCCCCAAGTGTCAAAATAAAGATTGGAGATGTAAAAGGTCCCCATTACAGTACACGTGGCCACAGTACTAACACAGCGTAAGGCTGTGTTAGTATTGTGGGCTGTGTTAGTAAGAACACACTGTAATGTATTCCATACAGTGGGTTAACTCCGCCGATTTCTGGGTCATCGATGGGGGGCGCGCGGGGAAGGAGGCGGGGAGGAAATGCCGCCGAATTTTCATACAAATTCGGCGGTCTATTTTAAGAGGTGTAAAATGAAAATTAGTTTGCCAATCAGACTGTAATATCTTTCGCATAGTTTTTGACAACACTGAGCCTCAGCACGAGCACCGAGCCTCGCCGCTGGCCGTGTAGGAAGTTACCTCACTGTATGGAATACATCCCCACGCTGTGGTACTCACCCAGCTGCGGCGCTTGGATGGTGACGCCGGCCGTCGTGGCCTCGTGCACGTGCTCCAGCGCGCCGGCGTACCGCGACACATCCGTCGACGTGCCGCCCATGTCGAAACCTATAGATACATCAAGACAACGTAAACACCGTAACATATCGTAATGAGTACAGATGTTGTGCAATAGTAGATTACATACAAAGGCCGTTTAAGTGGGAAATGTCTCGGACCCCTTGTAATTGTCGACTAACATGTGATCCGAGGCTTTCCCATTTACCGGTCGAGGTTTGTATAAAAATGTTTTTCCTTCGGGAACGCCCGAACGTGTCATGCTATTTCAGTCAGTGTCAGTAGTAAAAGTACCAAGGTAGCATGAAATTGAAGTAGCATGACAAATACGAGCGTTTCCGAGAAATACGAGGGCACAATATTATGCACTACATCTGTATCTGTATTCAAATACATGGTAATAATTATAAATTGAAATAGATGTCATATACTAAAGAAAAAGACCAACAGCGACGAAGGACGATGACAACGAATGATGATGAAGGTTGATGACAGCGCCATCTCTCACGCCATACCGGAACCCCTGAGTGGTTTGGATGGAAGTCCTAAGCAACGTCGCTTGTACTTAGAAGATGGCCACGGGCGTCTTGCCTGTTACTAAGATTGCATATACTCGAGAAATTCGCCGGCATTTCGATAAGACCAGTTGGCCTAGTGGATATGGCGTTAGTCGCGGAAGCTGAAGACCCGAGTTCGATCCTCGGATTGGCCTTCGTCAGTGTTGGTCTTTTTAGGGTTCCGTAGCCAAAATGGCAAAAACGGAACCCTTATAGTTTCGTCATGTCCGTCTGTCCGTCTGTCCGTCTGTCCGTCTGTCCGTCTGTCACAGCCGATTTACTCGGAAACTATAAGTACTACAGTGATGAAATTTGATGGGAATATGTGTTGTATGAACCGCTACAAAATTATGACACTAAATAGTAAAAAAAAGAATTGGGGGTGGGGCCCCCCATACATGTAACTGAGGGATGAAAATTTTTTTTTCGATGTACATACCCGTGTGGGGTATCAATGGAAAGGTCTTTTAAAATGATATAAAGTTTTCTAAAAAACATTTTTCTTAAAGTGAACGGTTTTTGAGATATCAGCTCTCAAAGTCGTAAAAAGTATGTCCCCCCCCCTCTATTTTTATAACTACGGGGTATAAAATTCTAAAAAAAATAGAGGTGATGCATGCTAATTAACTCTTTCAACGATTTTTGGTTTGATCAAAGTATCTCTTATAGTTTTTGAGATAGGTTGATTTAACTGTAATTTTGGTTAAGTTATTGTGCTTACACTGAAAACGATGGCTGAACCTTATAAGTTTAGGCTCCATTCACCAGGTGTATAAATTGACATAATAAGTTTATTATATTTGCTGCTACGGAACCCTTTGTGCGCGAGCCCGACTCGCACTTGGCCGGTTTTTTTAGTATATGACATCTATTTCAATTTATAATTTATATATAGTAGTGTTACTACTTTAACGAAAAAAATTGATTTGTGTCAACAAAAAGTTGTATAGTAATAATGGGAGCTACCGTATTGTAGCTCACCAGGCGGCGCCACTCATGCCTGGGTCCTGTGTCAGTATGAGAGAGTTTTCAAAGTGACGTTTGAAATGTTTCCGCAGGACCCACGTTCCACTAGCGCGTCTAGCGGAAAATCGACTCGCGGTAGTCCTCATTAGCCGAAGATTTGCAACTGGCAGCCTAAACAAGAAAATCGTTACCTATAACTGGAAGGCCGGTTTCCTTCTGGTATGCGGTCATGGCGTACCCCACCACGCCGCCCGCCGGCCCCGACAGGATGGCCCGCGACCCGTTGAACCTACAATGAACATGTTATAATAAGTCTACTGATCCGAGAACCGGCACTGATCAAAGACTCCCTAACAAGTCGAGAAAAACAAAGGCCGTACGATCCTTTTTGAAGCCGGTCATTTTAGACTCAGTATAGACTGACAACAAATAGTAGATTAACTACCGAGGCCTGTAAAGTAAGAATTGTCGTATATACAATTGTCGGCCGTCAAACATTGATCTGAGGCTTTCTTATTTACTGGCCAAGGTCTGTACACTATTTTTCTGCTCGACGCAGCCGGTAAGCGGCGAATTTGTTTAGCGTAGCGGCCTGCAATTGGCTGCTTGTCGGCCGGAGGGCAGACAAATATATTTGACACTCACTCAGACAAAATGGGATGCATATAAATAAATAAAAAATCAACTGTCCTTCTATAGACCTGATTACTACTTTGATACGAAATTCAGACATTTGCTTTTTGAGTTTAGTGTCGGAGCACCGTGTGTGTGCGAGGGAGACAGGTATACCCACAGTTCCATAGGTGTGAGTCCACCGTCACTCTGCATGAACAGCACGTTGGTCCCCCTCAGCTCGTCCGTGAAGCCGCGAGCGAAGCCGCGCACGTAGCGTTGTATGTGCGGCGTGAGGTACGCGTCCGCGGCGGCCGTGTAGCCGCGCGGAGCGAGACGCACCATAGCCGTCACCGCGTGCGAGAGCGAGACGAGAGGGAAACCTGGGAACGATATAGTTCTTAGTATTCATAGACCAGGAGACCACCAAAAAAACAACATTCTTCAAGCAACAGAAAAAAAGGGAGTTAACGTACAGTTAACCAATTGGAACCCTAGGCCACTGTAGGACTGTTATAGTGATCTCTTGCTGCGTGTCATTTTGAAATGGTTCTTGAGTGGCCCAGGTTCCCAATGAGGATTACCGCGAGTCGATTTTCCGCTAGGGGCGCTAGTGGAACGTGGGTCCTGCGGGAACATTTCAAACGTCACTGACATTTCTCTCATACTGACACAGGACCCACGCATGAGTAGCGCCGCCTGGTGAGCGAGAATACGGTAGCTCCCATTGCAGAAGGCCTTCTATCCTGTTTATTCGGTAAAAACATTAAGCAGTTTTGTGCCAGATAGAGAAAGAATGAGAGATATTATGTAGGTTTAACTACCATTAGCACAGTTTATATAAATCTTTATCTCCAATTGAAAAAGCGAATACAGGAGGTACTTCCCCAGATGGGCTCTGCTCCACATTTGAGCGAGACAATATTCCTTGTGCTGTGCCCTACCACACTAAAACCATATGCGTCCCCTGCCCATACCTATCTTATTATGGTTATGCTCATAGAATCATAGAAATGTACAAGTAAAACCGTGCATACATGTGGTCACCTCATTTTCTTTGTAAACGCTTTAATAACACAGCTGTGTAGTATTTGATGTTAGTAATCGATAGGAATCTCGTAGCATCAAAAACTCACCAATTTCCTCAGCAATCTTCCCGATCCAGATCTCGTGCTCATGATACGTATAACTATGAGCTAACACGACCGCCACGCTCTCTATCCCCTTCTCCATCAGCCTCATCAGATCCCGCCTCACTGCGTCCTCGTCTAACTCCCGGGTGATCAGCATCTTCTCGCCGGTGATGCCAGTGACAGTCCGCCATTGCTGCTTGAGTTTGCCGAGCTGGCAGCGGTCTTCCATGGCGGGAATGACGCGGCAGTCGACTTCGATGACGTCTGAGTAGAGGACGTCTGGCCGTTTTATGTCCTGGAAAAGTGTGGTTTTAAACAGACTGTGATGGATAATTTTTAACCAGCAATTTTCAAGTAGGCAGTTTTTTTGTATACTACGACGGTGACAAACTAGCGTACCACCCGCCTGATGGTAAGCGGTCACCATGCCTGCAACTCCAGGGGAGTTACATGCGTAATAACAGCGTCTGTGGCCGGAACCTTTAAGCTAAGTGTCTGAAGGGCTTATGGCACAGACACAAGCTGAGCCTTCTCTATTTCAGTTAGTTTGTGTTGTATATGTCAAGTGTATCCATGTATCTTTTTATCATGTAATGCAAACTTCTTGAATAAACGTCTTATTATTATTATGCGCGTTGCCGACCCTTTAAAAACTTTAACACTCCTTTTTTGAAGAACCCCATACTGTAGTCGTTCGGGAAAACAGCGGCAGGGAGCTCATTCCACAGCCCGAGCGTCCGCGGGAGGAAGTTCCTCTTAAACCGCACGGTACGAGACCATTTAGGCTCCAGCGTATGCGGGTGAACACCCTGCCGACGGTGAGCGGTGTGGTGGTAGAATGCAGCCGTTGGCATCATATCTAACAATTCCTCAGAGCACAATCCATTGTACAAGCGACAGAATACACATAAGGAGGCGAAGAATTTAAAATAGTTAGGAAATATAAATGGAGAACAGGTAAATAGCGAGTAGAATATTAGGCATCGTTCTGTGCATAACGGGAGGACGTTGTCTCCTGAGGTGTCATCACCTCGAACCTCATATCACCGCGCATGTGACACCCCTAGAGTTGCAGGCGTCTGTAGGCTAAGAAAATCACTTTCCATACGGCGATTCGTATGTTGGTTGCCAGTGTTGCCACCGAGGTAGTATAAAAAAACGGTTTTGAGATTGATAGGTGACGGTCCATGAGGAACGCTGGTGATTAAACCATTGTCTTGGTGACCAGTAAATTTACAAATCTGCCACGAAAGCAGGAGGTCGCCGGTTCGATCCCAGCCCTGGGCACTTGGCGTGGTCACTTTTCTGTAGTATATTTTGACGACCGGTTGGCGTAGTTGGTGGTGACCTTGCCTGCTAAGCCAATGGTCCTGGGTTCGGATCCCAGTAAGGGCATTTATTTGTGTGATGAACACAGATACTTGGATGTTTTCTATGTATTTATGTATTTGTATATCGTTGTCTGAGTACCTGTAACACAAGCCTTATTGAACTTACTGCAGATTTAGCCAATTTGTGTAAGAATGTCCTATAATATTGATTTTATATTGATAATGATATGATATGACATATATTTCAGGTTATAATTTAGAAAACAAGTTTAAATAAATTAGTTTTTTTTTAAATTAAATTTTTGATACAAGTTTTATTGCTGACTGTACTTTGATACGACAACATTGTATTGTCATCCAACCTACATAAACATGTGAAGTTTCGGCTTATTCGCATAACGGGAAGTTAGTCAAATTCAGCTTGCAAGATTTGACCCAAAAAAAGCTGCAAAAAGTGCAAAGTTGCAAGTTAAATAAAAACTTGAAATAAGATATTAAATTGCAACGGTTAACACTCACGTATATTTATCCCAATAGGCGTGACATGTTTCGACTGCATTGGGCAGTCAACGTCGGACAGACACAGTGGTGTTATCACCTTCGCGGCCCGGGCATCACTGCCCGAGACCGGCGTAGGTAACGGTAAATAAGAATTTAGTTTTATTCACTACCTACCAGTTACTTACCAGTTGGAAAATGTTAGGCCTCGCCTGGTTGCCAATGAGCAGTAAGTCCTTGAACCCCTTGTTGATGACCAGGGCCATCTTGGCGCCCTTCCTCTCCAGCAGGGCGTTGGTGGCCACCGTGGTGCCCATGCGAATGGACTCGATAAGGGATGTGTTCACCTTGCCATCCTTGTCTAGCGCATTGCCGGTTTCCTTAAGAATGAAAAAGAAACAAGTTTTATGTCAAAAAAAATTTGATACAAGTTTTTATCGCTGATTGCACTTTCCTTTCCACGGGCAACTTATGCTCATTGAGGTAATTCTAAGAAAACCAAACACAATTGGATTAGGTTGTATTGTATTATCACTGAGTTCCTATTTATTTTAAACTTTATTGCACGTAAAAAAAGTGTACAAAAGGCGGACTTAATGCCTTTGGGCATTCTCTACCAGTCAACCATAGGGCCAAACAGAAATAATTAAGGTGGGTGCAGTGAAAATAATTAAATTACACAACTAAGGACCACCTATCCTATGGCCACCTCCAGTCTCCATCATCCGATCAGCTCCATGGTACCATAACATTGTATTGTCATCCAACATACATAAGCATGTAAAGTTTTAGCTTATTCAAATAACGGAAATGTTAGTAAAACTAAGCTTAAAAGATTTTACCCTAACAAATACACAAACACGCATACTTTGCAAATCAAATAAAGCTTGTAATAAATGATTAAAGTAGTCACAACTATGAAAAAAAAATTGGAGATATTTATTTTTCGCAGACAGTTATTGGAAATCAACTGCATCATCAGATGAGCATTGTGTTATTATTGCATTAAAATTCAAAAAGCATCTGGCACAAGGCACAACGGATGATCATTGCCTTACAATGTGGCAATGCTGCCAGCATTCTGGGCACGCTTCCACTAGGCAGCGATTTGGGGCAATTTTTTTATTTATAGGTAGCTTATTTTTACTTGTATTTTTAAGTTTAGTTTTCAATTTCTATTAAGGTAAGTTTTATTTTAAGGTCTCTGTTTTAATTTGTTGTTATTTTAATTAATAAACAACCGCAATTTAAAAAAACAGAAGTATTTATTTCAATTTAGGCAACTGGATGTAGGTATATAAATTTAAATCACAAGATTTGAAGCAACATTGAAAAATATACCTATGTATGTATAAAAGTGTCCAATTTCTCTCTGCCTCCCTCTTAAAGGTGAGATTAAACTGCGAATATATATGCAAACAATTATAAAATTATATAATAAAAATATTTTGGAGTTCTTGTTTAAGCGATCAATCTCAATTTTAATGATATTACTATGTACAAAAGGAAGAAAAATTATGGATTACTAAACAGCTGCTTCAAATACTGATATATACACACCTCCTGGAGAATCCTTCTGATAGCCTCCCTCGGTGCATCATCATAGTTCTGCGGGTCCACAGACAGAAGTTTCATTACTCGAACTTTGCCGTTGGGACAGCGGGCAAACACGTCTGTAAATGTGCCGCCTCTGTCTATCGCAAACTGGAACCCTGGGGGACTCATTGTGATCTGAGAAGGCAAAATTTTTACAATTCAACTATGCATACATTTAAACAATCATGAAGACAAGAGATAAATATGTCTAGTGAGACATATTTATCTCATGAACAATAAGTACTCAGGTTTCAAATTAGAAAACGTGACACAGCTGTAAAAATATCTATAAGTTAAAACAATTACACAGTGACTTGGTGACTAGTTAAAGATAAAGAAACAATAGGCAAGTATTAATACTACAACAAATACCAATTTGTACTCCAATATCTAAATTGTATAAGACAATAATTTATCTTTATTCGCCGTCAAGATATGAGATGAACACCAATATTGTCTGAATCTCACAATTATCTTATTAGTTTTCGTATTAGACAAAATGCAACTGTAATAAAGGAAATATAAGGCTTAAAATCGGTTCACACTTGAAGGTTGTAGCCAATGAGGAAAGAAAAATAAAATAAAAAGAATAGTGAAATTATGGCCTATTTGCATTTAAAGATTAAATAAAAATTGGCAGTAACTCACGTGTGGATTTCTTCACTTTACGCTTAAAACTAAAATGTTGTTTACTTTTGATAAAGTTCGAGGTTGTTTTGCTGTCTGTCTGACAGTTCTGAATGTTCTGACAGTTCTGATAAGAATACAGCTGCGTTCAAATTTTACAAACAATGATCCTTATTTTCTTGAAAAAGTCTTTACTTACTTTAATACAATTAGGCTCATATAAAATTTACACACCTTTTCCCTTCTTTAGTGCATAATAAATGTACTAATGCAGATTTAAATGTTTTAACATCCAGAGAATAATATGAACGCCCCTAACCTAACTTTTTAACTGTCAACGTCAGCGTCACGTCTCAATCGTCTCATCTCGGTGTGTTTGTTAAATGCTAAATTTCTCATATTTTTCTCAAAATACTTATACAACACTCGGTACCCTCTTGAGAAGAATGGGGAATAGAAAACGAAACCGTAATGTCAATAAATTCGCACAGCGAAAACGAGACAAGAAGGAGCAGGTTAGTAAATAACAACATTCTGTTGTCAGTCGCGCCGGAGTTTATGATAACTTTCCTTATACTTTGAATTCGCAGGAGAAAAACCCTCAAGCAAAGCCTGAAGGTGATACACGTAAGCACTATGAAGATATCGTCCGAGAAAACGCTACTTTTGAAGAATATTACAAGGTAAGAGGTTTTGTTTTCAAAGACAAAGCAAAGGCGTTTATTTGTAGCTAAAAATCTTACAAACTTTTTTTAAGGTTCAAAAAGTGTGTCCAGAAGAAGAATGGCCAGCATTCATCAAGGCTCTAAAGGAAAATCTGCCTACTGCGTTTCGGATAACTGGGTCCAAATGTGAGGCTGATGCTCTGATGAATATTGTGAAGAGTCAGTACTTCTCAGAGCTGCTCAATGTTAAACTGAAGACGGAAGGAGAGGAGGAAGAGGAAATTAAACCCTTGAATCTGCCTTGGTAATATGAAATTTTAATTTAAAATTTTAGATGTGTTATTTTACTTAATCCTTGCCCGCTAATTACCAGGTTATCATGTACTTAGGTACACAATAAGTACCAACTTCCCTCACCTTCCCTACATTAGAGCCTGCGAATTACTGGGCTTGGTAATGAAGTGGTTCAATTTTGAACTGACATGTTTATAGCAAGGGTTAATTGCATGTCTGAATTTTATGATTTTAGTTATTTAAGTATATGTGTAATTTTAGTTATGTGTTCAACTAACAAAACTACTAAGCCATTTTTTTTTAATTGACGGGACAGACACTATTTAACATGTTATTAAAAAATGAGGAAATAGGTTCTCTTGGGTTTCTGTGTGATCATTAGTCAAAAACAATTTGTTTTTTATTATTAACAATAAATATTGAAGTCATCCTCATTCAAGCTTATAATTATAACATAAAAAATTGCAAATTGTTCAAAAAACTTATAATTTCCTTTACCAGGTACCCCAATGGACTGGCATGGCAGCTCCGTCTATCCCGGACAGACATTCGCCGCAGTGAGCCCCTCTATAAGTTGCATAACTTCCTTGTGGCGGAAACAGCTGCCGGTGGTGTGTCAAGACAAGAAGCTGTCTCTATGATACCGCCTGTGGTGTTAGATGTAAAGCCTCATCACAAAGTAAGCGACTACTTAAAATCTCAGTGGAAGGTCACCTTTCCGTTATTTTTAAGAAATTTAGTAACAATTTTGTATCAAGCAGAGACGTCTGCAAAGAATTTATCTTTCGCAAATGTTTGTGCTTAAATATAATGATATAGCATTCTTATACAAATTTTTTTGTTTGTTAGGTTCTGGACATGTGTGCAGCTCCTGGTTCGAAGACAGCTCAGCTTATAGAGTTCCTACATGCAGATGAGGAAAAAATGCCTACAGGTAACCTATTACCTTTGAAATTATCATTCTTCAAGCAACAGAAGAAAGGGAGTCACGTACAGTTAACCAATTGGAGCCCTAGGGTTTGGAAACAGAATCTTACACAGAGTCATAGGTCACTATATGACAGTTATAGTGATCTCTTACTGCTTGTCATTTTGACATGGTTCTAGAGTGGCCTAGGTTCCCAATGAGGATTACCGCGAGTCGATTTTCCGATAGGGGCGCTAGTGGAACGTGGGTCGTGCGGAACATTTCACACGACACTTTGACAATTCTCTCATATTGACACAGGACCCGCGCATGAGTGGCGCCGCCTGGTGAGCGACAATACGGTAGCTCCCATTGGTTGACTGTACGTACCGTTGCCCCTCTGCTTAAGTACAAGCCCAAATTGGTATTACGCGGGTCTAAGTTGTGACTAGTCCGTACACAAAAATAGATCGAAGTGTGCAAGATTTGTTAATGTCGTTGTATCATGATTGTTTTTGTATGTATGAGAACTGCGTCTGTGTGCACGTTTCCCCCTGCAAAAAGTGACAATATTCCAAGCTGTCATTTGTTTGTTGGCTTTTTAGTGTTTATGAGTGAAAAATTTGTTTCTGTATGTATGTGTTCAATTTATTTTTTATTGCATTTTTTTATTTACCGAGCAAGCGAAGCGTACCGTTTTAGCTTGGGCAGAAATGCTTTCGTCTGTGCGGCTGTCTGTCTGTCTATCCATGTCTTCTTCTCTACAGGTCGCATTTATCAACCAATTCTTGAGAAATTTTGTAAACGCCGTCGTTAATTACATTTTTTTATCGATTCAGTTTTTGGAAATTTTCAAACCATAGACTCCCACGGTGTTTAGGACCTCTGTGCCAATACCAGTATCATCTCGTAGTAGTATCTATAATCTATAGACAGCACAATGCAGGTCATTTCCCTACGGTTCCTGAACCCATCTTAGTAGATAAAGTAGTGTATGCAACTATACATAATTAAGCATTAAAACACTCGGGTTTTGATGCCCTGCATTATCTAGATACAGTCGCAAAAACTACTAGTACAGTAAGGAATAATTTGCAGAGTTCGCGGGAAGAGTTTCATAGGCCTTAAAATTTTAAGTCCATTTTTCTCCCTTTAGTGTTGACTAAGCTATGCCACAGAATAAGTAATAGTACTAAAGTACAGAAGCTTCTCTTTCCTACATTTGACGTTTAGCTTGTCAAGATGACATTAACATCAGCATCAGGGTTGTCACCATAACATATAAATAAGAACAAAATATCATTATTTTTACTATACGAACACGTTTTTATTGATTATTTATTAGTATTGGTATTAATTTGTCTAAGTATAAATTAGTATGCGGTGTTTGAAATATAAATATATCTGAACGCACCCGTGAGGTAATGCGCGTTGTGCGAACCCTGGCAGTTATGCCACCCATGGGCGGATGATTTGTGTGAACGTAAAACGCTGAGTGACCCCCCTGGCTATGCTAATATTGCGTTGTCTCCAGGCTTCGTAATGGCGAACGACGTGGACAACAGCCGCTGCTACATGCTGGTGCACCAGGCCAAGAGGCTGAACTCGCCCTGCATCGTGATCACCAACCACGACTCCGCTGTCATGCCCAGCATCCAGGTCACCGACCCTCAGGTCAGTTATGAGACCCTAGTACTGTAAAACCTCGTTTATCCGAATTAATTAGGAATTAGTTAGAATACTCGAAATGTGGGTTTTTTTTTATAGAAGGCTAAAAGTCGAATTGTTACAAATTTGTGGCGAAACAATTGACTACTAATAAAATTGTTGCATTAATAACAACCACAGCTTTGTTTTATTGTTACTAAAAACTATACAGGATGTTTTGTGATAACTACAGGGTGTGAAATATATAAGAGAACTTGGGGACTTGCGATCTTTTCGGCCACCTAAATATCTAGAGACCACGGATTTTAAAAGTTAAAACTGAATAGAACTATTTGCTAATTTATACGCATTACCACCTTCCACTTTAAACTTATCAAATTTTAATTTGAAAAGTCACAAAAACACGGGTTTTTAAATTTGGCAAACGAGTCACCAAACATCCTGCTTACACGTTTTCCTTTTCACGTAGCGTTCAAAACACTTAGTGGCACATATTTTCTTTTGAGCAGTATATTATAAAAGGGGGCCGTGAGCATAGCGAGAGATTTTAACAGCGGCTAAAAGGAACAAAAAATGCCATATGATTTTCGGTCATTTCAACCAAAAAAAAAACCTTTTCTTTCTTTTTTTATATGCTTTGATACATGGTAAGTAATTTCATTTAGAAAAAACCCACTTAAAATACAAAAAAAAAAATGATTTGTCTTGGTAGGGCCGAGTTTTGCAAAGACATCACAGTGTCACTTTGAAGTCTGTCAAAAATAATGTCTAGACTAGACCACATTGTAGCATTATCACATTCCAAGACACGTTATTTACCGAGTGGCGGTAAAATTATGTTTAAATAAAAATTGCAGTTATCTCAGAAACTAGCCCTAATCCAATGCACTTAATATGACATTTTTTGTTTATTTCAGCCTCAGGAATACGATGTGAAAATCTCTCGCAATGCTCACGGGCACCGTGTATATGTTTTCTATATGTGAAGTAATTTTTGGTGATTAAAAGAACTGCAAATTCTAGGACGGCTTGCCGTTCTGTTCTGGAGTTCCTATAGTAAACATTGTGAAAACGAGTGCTGTAAAGGGCTCGAAACGTAGGATCATGGTGTTAATAAACGCGATTAATCCGTTCTAAAGTGTTTAATTTCAAAGCGAACATTTTGTGTATTCGTAGAACCCAGAGTCCACGGTCCCGCTGAAGTTCGACCGGATCCTGTGCGACGTGCCGTGCTCTGGCGACGCCACGCTACGGAAGAACCCGGACATCTGGCTTAAATGGTCTACGGGCAACGGGAACAACCTACACGGGTGAGTAAACAACTTTATTACAAAATGTAGTAAATTATAAATTGAAAGAGATGTCAAATACTATAGAAAAAGTGACCAGGGTCCCCGGTGAGCAGGGCTGGCCCAGCCCCAGCCCCAGCCTCTTTCAATTTATAATTTATATATAGTAGAGTGACTACTTAAAAAACAAAAAACCATGAATCCAAACATTTAAACCATTTAATAAATGATTTGATTCGTGCTTTACATTTGTACAAAATCTAGTTACTAGTGGCTCTGTGAGCTGTAGACTTCGCGAGATGGTACTGGTATTGGCACAAAGGTCGTAAGCGCCTTGGGGGGGGGGGGGGGGTTTGTCTGTGGCGCTTAGGACCTTTGTACCAATTCCCGCCATTTTGAAAATTTCCAAAAACTGAAAAGACGAAAAAAAATTATGTAATCACAAACTTGTCCACAAAATTTCACAAGAATTGGTTGATTAAAGCGACCTGTAGAGGAGAACAAATGGACAGACAGACGAAAGCATTTCTGCCCCAGCTGAAACGGAGACGCTTCGCTCACTCGGTTGAAGTTGTATTGATGACAGCGCCATCTATCTCGCCATACCAGAACCTCTAAGGTGGTTTGGATGGATATTACTAAGCGATGACGCTTGTACTTATAGTATGGCAACATGCCTTGCCTGTTACAAAGATTGTATATACTTGAGAAATTCGCCAACATTCGTTGAGACCAGGTGGCCTAGTAGTTGTGGCGTTAGCCGCATAAGCTGAAGACCGGGCTTCAATGATTAAAATGTCATTACAATATAGAAATGAGAAAAAAAATGGAAAGTATAACATTTAACAGAATTCTTAGGATGATAGCGGATAAACCCGATTGTGCTATTTTATTGCACTGTGAGGGGCTGCACTCTCCCACCAGTGCTATACAATGGTAGGTTTGTTTGTATATGTATAATATATAGGTTTAATGTTTCTTTTTTTTAATGTGATGAGTACTTGTAAAATATGTGTCCAGTTACACGAAATAAATATATATATATTTTTTAATTTAAGATGTCAGTTCAACATACGGTTGGACATCTGTCCAACATTCGTATTCGTTATCGTTTTTAAAATATCGCGAGACATATTAATATTATAATAAATAACGGACAAGATAACATTCTCGTATTCACGTACCGGTTTCGAGGGAGCTGCGCGCGGCGAGCCGCAACTTAGTACGCCCGACTTGCACGGTATTCGAAGCTTAGTTAGTGATAACTGATTAAAATACGTGAGTGTTATGCGTAATCCTGCTAATATTATAATCGCGAAAGTTTGTATGGATGTTTGTTTCTCTTTCACGTAAAAACTACTAAAAACTTTGCAATAATCCAGCTTGTACATCAGAATAACAAATAGGCTACAACTTATAAAGATATTGCGCAGGCGAAGTAGCGGGCACCACCTAGTTTATTAGTATTTATTAATTATTTATTTAAGGAGATCCAACAGCTAGTAAAACAAAAATAGAACTTAAATAGAGACACAGAGCCAATTATAGGAACTCACAAATAGATGTTGTATAAAAAACAGTCACTTAACACATACTCAACGACGCGAAGCACACACATGTAAAATATAAAGTAACTAACAGCCCTCGTATACTCTCAAATATGCTACATCTATGACAAGATTAACAATAGGTACTACATATAAAAGAAGATAAATAAAAATAATGAGAGAAAACAAAAAAAGATACGAACCGCTTGTACATGGTGAATTGTTTCACAGCATCCAATACCGCGTGCTGAGGCGCGGCTGCGAGCTGCTGGCCGTGGGCGGGCGGCTGGTGTACTCCACCTGCTCCTTCAACCCGGTGGAGAACGAAGCCGTCATACACAGGATGCTGGCGGAGGCGGGCGGGAGCATCGCCCTGGTGGACGCTAGAGCCTCGCTCACTGGACTCAAGTCGCATCCAGGTAATAGGCATTCCAACAAAATATTATTTATATTTATATTTTATGGACTTGCGGTCCAAAAGTTACAGGATACTTTTTTTTTAACTTCCCCGGCGCTTATTTCTGAAAATATTGAACCTTGAACCTTCACTCTAAAAATATCACAAATCTGAGTCTATCGGAACTTATATTATTATTATAAGTTAAAAAAATATGAAGTTCGGTTTCGGACGCCAAGCGGAGCGGACGCATCCCAGTATTCCCAGTGTCCTCGAAACAATAGGCGACCGCCACCAGATGTTTCTGCAATAACGCCGACGAAAGTGCCTCAAGTGCGCGTACGATACGACATTCCCGCGCGGTGTATTCTCGACTCCTTACAGAATCACACGATAAGTGTCAATAGGTTTAATTAACAAGTGTACCTACTAGTGCTGCAGTGAGTGCTATAAAATAGTATGCAGTCCGCGTCCACTCCTACCGCGGTGACAGAGAGCAGGCGCAGACCAACTTCAAAGACGTGTACATAGCTGTCTGCACCTACTCCACTGACAAATCCGGTGAGGACGTTCCTTTATTCTTATCTCTCATAGGCTTTAGCGCTCCCAATCTAGATATCGCGCACATTAGCCGTGCCACCTAGGACTTCAGCCAGCTACAATAATGTTTACCAGGCGCTACATCATCCTCAACTAGACCTAGGTCCCTATTCCACCTGTTACGAGTAATACCGACACCTTCGCATGTACGTAGCCTAGAGTCAATAAGTTAGCCTAGCTACCAGTCTTACACACCAGAAACAACCGGGAAATATCGCATACATAGGTTCATACCTATTCTGCAAGACTACATTTCAGGGGCCTAACTTAACACTCGCGGTGTGATATTGACATTTGTATTTGAATTAATTGATTATGTTTGATCTGTAAGTATCTACATACTTACTTATACTTTTATTTTGTTTTTACCTGTTATTAAAATGACGATCCTTATTGGGAGACTGAATTATATAATGATTTGTTAATATTATTACTATTCTTATTTTCATTGTGACGATCATGATAAATATTCGTATAATTTTGACATGTAACGCAAATTTATAATGTAATGTTTTTCGTGAAATAAATAAAAAAGAAAAGAAAAGAAAAAGATAACATAAAAACAAATAACTTCCCTGGTAACAGATACTTACCTACAAGATTCATCCATACCGCGGCCTTTACATCTCTCGAACAGTACCCGTTAATAACTTTTTGCAACTAACTAATAACCTGAAATATCACAAGCTGATTCCACATTAACTAGCTCATATTTAGAAACACAAAACAGCGCTGAAGATAAAACACCAATTAAAAATCCGTCACTCCCCAACCAAGTACCTATATTGTAACTTATCGTGCGAAATTAAGCAAATAATTACATAGCAACTTATTGACATAAAGTTTTGCCTGAATCCGACGGAATGTTAATAAAAGACCAGAAAAGGAAACCTACGTCCCAAAACACATACATCGCGTCCTAAAGCCAACAAAATTAAAAACAAATAAAAGGATAGTACCAATTCTGCAAAACAAAAACTGCCATAAATATTGCACCAAAAAAAAAAAATTCGAAACCCCTTACTCCGAACTCTCAAAACAGACCAAGTGCAACCACATGTGGCATCTACCAATAACTTGAAACTAGACCCTTTTGTAGCAATAGTTCCTGTCTCTATGCCCATTGTTTCACCACAGTCGCGTGTCAGAGTCGCCGAGTTAAAAGATAACTAGTTGTATAAATAATGCATGTACATCATAAATTTCGCAGTGTATTAGTTCGCTGTAATGCTGTGTAAATTTTTTGAAACAATAAAATAAATAAAATAAATAAATAAAATAACCATTGCTTCCTCTGCAATAAATCCCTTTTTTTTGACGTGGTTGTGTTGTAGGGGCAGCTTCGTAATACAAGTTACATTGTTTTGCTTGACAACAACCCTAGATCATTGCACGTCTTTAGTTTACATTATGTTTTAAACAAAGTTCAAAAGCGTATCAAAAGATCACATCCAATATTTTATTCAAATACAAAGAAAGCAACACGCCCGAGCTTTTCTTTAATAAACCAAATCGGATTTAAGAAACAGCCAAGTCACAATGGAGATCTACCCAATACCTTAAGTCGGCAACTGTCTATACAGAGCCATAGCAGACCAACTAAATGCAGTACTAGATAAGAATATCGATCATTTCGAACTTCGACAGACACTTGCTAATCATCTGTACGTCGAGAAAGACGACAGCGACATCCGACTATTACGTACACGTAAAACATACCACCCCTAACCGCTTTATCCCAATGGCTAATTGAGTGACTGAATTAAAAAAAAAAAAGTGAAGGTGACCTAGTAGATATAATCGCATGCGATGTCGACCAACCACCACCAGGAGAGGGACCCGACATGAAAACCGTCTCTAAAATTATTAGAAAAATGAAAAACGGCACAGTCCCAGGTACCGACCAGATTGCACCAGAGCTGTACAAGGCGGCGCCGCTAGAATTCATAGCTGAAATGTCAAACGTAATGCAAGAGGCATGGGTGAAAAACAAAGTTCCGGAGGAATGGCTAATATCTAAGCAGGTACCGATACCAAAGACGACTTCGCCCAAAAACGTGAATGATTACAGAAGAATATCCATCTGTAACGTCGGATATCGTATATACGCCAACTTTTTACTAGAAAAACTGGACAAAGAAATAAAAGCTCTAGGTAATTACCAAGTCGCCTTTCTAAACAATAGGTCCACGGATGATCATTTGTTTACCCTCCGTCGGGTATTGGACTTCAACTAGAGGCAAGGTAAAAGGATCTTTGTAGTAGCATTAGACATCCAGAAAGCGTTTGACAACGTAGACCTTACCGCTTTAAGGGACATCCTGCTAAGCCAAGTTAGCACTTCCCTTACCAACCGAATTATTGCGGCCTGCATGAGGGAACGGACGTTCATTTCATGGTTCGGGCAAACCACAGAGATCATAAACAAAGGTAAAGGATTTAAGCAAGGATGCCCGTTATCACCAAGGCTATTTACGATTTTAATTGATGACGTCCTAAAGACACTGGAAGAGGAAGACGAGGCTCTCACGCTCAACCAGGACAATGAAATCACCCTTCCTTTAATTTTATCGTTCGCAGACGACCTCATTATGATAGGTGACTGCATAGAAACACTCGACCGGCTAATAAGTAAACTAAAAACCCTTTTACAAACAGTAGGCCTCGTCATTAACGAAACAAAAACAAAACTCATTATTAGGGACCCATTTGGCCCTCCGGTAGCGGAACAACAACAAAGGAGCCTGGGTAGAGTACCAATAAAGCCCATTGAGACAATCAGGTACCTGGGCACTTACATAACAGCCGGTCATGACAGACGAACCGCAATTAAAACTAGATGCGACAAGGCTATCCGGAATGCCAAAATATTATCTAAGTTTATACAAAAATAGAACATAGACTGGAGAATAGCGAGGTTATTATACAAAATGGTCATTGCACCGTCTATGGCCTACGGTGTCAAGCTTATGTATGGCCCTCACAATCACAAGGAGCAATAGGTCACGGCTTAGAAAGTATGAATGATATATTTTGAAAGAGATGCTTGGTGTTTCCAAATGCCCGCCAAAACGAAAAATACAACATATAGAAGGAAAATCAATTACGAAAACTATTAAAGTACGTAGGCTATTCTACTACGGCCACATATTCCGACGGCCTAAACCACACCTCCTTCACGCAGCCTTGGAATACAGGGAAAGCAAAAGAAAAGTGGGCAGGCCAATTTTCACATGGCTCGACTCGTTGGACCATGATATAACCCGCTACACAAAAAAAAAAAAAAGCCAAACATACTGGAAACATATAGCGCAGGACAGAAAAATTCAAGAAGAAAGTGGAAACTATCTACAAACAACCGGAGACTGACACCGAGTCTGAGCCAGACGAGACCAATCAACCACAGGCAGGGCAAAATGAATGAAGCACCCAACTAACTATGCATCAAAGATTAAAATCAAGTCAATCGACTAAACCGCAGTCACTATCCCTCTTGTATATATCAACACATGTATATATCTATCTTTCCCTATTACTGGGCACGATGCAAGTATTCGGTCTGGTTCTCACTCCCGTCAACTCCCCTCCTTAACTGCACAAGCCCTACACTCCCAACCTGTATTTTTGGCCCACTGGTGTCTCGGGCAGGAGGGCCAGTTGGGCAGGCCAAGGCGGCAGACGATGGAGAGAATATGCAAGAAGGCCCGGATACCCGTCCCATCTCGGACGGGTTAAGTCCGGACGGAGGTTGTTAAACCGCCAAATTATACGCCTCTGACCGACCGACCCGGACCGTACTGGTACGTACATTCGAGCAATCTCGACTAGGCTCTCCGTCCCTTCCTCCTTGGTGTGACCAGCGCCTCCGCGTCCTTGCAGCTGAACGGCTGGCTGGTGGCGTCAGTTAACGATAACGATAACGATAACGATTATAAGTTAAAAAAATATGAAAAAAATTACAAAAGTAGAACTTATTACGAGCTTTCTTGGAAAATTATTTTGAACTTGATTGGATGAACGGTTTTTGAAAATTTGTACAAAATAATTTCTGAATTAAGTTTGTAATTTAACTGTATATGCAAACAGTTCTTTTATCTTGAGTACTTAATTTATCATCCCGCACGTATCTTCCTTCTAATAAAAAAAAAATATTCAAATCGATTCACGCGATCAAAAGTTACCTCCGAAAACCTAACATTAATAACCCGTATAGTTTGTATAAATTAGTAACCCAATTGCCCGAGAGATGGCACTGTGGTGTGCTGTGGTCGACTTCGCGCTGTTAGGATTTTTCCGGAGTTGATGGGGTCGGGACGGGTGTGATCGAAAGTACCATCGAATCGTTAATTATTATAAGCATATTGAGCATGGTATCTATTAAAACACTTTTAAGGTTGCCTATTATGACGGACGGTAAACTGCGGAACCCTACACTGAGCATGGCCCTACATGCTCTTGGCCGGTTTTTATTACATATAATGTTTTTGATAGGATCGATATTTTCCAATATTCCACAACGTAATCCTTCCAATCCCTTCCTCCAGGTATGACGCACTGGCGGCCGGCGTCCAAGGACATGGTCTTCTACGACAAATACGAAGACGTACCGGAGAAGTGGCAGACCGTGGTGCGGCCCCAGATGTTCCCCCCCAACCCTGAGGACCTGGAGAAGTTCCATCTGGACAGATGGTGAGATATTGTGCATTATTAGTGGTTAAGAATCAATGCAGGTTGTGATCTTGTACGATGAGGGTTTGCCATCTTGTGGTGTAAAAAAGAAACTCAACTAGACACTGACACTTCAATGGGGATTAACGCGATCGCGAATCAATTCGCCGCTAGGGGCGCTAGTGGAACGTGGGTCTGGCGCGAACATTTCAAACGTCACTTTAACAATTATTTCATATGGGCACAAGACCCACGCATGAGTGGCGCCGCCTGGTGAGCTACAATACGGTAGCCCCTATTCAATAAACTGGGTGCTATTCACTCACTATCCCCTCATACCTTGTTGTAGTTTCTTGTGATGTGTTCCTTTACTATCGCAGCTGTAGACGAAAAACTTCCTTAGAATAAAGAAGTGATTTAGCCATCTAATAATTGGGTTGGTTCTTTTAAGAGTTTCGGGGGGATATTGAATATTATTGAATATTATTCTTATTTATATATCCTCCTGCCTACCAGAGGTACCTTTTTGGAGTACCTTTTTGAAACTTTCAGATAAAATGCTCTAGGGTTAAAGATGCTCTAGAAAAATTAAGAAAAAGTTTCTCCTTCCTCCCTTTGTCAACTAAACTTGGTTTTTTAAGTATTCTATACAGTGGGTTAACTCCGCCGATCTCTGGGTCATCGATGGGGGGCGCGCGGGGAAGGAGGCGGGGAGGAAATGCCGCCGAATTTCTATGAGAATTCGGCGGTCTATTTTAAGGGGTGTAAAATGGAAATTACTTTGTCAATCAGACTGTAATATCTTTCGCATAGTTTTTGACAACCCTGAGCCTCAGCACGAGCACCGAGCCGAGCCGCTGGCCGTGTATGAAGTTACCTCACTGTATGGAATACATCGCTGAACCCATTAAAAACTTGCAGCATACGAATCCTGCCGCACCACCAGGACACGGGTGGCTTCTTCGTCGCCGCCCTCGAGAAGACCGCCCCCCTCCCCTGGGAGAAAGAACGAGAGACAGCACCACAACAGACAGAGAAGAAAGAATGCGAAACAGCACCACAACAGACAGAGAAGAAAGACGAGAAGCCGCCGGCGAAGCGCCGCCGCATGGGCGGGTACAAGGAGGATCCTTTCGTGTTCTTCAAGGGGGAGGAAGAGGACGTGTTTCCCTCCATTAAGGAGTTCTACGAGCTAAACGGAGAGTTTGATTCCAAGTGCTTGTTGACAAGGTGAGACTTAGGTTTTACAGGAGATTCTCATGGCGACCCTGGGGACACTTTGAGTTTCAAACCAGACGGAGTAGCAACAACCCCTCTATAGAATGGGTATGCCATATCATACTCATTATATGGACCGGCGTTTATCTGACATAGCTATTTGTACGTTCCGCTGTACATTTGACGTGCCTCCCAGCAAAATAACAGGCCAAGTGCGAGTCGGACTCGCCCACCGAGGTTTCCTCACACCTTAGGTACCTACTTAAAAATACTGGTGGCACGGAATTCTCAGTGTGCGGCAATTATACGGTTTTAGGATTTTTTTGCCAAATTTAGTGATTCTAAGTCAACAGAAAGCACCCTATACATTATGATTCCCATTGATTCCAATTTTATAATGACCTATATTGTCAAGTAAAATAAGGGTGACAGCTGGTAACTACAGTTACCATAATCATTATCAATGAGCGGAATTCTTCATAGCAAAAATCAAACTGTCAGAGGGATTGACCTAACTGTTTTATCGACTTATCGATGTTACGGAATAATATCGCATTAGGTATCCATAATCAACTTAAAAGATTATTCTGTAACATTTGACCTCATTGATAAGCAACTTGCATCTCCATATTAAAGTAAATCATGTCAGCGTCACATATGTCATTTATGATATGTCAGTTTTTATGAGTGATTTCCGTGCCGTGTTACTAAAATGGTTAATCCTAAAAGAAAAACAATAAAAAAAAGGATACAGAAAGATTTTTCTCTTAGTTTCAAAGAAGATTCTTCCACAATATATTGCTCTAAATGTGACGTTCATTTACATCAGCTAAAGAAACATTGTGTTGAAAGTCACTTAGTGACTAAAACTCATTCGTCACAATGCTCAAAAAGTACGAGTTCAGACACATTCTATATAGATTTAATCATATTTTACTAAAATACAGTGGCGGTCAGCTAATTAGGGACACCGTTAATTTGTTTATATGTATATCCAAAAGCCTTATTTCATTACTTTAACTTTGTTTCGTTGAGTGACAAATATATATCGATAAGTCGATAAAACAGTTAGGTCAATCCCTTTGACAGTTTGATTTTTGCTATGAAGAATTCCGCTCATTGATCATTATTGATCAATCATCAATGGTCATTGATGTTGACAATAGGGATGACGACTAGGTTGAAAAAATATCATTCTAATTAGTCCGTCAGTTAGATTATCGAAAATGATTAGACACGTATTTTTTCCTTTTTCAATTTAACTAAAATTGACGAAGATAAAGAGCATCTAACTTCCGGGGTGGGGGCTGGTGACGTCACTACTAGGTAATAAATGTACCTAATAGTAACGTTACGCGAAAGTTGAACGCACTGTATTTTCATCATTTTTAATTTGACGAACAAAAGAAAAAATACGTGTACAATATTTTTCACTAATGTAAAAGACGGACTAAATATATTTTTTTAGTCGTCTAGCCTATTGTCGCACCTGTCGCCGTGGTGATATCGGGGTCTGGTTGTTCCAGATGCTACGTGGGCAAGAAGAAGAACATCTACCTGGTGTCGCCGCTGGTTCGCGACGTGGTGCGCTGCAACGAGAACAGCATCAAGATCATCAACACCGGCGTCAAGACCTTCGTGCGCTGCGACAACAAGAACATGACCTGCGCCTTCAGGTACCGACCTATATCGGAATCCCCAAAGATATCCTATGTATTCCCTAATACCACAGTGTAAGGACTCTATACAGTGAGTCAGCTCCGGCGATTTTCGGGTCAACGATGAGGGGTGTGCGGGGAAGCGGGCGGAGGGGGATTTCCTCACAAACTCCATACAGATTGTGAGGTCTATTTTCGGGGCTGTCAAGTTATAGTATTTTGATAGGTGAATTAATAACATAGGGAGGTACGCCATTTTAGAACGTGATTTGTTAGTTGTAATTTCTCAGGAAATCAGTATTTGTGGCTGCGACGAGTTTATTGTTAATTTTAAAATATTGTAAAACTGACGCCATTTTGGATTTTGTAAAGTTTACTCCGATCTGGATAAAAATCGATATCTGACGATCCGGGGGGGTCCCTAACATGAATCCAGAGTCAAAATTGTAAAATATTGTAAAAACCGACGCCATCTTGGATTTTGTAAGATTTACCCTGATTTGGATAAAAATCGATATCTAACGCTTCGGTGGGGTCCATAACATAAAATTGGAATCAAACCTGTAAAATATTGTAAAAGCCGACGCCATCTTGGATTTTGTAAGATTAACTCCGATTTGGATGAAAATCGATATCTGACTATCCGGTTGGGTCCTTAACAAGAATCCAGAGTGAAAACTGTAAAATATTGTAAAAACCAACGCCATATTGGATTTTGTAAAATCAGCTCCGATTTGGATAAAAATCGATATCTGACTATCCGGCGGGGTCCTTAACATAAATCCAGGGTGAAAACTGTAAAATATTGTAAAAACCGACGCCATCTTGGATTTTGTAAGATTAACTCCGATTTGCATAAAAATCGATATCTGACGACCCGGCGGGGTCCTTAACATGAATCCAGAATCAAAATGGTAAAATAATGTAAATCCCGACGCCATCTTGAATTTTGTGAGATTAACTCCGATTTGGATAAAAATAGATATCTGACGATCCAGTGGGGTCCATAATATGAATCCATAGTCAAAATTGTTAAATAATGTCAAACCCAAGCCATATTAGATTTTATAAGATTAAGTCTGATTTGGATAAAAATCGATATCTGAGTCTCCGGCGGGCTCCATAACATGAATCTTATTTCAAGGCAATTTAAAAAAATATTGAAATAAAGTAAAAATAAAAAGATTGATTAAATATGGTCTGATCGTCGTGAATCTTCCTTCGTCCTTAACATGAATCCATAATCGTAATTCAAAAGTTACTTCATTCTTCAGTAACCGATGTAATTGGGACCGAGACTCGTTCGGATGATCAAAGGTTCAGATACTGAAGACGCAGAAGATATATGAAGACGCAGTATGACGTCCCATACACCGACCATATTTATTTATTTAGATTTACATATTCAGATATTTAATAGCTATTGAAACAACAATATACATTTGAGTTGATACAATTATATTCTCTGACTTTCCACTTTACTATAATACCTCTACCTAACAGTATCGATTATAATTTTTGTTAGGTAATTCATCAGAAAAATTATTTTGATAATAAAAAAGGACAAATAGTTGCATTTAATTTTACCAAATAGCTGTATACTTTCCGCTTACGAAAAGTGCAAAATTTCAGACACGTAATTCCGTTGCGTGTGAACTCGCTGTTGTTTGCCTGCTTGGCTAATAATCTGGGCCTTGAAAAAAAAGTAACTTAATTTTAATTTGCCGCGTTGCAGCAGAGGAAGAATTGCGTATCGACGATGGCAAAAAGATATTGCGCTGTTTTTAACTGCAGATCAACGTCCACAAACAAGGAACTGACTTTTCATAGATTTCCACGCGACATTAGGTATGTTTCTTAAATAGTGTTATTTTCCAATTTTGACACCAGATTCATGTTACTGACCCCGCCGGATAGTCAGATATCGATTTTTATCCAAATCGGAGTTGATCTTACAAAATCCAAGATGGCGTCGGTTTTACAATATTTTACCATTTTGACTCTAGATTCATGTTAAGGACCCCGCCGGATCCTCAGTTATTGAATTTTATCTAAATCGGAGTTAATCTCACAAAATTCAAGATGGCGTCGGTTTTAACAATATTTCAGTTTTCACTCGGGATTTATGTTAAGGACCCTGCCGGATAGTCAGATATCGATTTTCATCCAAATTGGAGTTAATCTTACAAAATCCAAGATGGCGTCAGTTTTTACAATATTTTACAGTTTTCACTCTGGATTTATATTAAGGACCCCGCCGGATAGTCAGATATCGATTTTCATCCAAATTGGAGTTAATCTTACAAAATCCAAGATGGCGTCGGTTTTTACAATATTTCACAGTTTTCACTCTGGATTTATGTTAAGGACCCCGCCGGATAGTCAGATATCGATTTTTATCCAAATCGGAGTTGATCTTACAAAATCCAAGATGGCGTCGGTTTTACAATATTTTACCATTTTGACTAGATTCATGTTAAGGACCCCGCCGGATCCTCAGTTATTGAATTTTATCTAAATCGGAGTTAATCTCACAAAATTCAAGATGCGTCGGTTTTTACAATATTTCACAGTTTTCACTCTGGATTTATGTTAAGGACCCCGCCGGATAGTCAGATATCGATTTTCATCCAAATTGGAGTTAATCTTACAAAATCCAAGATGGCGTCGGTTTTTACAATATTTCACAGTTTTCACTCTGGATTTATGTTAAGGACCCCGCCGGATAGTCAGATATCGATTTTCATCCAAATTGGAGTTAATCTTACAAAATCCAAGATGGCGTCGGTTTTTACAATATTTTACAGTTTTCACTCTGGATTTATGTTAAGGACCCCACCGGATAGTCAGATATCGATTTTAATCCAAATCGGAGGTAATCTTACAAAATCCAAGATGGCGTCGGTTTTTACGATATTTTACAGGTTTCACTCTGGATTTATGTTAAGGACCCCGCCGGATAGTCAGATATCGATTTTTATCCAAATCGGAGTCAAGCTTACAAAATCCAAGATGGCGTCGGTTTTTACAATATTTTACAGTTTTCACCCTGGATTTATGTTAAGGACCCCGCCGGATAGTCAGATATCGATTTTCATCCAAATTGGAGTTAATCTTACAAAATCCAAGATGGCGTCGGTTTTTACAATATTTTACAGTTTTCACTCTGGATTTATGTTAAGGACCCCGCCGGATACTCAGATATCGATTTTCATCCAAATCGGAGGTTATCTTACAAAATCCAAGATGGCGTCGGTTTTTACAATATTTTACAGTTTCACTCTGGATTTATGTTAAGGACCCCGCCGGATAGTCAGATATCGATTTTTATCCAAATCGGAGTTAACCTTACAAAATCCAAGATGGCGTCGGTTTTTACACTATTTTGCAATTTTGACACCAGATTCATATTATTAACCTCACCGGAGCGTCAGATATAGATTTTTATCCAAATCGGAGTTAATCTTACAAAATCCAAGATGGCACCGATTTTTACAATAGGTACCTAGTTATTGTACAATCTTGATTTTGTTACAATTTGATTTTCGAGAAATAACAAAAAAAAACCAAATCTCAATAGCGGATGTCGCAAGATAAAAAAAATTAAAACATGTCACGAAAGATTTGTGACAGCCCTGAGTTTCGGACAAGCCAAGACGCCGAACGATTAGGTTGTATGAACCTTGTCCACTGTATAGAGTCCTTACACTGTGCTAATACTGTTTGGCATAATGATCAATAGGGATGACGACTTGAAAAACTATTATTCTAATTAGTCCGTCAGAAAGATTATCCAAAATTATTAGACACGTATTTTTTCCTTTCTCAAGATAACTAAAATTGACGAATATGAAGAGCGTTAAAGTTCCGTGGCGGGGGCTGGTGACGTCACCTGTGAGTAAGAATCGTACTTAGTTGTGACGTCACGCGAAACTTTAAAGCGCTGTATTTCCGTTGTTTTTCATTTGACGAACAAAAAAAAAATACGTGTCGACCTAAATTCATATGTCTTAATATTGTTTATTCTAACAACGTTTTAACCTAATTTTCTAGCAGCGATTCGCCTGTGTGAGGTCACAGTTCTAACCTAACCGACTTTTCTAACAGCGATTCCGATCTGTGTGAAGTTGTTTTTGGGCAATAATTCGATTATGGCAAATTGTCGTTAGGACAATTGATCGTGAGGGATTAGGATCATTAGGACAAAACAATTAGGGCAAGTGACTTTAGGGACAAACGATATTAGGGATGTCAATCAATGTATATTTACACATACAAAAGGGCCACATCGATGCCATTGAGAAAGTAAGAATTGAAACAGATGAAAAGAGTGACAGTGATAGTGACATTATTTATTTCTTCAAAATACGCAAAAAAGGCACAATGGATGTCGAGTTGCGGAAAGCTCAGAGAAACTATTTTTTAAAAACACGAACATTTTGGAAATTAACGAAAGTTTCATTAAATCATGAACAAAAAATTTGATTGTTTCCGAAATTTTCAACGTTAATCCGGCTTCTATTAAAGAATTTTATATAAAAACCAAACGTCCTATAACCACGTCATACTAAGCGGTTGGTCATTATAAGCGGAGTCACTACAAACCTGTACATCTTCAGGTTGTCCCAGGAAGGGCTCGGCAGCGTGGCTCCCTTCATCGGGTCCCGGCGGCGCATCAACATCCTGAAGGAAGACCTGGTGCTGGTGCTGCAGAATGACAACCCCAGCGCTCCGCCCGATGTCAAGATGTTCAGCGAACACACGCAGGCGCAGCTCAAGGACCTCGGTGAGTCTTAAGGGGCTACCCGGCATATTTCACTGTTTTTAAAGTGAATAGGCTTTGTTCAGCTCCAAGCACAACGCTTGAAAAAAATATATAATGTAGCTAGGTATTTGGTCTACATTTGGTTCTACTAAATTGTCGAAAAACATAATACATCAAGAGAAAAAAAAACAGTAAACCCTTTTTTCTACCTTAAATCTGTATCTACTCCCTTATTATGCGTCGTAAGTACAAGAAACTAAAACAAGCAGTATATATTTGTTTACTTTAAACGCATCTACTGATTTTTGGATATGTTTTGTACTTTTCGAGAAAAAGCTATTACACGCATTTTTCCGAAAACGCCGGCTCGAGATGCCTGCGCGGGCGACGGGGGCCAGTCGTGTAAGATGGCACTAGTAGTTTATAGGGTTGCGTCCTAGTACAAGCAGCTTTTCCTAGGTGGCAACTTATGCTTATTGACGTATTGTATAACCGGTGAGGAAAGGAAGCGGGAGGGGAAGAAAGCTCAAATCGCCGAGTTCATTGGCATAGGAGACGGCCTTAAGAGTTATTATTCTATTAAAAACGCTTATTAATTTAGTGCTTTTTCGACATGATTTAAAGTAAATCGTAGAATTATCATCCTTTTACTATCTTAACGGGGCTATTCTACCCTGCTAAGCATAACAACAATATCTAAATTTATCGGGTTAGTCACTAAGACTATAGAAACAAGAAAAGAAAACCGATCTTAGAAATACAAATTAAGTTCAGAAATGTTTTTTTAATTAAAAAAAAATGAAGTGAGGGTGTTGCTATATTTGAGATATCACTATCATGCTTAGCAATGCAGCATCTTATTCCGGTGTAATGAAAGCTTAGTACCATATTTATGACACCATATCTTCTATACATATTATTGAACTTGACTGTGAATATAAATTGTATACTATTATACCACAAGGTCTAATAAAGACCATAAGGTCTGGTGAATATAAATTGTATGCTATTAGACCACAAGGTCTGATAAAGACCATAAGGTCTAGTGAATATAAATTGTACGCTATTAGACCACAAGGTCTAATAAAGATCATAAGGTTTAGTGAATATAAATTGTATGCTATTAGACCACAAGGTTGTCAGGTATGACGTCAGGCCTCCGTGCTACGTCATCCCTGTACGTCAGCTACGTCACGCCGCGTCACCATCGTATACGTAGTGCATCGATACAGTGATTGTGAAATATCAGTGATCAATAAAAACAGCTCGCCACCATAACTCGCGGCCAATCATTACTAAACTTAAACAATGGTAAACTGCTTAAAATGGAGGGTCGAAGAAAGCTACACTTTGCTTCACTCCTGTTCGGAATCGTTCAGAACCAACAGCCTTCTTACCTTTACGAACGCCTAACGTTCTCCCAGAAACATGTGAGGCAAGCCCTACGCTTAATTTGTCCAAGGCACAGATCGGCTAGTTTCCGTGGCAGCTTCCGATACGCGGCCACGAAGTGCTGGAACAATCTTCCTCCACCAATAAGAAACGCTAACTCTCTGTTCGTCTTCAAAAGCAAACTAAAACTGCATCTACTCAAGGAACAAGCGATTTCCACCTAGCCGATCTGTGTTATACGAGTAGCTCACTTAGCTTATTAATATCTAGTTTTATGCTCATTATATATATATATATATATATATATATATATGTGCTCTGCTTATTTTGAACCGAGACTCGCCTATTAACTGGTGCCACTGTTTGCCTCCGAGGCCTGTGCTGCCCTTCTGCTACCCCAGTACCATAAATTCGAGAAAAATGGAAAGGGCCGACAGCATTGAACTAATATGTCACGCATGTCTTGTGGAGCTCGCGGTGGGTCAGGAGTACTTACAGTGTATGGTGAAAACCTGCGGAAAGCTGTACCATCTAGAGTGTACGAACGCTAAAAAGCTCACGCTGGAGGATAAGGTCTTGTGGGTATGTCCGGAATGCCGCATCGTATGTAGGAATGTGGGTCCCAACTGCGATACCCCTATCGGCACACCCATTACCGCAAAAAATGTCGCTTGCAGGAAAAAGTGTGAAGCTCCCAGCCTAAATTCGGATAGTTCAGCGGACTTGATATCAATGACCTTGGAATTGCAGCTCGTGCGGGACCAGATGACCTGCTTAAATGTGAAATTGGCGGAAGCTGTTTCCTGCATCGGGCAGTACCAGGATACCCTTAAGGACTGTGCTGCGAAATTTGAGGCAGTTAGTGAGAGGATACGTAATTTGGAAATGGCTAATGCTTGCCCGTGTAACCACAATAACACAGTCTCATTAGCGTCGACCAAGGGACCCGAGGAGAATGTTGTTAAGAGGCGAAAACCTAAGAATCGCCGGTCAAGGCCATTAAGTAATTCTGCCGCTGATGTCAACCCGGCAGTGCCGCAATATTCTAACACCCAGACATTACCAGTCCCCGTGGTGCAGGCTGCATTACTGGACGAACATAACATGCCACAAAAGAAGACAAAGTCAACTGAAGAGGAGAACTCTGAGGATTCATCCACCGAACAATTCCAGGAAGTCAGGAATAGGAAAAAGCGGTTTATGTCTTTGCGCTGCACCGCAGGCCCGGATGCTGTGCCACTTAGGGCGGTGGAGTATCGCAGGTACATCCACCTTTGGAACATGGCTTCTGGAGCAGACGAAATACGGGCATACCTGCTGACACTAACAGAAGGGAAGGTCTGCACAGTTGAGGAGCTTAAACCTAAAGGGGACTACAAGTCGTTCAAGATAGGAGTTCCTGCGGCTGTGTATGAAACCTGTTTGGCACCGACCGCCTGGCCGGACAATGCTCGCGTTCGACAGTGGTCATTTCGGAAATCTAAGTGAGGTTGGTTGTAAAGTGTCCTGTCCAATAGTGAACCTACGCCCAAAATCTTTTCTAGACTTAAGTTACCAAAACGTGAGGGGTCTAAACACCAAGCTTAGTTTCTTCAAGCTAAACCTGTTAAGCGTCGAATGCGATATTGTAGCTGTAACGGAGACCTTTTTGACCGCCTCTGTTTGTGACTCTGAACTTGCCGATGACGACTGGAGCGTTTTGCGCCGGGACCGTACAACAGGAATGCGTGGAGGTGGCGTGCTACTGGCCGCGCGAACTGGGCTTGCTCCGCAACGCCGCACGGACTTGGAGTCGTTGCATTGTGAAAACTTATGGATGGTCATCACCAAACATGACGTTGTATGTTACCTGTGCGTAGTATACATACCTCCCTCTGCTCCTGACGATATTTATCTACATTTTTTTCAGTCTGTTGAATTTGTGATGCCGACTCTAAAAAAAGGCGTTGTAATTATTGTCGGTGATTTAAATTTAAATCCTCGGTACACGTCCCAAAATGTTTTAAGTCATTATGCATACTTTTTGTCCGTTTGTGGGTTGACAGAGACGAATAATGTGATGAATGCTCATGGAGGAATGCTTGATGTCGTGCTGGTATCGGAGCGCATTCATGGGGTCGATGTCAATGAAATACACGGTGGGGGGCTTGTCCCTCGACGCGACGCATATCACCCACCTCTGGAGATCCTAGTCCCTTTAGATGAGGCCTCTCGGCAACTGCCTACCCAGTATATTGCTCCTAGTAACATTAATCGTCAAAATGATTGGAACTTCGCGAAGGGGAATTACGAGCTCCTTCATAAACTTGTATCGGAAGTTAACTGGCAGGATGTACTTGGAAATCAAGATGTAAATCTGGCTGTGGATATGTTTTACAAAACTATATACAATATTTTGGATTTCTGTATCCCTAAAAAGAACCGATGTAAAAAGAACGTTAAAAGATATCCGGTATGGTTTACGGCTGACTTGATAAGAGATATAAAACGCAAAGCGGGCCTTCATCGCGAATGGAAGGGCACCAAAAGTCGTAGTATATATGACGAATTTTCCAAACTCAGGGCTGAAGTTAAAAAGCGTATTTCCTCTGCTTACGCTGGGTATATTCGACAGGCACAGTCCGAGTTGAAGGTCAACCCGCGCGGATTTTGGCAGCATGTCCACAGCCTTAAGTCAAAGGGTGGATTCGTAGGTCAGGTTGCCCTGGAAGGTAGACTATATGTCGGTCCGGAATCTGCACAAGCCTTTGCTACCTACTTCTCCAGTGTATTCTTGCCTGATCCTCCTGGTCTTGACTTAGTGTTCGGTAATGTTTTAGATCGTAAGCTATCAGCCAACTACATCAAAGTTGATAATATAACAATGCAAGAACTAGAAGTGGCTATCAAAAATCTAAAGTCTAATAGCGCGGTTGGGCCCGACAACCTGCCGGCCTATATCTTAAAAGGCTGTATGGAGTATTTAAAAGTACCGATTCACTTTATATTTAATTTGGCTCTCTCAACTAGCACATATCCTCAGCAATGGAAGACCTCTAGGGTAAGGCCGATCCCAAAGACGAGTGAGACTGTCAATGTGGAAAGCTATAGGCCTATTGCTGTCCTGTCAGCATTAGCAAAGCTTTTCGAGTCCATACTTCACAAGACATTGTCCAACCAACTGAAACCTTTCTTATGCGACTCTCAGCACGGGTTTAGAGCAAAACGGTCAGTTGACACTAACCTCTCAACCTTGGTGGGTATCTTATCAGAACATCTCGATAGGGGTATTCAGGTGGACGTCTTGTATTTTGATTTCCGCAAGGCGTTCGATCGCGTAGACAATGATGTTCTGCTACACAAACTTGACGTTATTGGTTTCAGTCCAGATTTAGTTGACTTTTTCGCCAGCTACTTGCGAGATCGACTGCAATTCGTCCAGCATGGCCACTTTACCTCTGAACCCTACCACACCCGTTCAGGTGTCAGCCAAGGTTCAATCCTGGGTCCATTGCTATTTGGTATTATGGTTAACGACTTGCCATCCGTAGTCCGCAACGCGCATTGTCTCCTCTACGCAGACGATCTAAAGTTAGTGTATGGGGTGGAACAGAGAGCGGATTGTGAGTCGCTGCAGCAGGATATCGCGTCTGTTTTCCAATGGAGTTTGGACAACAAACTAACGTTCAATTCGGCCAAGTGTCGGGTGTGCAGTTTTAGTCGATCCTCCCTACCTATACGGGCTCAATACTTACTCGGCTCGGAGCCTATCACCAGAGTAGATTCGGTGAAAGATCTCGGCGTTGTGTTTGACGGGCGTTTAACCTTCCATGACCACATCAAAGCGCTTACCAAAAGTAGCTTTAGTAGGCTAGGCTTCGTTATTCGCAACATTCGAGATTTCCATGATCCTTGTGCCATTAAAATCCTGTATTTTGCCTTAGTGAGGAGTAAGCTGGAGGCGTCTGCAGTGGTCTGGAATCCTTTTGAGACGACTTACATCTTGCTTTTAGAAAAGGTGCAAAAGACATTTCTCAGAACCCTGTACAAAAAGATATATGGCTATTACCCTTTTCTTTATCCAACAAAATTTTTGTTAGGGATCCTGGGTCTCAACTCCTTGGAAGTTAGACGCAACTCCAGTCTACTATTATTTGCGTGTAGGGTTCTTCGCGGGGACTCAGACTGCATTGAAATAGTAGAGAGGCTGGTAAGACTGCGTGTACCTGATTACACCAAGAAAACCCTCAGGCCGCGTGAGCGGCCCCTTTTAGCAGTGCCACCTTCGCGAACGGTAACTCATCGCAATTCCCCGTTCCTACGTGCCCTTACCCTACTAAATGCGCTCCTAGTGTCAGCACCGGAGTGTGATCTGTTTACTTGGCGATGGGCGGCTGTGTGTCGGGAATGCTTGAGTTTTTGCGAGGCGATGGATGCAAGGCAGTCCAGTGTTTATTCATGTTAGACCTAAGTCTTTTCTTTTTTATTTTTTTGTTTTGTTTTTTCTTTCTTTTTTGTACAATAAGTACTTTCACAGTGTATTAGTTTATAAGACTGTAATGCTGTGTAAATATATGTGTAATAAATAAATAAATAAATATATATATATATATATTTTTTTTTTGTCTATAGTTTTCTGCACCGTACATTCTATTGTATCTCGCTTCTGTCTATATATGTTATGTATCGTTTTGTGTTTGTTTTTCGTGTCAATGGGTACACTGAAAATCAGCGTCGTAACACTATACGAGTATGTGCTGCGACACATGCTGAGTGTTATCCTTTTCAGAAACCACATGTAAAACATAGCATTTATTTCTGTTATTTTTAAGCGTATATTTTGTTTTGTGTGAGTTTCGAATAAAGAATTCATTCGTTCATTCATTACTTACAAATCAGTTAGGTTGGACTTAATTTAAGGTTTAATTGTAATTTTGCACTAAATATATTCTTTTTCCTAAGTACAGACCTCTTATCAAATACCTCCTCCGCTGCTGCCACTCCCTACATATATAATTAGGTCTAATAGCATACATATATTTACAATCAAGTTCAATAATATGTATCGAGGAAATCGTGTCATAAATATGTTACTACGCTTTTATTACACCGGAATAAGATGCTATGGGACATATTTTTGAGTAAGATATGTATAATACCTATGTAGTATATAGTATATAGATACCTATGTCTTCTTGCAGAACATGGCCTCGCAGCCGCTATCACTTTACCTACGCGCGACAAGGCATGTCTGGATCACATATTCATTAGATCTAAACATCTAGCAACTGGTGCGGTATGTGAACTAAACATAACCGATCACAAAGCAGCGGCTATCGAAATTTCTTCGCCTTTATGTTTTAATACCAAGCGAAACAGAACTAAAACTGTAATAGATCATGAAGGTGTCACCTCGAGTCTCGCATTAACAGACTGGCGCAAAGTTTTAAATGAATCCGATGTAAACATCGCAACAAACACTTTTATGACGGTTTTACAGAATGTCGTTGAATTGAACTCTAAAACAATAAGGATTACCCGATCAAAATTTACCCTTAAACCTTGGATGACTTCTGGACTCCTACGCTGTGCCCTACACCGTGATAGGCTACATCTTAAATCGAAACAGTTCCCCAATGACGCAGTATTGCAACTAACTTACAAACGTTATAGAAACTTCTGCAATGATCTCTTTAAAAAATTGAAAGAACAGCATGAAAAACACGAACTTTCCTCTAATAACCATAACACAAAAAAACTGTGGAACGTTGTTAAAAATATCTGTAATATAAATAAACAAAACACTATACCCATCGAACTCATATCCACGCCTAATCCAGAAGAGTCTCTCAATTCTGTAAATACTTTCTTTTCATCCGTTGGTCAAAACCTTGCAACTCATATTATTTCTGAAAATGGGGAATCAGAAGAAGACCTGGTCAATAAGATTGGGTTGAGTGGCAGTACCGACAAATCTTTCTTTATGCAGCCTACTGATCCTAGCGAAATCGAAAATATCATCATGCATTTAAAAGACGATAGCGCGCCAGGGCCAGATGGTATAGATAACAATCTTTTGAAGTGTATTAAAAATACTATTATTATTCCCATAGCTCACATTTATAATTTAAGTCTTAGCTCTGGCTGTTTTCCGGACCGATGGAAGTTAGCATCCGTCGCGCCTATCCATAAACAGGGTCCAAAAAATATTCCTGGAAACTATAGGCCAATTTCCTTACTTAGTACTTTCTCCAAAATTTTAGAAAAATTGGTTAATAGCAGATTAGTTCAGTACCTAGAGAATTTCGGTCTTTTATCTGATCGTCAATTTGGTTTCAGACAGAACCGTTCCACTGAAGATGCCACTTTACTCCTTACTAACCTCGTGTCATCTTACCTAGACAATGACCTGAAATGTATTGGCGTCTTCTTGGATTTATCCAAAGCGTTTGATACAGTATCAATTCCAATTTTGCTCCGCAAACTACAAAACTTAGGTGTGCGCGGTGTCCCCCTGTCGTGGTTTGAAAGTTACCTGTCTGAGAGGAGGCAATATGTCCGAGTGGGCTCTTTTAAAAGTACTATTGATCATATTAATTTCGGCGTCCCTCAAGGAAGCATCCTCGGTCCTACTCTCTTCATAATATATATTAATGATATCCTAAAATTAAACATCGCTAACTCAGAAACAATCTGTTATGCCGACGACACAGTTTTACTTTTTAATGAAATAAGTTGGGAGAGTACTTTAGCTACGGCAGAAAAAGGTCTTAAAAAGGTATCAGAATGGTTAGCTAAAATGACCTGTAAGACCATCTTTTAACCTTAAACAGTGATAAAACAAATTACTTATGTTTCCATAAATCAGCCCAATCAAAACCACCTTCCGACCCTGAACTAAAAATTCATACTTGCACAGTTTTTCCCTCTAATCCTTGCACCTGTGATTCTATCAAAAACACAAATGAAATAAAGTATTTAAAGAGAATGTCATTGGACTTTCAGGACTATGTAAACAAACGGCGTCACTTTGATTTATCACTGTTACTCCTTAAAGTTTCACACCACCTCATCAAAAGTCATTGAAAACATACACTATTACAATAGCCTTTCTCGTAAAAAACAAATAATATAGGAAAAATTACTTAATCTTGGAAATTTCATTGAAAATTCAATACGATTTAAAAGTTACGTTATTTCGACAAAATGCAATGACGTTTTTGTTTCTTTTATATTCTACGTTTGTCTATGACGTTTAGGGATGTGACTAAGTTAGTGACATTGTAATGCCGGTACTCACGGTATCTACCTGATATAGGCATAGTGTACACTACACGGTAAGTAAATGAATAAAGGATCTTAGCGTAAGGTATAATATACTTAAAATTAAATAAATACCTAAATTCAGATGCGGATGCATGCAGTGGAAGAAATGCGTGGATCATGTAATGGGAGAAGAGCATAAAATGAAAAACTTAGACGGCATCATCGATAGGGTATACCGATGATGTAACGCCACCTTTTATAATTAAGACTGGTGACTCTAGTAAAACTTCAAGCACCGATTTTACAGAATATTAAACCAATTAAAAATATGAAGATGAGATGTATTTTACTTTTGGTATTTTAGTAATCGATTTATTTTGACTTAAAATAGCACTTCCCCATCACTAGTAAATTCATCATTCAAAGACAATTTCAATATGGCGGTTTGTTTACACAGTCCTGAAAGTCCAATGACATTCTCTTTAGGTATTGTAGTAGACGCTAAACTTTCTTTTAAAAATCATATTTTCAAATTAGCAAACCGAATCAGAAAATCGATTTATATCTTCAAAAAGCTTAGAAACTCTGCAGATGAATCTTTATTAAAAATGGTATACATTTCATTAAGCCAGTCGGTCATAAGTTACTGTATTCCAACATGGGGCAGTGCGGCTAAGACCACTATGATAGAACTCGAAAGAGCGCAACGATCTGTTCTTAAAGTAATGCATAAGAAACCTTTCCGATACCCAACCACTGCACTCTATGCCCAAGCTCAAGTTCTATCCGTCCGAAAATTATATTTACACAAAACTGCCTTAGGAACACACAAAGCCTCTAAACGATTGCCTAACTACAACATCTTACTTCAGAAACGCGTATTCAAATTGCCGATTCCTAGAGTTAATTCCACCTTTGAGAAACGTTTTGGGGATTATATCAGAAATACTACCTACAATACCATACTGAAACGCTGCCAACTGCAAGACTGCTGTTGAAGAATGCAGGATATATTACAGCGCCTGCTAAAAACGTCACTGCAAACGCATTGAAGCTCCCCCGTCGCGCACCCGTCATTTAGGTTAAGGCATTTTAGTTTATAAGCACTTACTTCTAAATCATTGTAACGACTGCAATAAAAATTTGTCATGTCCTGAGTAAATTACGTTTTTCCATTATTCTCTTCTAAGACCTAAACATGGTCCATATCGAGCCGGATAGAAGACGCCAGTAACTGGATTTGTCATTTGAAGAGAGATATGGAGTTAAATATCTGAGAGTTAACCCTTTAGCACCGGGCAGCCCATCCATCGTACCAAAAAAAGAACAAAGGATCGTCTTAAGTGGTCGGGATTTAAAATTATTAGAAGACTATAGTGATAAAAGTGGAACTTCAGTGCTAATCGTGTTTATTAAATCTAACCCAACACTCTTAAGGTATAATTAAAAGTAATTTAACTCTGCGACAAGGTTAGTATCCACGTGTCAAGCTTTGTTTCAACTAGAGCCTATTTCAAGTGTACCGGTCGGAATTTCTTATAGTTAATACTATTAATAAAATAGTTGCTTATTTTTGAAGTACTTTATTTGTATAATAATTCAGACCGCTTTATTTTTCACATTTAATTAGGCATTCATCAAGCTGTACCTACCTATTTGAAACATCAAGTTTAAAGCTTACTTTGTCCTATCTAATAGCCTTATTTCATGACAAAGATACGATTGAGATTGTTTTAATAGAATTTTGTAGTATTTTAATGAAAATTACACGATTAAAATTGCTCAAATTGTAAGTCGCACATTGACTATTGCTTGCTTCTCTCTAGGTAGCAGCTAGGGAATATTTATAAATTGTTTTCACTTTTACAAGTTTGTAACATAAATATTCCAGGTTGACTTCACTCGCTTCCCAAAATGTCAGAAGACAAAGAGGCCAAAGAGCTGATTGCTAGACGGGCCAGCTATAAGGGGCGACTAACCATGTTTGAAAATCATTTGGATGGACTGGACACCGTCAAATTGACATCAGCTGAGGTAAATGAGTTACAGTTGCGTATGGGCAAGATTGAGTCGTTATATGGCCAATACGATGAGGTTCAACTAAAACTAGAATGTAGTTCGGCAAACTCAGAGGTTCACCTGTCTGATCGTGAAGAGTTTGAAAGTAGGTATTTTAAATTGCTTTCTGAAGCGCAAGACATATTGGCCAAATATCACGCTAAAAGGCAAGAATCCTCTTTCAATTCAGCAGCTAGTGACCAGTCGTCCACGTCACGTAAAGGTAATAAAAAGCTTGTTCGGTTACCGACTATACAATTACCAAAATACAATGGTTCCTATGAGAATTGGTTAGGTTTTCGCGACACTTTTGCTAGCCTTATACACTCTAATGACGAAATTGACGACATAAATAAGTTTCATTACCTTAGGGCTTCCCTGGAGGCTTCCGCTGCAGTCGTCATACAGTCAATAGACTTCTCGTCTGACAACTATTCCTTGGCTTGGAAACTGCTATGTGACCGCTTCAATAATAAGCGCCAGTTGCTTCAAAATCACGTATCGGCATTATTCAATATTGAACCGATCACTCGCGAATCGTCCAGTCACATAAAACGAGTCATTGATCAGGTAAACAAGAACCTTCGTTCCCTGGAGACACTAGGCGAGCCGGTTAAGCAATGGTCGACACTTCTCATTCACATCATTTCACATAAGCTAGATTCTAAATCATTTCGCGAATGGGAGGAGTTTAAAGGTGGTTTAGACAAAAATAAATCTGTTACTTTCGAGGAATTTTTAACATTCTTGCAAAACCGCGCTGATTTGCTCGAATCACTTGAATTATCATCGATTCAATCACCACAACACACTAAAAATTCAAATAAAGTTAAAACTTTAATAGCACTGCAAGACAAAGTAGGTAATAACGTCAATAAAACTCCGTTATCGCCGAATAGGCCGTGCCCGAGATGCAAAGGCGATCATTGTTTATCTAATTGCGCACAGTTTCTTGCGCTAAGCAATGAAGATCGATTGCAACTATTACCTACCTATAAGGTTTGTTTTAACTGTTTTAGAGGTGGTCATTACGCTAATCATTGTAAGAAGCCTGGTTGCAAGCTATGCAAACGGAAACACAATACGCTAATTCATGTATCTGATAGTATGCCTAGATCGACAGTAGGCAATAATAATTGCACGGGTGTCATCAGTGGTGCCGGCCGGCAGACTGCGCCTGCGTTTCCTTCTCCCTCCAGCGCCGAGCCGGCCCAGGTTGCATTGTCAGCGAATGTCGCGTCAAGTACCTCGCCTTCATACTGACATCAGGAACAAGACGAACTGCTATCAACTGCATTGATTAAGATATACGACGTAAATAAACAGGAGCATATCGTTCGCTGTGTTTTAGACAATGGCAGTATGTCTTGTATCATGACTGAAAAAATGTGTGATAGGTTAAACTTAATAACCGATTTTGTTAATGTCAATATTACCGGTATAAATCAAATGTCGTCGACTATGACAAAGAGATGTCATGTCGATATGAAGGCGCTTAACGACATGTTTGCAGCGAATTTGCAATGTTATGTTTTGCCTTCAATTACAGAGTCTATTCCCTCTCAGCACATTGATATATCAAAATTAAATATTCCGTCGAATATATGCTTAGCAGATCCGTACTTTTATAAGCCAGCTGACGTTGATATGCTTATTGGGGCTGAATTATTCTGGAGCTTATTAGGTTTTCAGTGCATTAAATTGGGTGACCGGCTGCCGATTCTTTGGGAAACGCAACTTGGATGGTTGGTTTCTGGCCCGATTGTTCGTGGGCGCGGATCGGTTATGCCATCATCATCATCATCAGCCATAAAATGTAATTTTGCGACAGTTAATCCAGGCAATGCTCCTTCAACCTTTGATGACGACATTCAAAACCAATTAACGCGTTTTTGGCAACTAGAGGAAGTTAGCCATCAGTCGTCTCAATATTCTCAGGAAGAGAAATTATGCGAGAAGCATTTTCAAGCTAACACCATTCGTTTACAGGACGGAAGTTTTTGTGTTAGGTTGCCTTTAAAACAGAGTCCCAAATTATTAGGCGAATCATATCAAAGAGCTAAGCACTGTTTTTTGTCGTTAGAACGCAGGTGGAAAAATAGGCCGTCGTTCAAGAAGTTATATGTCGAATTTATGTCGGAATATCACGCTTTAGGTCATATGTCTGAGTATGTACCTAATGAGTTAGGTATAGGCAGCTACGTGATTCCCCATCATGGAGTGTTACGCGAGAATAGCTCGACTACTAAACTGAGAACAGTTTTCAATGCTAGTAGTCCCTCTTCCTCCGGTATTTCGCTCAACGATTTGCAAATGGTGGGACCGACTGTCCAAGATGATTTGCTGTCCATACTTATCCGCTTTCGACAACATAAATACATAATATCCGCGGATATTGAAAAAATGTACAGGACTGTTTTTCTTCATCCTGATGATAGGAAGCTACAGCTCATCCTTTGGCGTGAAGATGAGTCTGACGAGCTAAAAACCTATCAGTTAAATACCGTAAGTTATGGGACGGCTAGCGCTGCTTTCTTGGCATGCAGATGTCTAAAGCAGATAGGTCTAGACTGTCAAGATAAATCATTAAGCGAGATTATCATTCATGATTTTTATGTCGATGATTTGCTAAGTGGAGGGGATGACTTCGACGAGGTAGTTAGATTGCGCCGGGCAGTAACGGATGCCTTAGCGGTAGCGTGCATGCACTTAAGGAAATGGAAATCTAATGACTCGCGGCTAATTGACTCTTCCTCCAACGAATCTAAAAACCTAAATATGGGAACATCGGAGTCAAGTAAGACTTTAGGCCTGGGCTGGCATCCAGGTACCGATCAGCTGTATTTCCCAATTGGTAGCTCAGTTCCTAAGGGAGCTACAAAGCGAGACGTTCTGTCCACTATTGCACAGATCTTTGACCCCTTAGGGCTTGTTCTTAACGGAATAAGGTTCAATTTTGATTGCAGGTGAATTTTAAAGCAAACGCGTCTGGACTCTAAACATGATTTATTGTAACTAAACGGTGGGTAAAAATGCATATCTATTTATAGCTAGGTATCATATAGCACGGGGACGAAAATTGACAAAACATACCGCCCGCCAAAAACAACAGTTTTTAACTTAACCTAAGCGAAATACATAACCTAAAACTTACGGGAGCCGTTGCTTGAATTGATGCATCCAATCACATATCACAAGCACACTTGTCACTGCCATATGTTTTAAGTCCAACACTAAGTAAATATAAACGAGTGATTTGGAAACATTTCACTTGTATCACAGCAAATAACTAAATACAAAGTTGAGCGACGCCGGCGCAAACTAATGCGAGATAATACTGATCATGAATAACATTCCATTATTGCACGTAAACAACTAGGTAGGTCCAGCCTGCGTCGCGTAGGTAACAATCGCATGCCCGCGGAGGGTATATCTTTTTAACACCTCTTATGCTTAACTTTCTAAATATTTACTAATATTACAGATCAACCATAATAACAAAATATTTAATATTTGCATAGACTTCAATGGACTGTATAATTTTGTTTGGTTTTAACCGACTTCCTATAAAAGAAGGTTCTATGATTGGGTTAGAGTAAAAGTACCTATATCGTAAAATTTGTTTTTATGGTTGAGATTCATTAAGCATTACAACTCTTGACTAATAGTACTAGACTAATTTTGGATCAAACCCTTTAACATCAATCATTATAAAGAACAAGTTGAGTTCTTATACCTAAATACTTTAAGTAAACAATAGAAACACGTAGGTAAAGTATCTTACCAATTTTAACTTTTATGCACCTTAACATTTAATCAAACTATTTGTAGAAGATACAGTTTCTACGTGATACTGAAATTATCATTAAATAATACATGGGATCCGCTCGGTGATCCAATCCCAAGAATTTGAAAATACACTCGGAGTGAATTGATACTTAAATATAACATCGTGATTATGTACTTATCAATACACGATTATCTTAAACTTAATAAACACAATTACTAAATTACGAAGTACATTAAGTATGTAGTAGGTACGAATGTTTAATGAGGATTCTATTTTTCTATCGATAAGGATTCGTACGTAAACTTTGTGCTTATGTATTGAGTAGGTGTTTACAAGCTACTCGTACAGTCGGCCAGAATTACTGTAAGTAAAATTTATTAAATACACAATAAATTTAACCGCCCACCATGGCTTGTTAAGTTACCCTAAAGGACTCACTAATCTATAAATTTTGTTAACAAAATAAGTTTGGACAACGGTCTTTTAAGAATATGATCGCCCTTGCACTGAACTGTCACGACACGTACTAAGCCGTCAGGTCCGGCGGCGTGCACTGCCGTGATCCTTCCTAACAGCCATTTGGCTGGTGGTAAGTCTTGTTCTTTTACATTTCCTATACAGGGTGACTGTACCACATCGTACCACTTCTGTTTCTGTTGCAGTGTATTTAAATATTCATAATGCCATTTCTTCCAAAACCTTGCATTTGTAATACCTATAACAAATGTAAACCTTTTAGTTTCATAATTTTTATCTGGAATGTTGATCAATGCTTCGCCAACGAGAAAATGTCCTGGCATGAGGGGGTAAGTTTGATTAATGACCTTTGTTTCTAACTTTACCTTTCTTTTTCAGGTCTTCAATTTCTTGGCTGTATACTAGTCTCTGATAATACCTTACGCAGCTGGTTTCAACTTCATCCAATTCATCAGCGCTCAAGATATCATGTGTTTTGTATTTGTAGTCTAAAAATCTCTTACATTGAGCTAGTACTCGTTTCATTCTGACCAATGACGGAAACTTCTCCCAAATGGGAGTATCTTGTATGGACGTGTGAAATGACTTCTTGCATTCCAGTTCTGTTCTTGGAATTGTAGTGGCCCTTAGCATTTCAGTGCTGTTCTCCTTTAACCATGTGGGTCCACTCCACCAAAGTTCATTACTTACCAGTTCACTTGCCTTGATACCCCTTGACGCAAGGTCAGCAGGGTTGTCTTCCGACACGACGTGCCTCCATCTATCATTGTCAATAAGCTGGATGATTGCTGACACTCTGTTCCCAACAAAGAGTTGCCAGCGACTGGGTTGTGATTGTAGCCATGAAAGAACCACCATCGAGTCTGTCCACGCGTAGATTCTGTGCATAGGTATGCTCAATAGTCCTGAAATGTCATGCAACAGCTTTGCTAATAACACCGCAGCACAAAGTTCTAGCCTCGGGACCGTCAATTGTTTCAGTGGCGCTACTTTCGTCTTTGAGGCCAACATCGTGACATGAACAACATCGTGCTCGTCTACTACTCTTACATAGACAACCGCTCCTAGAGCAAGAGTCGAGGCATCCGAGAACCCGTGCAGATCCACTTCTTTGCAACGAGACGACATTTTAATCCAACGCGGGATCTCAATAGTTTGCAGCTCGTGAAGCTCTTCTCTGAAGCTCATCCATTCGTCAACTAGCTCTGTGGATAATTCATCGTCCCATTCATAAGGGCAAAGCCATAATTTTTGAATCATGATTTTGGCCGTTATCACCACTGGTGAGAGCCATCCAAAAGGATCAAATAGGCTAGCTACATCCGACAAAATTACTCTCTTCGTTACAGGTACCCTGCTTGCTGGTAAGTTGACTGAAACGTGAAATGTATCATCTTTACGATTCCATGTAAGTCCCAATATTTTTATGATCTTATCTAATTTAATCTCTTTCTTTTCTGTTACAGGTTCCTGAGTCTTCGTGCCTTCAGCCAAGTCCTTCAGCAGTTCTTCCGAGTTACTAGACCACTTTTGCATTTCGAAACCACCGGCCTTTAGCAAACTATCAATTTCTTTACAGGTGACCTTCATTTCGTCGAGATCCTCGTGACCTGTCATAAGGTCATCCATGTAAAATGAGTTTCTTACTACCGCGGCTCCTCGAGGATAGTTGTCTTTCTCATCATCAGCCAAGCGCTGGAGGGTGCGAACAGCCAGGTGGGGTGCAGCTGCTGTTCCAAATGTAACGGTAAGTAGCTTATAACTCTCAATCTTGTCAGATGTATCATTCCGCCACACTATGCGTTGTAAATCTGTGTGTTTGTCATCCATTCTTACCTGACGATACATCTTCACGATGTCGCCAACAACACAAATTTTGTGAGATCTCCATCTAAATATCAGACTGCGAAGGTCTGGTTGGATTGTAGGACCTACCATCATGCTGCTGTTTAAGGAGCATCCGTTTGACCCCTTCGCTGAAGCGTCAAAGACGACACGAACCTTTGATGTCTCCTTGTCCTCTCTAATTACAGCATGGTGTCCAAGATAGATTGCATCAGCTTCAGCTTCTTCTGTACCTACCTTCTTCATATGGCCTAACTGTAAGTACTCGTGTATAACTTTGGTGTATTCTGTTTTCAGCTGCTCACTTCGTGCGAACCTCCTTTCCAGTTGCTCTAGTCTGGTTATAGCTTGACGCTTTGTGTTTCCGCACGACTTCACAGTGTCTTCGAAAGTTGTCTTTAAAGGAAGCTGTACCACGTACCTTCCTGTTTCATCCCTCGTTGTTGTTTGTTGATATATTTCCTCGCACCTCTCTTCTTCTTTCGTCCACATACTTTCCTTTGTGTATAGCTCCGACTCCACTTCCCAAAACCTCTTCAGAAGGTTGTTGTCTTCTTCTATTTGTCTTGTAATATGTAGGCTAGAGATGTGCTGTGAAATAGTAGATGATGTGTTAGTAACCTTAGTACCCCCTAACAAAATCCAACCCAGGTGTGTTTTTTGGGCAATAAACTTCCCAGGACCTCTCATTAAACCTGTGTCTATGATTTCGCAGTAAACTCTCGCACCAAGAAGAATATCAATCTTCCCTGGCGCGATAAAGGTGGGGTCAGCTAAATTTACTTTATTAACCTCAGGCCAATTAAAACCTTTAATTACCCTAGATGGTAACTGACGTGTAATTGACTTCAATACATAAGCATCTACATCCATAGAAAAGGAAATATCGTACCTTGATTGAATATGTAATGTTACCATGTGTTTGATACGCGACTCATGCTCCTCAACTCCAGAGATCACTCCGCTGACTTTAGTTTTCTTCAAACCCAGCAACTGGACCGCCCCTGCGGTCGCGAAGGACTCCTCTGATCCTGGGTCCACGAGAGCTCGAAGCACGTAGGACTGCCCCGACTCCGCTGTGACATACACCAGTGCTGTCGCCAACAAGGTGCCTCGCCCAGGTTGTTTTACTTGTAATACAGTCGACGTATGTGCCACTACTACGGTTTGTGTTTTTCTTTGTTGTTGTTACTTGTTTCTCCAGACGTTCGAGCTTCTCCGCCTGCGTCTTTCTTGTCCCGGTGTAATAACGAATGATGCTTTCTCTTACAGATCTGGCAAGTTGTTTTTTGTTGACACTTAAAAACATTGTGGTTTGGAATTAAGCAATTATAGCAGAGATTATTTTTCTGCACGAAACTGTACCTGTCATCTATCGACTTCTTGGAAAACTGTTTACAATTATAAATATAATGCTCTTCATTACATAACGCACATTTCACTTCACTCGGCGCAGTAACATGAAACATCTTAGCTTTCACAGGTTTGTAGCCTTTGCTTGCAGGTTCCACCATCTCGAGAGTACGAAACCTATTTTCCAGGAACGATTTCAATTTATCAAAACTAGGTAAGTCATCCGTCTCATCTCTGCTTATTAACTCTTCCCATTCTTTATGGGTACTGGCGTCCAATTTTGATACAATGGAGTAGTTAATAATTGCGTCCCAATGATTCGTAGGTAATCCTAGATGTTTAAGTGCACTCATACATTCCACTGAAGTATCCAATAACTGTCGTAAAGCTGTGGCCGACTCCTGCGTTATCGCTTTTTGTGTAAAGAATTTCTTAAAAACACAATTTGTTATATATCTCTTATTGGCATAACGTTTTTTCAACACTGACCAAGCTTCTGGGTAATTTTCAGCAGTTACGGCAAATTGACGCAACAATGACTCAGCTTCTCCGGCTAAACTGCCCTTTAGGTAATGTAGCTTTTGAACATCTTGTAAGGATTCGTTGCTATGCACTAATGCCAGAAATAAATCATGGAATGATTGCCATTCAGTATAGTTCCCGTTAAATGTAGGGAGTGAAATTCGAGGCAATTTAACTTCACCACCATTCGATGTATTAGGCGTGGTTGTAGGTGTTTGTTTAGACTCACATTTTATCGGTTGCATACTTTCCAACTTAGACATCATTTCACCCTTGTACGCGTAGTACGCTTCTTCAAAATCCTCAAACATATTGTCGGTAAAATAGTTTAATGTTGGACGCTGCTCCATAGGAACCGATATAATTAACGTTTCATGTACGGCCTTAAACTCCTTCCAGTATATTTCCAGTGTATCCATTCTTCCCTTCACATAACCAACCGAAAGTCTTTCCTTAGGCGATTTCCTGTAGTTACTATACGCCCTTTTCACCTTTTCTAACCTATCGGCTTGAATAACTATATTTTGTTCAATTTTATCCATTGCAGCAATAGTTTATGGCAATAAAGTAATGCAAAGTCACTAGATATAGTTAAAACACAACACAAAACGTATGTAGCTTCTGGAAAGTTCCACTCCTTTGTTATATTTTTATGCGTAGGGTAAGCGAGCGCCACACGGTAATGTCCAACAAATTTACTTAAAAATCCCAGCGGCTCACTTTTGTAATACACTTGAACAATACTGTTATTCGTAGTTAAGTTACACAAACTTCTAAATCCACGATACACCTTGTCCTTTGTCCATTTATCACACCTAATAAATACGTAAACTGTTTATTGTAAAAACACCGAATAGTCTTAATCCTTAAAGTTCTTTTGCCTTAATTCACTCTTGTTACATAATTGTCTATTGAATTTAACATATTTCCATATGTAATTAACGTTATTTCATCGAAATTACACCATTTTTCTATTGAACCAATTATTTTTACGTGTCACTCTTCAAGCATCCGGTTCGAAGGACCATGTTCTTAACGGAATAAGGTTCAATTTTGATTGCAGGTGAATTTTAAAGCAAACGCGTCTGGACTCTAAACATGATTTATTGTAACTAAACGGTGGGTAAAAATGCATATCTATTTATAGCTAGGTATCATATAGCACGGGGACGAAAATTGACAAAACAGGGCTTTTAACCCCTTGCGTCATCACCATGAAAATACTCATGCAGAGACTGTGGTTACACAAACTTTCTTGGAACGACGAGCTTCCTCCAGAAACTCTAAACCAATGGGCTAGTATAGTTTCTAATCTGCCCATTCTGAATACTATTCGTATCCCGCGGCGTGTGCTATGTGAATCCTATGAGCGTCTAGAATTGCATATCTTTACGGATTCGTCAGAGCGAGCTTACGGTGCTTGTGTATATGTCCGCAGCATTAACAATGTCGGAGAAGTTTTCGTGCAATTGCTAATAGCTAAAAGTCGCGTTGCGCCGATAAAACCTCTAACTATACCGCGACTCGAGCTTTGTGGCGCGCTAGTCGGTGCTCGGCTGTATCAAAAGGTCGCCAGCTCCCTTCGAGCCCATGTCAGTAACGTAACGTTCTGGAGTGATTCCACAATAGTGCTCGCATGGCTCAAGACATTACCTAGCAAGCTGCAGCCCTTTGTTCGCAATCGCACAGCCGAGATTCTCGAAATATCAGGCAATAGTCCTTGGCGACACGTGCCGACTGACGAGAATCCTGCTGATCACGTTTCTCGCGGTGTCAGTTTTAGGGAAATAGGATCTCTTGAGTTGTGGTGGTCTGGGCCAAGCTTTCTAAAGCGTGATGATTCTACCTGGCCACAGAACCCATGTACTAACGTTGCCAATCTACCAGAAGTTCGCACTGAAATTACTTTGCACACACGCATTCAAAAAGCCGATTTCATTGACTTTAATCGATTTTCAAATTTCTCACGGTTGAAACGTGCAGTCGCTTACGTACTGCGTTTCACATCAGCTTGTAAAGGGATGCCTATACCTGCGACATATCTAAACGATTCAGAGTTAAAAGGCGCATTAAATCTCTTAATTAAAATTTCACAAGCTGAATCTTTCCCTGAATATTCGTTGCTTTTAAATTCACAAAGTATACCTAAAAGTAGTCCTTTGTCAAAGTTGAACCCATTTCTAGACGAAAGCTCGATCATGCGTGTTGGTGGGCGTCTTGCAAACTCGGAATTCCCTTATGAAAAGAAGCATCCCATAATTATACAGTCCACTCACAAATTTACGAAGCTGCTTTTTACTTTCGAGCACAAGCATTTACTCCATGCACCACCACAGCTTTTGCTAGCCACCATTAAGGATAGATATTGGCCTATAGGAGGACGTAATTTGGCTAAGTTATGCTACAGACAGTGTGTCCAATGCATTAGAATGAAGGGACGTGTACTTAGCCCTTTGATGGGTAATTTACCTAAAGCTCGTTTGTCTCCCGAAGGCCACGTATTTGTTAATGTAGGCTTCGACTACGCAGGTCCTATTAACTCGGCTAGTCGTCAGGGAAGAGGTTGTCGAATAGTAAAGGTGTATGTCGCAATATTCATATGTTTTACTACCAAGGCCATACACTTAGAGTTAGTCGGTGACCTAACAAGCCATAATTACCTAATGGCCTTAAATAGATTTATGTCGCGCAGAGGAAAGCCCGCTAATATATATTCAGATAATGGGACCTCATTCGTTGGTGCGTATAATGAGCTGTCAAGATTCCTAAAATCCAACTGTGACTCAATAGCTGAAAGTGCGTCCAATGAGGAAACAAACTTTCATTTCCTGCCAGCTTACGCGCCGCATTTTGGCGGTCTTTGGGAAGCGGGTGTAAAGTCAACAAAACACCATTTAAACAGAGTGCTGGGAAATTGTAACCTTACTTATGAGGAACTTAATTCGACCTTGGTTAGGATCGAGGCAATTTTAAACTCTCGGCCACTCACCGCCTTGTCTACGGAACCCGATGACCTGATGCCGTTAACTCCCGGACATTTTCTTATCGGTCGCCCATTAACTGCTCTGCCAGCTCCTGACTACCGGGATCACTCCTTCAACTATCTCACGCGCTTCCAGCGGGTGGAACAACTACGCCAGCACTTCTGGGCCCGCTGGAGCAAGGAATACGTCTCGGATCTCCAGCAACGAGTCAAATGGCAGACGAGCGGCGATTCGTTGTCATTGAACACGCTGGTTCTTCTCAAAGAAGATAACCTGCCTCCTCTGAAGTGGAGGCTGGGCCGCATCATTGCAGTCTTCCCCGGAAGCGATGGCGTCAATCGCGTCGCAGATGTGCGGACTGCCAACGGAGTCGTAAGACGGGCATTCTCCAAGATTTGTCCACTGCTGAATGCTGACACTCCCGTATAAAAGGCCAGCTTTCAGCGCGCGGGGGCATGTTGAAGAATGCAGGATATATTACAGCGCCTGCTAAAAACGTCACTGCAAACGCATTGAAGCTCCCCCGTCGCGCACCCGTCATTTAGGTTAAGGCATTTTAGTTTATAAGCACTTACTTCTAAATCATTGTAACGACTGCAATAAAAATTTGTCATGTCCTGAGTAAATTACGTTTTTCCATTATTCTCTTCTAAGACCTAAACAACTGCACAATCTTTGAAGCTAAAAAACTCTTTTACAAATTTTTGATTTCTCTTGACTATGCCGAGACAGAGAACATTTTCAACTAGAAGTTGAAATCTTTGTTTTTAATATATATTGTATTCGTATTGTTTAGTTTTAAGTTTGCTTTACCTAATTGTAGCTAATTCAAATGTCATTGGCTCATCGCGATACAGGCGAAGCCTAGTGCGGAGACCTTGTTAAATCCTGTAAAACATTTTTGCTAAATAAAGTTATTTGTATTTGTATATTATACCAATAATTTTAGTGAATATTTATTGAGAAGTCTTGTGTCATTCAATCACTCGAAATTTAGCAATTTTTTTTCCGCGAATACTTATAAATACACACATAACGTATTTAGATTATAGGTGGGTACAAAGCGACAGAAAAAGGTAGAAATTAAAATGTTGCCACTTTTTCCTTAAACTATACTACCAAAAACCTAAAATAAAATGAACTAGTATTTTTTTTAGTTTCAAAGGTTCAAATCAGTTTGACACCACTAGCCGGCACCATTTTTTAGGTTATTACCTTTCCATACTTACTATTCTTCCAAGGTGTAAACCCAATTTGTTCCCAGGGATCGGCAGCTGCGTCCTGCAGTACTCGGAGCCGGAGTCGAACCTGCGGCTGCGGCTGGTGGGCTGGCGCGGCGTGCACTCGCTGCGCGCCTACACCGCCACCCCCGACACCGTGCACTACCTGCGGCTGCTCGGCGCCGACTTCAGCAAATATGGTACGTGCGGCTAACATAGTAAGGTTCAAATTGTATTGGCTGACTAGTTAGACATCTGACTTAGCAAATATAGATCGTGTGGAAGTAGCGGTAAAGTTCAAAATTGATTGGCATAGCGTCTACGTCGCTTCGCCACCCCGACACCGTGCACTACCTGCGGCTGCTCGGCGCCGACTTCAGCAAATATGGTACGTGCGGCTAACATATTAAGGTTAAAAAAATTGGCTGGCTAGTTAGACATCTGACTTTAGCAAATATAGATCGTGTGGTAGTAGCGTTATGGTTCAAAATTGATTGGCATAGCGTCGACGTCGTGACGGTAGGCCAGACACCGTGCTCTGTGAGGCTGTTCGACGCTGTCTTTAGCAAATTTGGTACGTAAATATGTACGTTTAAGGTTGAATATTGATTGTCGGAGCGACCGCTCGTTTCCGCGCACCAACTCCGCGCGAATCGATCGTGTTTTGTTTTGTGTCGGTACCAGTGACTGTAACTGTTCTAGAAAGCTGTAATTTTGTACGGATGTGTATATCGGTCACGCCACCAGAGTGGTCAAATAAAAAGTGGTTATAATAATTTTTATTAGGGTACCGTACATGTAAAGTGGGGAGTGATTTTTTTTTTCGTTTTAAACCTAGAGCTTCACATATCATTCGATAGGTATTTGAAAAATAATGAGGATTCTCTAAAAACAGTTTTTCATAAAGTTAATATTTTTGAAAATAATCGTTCCAGAAGTTTAAAAAAATGTGTGCGCCCTTCTAACTTCTGAACTATGAGTTCAAAAAATATGAAAAAAATTATAATAGTAGAACTTAATAAGTTTGTAATTTAACCGTATATGCAGTTATTTTTATCTTGAGTAGGTAGTTAATTTATCATCCCTCACTTACCTTCCTTCTTATAAAAAAATAATGATTCAAATCGATTCATGCGATCAAAAGTTACCGAAAACCCAATACACATAATCCGTCTAGTTTGTATAAATTAGTAACCCAATTTACTTCGCGCTGTTAAGATTTTTCCGGAGTTGATAGGGTGGGGTCGGGTGTATTTATTAAAAAACTTTTTAAGGTTGCCTATTGTGACGGACGGTAAACTACGGAAGCATGGCCCGACATGCTCTTGGCCGGTTTTTTTCTTTAGTGTTCAAATCGGTTTGCATTAACTTTTTCTATAAGGGATATAGGACATTTCGATGCTAGTGCTGAAAGTAGTAAAAGACCAACAATATTCTACGCGTGTCCCCTCACTAAGGCGCACCAGCACATCACTAGCGCGTCCTCGGGGCTGTCATGATCACCAAGATGGCGCGTCGCCGCGCATACATCTACTTCCCGTGTTATTTATTCAAAGTTGATTGTAATACCTGGCGTATGTGATTAAAACATGTATTTAAGTGGTGTCTGTTGTTTTTACCCCTTTCAGCAGGTATGTCATTACTACACGAGTCCCAAGGTATCTTGCCACGAGCCATAGGCTTATTAGGCATGTACTTCCCCAGATGGGCTCTGCTCCAGATTTGAGTGAGACGACATTCGTTGTGCTGTGCCCTACCCCACTAAACGATATGCACCCGCTATGCCCGTACCTCTCTCAACTGTATTTGTTGTAACAGAAGCAACAGAAATACATCATCTGTGAAATTTTCAACTGTCTAACTATCACGGTTCATGAGATATAGCCTGGTGACAGACAGACAGCGGAATCTCAGTAATAGGGTCCAGTTTTTACCGTTTGGGTACGGAACCCTGAATAACACGGTGTGTAATAAATAGGTAATTTACCTAATTTGGCACAGAATAAATAATAGTACAAAATATGGTTCGTTATCTATCTACTACAGTAGGTAGAGGTTTAGCGATACAGTTCATTATTTAGGGCTTAGTGATTTCCTTACCTCAAAAGAAAAAAAACCGCCCAAGTGTGACTAGGACTCGCCCACCGAGGGTTCCGTACAAAGGATGACCCCCCCCCCCCTCCTCCATTTAGGACCTTAGGTACTTATAAATACTGGTGGCACGGAACTCTGTGTGCGGCAACTTTGCAGTTTTCGGATTTTAGGTCTTGCTTTTTGCCAAATTTCGTGATTCTTGGTCACCGGGAAGTATCCTATACATTTTAATCCCCATTGCAAATGTATGGGAAATCCGTCCTTCCGCCCGTCTGTCTGTCAAGACCCATTATATCGGAAACGCGTAGAGGTAGCAAGTTGACATTAATACCACATACACAGGTCTGCGTTTCCTTGAAGGTGTGAAAAATCAAACCACTTCGTTAACGTAATCAAAAGATACGGCCGTTTGTGTCGCATTTTCGCACACTGAGAGCTCCGTGTCACCAGTATTTTTGGTTATAAATGGGGGAGCATCCTTTGGAACCCGCGGTGGGCGAGTCCGATTTGCACATGGCCAGTTTTTTCCCCTTTGGCAACGAAATCCTAAGAAGGAATAATCAAATTTAAATAAAAGGCTAATATCAGTAAGTCAGAAATTTAAGAAGATTGACATTAATTTGCAATCCATTTCTTGATTAGTTCTATTATGTACTTTCGAGTTTCTTTCATTTGTTGCGGTTCAAATTTATTTTTATATAATAATCCCTCGTAAGAAGTACCGTTTACCATAAATGCTGGAGCATCAGGTCCCAGGTCTTTCACCACACCCAGAACATGCCAAGGATCCATATCCCCATGTGTGAACACCACCTTAGTTACATTTGGTGTCAGCCCTCCGTATCTTTGGTTCGTCTTAGCTACACCTTCATCCATAGCCTTCTCGACGTCTCCTTTAACAAAACCCTTGCACATTTTGACAAAATATTCCAACGGATTCCAGTGAACAAACGGCTGCTTTTCTAACGAGGTAGTTGGCCAACTGCAAAATTCTGTACAACTTTTGTGTAGATCTTCAACAAAATTTGATTGAGTGTAATCATAATTTATTGCGTCAAGTAAATAGCAAACGTCGCTAAAACGCATTGATGCCATTGGTAGAATCGGATTTGGGTGATTCATTGATTCTAACTGGTCACAATCAGCTTTAATTTGATAAGGCAGGTTTTTGACGAGAGAGGTCCACCGTCTGTATTCGTTTTGAAACAAAATCTGTTGATTTTCGAAAATAGACAAATCGGATTCCGGGCAATAGTGTAATTCTTTCTTCAACTGTTCTCTTCCTTTCTCGGTCTTCAATAACTCTTCAATTCTATTGAAGTATTTTTCGATTTTTTCCAGACAGTCTTTAGGTCCGTATGTGTCTATTGCGTAACGAACTATATCAAAATGCTCTTTAAAATCTTTTTTGGCGAGAAGCGGGGCACTGCTGGCGACTGCTGCGTCCACCAAGTCGGGGTGGATTTCCCGCATCCACGCTGCCATGCTGCCACCGTACCCACCACCGACCAGCACCACCTTCGAGGACTTGAACTTAGAATCGGATTTCAGATGTTTAATCAGACTAGCCAGGTCTTCCAGCACTTGGGGAGTGTTCAGAAACTTGAAATATTCTATCGTATCATCTCTTGGGATGTCTGGGAAACTGTAATCGTAATATCTGTGTTCTGCAGCGAAGATGGCGCCGCCTGTTGCTTTTGCTGCTTTAAGCGTAAAAGATGTATCAATCGTGATCCAATCTGGCGTAAAGGAAGATTGGGGGATAAATATGTATACGGGTCCCCCTTCTTTCCAAAATTGTAGATTCTCAAAGTAAGTAATGTTGAAGGTCCTTTTTTCATTCGGGTCAAAGTGATCGAGCGGTTGTTCGATTTTCTTTCTTTGTATTGTACCCAAATCTGTCTGATCCAGGTTTGAATGCAGAACAGGTTGGTCTAAAGTATGTGATAATGCTGTAGCTGAAGCTAATAGGAAAGTGACTATACACAAATAGTGCATGATCATAAACTTAATACAATCTATCGTTAGCGACAAAAACGTTAAAGTAATGATAATTACCACCACCTGCGTTTAAATACAAAGATACACGTGTTAAGTATTTATGAAATTGCAAAACAGAATACTTAGATACTAAAAATAACATACCTTTGGATATAAAAGTGTAAATGTCAACAATGCTCGCTATTATTGACTTTTTATTGTACCTGAGTATGAAGAATGTCTTAAAGTACCTATTAATAGTTCATATGCGGTTTCACTATCGCCTCGTGGCAGTATACCTAAGTAAATGTTTATCAATAGTACATTTCGATGCTAGTGCGGAAAGTATGTCATTACTTCACGAGTCCCGAGGTATCTTGCCACGAGCCGGGCAAGATACTCGAGATGAGTGAAAAATGTCATTACCGCACGTGAATCGAACGACGTTTTTGAATACAGATGCGAAAAAAATTAAATACTTAAGATAGAATTTGAAAGTTTTTTTTATTATTTCCGTAACACATTTGTAACTAAACTATCAAGAACATCTTCAAAATGTTTGTCTTATCTTCTTTACTTTCTCATTTTCTTTATCATAATCATTATTTGTCATTAACAAAATTATAAATCGCACGTGACGAATCGTATCGTTATGTCTAACAGAGCCTTCAAAGTCTTCAAACATGTTAACCTGATTAAAAAACGCCTCTACTTTGACAGACGTTTCGTTGGCTGTTCCGTTTCATACATACAGATTTATAAGAACTGTTTTCAATGTAAATTTTTCAAATTAATAATCATTATGTATGTATGTATGTATGTATAAGCTTTATTGTACAATAACACAAGAAATACAAGAAACACAGTAACAGACAATTTGATACAACAAAGGCGAACTTATCCCTATGAGAGATCTCTTTCAGTTAACCTTTGAGGAAATTAGATAAAAACAGGCAACGATGAAAGACAAACTAAGAGCAAAAATTGTACAGTAACAAAACTTCAAATAAAAAGTAAATTTTGAATACACATTTGAATACACACTACACTATAAATAAATACGCAAAAAAAATAATGTATAACATACATATATATATATATATATATATAAATATACACTAAACATCAATACATATATACATATATTAAATAATAAATATATATATAAACTATTAAACAGAGCATAAAGGACAAACTCCAATCAAGGGTCGGAAAGCCACAACTTCTTTAGCCTCTCCTTGAGCGATGCTGCAGATTGCGATTGCCTCACAGACACCGGCAACTCATTCCACAACATTACGGCATGGACAGTGAAAGATCTTTTGTAAATACGCGTCTTGTTGGACGGAAAAGTGAGAGAAAGGTTGGTGCTAGAACGTAAACGGTGACCACTACCGGAAGCCAGGAAACTGAATTTCTCAGATAGATACGAAGGGGAAGCAGGATTGCATAACACATTGAAAAGCAATGATAGGACATGCACATCTCTACGACGACGAATCGGAAGCCAGCCAAGTTGTTTTCGGAACTGGGATATATGATCATACTTACGCAGACCAAAGATATATCTGATACATATATTTTGCAAGCGTTCGAGTTTGTCAAGTAGCTCCTCTCTAAGATCTACAAAAACAATATCACCGTAGTCTAATAAAGGAAGCAGAAGGGACCGAGTAAGAGTGATTTTAGTACGAAGAGGAAGGAAATTTTGGAGACGTCTTAGTGAGTGCATAGATGCGAAAAGCTTTTTACTGATCTCCGCAATATGGGGAGTCCAACTTAAAGTTTGGTCCATGGTGATACCCAAGTTCTTGACTGTACAGGAGAAAGTGATAGTTACTCCGTCAAAACGTAAGTCGGGTACCACCAGCTCCGACAATTTGGACATAAAATAAGGACTACCAATAACAATAGCCTGCGATTTCCGAGCATTCACCTTTAACCCATAATTATACGCCCAGCTACGTATCGATTCGAGGTCGCAGTTGATTTTGCTAATCAGTGAAGGAAAATCATCGAAGTCACTCGCCGCGTAAATCTGTAAGTCGTCCGCGTAAAGATGATAACTTGAAGTTAAAGACTCAGTAATGCCATTAATAAATATTGAGAAAAGAAGGGGAGAGAGAATTCCTCCCTGGGGAACACCAGCGGAGAGGTTACACCAATCCGAAACCCGGTCATCCACCCTGACACGCTGGCGCCTCCCAAAGAGGTAGTCACGGAACCAAGACAGAGCAGTATTTGATAAATTAAGCGACCTAAGGTTTTCAAAAAGGATATCAAAATCTACAGTATTAAAAGCACTACTGAAATCTAAAAGAACTAACACTGTGAGCTTTTTATTCTCAATATTAAGACGAATGTCATCGGTGACCTTAACCAAGGCTGTAACAGTGCTATGCCCAGGACGAAAACCAGATTGAAGCGGATTAAATAAATTATACTTATTAAGATGCGAGAGAAGGCGACGGTTCACGAAATGTTCAATAACTTTGGATAAAACTGGGAGAATAGAGATAGGACGATATTGTGAAAAGGTTGTAGGATTTGAGGTTTTAGGAAGTGGGATAACATGAGCAAATTTCCATGCAGAAGGGAACGTAGGTAGTAAAGGAAACATTTATAATATCGGATAAGATAGGGGCGATGTTATTATAATGAAGAGGTAATTGTGAAATATGAAATATGAATATCTTTAATATTGTTGCGTTAATAGTTGGTATTTAGTTGTATTACGCATCGGCAAAGTTAACTAACAATAATACTCTTCGGTAAGCAGTCATGAATTGGAACAAAACTAAATTTAAAAAAATTGGAAAAGTAAAAAGCACTAGTTCGCAAAAACTAACTTTGCGCACGCAAAACAGCCAAAACTAGAGCACTTTTTGAACAACTGTATTGAAATAGTACATTTCGATGCTAGTGCGGAAAGTATGTCATTACTTCACGAGTCCCGAGGTGTCTGCCACGAGCCGTAGGCGAGTGGCAATACTCGGGACAAGTGAAAAATGACATATCCGCACGTGAATCGAACGACGTTTTTCAATACCGATGCGAAAAAAATTAAAATACATAAGAACGAATTTAAAGTTTTTTATTATTTCCGTGACACGGTTGTAATACAGTTGGTATATTAAGAACATCTTCAAAATGTTTATCTTATCTTCTTTACTTTCTCATTTTCAATCTCATAATAATTATTTCTCATAAACAAAATAATAAATCGCATGTGACAAATCGTATCGTCATGTCTTAGAGGCCCTTCGAACATGTTTACCTGATTGAAAAACACCTCTACTTTGACTGACGTTTCGTAGGCTCTGTTCCGTTTCATATACACAGATTTATAAAACTTCAATGATAATATTTTTAATGAATGATCATTAGTATGATGAAGAAGTAATTATTGAAATATGAAATATCAATATCTTTAAAATATGAAATATCATGAATTGGAACACAACTAAATTTAAAAAGATTGAAAAAGTAAAAAGCACTAGTTCGCAAAAACAAACTTTGCGCACGCAAAACAGCCAAAAAAAGGGCACTTTTTGAGCAAAACTGTATTGAAAAGATTATTTTTTTTCTACTCCAGCACTTATATCTGTCAATAACACCAAACGTATGTATTTTATTTAATAAGTTTGTAAACAATTGTAATTTCGTCGTTTTCTGTCAATTAGAAGACTCTTCTTCTTCCTAGCATTTTTCCGGCGTAAGTCACGGCTCAGGGAGCCTGGGGTCCGCTTTGGCAACTAATCCCAAGGTTTGACGTAGGCACTAGTTTTACGAAAGTGGCTGCCATCTGACCTTCCAACCCAGAGGGTAAACGAGGACTTTATTGGGGTTAGTCCGGTTTCCTCACGATGTTTTCCTTCATCGAAAACCGATTGGTAAATATCAAATGATATTTCGTACATAAGTTCCGAAAAACGCACACAACGCAGCAAACGAACCATATTTTGGCACGAGCCGGCAGGATTTGAACCCGAGACCTTCGGATTGAAAGTCTCAAATCATACCGTTGGGCCCAACGGTATACCACATAGGTACTTATTCCACTTCTTAAGGGTATGTAATTTTCATCACATTGGATGAAAAGTGGGGTGACGGACAAAGTCGACGCAGCTCCGCTTCGTGGATCACCTATTCCGCGTTGTTGAGGCACTTCGCGACTGAATAGTCGACATACTAACCTAACCAAATCCTATTCTTGCTGGTTCGCTGCCCCTAACAAGCCCCTAACTAAGCCGAAAAGATTCCAGCATCGTACGGATATTTTTGAAGCCGTGTTGAAAAAGTGTATAAATTTATGAGCATTTCCAAGCATTGAAAGAAAAATGAGTAAGGAGCTCTTAAAATTGATAACAGAACACATTTCAATGATTTTATATTTTTGTCTATTTGTCTGTCTGCCTGTTTATTTGTTCGAGCATCACGTGGAAACGGCTGAAAAAATTTAGATGCAACCTTCACTGATTATTACTAATTATTATTCGCGGACGAAGTTGCCGTCATCAGCTAGTAGAAACATAAAAACAAAAGTAACTGTTTAAATGAGAAAAAGAATTGCCTATAATGCACGCTCGTTTCATAAACCCATGCTCGAGTTTTAATGCCTAATTATTCACAATTACATAGTTACACTGCTTTATATACACACATATCATGAGCTCTCAATGATGCGTTCAAAGCGCATATATATAGACCGTCATTACATTACGACTTTCACTAATGAAAACTGTTTATGAAAGAGACAAACTAGAGTTGGCCCCAATTTTCATATCGTTCGATATAAAGATAGCGTGCGACTTGCTTGCTACATTGTATGCAATTGACAATTCGTTTCAAACTAAACGTCATCTCGACTGATATTAACTTAGAGGTAAAATCAAATTTCCTTGTGTCAGATTCGTTCGAAATTTGAAAAAAAATAAACATTCAGCTCAATGAGCCTTCCTGGTCTCAGGCGTCCCTCCCTATTCGGTTCGGGGGTTTAGGAATTCGCAAAATTTCCAGTGTGCCATCCCCAGCCTTTTTAGCATCCACTCATAGCACAGCCGGTCTCATAGGAAATATTTTAAGGGCTTTGCCCACAAACTATGAGATCGCAAGCTTTGAGGATGCTAAAAATGCTTTTAAAATTGCCTGCCCGGGCAAAGACTTTCCAGACAACCCAAAATCACAAAGGAGTTGGGATAATGTTTACTGCGATTTAACTTACAATACTCTTTTAAATAACTCTTCAGGTCCAGATCGCGCGAGGCTTTTGACGGTCGGATCCCGGGAAGCTGGTTACTGGCTTCATGCCCATCCTTCGCCCAATACTGGTACTTTCTTGGATCCGGCCTCCCTTAGACTGGCGACTGGTTTGCGACTGGGGGTTTCGGTGTGTGCGCCACACTCATGTCCTTGTGGCACAGACGTGGACCGACTGGGACACCATGGATTGTGTTGTAAAAAAAGTGCAGGCCGTTTTTCGAGACATGCATCTCTTAATGATATAATCCGTCGGTCTCTTGCCACCATCAACGTGCCTGCTCTCCTTGAGCCGACTGGCATTTTCAGGGATGATGGCAAGAGACCTGATGGGGTGTCCTTGGTTCCTTGGAGTTTGGGACGGATGCTAGTGTGGGATGCTACCTGTGTAGACACGCTGGCGCCGTCCCATCTCCAACGAACTAATGTAAAAGCGGGCGGAGCGGCTGAATGCGCCGAAATTTTAAAACGTAATAAATATAAGAGCCTGGGCAGAGAGTACCTTTTTGTACCATTCGGGGTCGAAACTCTTGGTCCATGGGGTCCCAGCGCACGCAAATTTTTCGTAGAAATCGCGAAACGTCTGGTTGATGTTACTGGTGACCGAAGAGCTGGTGGCTTCCTCGCACAACGTATCAGCATTGCGATACAACGAGGAAATGCCGCCAGCATCCTAGGTACAATGCCTCAAGGACCTACTTTAGATTTAAGGTAGGTAGAGGTAGGTAGTTAGGTAATTTACACTTACTGTATATATTTCGAGAATAAATGATTTTATATTTTAAAAAAATTAGCTACAATAACATTTTCACAGATAAGAAATTTGTCATAACAATAAAGTTTATTATTATGGGAGCCTTTATATGCGGTTTTTGAACGCATCTTATAAATAAATAAATATTACAGGATATTCTTACACAAATTGACTAAGTCCCGCAGTAAGCTCAAGACGGCTTGTGTTACGGGTACTCAGACAACGATATATATATAATATACAAATACATAGAAGACATCCATGACTCAGGAACAAATATCTGTGTTCATCACACAAATAAATGTCCTTACCGGGATTCGAACCCAGGACCATCGGCATAGCAGGCAGGGTCACTACCAACTAAGCGAACCGGTCGTCTGAATTATTGAGGGCTAACGGTATGTTGGTATATAAACTACTAACATATCACTACTCCGTTGTAGGAATAATCAATGGCAAGTTGGCCAAGTTATAAACACTTGTCATACGCAACACAGATAGAATTAGGTCCACAGTTGCGGGATCTCCCTTTAGGAGCTCGAATTTAGCTTGCGATCATACATACATACAAAATATGATCCGACACTTAATTTATTTCAATAACAACAAAATACCTGAAATTAAAATAAATAGTCCCCCCGCGGCATGGTACCTACCTGTTATGTATGTACCGCTTGCGTGTGTGTGTGTGTGGCTGCGCCCACCACGAACCCAATGAAATAAAGCAGTGCATTACCAGCTACCGGTTGTTTCACTTGCGTCGATTACGTATCCAACAGTGGCGACGAATACCCACATTAAGGAAAAAAAATCATGTCGACTGGATTATTTGGAATTTTAACAAGTTTTGACCACAATGGACAGGAGTAGAAGACATACAAAAGCCGTCTAACACAGTGGTTCGTGGCAAATGACATAACCGACGCAACAGATACGACCGGAACAAAGCGAAGGGCTATTTTGCTTAGTGCACTCACGGAGGGTATCTACAGACTCGCTGCAGATTTGGTTTTGCCAAAAGATGTGCAAACGGTGCCCTATGCTGATATCGTAAGAAGTTTGGACACCCATTTCAACCCTAAAAGAGTTTGGTTCAGCAAAAGGCATAATTTCTACGCAGCGCTGCAAAAAGAGGGTGAATCTCACTCACAGTGGGCCGCAAGACTTCGTGGTTTAACGTCGCTTTGTGCCTTTAATAATGTTGAGGAAGCGCTACTCGATCGCTTTATTATGGGCACGAGAGCGTGTTACGAAAAAGAGAAGTTATACGCGCAAGATTTGGCTGGCCTGACGCTGGGCAAAGCGGTGGAGTATGCTGAAAATGTTAGCACAGCGCGCGCAGCTGCTGCCGCCATCGCGAGCGGAGCTGCCGCGTCCGCCGCCAGCGCCGCCGCCCCGGACTCGCTTTTAAAGATTTCGCGCAGTGCTAGTGCCAAGGGACCAGCCGTCACTAGTGGTGGTCGCGTAGTTAAGGCATAGTGTAATGTGTGTGGATATACCAACCACAAGACCACGGAGTGCCAATATAAGGATTATGTGTGTAAGAAGTGCAATGTCAAAGGTCATCTACGTAGGATGTGTCCGTCCAAAGTGAATTACGTAGACAATGGAGCCGGAGACGAGGATTTCGGAGACGATGGTGAGGTATTTATTATACGTTCGTTGCGGGGGGAACCAATGGTAGGAACTGTCCTATTTGAGGAGAAAAAATAAATTTTGAGATAGATACCGGTGCTGCCGTATCAGTAATTTCCCATGATATTTATAAATTACATTTTAAAGATGTGCCATTACGTAAGAGGCTAGTCAGTTACAACGGTGATAACATTCAATGTGTGGGGGTAGTGCGGCTACCTGTGTGCTATGCAGGCCGCACGCACACATTAGACATACATGTGGTACGTGACGGTGGAGTATCCCTCCTTGGTAGGGATTTTATATCAGCTTTTCAGTTGGGACTTGTACCAATTAATTACTGTCACCAATTGTCTTCGGTGGAACAATTGCAAATTTCCTAAATTATTTTCGGACTCATTAGGTTGTTTTAATAAACATAAAGTTAAATTAAGGCTCAAAGATAACGCTAAACCAGTATTCTTTAAAGCACGGCCGATAGCATTTCCTTTGCGCGATAAGGTAAACAAAGAGATCGACCCCTGCTCTTTTTAATTCATATAAATGAATTACCCAAAGCCATTAATCATCCTATGATCTTGTTTGCGGATGATAGCACCTCTATAATTAAATTTAATAACCAGACTACTTATGAACAATTAATTTGACCAAGACTAATTTAATGCACTTTTATCAACGAATTGAACCATATGACATTAATATTAATTATGAAGGAAACACAATAGACAATGTAGAAGTCACTAAATTCTTGGGCTTGATCGTTGACATCAGGCTCACATGGAAATACCACGTTAATGAAATCTGTATGAAATTAAGTAAGACAGCATTTGCTCTATATAAACTTTCTACGATAGTAAACAAGGAAGCTTTACTTGTTGCTTATCACGGACTTGTTGAGTCAATACTACGCTATGGAGTCATCTTTTGGGGCAACTCAGTTGATAGAGATGCGGTACTTAAAGCTCAAAAAAACTGTATACGATCTATGTGTGGCCTTCACAGATTAGATAATTGCATTCCATATTTTAAGTCTTTAAATATCCTAACTCTTCCCTGTCTTTACATATTAGAAGTAGCTGTATTTGCTAGAAGTAATTCCAACCTTTTTGATAAAGTTGCAGACACACGAAAGCACCCTGCACGAACTCAATATAAGAATGACGTATGCCATAAAGTGTCTACAACAGCTTTGGTGCGGAAAAGCGTGATAGGAATGGCACCTCAAATATATAACAAAATTCCCAATAATATCAAGGAACTCCAACTTTCACACTTTAAGAAAACATTAAAATCGCTGCTTATAAAGAAATGTTACTATAGTATACACCAATTCTTAAAGGATAATGATCTTTAAATTGTATTTTATTTATTTGACATGCTTTTTGTTTTGCTATTAATTCACCATTTGTATTGTTACTGTTTGTTATTGAACTCTATTTACTAGTTTGTTTTCACTTCTGATTATCATTTTTATTTTTTATCTGTTCTCTTTATAAAATTGTAACTGCTGTATTCAATTATGCATGATTAAGTATGGACCTACCCATGTATAAAAAAACATTCGTACGCCTACCGGCAAGACATACTGTTTCGCGATATGCTCTAATTTTAAGACCAATACAATGTACCTATGTCAAACGAATAAATATTCTGATTCTGATTCTGACAGGCTAGTACAGTTAGGCATTCTGAAACCGGTTGACCATGCGAAATACGCTTCGCCAATAGTCCCGGTTCTTAAACGAAATGGCAGCGTCCGATTGTGTGCTGATTATTCAGTAACCATTAATAAACAGCTGATAGTCGATGCTAATGCATGGGACTACGACGATCACGATATGTTGAATAACTTACCGCCTTCGTCGACTTATGCCACGGAAACATCGGAAATATATCGGAAACGCGTAGAGGTAGCAAGTTGAAATTAATTCCACATACACAGGTCTGCGTTTCCTTGAAGGTGTGAAAAAATCAAACCACTTCGTTAACGTAATCAAAAGATACGGCCGTTTGTGTCGCATTTTCGCACACTGAGAGCTCCGTGTCACCAGTACTTTTGGTGGGGGGAGCATCCTTTGTGTGGAACCCTCGGTAGGCGAGTCCGACTTGCACATGGCCAATTTTTTATGCCCCTCTGGATCTGGCAACGAAATCCTAAGAAGGAATAAAAAAATTAAATACAAGGCTAATATCAGTAAGTCAGAAAGGTCATTGGGCATTTTGTTCAGGCATTTGACCCACGGCGTACACAGATGAAATAGAGCTAGATGTGTAGATAAATGTATCTGCAACTCAGTGGTATAGGTCGCATTCTTGCAGGGTATGGGAGAATTGAGGAATATGGGTTTGTTTAAGTTAATTAATTGCGATTAGCGTTAATTAACTACGCTTTGATTTTTCTACTTGTCTCTAGATGGAGCCATGGTAACAAAATGAGCATTTTATTTTATATAGTAAACAATTGAAACATAATTTATTTATAAGGTATTAATCATAGATTTTATTTATTATATAACACTGGAGGCCGAATGTGTGCAGAAATATTTTTATTTTACATTTTGATGTCACGCCACAACAGCGACATCTTGTATTTAGTAGATGAACCGAGCTTTTTTTTTTTTTTTTTAAATCTTTAATTTAAAGGAGCCTTTGTCAAAATGACCAAGTCGGCTCCGTTGGGCCTCTGCAATTCATACATAAACGAACTTAAAAGAAAAACGATTAACTATACAACAACCCATACATTATAAGAGTAGAAAAAAAAAACTGCTAAATTTGTATACTTATTTATAAAAAAAATCGGTATACAAATTTTGCGTCTTCTGACAGAGGATCCGCCAATATAGACTGGAAGATTCCAACATCGATCAACGAACAACCTCGAATTTCCATAAGTTGCACCCTCTTGGCTCGAGTCCGGACACACTCCACGAGGAAGTGTTGCACATCTTCTACTTTACCACACTCTTCACAGTTGGGCGACTCTGCTTTCTGCATCAGATGTGCAAACTTACCCAGCGGAACGTGTCCGGACCGGAGCCTGTGTGCACGTACGATGTCCGCTCTATTTAGAGTGCCAACTTCCCACCAGGGTATACGAGGAGGTTCGCACTGCATGGTTCTGTACCAGATCCCTTTTTCTTGGGATCTTACGTTGAAATATTCTTTCCAGTGATCATGCAAAGCTCCTCTATACCGGGCGACCACCTCTGAGAATTCTGGGGCAATGTCAAATACAATTCCTTCAGAAGCAGCCACCGTAGCCAAACGGTCAGCCTCCTCGTTCCCTCCAATACCAATGTGTGACGGAATCCACTGAACTTTCAAAATTTTCCCCGAATTTTGAATTTTAATAATTTGTTTTAGAATTGTGTATGCCAGCGAAAAGCACCGTTCTCCCGAAGCACATCGAGATAAATGCTGAATGGAGCTTTTGCTATCCGTGAACACAACCACCCTAGTATAATTTTGGTTATTTATGTATAACAGAGCCTGATAAATTGCAATAAGTTCTGCGGACATGATAGATAGATCAGCCGACATTTTAAATTGTGCTTTTGTGTCATTGTATGGGTCGTAAAAGGCAGCCCCTATTCTCTTATCGGACTTCGAAGCATCGGTAAATATTCTATAAAAGTTTGAGTATTTGCCATTTAACTCCTGTATAACATCAGCATAGAGGGCCTTAATGTAGTAAGTGCGTTTTGAACTAACGACGGACTCTAAACTACTATGCAAAACATCATGCAACTCAATTTTGGACACCCAAATATCTAACTCAAACATTGGTAGAGGAGATGATGAGCAGATACGCTGTTCAGAGACCTCCTCCATTACTACAGCTAATAGCGGTTTCTTTCTTGTCTTGGTCCAGTAACCCCTTTGACACGAGTCTCTCAACTGCTGAATTTCATCAACGGTGGCGCTGTTTGACCAAGACATTGATTTCAAGCAAAATCTATTGGCAAGGAACCATCTACGAAGGTGTAATGGTACAATACACAACTCACACTCCATAACGTGTATGGGTGTAGACCTAATGAAACCTCCGATAACCCTTAATGCTTGGTTTTGGATTTTTTCCAATTTGTACGTATGTTTGGCCGCACTATTATGAAAAAGAGTACAAGCATAATCCAGCCTACTCCTAATTAGAGAGATATACAGTCTTCGTAAATGCTTAGGGTGTATTCCCCAGGATGCGCTGGCTAAGGTTTTCAGAATACTAAGGTATCTTTGAGTTTTTTCTACTATATAATGAATATGTTTTCCCCATCGTAAATGTCGGTCTAAGTGTACACCTAAGTAATTTATTATTTCGTCCGAGTGTAGCTGCTGGTTCCGTATGAACAAATTTATTTTCTGTTTTTTATCTCCTTTACTAAACACGCAGAATTTTGACTTACTAGGTGATACATCAAGTCCTAAACTATCCAGAATATTAACCATTTGATTTAAACTTTGTTGCATCAAACCAGCACTAATATTTAATTTTTTTCTACTGACATACAGCACAAAATCATCTGCATACTGAGAAATTGAAACTTTGATTATGTCATTACAAATCTGGTAAGTAACGATATTGAATAAAAGGGGAGATAATGGGTCTCCTTGAGCCAAGCCCCTGTCAGTCCACCGCACCATAGAAAGGCCGGTATCTTGATCTCGTAATATAAGATGCCTTTCGCTCAAGAAGGCCCATAAATATTTACAAAAGTTAGCCCCAACTCCCAATTCGTCCAGTATATGGACAACTTTTGCGATTGACACATTGTTGTATGCGCCTTCAATATCTAAGAAACAGGCTAAAGTACAGAAATTTTTGGAAAAACCCACTTGAATATGGGAAACTAAACGAGCTAGACAGTCCATACAGGATTGACCCTTCCGAAAGCCCGCGGTATTTCGAGATAGAATCTGATTTTTCTCTACAAACCACTCCAATCGTTTCGCCAGCATTGTATGAAAAATTTTACACACACAAGAAATCAGAGAAATGGGTCTTAGTTTCGAGATACTATCCTGGACCTGACCGGACTTCGGAATAGGAATAACCAGGATGTCACGCCACTGCCTAGGCACCTCACTGGATACAAAAATAAGGTTATAAATTTTAAGTAAATATAGTAAAGCATTAGATGGCATATTATATAGAACGGCATAGTTTATTCCATCTATGCCAGGGGCCGATTTTTTCCTTTTTAGACATTTTACTAGTTCTTCTAATGAAAATTCAACTTCTAAATGCGAGTTTACAGAAGTGAATGATGGAGTCTCGACTTGCACTAAATCAGGTGTCAGAGAGCGCAATAATTCAACCTTTCTTTCCTCAGGTGCAACAGCTCTAGCGCGCTTGTAACCTTTCATCCACCTCATACGATTCCACATGTCAGATGCGGTAGTAGTCTCATCTATACTTTGACAAAACTCTTGCCAACTCAAAACCTTAGCATTACGGATAAGGCGCTGAGCTTCCGCAACCTTTTTTTGCAATAGTGTCAAATTATCAGGGGTAGGATTTCGTCTAAATTTAACTAATGCAAAACGTCTTTGAGCTACAGCCAGGGATAGTGAGGGGTTCCAGTAGCTTTTGGATTTGAAATTCCGCGTAGGGTCAGTACACATCTTAGTAACTGGAATGTTAATTTCCAACGACTTACTAACACCGACTTCAAAAAAATCATAAGTACCTTGAACATTATTTTGCGAACGGATAGGCTCTTTCGCAAAATATTCTTTTAGGTAATCGCGGTAGCCTGACCAATCGGCTTTTTTAAAGTTGAATCTTCTTTGAAAGTGTCTGGTTTCCTCGTAGTCTAAACTGTATTTCACTATGAGATGATCGCTGCCTAGGTGTTCATTGGTAACCTGCCAAGTAAAATCTACGGCAATATCAGTCGAACAAAAGGTAATATCGGGAGAACTTTCTTGAACCGCACCATTTACAAACTTAACCCTTGTCGCCTTTCCATCGTTTAGAGACACAAAACTATGCTCAAGTGCCGAATCAAAAAGCTGATTTCCTCGCGAGTCAGTTTTATACGACCAGTCAATATGATGACCATTGAGGTCGCCCGCTATTAATGATTTACGTGAAAAGGAGGCGAAGATAAAATCCCAGTCTGGTTGAGTCGTTCGCACTGACGATGGGCAATACAAGGACACGATATAATTTAGGGAAGCACAATTTAAAATCTTGACACAAACTACTTCAATACCAGGATTTAGTGATGCAATGTGAAATGACTGGGCCTTAATGGAGTTATGAATAATGATAGCCACACCTCCATAACACGAGTCAGATCTATCTTTACGAAATATAGTGTACGAGCTTATATTGAGCATCGTCCTACTATCAAGCCATGTTTCACTAACTAGAGCAATGTGGACCTTTTCTCTACTCATAAAAGCTTCAAATTCAGTTAGTTTAGGCCTAATACTTTGCGAGTTCCACTGTATAATGTTCAATGAAGGTTTTTGGAAACGCCTAGCCATTTACATTTGCAAAAAACAATTTAGAAAAATCTGCCGTCTTAAAACAGGCCTTGCACAATATTATACATTCCTCAACTACAACTTTAAAAATAAGATAAAACTTATCGGACCAGGATTGGTTAGATGTAAGTATGTTCTTCATTTCATCAAAAATCCGTGTAAAATCAGTGTGACTCTCCTTGCTTTCCCTCTGGGTCCGGTCTTCAATATGAGGGTTACTTGATTCCGTTTGAACTGGTTGCTCAGCCTCTTTGACACACACATCCTTCTTCTTCTTCTCAATATCTTGGTTTGTACTCTTATTTAAGTATAAATGGTTGTTGAGCTCTTGGGCCACGTGATGGTTATCGGTACTTTCAGACTTCTTGTTCTTTACTGTTTTGGATAAAACAGCATCTCTGTATGATATTTCCAACCCAACCGGTTTGATAGCGGGTGACATTTCTTGAATCCAAGACTCTACTGTTGGCTTCGTTTTTTTCTGAATATAAAGCCACAAAGCTCTTTTGTAAATACAGCCTTCGGAAGCCATTATTTTTCGAATTTCTTTTTCTTTCAGAAAAGCCGGACAAGACTTATTCAAAGCCATGTGAGTTCCTTTACAGTTAATGCACTTAAATTCAGTTGTCATGCAATTGGCATGCTTACCTCCACATTTTGGACAAATAGTTATGCCGGTTGGACATGATTTGCTAAGATGACCAAACTTCCAGCATCTCGCACATTGACTAACTGGAAAATTATAAGTCCTCACTTTAAATCGGCACCCATAGGCAAAAATATAGGGTGGTAAAGAGGATCCTTCGAAGCACAAGCGGATAGCCTCAGATTTAGTCCATTTACCATCATCATTCAAGCGATTCATCCTATGAACTGACAAAATTTTTTGCTGACATTCAATGTTTTTCAAAAACTCTTCCTCATCAACTTCTAATTCTACTTGTTTAATAACTCCATACGAACAATAAGATACGTTTGACCAGTACGCATGTTTGTCTTTATCGTTGAAGTCTTTTGATGTCAGAAGTTTTTCAGCCTCCCTTCTCGTATTTAAATGAATGAGAACTTTATATGGACTCACGTATTTGATCTTCAAAACACCTTTTATATCTTTATGTTGCAGTATCTTGGCAAACGCGAATTGTTTAGGAAGCGCGGTTTTCGAAGCTACATATACCTCAAATATCTGATCTGACATCGCGTTCCTTTGAGGCTCTGTTTTATAGCTTGTCACCGCGTGAGAGCCCCTTGGCCTCTTTCCAACAGTGATAAAACTAGCATCCGACACACAACTTTCGTCACTAAGATCACCATCGACCGATGACTTTTCTAAGTATCGTAGTACGTCCAACATCGAATCGTTATCCGGCAAGGACTCCGTTTGACTTGGTTTATTTAAATTCAAGAGCCCCTTTGTACGACGGCATCTCGTTGACACCCACGAGGGCATCTCGTCAGATCTTTGCCCACAGTCAATGTCGGTGGAGTCAAGGGACCCTGTCCCTTGACTTGATTCGCACATTCCAATAAATTACAATATTTTCAATTTCAAAAGATTTTCGTAAATATTTTTCAACCCGTCACACTTGACAGCTGTCCGAAAAAAAAAAAAAAAAAAAAAAAAGAGAAAACCGAGCTGAAAGCTTAACTAACTACAATTAGTTAATTGTTAACTAAAAAAGTGGCTTTATGTTGGCTCCTGCAGGTGTTTAAGCACCGATATATGTTACGAAAAAACAGCAATAAGAATATCCGTATCATGTTATATACGAGTTGTGTGTACAATGTAGTTTCGCTAAAATATTAATAATATTCATCGAAAAATATTTTGTAACTACTAATTCTAGCACTCTGCGTACTTTCGGAATGAAATTGATACATCGACATGAATATTTCCTCATTTTCTTTTAAATAATGTATATAAATACTGTTTCCGTAACGCGAATTTTGAAAAATTATAGGTAAAATACTCAGTCTATTTTTTTGAATAACTTTTTTCCTCTGGTCGATAAATTGAAAATTTTAATTAAATTTGAAAAGCGGGACTAAGCTCTTTAATTTAAAACTGGTTTGGTCTCTGTACGCGAACTTTCATAAAGCGGGTCAAAAACGCCCAATGACCTTTAAGAAGATTTACATTAATTTGCAATCCATTTCTTGATTAGTTCTATCACGTACTTGCGAGTTTCTTTCATTTGTTTCGGTTCATAAATATATTCATAAAATAATCCCCAGTGCGAAGTTCCGTTCACCATAATAGCTGGAGCATCAGGTCCCAGGTCCTTCACCACACCCAGAACATGCCAAGGATCCATATCCCCATGTGTGAACACCACCTTAGTTACATTTGGTGTCAGCCCTCCGTATCTTTGGTTCGTCTTAGCTACACCTTCATCCATAGCCTTCTCGACGTCTCCTTTAACAAAACCCTTGCACATTTTGACAAAATATTCCAACGGATTCCAGTGAACAAACGGCTGCTTTTCTAACGAGGTAGTTGGCCAACTGCAAAATTCTGTACAACTTTTGTGTAGACTTTCAGCAAAATCTGATTGAGTATAATCATAATTAATTGCGTCAAGTAAATAGCAATTGTGGCTAAAACGCATTGATGCCATTGGTAGAATCGAATTTGGGTGATTCATTGATTCTAACATGTCACAAAAAGGTTTAATTCTATGAGGCACGAATTGGACAAGCGCGCTCAACTGTCTATATTCGCCTTCAAACAATAACTGTTGATTTTCGAAAATAGACAAATCGGTGTCTGGGCAAAAATTGAATTCTTTCTTCAACTGTTCTCTTCCTTTCTCGGTCTTCAATAACTCTTCAATTCTATTGAAGTATTTTTCGATTTTTTCCATACAGTCTTTAGGTCCGTATGTGTCTATTGCGTAACGAACTATATCAAAATGCTCTTTAAAATCTTTTTTGGCGAGAAGGGGGGCACTGCTGGCGACTGCTGCGTCCACCAAGTCGGGGTGCAGCTCCCGCATCCACGCTGCCATGCTGCCACCGTACCCAACACCGAACAGCACCACTTTCGAGGACTTGAACTTAGAATCGGATTTCAGATGTTTAATCAGACTAGCCAGGTCTTCCAGTACTTGGGGAGTGTTCAGAAACTTGAAATATTCTATCGTATCATCTCTTGGGATGTCTGGAAAACTGTAATCGTAATATCTGTGTTCTGCAGCGAAGAGGGCGCCACTTGTTGCTTTTGCTGCTTGAGGCATAAAATATTGATCATCCGTGATCCAATTTGGCGAAAGGATAGATTGGGGGATAAATACGTATACGGGTCCATCTTCTTTCCAAAATTGTAGATTCTCATAGTAAATAATGTTGAAGGTCCTTTTCTCATTCGGGTCAAAGTGATCAAGCGGTTGTTCGATTTTCTTTCTTTGTGTTGTACCCAAATCTGGCTGATCCTGGTTTGAATGCAGAACAGGTTGGTCTAAATTATGTGATAATGCTGTAGCCGAAGCTAATAGGAAAGTGACTATACACAAATAGTGCATGATCATAAACTTAATACAATCTATCGTTAGCGACAAAAACGTTAAAGTAATGATAATTACCACCACCTGCGTTTAAATACACGGTAAAGATACACGTGTTAAGTATTTATGAAATTGCAAAACAGAATACTTAGATACTAAAAATAACATACCTTTGGATATAAAAGTGGAAATGTCAACAATGCTCGCTATTATTGACTTTTTATTGTACCTGATTATGAAGAATGTCTTAAAGTACCTATTAATAGTTCATATGCGGTTTCACTATCGCCTCGTGGCAGTATACCTAAGGATATGTTTATAAAAGATTATTTTTTTCTACTCCAGCACTTATATCTGTCAATTAGATGACTCTTCTTCTTCCTACCATTTTTCCGACTTATGCCACGGCTCAAAGAGCCTGGGGTCCGCTTTGGCAACTAATCCCAAGGTTTGACGTAGGCACTAGTTTTACGAAAGTGGCTGCCATCTGACCTTCCAACCCAGAGGGTAAACGAGGACTTTATTGGGGTTAGTCCGGTTTCCTCACGATGTTTTCCTTCATCGAAAACCGATTGGTAAATATCAAATGATATTTCGTACATAAGTTCCGAAAAACTCATTGGCACGAGCCGGCAGGATTTGAACCCGAGACTTTCGGATTGAAAGTCTCACGTCATACCGTTGGGCCACCAACGAGAGACTGAGGACATGGGGTTGCATCGAATTGTTAATTATTATAAGCATATTGAGCACGGTATCTATTAAAACACTTTTTAAGTTTGCCTATTGTGACGGACGGTAAACTACTGAACTCTACACTGAGCATGGCCCGACATGCTCCTGGCCGATTTTTAAAATATTGATACGGAACCCTTCTTGCGCGGTTCCGATTCGCACTTGGCCGGTTGTTTTATTTACAAAAACTTGTGATATCATACCAAAAATATGAATGTGAAAATGGGAGTTGTGCTCGGTTGTTATTGAGATGTTAATTTAGTTTTAATAATCTAAGATTTGTTTCTTAGGAAGATTTGTAATTTACATTTTGTTACCATGCCTTAATAAACTAAATAAATAAATATAAGAATATCATGTTTGTCAACTTAGCCGACAAAAGGTTTGATATCTAAATAGGTCAATGTTCTGTGAAATTAAAGAATGTAAAATTAAATATTTCACTTGGCTAGTTTTCACTGGCAATTTACTTTCTCCGTGAATATATATTAACAAGGACACTTTTTATTACAGATGTAAATAAGTTTAAGAAAGCGTCAGAAGTGCCAGAGGCCGATGCCGAGACGACCGAGGCACCAGAAGCGATGGAGACGACAGAGAAGCCACCGTCAGAGTCGAGCGAAGCTAATGGCTCCAACAAGTTATAGCATTAAGTATGTATTCATGTTATTATTCTTTAATAAATGACATTTATAAAGAAAACTTCGCATTTCTGTATATTTAGTATTATTTGACGTCGTCCAGTCAGAAGTCGTAATAATTACCCAGTGGATACATTATAAGAACATGTGTTCGTTGATATTAAAAAATAAGGTTAAACACTGACTTATTTTTATCACAGTAGGGGTGTATTAACATACTTAGACCGGGTTACTCACGTCTATAAAGTCGAAGATAGCTCGACATGTTTCGGGACGGTCCGCGCCCCATAATCATGAGTGAGAAGCGCTAGCCGCGATTGCTCTGCGCACACCCACAACACACACACAGCACACAATCGCGGCTAGCGCTTCTCACTCATGATTATGGGGCGCGGACCGTCCCGAAACATGTCGAGCTATCTTCGACTTTATAGACGTGAGTAACCCGGTCTAAGTATGTTAATATGTCTAATACTCACGGGAGTTTTCTATTTAAAACAGTAGGGGTGACAGTAATGTTACACAGTAATGTTTTATCACAGTTATGTTGTCACCTCCGAGGCCCGGACATCAGACCTGCCTCAGACCCCGTCGTTGATCCCGTCAGATCATCCGACATTTCAGACACCTGCAACGACGACGCCGGATCGCCCGATTTCACCTGCATCGGCGCGCGCGACCCGTTACCTACGTCGGTTACTACGCGGGCAGTGATGTCTGGGCCGCGGAGGTGACAACACCACTCTGTCTGTCTGACGTGACTCTCGACTCGGCCGAGTTTGATACAACGTATATACGTTGTATCAAACTCGGCCTCCCGAACTGTCAGGTTCCAATGTGTATTTCCATAAGGAAACACAAATATACTACACCCTTAAGCACCCTTATGGGTGCGTTCGAGTATAGGTATTCGTGTTTGAAAATGCCCTCACTGATAATATACCTTAACAACCATCAGTAATAAATAACTTGTAAAACGTGTTCTTTTAATATACATAACATACCGATACCTGTGTACGAGTACCTACATATTTTGTGGCAATTTTAAAGAATATAAAATTACATATTGTGTTGTAAATAATAGTAATTTATTTATGCGGTATTTCGACACGTATTTTTAAACATTTAAACGCAGTTTTCATTTAGACTTTATAGTCTTCTATTAAGTAGGTACATAATGGCATCTGTCTGAGAGTTGGACAATTTTGCCAATTTGAAGTATATCAAAATATCAGTATAATGTATCGTATTGTATAGCATATTGCCACTTGGGCGACGTTGTTCGGTAGCTCGCCTCGCTAAATTGTAAAATTTATAGCTAAACGTTACAATAGCGTCCGGGGCCGAGATACTGGGACTACCAAGTAATGACTAGAGAATGGTTAGACGCGTATCAGGATTAATTCTTCATTAGCTGCACCCTTCTTCGTTAGTTCACTGCACAATACGTTCTAGACAAAAAATTAAATATGGCGGCACCAGTACTCTTGTCAAACATGTCATTACTTTCGTAAACAAGCATCTGTCAAACAGTAAACTTACTGCCTGCACTTATGCGACAGAATGAGACGCACTATATACAATGTTGTCTGCTAAATTTTTTGCCGCACTGTACCTCAAATATCAATATCTCAATGGGTAAGGACACTTTTCGAAGGTCATGAAAATTAAAACACGGATAAGTCAGAAACCCTTTATTCACTTTCGTCCAAAATCATTCGCGTTCGCGATAACAACCCTTACGCCTCCACATTACGGTTCAAAGTGCTACATCAACAAAACGGTGCTACAATGCTGCGAATAACACAACTTACACAACCATAAACAAACTTATGCTCCCATATGTGCTTCTTTTAGGTCAAGAACTTACATAAATCAGAACATGACTTTATTGTCAAGAATTTACATAAATATCGGAAATAATGCCGTATATTTATGTAGAATATTTTTTTTGTACTGGCTTTATAATACCGGGTGGATTTATAATACCCTAACAACGAGCAAAAAATTAATCGGAGGTAGTACTCCTCAAACTGAACAACTTTTGTTCAGCGACGTTTAAAAATAACGTGTGTTTTGATTATTATTACACTTTAAAGTTTGACGACGCAATGTACTACGAATTGGGTCATTTTTGTACTATGACAAGAGGCGTCAATTAGGCTGATATTGACATACATTGAAAATACAATTTAGTTTATATGAAAAAGTGAAATCCTACACAGTAAATACATCGTTTTTAAAAGTTTTTGAACTAAAGTTGTTGAGTTTGAAGAGTACTAAGTACCTACGATAAAAGTTTTCCTTATTAAGGCATGAAGGTAAAAAAACGCGTGTTCAAAGCGTATACTAATATGAGAGCAAATATCGTTATAACCAAAAAATAATTCACACGATTTAATTACTTCTTTTCGTTAAATTCTTACATTTCCTTATTTTTTCCCAGCTTATAACTATTCCAGGGTGTCCACTTTCTGGAAAGTCAGGGAAAGTCAGGGAAAAGTCAGGGAAGCTCACAGTGGTCATGGAAAGTCATGGAAAGTCAGGGAAATAATTAGGAGGTCAGGGAAAAATACTGCTCTGAGATAAAAATACCAAGAAGTTTTTAAAAATATTTAAAAAATCTGGTCAAGAGCATGTCGAGTAGCAATCATGCTCTGTGTGAAATCTATAACTCATCAGTTACAACAAAGATATTTTACTAAGAACAAATCCTTTTTCTAAGAACGATTATTTCTCAAAAACTCGAAAACGTTTTAACACTTTTAATATATCAAAGTAATTATGATTGAACGTACACACGCGTTCAAACGTACATGGGCCATTTATGAATGAATTCATTCATAAACTGCCCATATAATATTGAACGCGATAGTACATGTTAAAGCCTTAGTTTAGTTTCCCAATTTTTCGAATATTTCAATACTACCGATAAAATTAATTAAAAAACTGCAGAGACCCATTTTCCACTGCCTACTCACACTCACCTCACCCTTACGTGTTAAAGCGAAATAATTAAAGTTATTTTTCTAAATCGGCATAATGAATATAAAAACAGCGACAGATCAGATCTCAACGATCTGAGGTGGCCACTAGAAACTGTTTTCAAGATTTTTTCACAAGGATTTTGTGACATTAGTCAAATAATTTTGAAATGAATAATTGGTGACAAAATGATAATTTATAGCAGAACGAAATTTATAATTCAAGAGACTGACAAGTGCGTGTTCCGTGTCGGACTGTAAAGGGCTCGAAACGAAGGGTCATGGTGTTAATATACGCGGTTAATCCGATCTAAAGTATTTAATTTTCGTTTTACATCAATGAAAATTATACTGATTCTTGATTTTTTCACATAGTTTTTAAACTTCCAGAGCCAATATTTCTTGAAATATTTACCTAATTGAAATGAGGCTTAATTTAAGGTTTTATCAAATGACGTAGGTACCACACTGATTGATTTATCTTTAAAAAAAAGTATTTACATAGATATATATTTAGATAGATATATAGATAGAAAAACTCTTTATTGCATACCTCTAAATACAAGGAAATCATTATTTATAAAAATTTATGAACGACAAGATGCTTCCTACAATAATGAGGCAGGTGATATTTTTATGAACACTCTAATGAAGACAAGCAAAATAAATCCGCGAAATTGATAACCTCTAAATCTAAATCTTTGTTATCCGCCTATCACGACTCGTTTTCTCAGGAAGAGGCATCAAGTTGAAAATGTTGAATTTTTTTTAAAGTCAACTGTACAACTTGTACGAAATACGAATATGTATATTGGTCACGCCAACAATGTGATAAAATAAAAAGGGGTTATAATTTTTTAGGGTACCTCCCGTACACGTAAAGTGGGGGATGATTCTTTTTTCGTTTCAACCCTAGAGTGTGACATATCATTAAATAGGTATTTGAAAAATAATGAGGGTTTTATAAAAACAGTTTTTGATACAGTTATTATTTTCGGAAATAATCGCTCCAGAAGCTTAAAAAAATGTGCCCCCCCCCTCTAACTTTTTAACTATGAGTTAAAAAAATATGAAAAAAGTTACAAAAGTAGAACTTAACAAGAACTTTATTGGATAATTATTTTCAACTTGATTGGTTCAACGGTTTTTGAAAAATTGTACAAAATAATTTCTGAATTACGTTTGTAATTTAACCGTATATGGAAACATTTTTTTTTATCTTGAGTACATATTTATCATCCCGCACGTATCTTCCTTCTACAAAAAAGGATTAATTCAAATCTAGTCACGCGATCAAAAGGTACCCCCGAAAATCGAACATACATAACCCGCCTATTTTGTTTAAATTAGTAACCCAATTTTCCGTCTGATGGCGCTGTACCGTGGTCTACTTCGCGCTTTTAAGATTTTTTTCTGAGTTGATGGGGTCGGGACGGGTGTGATCTATAGTATCATCCGTTTGTTAGGTTGGTCTCTCGTTTCGTAGTCTACTGTCGTTCATTGATATTATTAAATTGAGACGTGTTCTGTGGAATTGGAATTGTGGTAAATAGTGTAAAAAGTTAGTTCATTTGTGACTAAGTATAACTTCTATGGGGAAAAATTTATTGATAGTTGAAGTTCTGTTAAGGGTTTAGATTTATGAGAAATTGGGTTTAATTAAATTGCATGGTGAGTAAAATATTTATTGTGACGGATGGGAAACTACGAAACCCTACACTGAGCGTGGCCCGACACGCTCTTGGTCGGTTTTTTTAAGTAGCATACTATATTCATGTAAAAATTTGAATTTCTAGGCCCAATACTTATAAAATTGTTATTGTAGAGAGAAAATTTGGTCAGGGAAATTTTAAGAAATGGTCATGGAAAGTCAGGGAAAAGTCAGGGAATTTTTTGGTGGTTATCAGTGGACACCCTGTATTCGAAACAACGACTAAAGGAGTGTAATAAACTAATTATTAAATGATTGAGAAACATCACCCAGGCAGTGTCATAAATTTTTATTTATCACGAAAAGCTAAATCATCATTTCATTTCGGATTGTGTTTTCAATGAGTAGTTTCTTTCTTTGAAAAAATCACATGTATGACTTAAATAATATTAATTTGGTACACGTGTTTCTGTATAATATACAGGTTGTAACAACAGCCACTAAAAACCACCGACATACTATATGTATAAGTCATACTAAGCAACTTTTAAAAATTGGGAGCCACCCCAAAATACGAGAAAATATTGAATTTATCATAAATTTTGGTTGAGTTATATTGGCATTTTGTAAGGGAGAGTTATTGAACTGGTGTTTTACTCTGTATATTTTACAGGTACACGTGTAACGAAACTAACATCACATGTATGTGGGTGAAACAACTATTTCTTGTCATTTTGTCCCGTCAGCCAGGGGATAAATGCAGCATAGTTTGTTAGAAAAACCGACTACTGACTTGGCAGATAGTATATATAATCTATAGATATTTTACAAGTAGCACTAGTAACTTAAAAATGCAGGTCTTTTCCCTACGGTTCCTTAACCCATCTTAGAGCACTTATTATATGTGTGTAGATAAAGTAGTGTATGCAACTATACACAATTAGGCATTATAATACCCTTCATTATGTACAGTCACATAAACTACAAGTCATAATGTTGCGGCACGCTCGATATCAGTCCAATTGTTAACATTAACACTCTAAAATACAATTTTAGATACAGGCCAAATATTTCATTAATTAATTAACTTGTGCAAGAGTATTAAGCTCAATTCTGATTCATAACTAAAATGAGTTTATATCAATTCTTAACAGTTTTTAAATGCATTTTTTGAGTATACATTCAAAATAAGTATTACATAGGAATACATTCGTATCAAAAGAGTCGTCAGTTAAACGCTTACAAAATATGAAGGTAAATGTTTTATCAAAATTCCTGTACGTACTATATAAGGAGAGATATAAGTTGTAATCTTTAATATTGTCTTATTTAGCAAGTCAAGTAATCAAAAATAACTTACTGTATATATTTTGTTAGTTATATTTGCGAATAAATGTCGCCAGGTGTTAATTTACATTAAAGAAGTACCTATTAATTTACTCGTAATATTTGACACAGCAACCTCTCGCGTCATTCTATATGTACATAACGCATTTTGGGCCCTAACTGTTTATCTTATATTTTGCTTTTGATCGATTTTACACTTTAGTGGCTTAAAGCTAAGAACTAAAATTATATCATGGTAACTGGTCACCGAATTTTATATAAACTAGTAACACACTGTCCAATCATATTTCCAATCAACACACGCCTAATATTCTTAAAATTCAACACAAGAATTAAGAATACCAATTCGGGGAATACTGAAAGTTCGTACCTAGATTCCCAAAAACTGTATTTATTATTATGTGTTATTTCATAGCTATCTCAGACATTTTGAAATATTAATCTATCTGTAATGTGCTCGTGATTTTCTAAGGAGGCGTACCAGCACTCTTAATATACAAATGGGATCCGAATATAAGTTGTATAAGTACCTACTTCTAAAAAAAATTATAATTACGAATACGGACGAAATAGATATTTCTTGAGACTAAATTCGCCGGATGTATAATTTTATTTCAGTATTAAAACAATAGTAGTCCATAGGCTACGGTGACCGCTTTTCGCCAGGCGCGCCGTATGCTTGTTTGCCACTGACGTGGTTTAAAAAAGTATGTCCTAACACACTATAAACCAGTAGCCAAACTAAGAATTACTTTGTCACCTCACTAGCTCGGAAAGCCTTTCTTTATCCTTTAAAACAGCTGGTTAGAACGTAACTTTATCCACTAGTAGGGAAGATATTGTCTGAGAAGCACAGTCTCATAGTAGTTTTTTTATTTGCCTCCCATTTTTCGGAGTGAAAAAAAAAGGGAGGCATATAAATAAATAAAACTGTTATACTGTGGTTGACTTTGAAGATTGACTTGTTTTTTCACGTTAGCTGGAAGCATTCACAGTTTAACGATGATTTCGAGTAATAAATATCGCACAGACTGAATTTGTAACAAAATGCATCTGCATATATGCAGTGTTTATTTTCCTCGCGATAGTGAGGTGAAATATGTTGTATTATATGCAATGCAAGACATACAACTATTATGACCATCAGTAGGACACTCGTCGGCAAAGTTCGTTCACCTCTCGTGCCTTGAGACCCTCGTAAAGCTCAAGATTTTGAATCAGTTGCTGCGCTCGTGACTCCATTATGGAATCTTGCTCTGGTTTCAATATCGTCCCGAGCGGTAAACAACTAAATATTTAATACTGTAACGCCATAACGCATACTACTAGCGACGCCTAGCGCCAAGCTGCACAAGCGCGCAGGTTGCAGACGGCGCCAGCGCAACCGCTGCACCCATGCACATTACTGCACTACGGAAGTAGTTCCGCCGGCCACCGCTAGATGGCTCCGTCGGAAAGTTACATCTCGCCAACGAAAGTTCACCCTAGAATCATGACCCTCGGGGACTGTCCGAGGGTTATTTGAGAAACGCAGTAGGAGCAATTTCAGCGCACGCTAGATGCCTCGACCATTGTTTGAGCATTATAGTGTCGATCAAATTGCCATACTTACTGGTTCTAAGTGCATCCACCTCTACACTCGGACTACAATACACTATTTAAATAACTACAGCACAGTTCTACTGAGGAAGAGCATTTGTAGTGAACTTTGTTGTTTTTCTAAACTACCCTTACCTACGTGTTAACCTACACATCATTTTCCCGCCTTCTGCTATGCATTGAAATCTGATCCCAAGATCTGGCGCGGGCACTAGGTTTTACGAAAGCGACAGCTGAGAAGGAAAACGAGGCCTCATTGGGATCAGTCCGGTTCCCTCGCGATGTTTTTCTTTATCGAAAAACGATTGGTAAACATCAATATCAGATTGTATACCAAAGGCATAAAGTAACCGATTTTAGATGAGGCTATTTATTGGTCCTCGTTGCACTCGGACTAATATAGTAGTCGAGGATTAAATGCGTATTTAACCCTGACATACTTTTAATTTCACACTGCTTTTAATTTCGATTGTAAGGAAAATATTAGGTTTTTTCACTTTAAAGCGTTGAAAATGTAACATCATGCTCGCGCGCTTGGGTTATCCCCGCCGCGCGCCACCTGCGATGTTACTTTATGCCCTAGAGCATGAAAAACGATTTTATGTCACCTAGCCACCACTTAAAGGCCAACTTTTCGAGCAAGAGAAGTACGTAAGTTCCCAAAAACTAATTGGTACGAGCCGGGAATCGATCATCCTTCAGTTTGAAAGCCCGTTCAACCTTTTTCATGTTATGTAGTTATCCAAATTAATTCTAGAAAGTACTAAGCCTACTAAGAACTTACATTGCATGTTCACAGTGACATGAGGTCATTTACAATATTTCTAATTTCTATGAAGTATTCGTAAATATTTGCGAAGTTAACACATCCTTATAAATCTTGCATAATATTTACATAATTATTATTCCATAATAACCGCTAAATATGTGCTGCATGCGTACGTTTTCATGTTTTCATATATGTACAGTTTATGTAGTTATCCCATGCTATCCTATTTACTTGTCAAGTATATAACTGGGACAGTGGTATATATCGCACATATATACTATTCTTAGTAAACGACAACGTTCATAACACCACCACAGACCAAAGGACTTTGTATGCAGAACTTTTATTTCGTACAATATCTGAGAGAGCATGCGTTTTTTACCGAACGTCTTGACTTAACCTAATGCCGGCTTCACACCAAACAGCCGAGACGCGAGTACATAGCTTCTTGTTCATTCAAGTTCCCGCTCGCTCACACATGTTCACACATGCACATTGACAAGATTTTAAAACCATACTCCCACGTAGCACAGAGCAGCTCTTAATTTAATAACATCATTCACACTCTCACGCCCGTAACGCTGTCAATATATATTACAATACACCTTCAAGAGATCTTCTTATTTCCTTAATAGTGGGGGTTCTCTTGCGTGACACCTTGCTCTTTGTGACTTTACGCTGACACTGAGCACAGTTGATCTTTAGTTAGTCCTGAGTGGATTTAGACCGGGAGCCATCGAGAGTAAACTGTCATTTAGTGCGGGGTGAAGGGGAAAAGTTTGGTCCGCCGCGCTCAGTTTGGAACAACATACTAGTGCTTCGCATTTCCTAGCTGTTCTGAGCGATCACCTCTAGTGCCTAAGATGCCTGGTGTTTGGAACCATGCAGAATCCAATGGTAATGTGGTCTGTAAGTATACTTAGTTCTTATTATTATATCTTGAAAACGTACGATAATACCCAGAAACCGAAGGAGTTATAGTAATATATCTATGACCTTAAATTTAATTTTAAATCTAAACCGTCAACGAAGTACCGCACTTTATTCCTGATTTAACGAAAACCCGACCCTATCACAGTGGGTGATGTGGCTAAGCTATTTAAATTTAGCTAAAACTACGCTAAAACTACACTAAAACTACACTAAAACTACACTAAAACTAGTCCGCGCAGTTTGGTAGCTATTCATGTTTAATGATCTACTATATTGAAGAAAAGACAGTGTGCTTATGTACTCGTACCTACTCAGTAAGTAAGTATATATCTACTTTAATCGCTATACGAAAGAAAGTAGTTAGGAAATGAAATACTTTTGAATCTTTAAGTATATAACTTAACTCAAGGAAAATTATAATTCTGACTGCTAGTTATTTATTAATGACAATAATGACAAGATTTAACCTCGCTTTTAATGATAATGTATCATTAATGCTACAATATCAGTTGATAAAATAAAATGACGGTACATACTTTTGATACGTTTAACTAATGACTCTCTGTGATATCTAAGAAGATAATTTTGAGTAATTCAAAAAACAATTGATTGTAACTAACATAGTATTTCTAAAAAAACAAATGATACAATTAATTAACAATAATTTTACGATTAAAATATAACGTTAATAACAATAAATATAACGATTAACTAAAATGTGCATAGAGCTATGGCTAACTTAACGTAAATAGTGCATAATTTGTCAGTAAAATATAGTTTATTTTGTTTTAAACTAAAATGTTAGCGTAAATGAGCATTTATAAGACGGAATTCAGAATTTTGGACGGTTACAGTGGAGGAAAGCTGTGCCTTTGTATTTCACATACATATTATACAAAACCAAAAATATTGAGCTTAAAACATAACCATAATGGGTACACAATAGGTACCTACACTGTCCGACACAAAAAAATGCATAAAACTTTTACTTCAAATTCACCCTTTTCTAGCATTTTTTCTAACATATCTGAAGTTCTACCGAGAATAGTAAGTATGATGTCTATTTTATATTTTTATAACTTGTCATCTAATCGCCTAGAGCGTTTAAATTCATATTTCATAATTTCAAAATGGACTTTACGTATCAGAAGTTAAATTCCAAATTTGGCCGGTCAAGTATTCGCATATCATTTCATGATTTAAAGAGAAATTATCTAATTAAATTAGTTATCACTATCTAATATCTACTGAGATCTTTAAGTACAATGAGTATCTATTTCACCCGTAATAAATAATACGTCAATGGACAGCCTTAAATTCACACTAAGTTGGAATAGCCAATCAGAGGCGTTAGCTGTCTGTACCGTACGCTCTTTGAATGTGTGCGTTACTTTCAATAAGGCTTTCTATTCATTATCAATAAGAAAATTGACTTCTCCGAAAATAAACAATCTCAGTTAATCTATTCCTTACGTTAGGAAGTCTTGCTGAGCCGTGGGTTTCTGGGGCACTGCATGAGGTGACGCTGCCAGGGTAGGTCTCGGGCCAAGATGTTCGTCAGACAGTAAGGGCACTTCCACTCATCCATACCTAATGCTGTTGCACATAGACACACAAATTGGATTTAAATAGATGATTATTAGACATATGCTTAAATCGGGCATGTTTGTTTTATTGAGCACCCAATATGTCGGCACTGTTGCAAGCGCCATGTTCACGGAGTAAACTGACGTGCTGCAAGTTTGTTGTAGTGATCTACCCACACACCATAGCGATCTACCCTCTTACGGGTTCGCTTATTCTGTATATTTTCAGTGGCACTACTACAGTCCGCTTTCTTACTTGAACTCGATCACGTCCACGACACACCACACTTACTGTATCAACCCGTGCCTTTCTTACCGGAACAGTCTCTTTTTTAATTGTGAACTTTCGTGAACATGGCGCTTGCAACAGTGCCGAAATATAGGGCGTTCAATAAAACAAACATACATGGTAAATATCCCGTTTTAGATTGCAGGTTAAAGAAGACTTCGATAACTTGTGGAGATCAAGAAAGGAAACCAAGCAGCTTAGGCAAAACTATAACCTTTAATGACGTAGTCAAATATATTTACAAATAAACTTCAAGTATCAAAAATAGAATATAGTAAAAAAAACATAGACAATACAAAAAAAACAAACTATGTATACAACCTTAACATAGGTATAATGCAAAAACCGTATATTTATTACGTCAGTAAAGTCTAAAATAGCGTTCAAAAATGAGAGGAAAATAATATCTGTTCTTACGATCTACCAATTATTATTTAATCTGTGGTATTACTTAAGTCTTGTTCTTAAGAACTATAAAATAATCTGTGGCATTACTAAACTATAGTTGCAAGATATGTGAATACTTACGTATACAGTTGTGGTACTCCGAGTCGCCCAAAGCCAGCGCTGCTCCACAGTTTGCACACGCCTTCCACGAACCCTCAGCCATTGAGCACTCTTCTGGAAATTACAACAAAGGACCAAGACATTAGAAGACCAAGTTTCTTTCCACATGGTTGAAAAGAGAGGGGGCAGCTGATATTGGTACTGTACTTTTGATATGTTTTTGAGATCACTGATTACGAGTGGAAACTGTAAATTTAGGATTGTGACACAAAACTCGGTAGTGTTTTAACAAAGGTAATTTCCCCTAGTCTAAGTTGGAACCGACTGCATCACCTATTCCTGGAGCTCCTTACCCAAGAGATGCACGTGCAGTATTCTGGCTTACAACACCACGTGGCAGCAGGGGCACCGAGCTATCAACACATCGTTCCGTCCTTACCCGTGGTTACCAAACAGGTACGTGTGCAATCACCCTAGCCTCCAAAGCCATGCAGCATGGCAGCTGGGTCACCACATCGATACTAATCGTCACGCCCGGTCAAGCACCAAATATGGTACTAGAGCAGCTTCAGTTCCATCCTTACAACAGGTGAACGTGCAGCACCCTAGTTACTAAAGCCACGCGACAGCTGGAGCACCGATCTAGCCGCACACGTCTCCAGTTCAGCTTCACAGCCCGTCAGCACCACAAGCTGCTAGAACAGCTATATCCTCCGTCTCTCCTTACCCAAAAATATATGCGCGTGAAGCACCCTGGTCTTGAAAGCCTTACCACGTGACCCCCTCTAAAGCCACGCGGCAGCTGGGGCACCTTGCCAGCATCACGCAACGTCTCTAGTTGAGCTTCAAGCCCGTCAGCACCACATGCCACTGAAATAGCTATATCCTCCGTCTCTCCTTACCCAACAAATGCGCGTGAAGCACCCTGGCCTCTAACGCCACTCGGCAGCTGGGGCACCTTGCCAGCAGCACGCAACGGCGCCAGTAGTGAGCTTCAAGCCCGTCCGCACGCACGCGTCGTCCGCACCAAGTGCATGTCGTACTGAAATGGGTAAGTACCATCAGTTATAATCTACATCGGCATCGGCTTTGAGATAATCAATGCTGGAATAATATTTTAGTTCTCTCATCTCGTCTACATGGTCATGATCAATCCGGTCATTAATAAATGTAAGCATAATCGAATATCACCGGATCAAAAATCAGACATCGCGAGTGTAGTGTGTTGACAGAGTCACATTCCTAGTGCGCAAAATGTTCCAAGTTGATAATCAAGACCAAGTGCGGGTAGTTCTTAAAACCCACGCCGCTAGAAGATGTTGATGTCAACCTCAGTCAGTCTTTCTTCGAGACCACGGGGACAATATCGCCCTTGAAACTTTGGAGGTTCGTTTTAAAAAAAATTACACGATTAAGCCCGGTTTTAGTAAATTTATAACTTATAACATAGAATTATAATATTCAAACCCCAGAAAGAAAATTGAGCTGCTCGTTTTGACGTAATTAAACTCATCAGATCCCAGAAACAAAACAACAGAACCCTTTACATAGTATAAGGAGAGACTTTGCCTCCTTATGTGTGTTCTATCGCTTGTACAATGGGTTGTGTTCTGAAGAATTGTTTAAACATGATGCCAACGTCCATTTATCACTGTCAAACCGCTCGCCAACGACAGGGCGCTCTCCTTGCATACTAAATGGTCGCGCACTGTGCGGTTTCAGAGGATGTTCCTCCCGCCAACGCTACGGCTATGGAATTAGCTCCTTGCCGAGGCTTTGCCGGACTTCAGTAAGTATGGGGTTCTTCAAAACCTACTTGCAAACGGGTTCCGGCGTGGTGTCACTGCTCACATCCCCCGCTCCCCGCTCGTACGAGTCGAAATGTGTCTCGCCCACTCCTGCCTGCTGCCGCCGTCCTGCAACATCATTATCCTCAAAAAATAACAATTCAAACAATGAAACAATGATTGACCCTAATATCAAAACAACAGGGTCACAGTAGCCAAAATAAGCAGCAATAGCAGCAGGAACTAGTTAGACCACGCTAAGTCTTCCTGCCAAGTTTTTACAAACGATACACCTTCAAATACACTCTTAAAAAGTCTATTCGTGGTCAGAGTCAGTGATATTATTTGAAACAGCAGAAGCACTTACCAGGACTATAGTATCCGCTCTCATCCATCTGACTGTCATCCAATTGCAGGTTCCTCAACCCAGCCACCAACTTTGGAGACTCCAGTACCGCCTCCCTATAATACTCCGCCTTCACTTTAGGAGAATCCAGGCTCCTGCTGTCAGAGTCACACCTCAGATCTATCCTGGACATCTGCGGTGAATCCATTGGCAGGGAGTCCATGCTTCGAACGTCCATTCTGGAGTTTTTGGGAGACCCTAAAGATGGGGAATCCCTGTAGTCTAAGTGTAATGGCTCGTACACGGTTATAGGTCGTTCTTTTAGTTGTGGTTTGGAGTTTTCGTGGTCGTAGTGGATCATGGAGTGGCGGTTGTCTGCGTTGCGGTTGGTGCGACGGTACACCACTGGTGGCTCCTCGTTCTGCTCCTGGAAATGAACCTAGGAGAAAATATACCATCGCGATTAAAAACTACTCAGCAATGAGTATCTTGAATTAATTTTAAGCACTAATGGTTTTAGAATTACCTTCTCAGCAGCACTGGATCTCGGGGAATGTTTCGGGCTCACAGCACTGTCCAACCTCAGCTTATTATAGCAAGGATAGTTTGCGAAGTCCTTAACAGCCCTGCTTGGAGTATACCTCTTCGTAGGGGACTTTTTGAGGCTACTCTTAGATTTGGAGGTCGTGTAGCTTCCGCTTAAACTGGATGGTGCTAGTGTAACCCCACTGATACTAGACCCCATAGACTTGAGGCTGTAGGAGGAAGTAGCTCCGATGGAGGACGTCATCCCGAAGGAAGAGGTCATGCCGCTGGTGGTGCGGCTGCGCGTGGAATGGGCGACACTCGCTGTCTCAACTGCGGAGTGCGATGCTGATTGGTCGTCATTTAGGAGCGTTTCTTCTGATGGGGCTTGGTTTAAGATTTTCTGTAAAAACGTTTGTTCCATTAGGTACAGATTACATTGGTAATAGGTAAGTACTTAGTTAGTTCAAGGGACTTGATCAATTAGTGTTCGAATTATAAGTCGAATATTGTACACATTCGCATGAAACTTGCTGAAACAATAGGAGATTTTAAAGGAATAATCCAAGTACTGACAGACACAATACGTACCTGACTCACAGAGTCAAAACCAACTATAGAAAAGGATCGACGCAGTCGCATTCGATACACTAACGTGACGAGTTTGCTTTAAGTCTTAATTTGTATGAGATTAAGAAGTTTCCAATGCGTCCCGCTTGGTGCGCTGTTCTAAATTTCATAGAAGTTAAAACTTAACGCAAACGCGATCGTCAGGTAAGTTTATTGAATGCGACACACACTTTTGCTTCAGCAGATACTTAGAATTATCATGAATGGCGATGTGTTTTTGTTAGAGAAACAAATAGTTAGGTGGTTAGGCTTGTGTCGGTCAGGAACTAAAAGGAAAGGAAACTTAGCATAGACAGACTCAGAGTTCCTTGCTAATAAGTTCAAAAACCGAGCGGGTTACCTGCATGTCGATTCTGTCGAACTGCTGGAACAGATGGCGGTAGATGAGGTTGCGGCGAGTGACGGCGTCGTCGGGCGGCAGCTGGGCCCTGACGACCCTGGGCGAGCGCTCGTAGGCGACGAGCAGGATGCGCTCGGCGGCGGCGCGGACGGAGCCGGCCGCGTGCTGCGCGCCCGCCGCGCCGCACTCTGCCAGCCGCCGGACTGTCAGGCCGCTGCAGGATAACAAATGCTAGATAATGGGAGCTACCGTATTGTCGCTCACCAGGCGGCGCCACTCATGCGCGGGTCCTGTGTGTGTATGAGAGAATTGTCAAAGTGACGTTTGAAATGTTCCCGCAGGGCCCACGTTCCACTAGCACCCCTAGCGGAAATCGACTCGCGGTAATCCACATTCCACTTTACTTATTTAGAATGGTACATAGTATTAAAACAAAGTCGCTTCCCGCTGTCTGTACTTATAAAAAACGTAAAAAACATATATATATGTGTTTTTTTTATACTACGACGGTGACAAACAAGCATACGGCCCGCCTGATGGTAAGCGGTCACCGTAGCCTATGGACGTCTGCAACGCCAGGGGTGTCACATGCGCGTTGCCGACCCTTTAAAAAAAAAGGAGGATTCGCTGTGCATATGTGTGTACTTATGCTAAAATCTTTAAACCTTGGCAACGGATTTTAAAGCGGTTTTTTTTAATAGATAGTGATTCAAGAGGAAGGTTTATATGTATTATACAATGCACCCGTGCGAAGCATCATGTTTGAGAAAAAATTGTTACTACAGTCGAGTTCATTAATATGCGTACAATTTTTACCTTATTACAAAGGTTTATTATAAGGCTTTATAGACGTGAGTAACCCGGTCTAAGTATATTAATATGTCTAATACTCACCGGAGTTTTGTATTTAAAATTATTACAAAGGGTTGTGGCGAAAAATGTACCTACACATATAAATGATCTCGACTAGGTATGCACTGGTTTTTAGTTTTACGGTGATGAAAAATAAACATTTGGTTAATTGGTATAGATCACGTACTTTTGATAAAATCTGACGTAAGCCACTCAACCACTCGTTGTCGGCGGTGATTATGATTAGTCATTAGTTTTAATTATCAATTTAAATCAATACTCATAATGTATTCACCATTTTCAAGGCCTCAATACAAGGGGATATAGCTCAGTGGTAGAGCAATCGACTGCAGATCGATAGGTCCCCGGTTCAAATCCGGGTGTCCCCTAAATGCAGAAAAATATTTTTTTAATAAATTTAAAAATTATGAAAAAACGGTGGGATAGATTTTTTTTAGTATGGCGTAGCGCAATGGAAAGATTGAAAAATGTATGGAAATTTTAGCACACCATTTTTCTCTTATTATTAGGATTGAATTGCAATTCTAAATAGAAAACGATGACAATGATTTTTGTTGAACAAATTAATATAAAATACTCTATTTTTTTATCCTTACTTTGTTTTACTACGTCGATAGCCTATGGACGCCAGCAACTACAGGGGTGTCACATGCTCGTCGCTGACCTATAAAAAACTTGTACACTTCTTTTTTTGAAGAACCCCATACTAGCCTTCGGGTAAACCTCGGCACGGGAGCTCTTTCCACAGCCGGAGTATCCGCGGGAGGAAATTCCTATGAAACCGCACAGTGCGCGACCATTTTAGTTGCAAGGTGTGCTGATGAGCGTCCTGCCGATAATTTTAGAAGGTTTTGGAAAGGCTGATTTTCCAGAAATTTAAAAATCGATTTCTGTCTTTGTAGTCTGATTCCGGGTACTGGGACAAAATGTAGTCTTGGAATCATTCTGCTAAAGTAACTAGTGTTAAACTTGTTAAAGTTTCCAATTGGAGAGTTCCCGACACAAAATATGAGTGAGCGTGTGTGAGTACAGATGTAGTGCATAATGATTTCTTCTTCTTCTTTAAAATAATGGATTCCGTCCGAGAGTGGACAATTATGCCATAGTCACGTATTATGAATATTACACTATATTATATAATTAGAATAGTATGTTGCCACTTGGGCGACGTTGTTCGGTAGTTGGCCTCGCTATATGTTAAGTTTATAGCTATAAGACTTAAAATATAGTTTCTCAGGGGGCCAAGATCCCGGGATTGCCGCTTGATGACTAAAGGAGTGACTGAACTCGTTTCAGGATTAATTTTTCATTAGCTGTACGAGTATACTGCTTCGTAAGTTTACAGCACAATTAGCTATCAATATTACACACTAAACAACATTTTGCAACCAAAAAAAACAAAAAAATACTCCAGACACGCCATCGCCATCTTGAGTAACAAACGACAATCCCGCATAATGATTTTCCCTAGTATTTTCACGGAAACACGCGAACGTCAAGCTATATCATTATCAGTCAGTGTCAGTACTAACAGTACCAAGAATGATTGGGGTAGCATGACAAATACGAACGTTTCCGTGATATTACGATGGAAAATCATTATGCCCTACATCTGTAAGTAAGCTTACCTATTCTTATCGGTGGAGATTCCGTGGCTAAGGATCAGTTGCTCCAGCATCTGTAATCTTGACAGCGCAAGCCGTGGGTGCATTGAGGCGGGCACCGCGCGCACCAGCTGTTGTGGGATGATGTGCAGAGCCCTGACAGAATAAAAGTCATACTTAGTATCCCGCCTAAAGGACCAGTAGGACCAAGTACACGCCGCAAGAACCAGTCAATTTAAAAACCGGCCAACTGCGTGTTCGACTCCCTCACGAAATCACTACATAGTATAAAACAAAGTCGCTTTCTCTGTCCCTATATCCCTATGTATGCTTAAATCTTTATAACTTCGCGATGCGGCTTTTGATGCGGTTTTTTTTTAATAGATAGAGTGATTCAAGATGAAGGTTTATATGTATAATACATGCATATTATTGTAGTGAAACACCAATAATACCCGTGCGAAGCCGGGGCGGGTCGCTAGTTATCTATAAAAACTAGGTACCTTTCAAATTCAAATTCAAAATTCAAAAATTTATTCTGCAAGTAGGCCACAAGGGCACTTTTACAAGTCAGTAAGCATTACAATAAAGCATTTGCATGTACAAACATTTACAATATATAGTGAGAAGTAAAAGTATAATCTAAATACTGATAATACAACAGCCAAAACCTGGGTAAAAAATATTAAAATAAATGTACTAAGTAATATGACAAGAGATGTATAGTCTCTATCGTTAATAATAAATTAAGTTTGGAGATGTAGAAGGTCCCCCAACGTCAAAATAAAATACGAATAAAATTTGGAGATGTAAAAGGTCCCCATAGTCAAAAAATTATACTAATAGGATTTGGAGGTGTAAAGGCCTCCAAACGTCAAAAATATAATATCTTTATGATAAAAATACCACAAGTCATCAGACTGTTAAGTTAACAGTCTTAGATCTAATGCTACAGAATACATAACTAGTATGTATCTAACAAGTCAAAATTATGAACCCAACAGAGATGTAAAGTCCCTATAGTCAATAATATGTACATTAAATTTGGAGATGTAAAAGGTCCCCAAGGTCAGAAACATAATATGTAATAATACTATATGAATAAGAAATGGAGGTGTAAAGGTCTCCAAGTGTCAGAATATGATGTAACAGCCAGTAACAGCATCACCTTGACCATCGTGCAAACCACTCCGGGACACTGCTAGCCTGATAAGACAGCTTTTGAGACTAAATACTTGGCCATGGCTCCTTGTCTCCTAAGTAATCGTCGATTTTATAGTACCCCTTTTTAAACAGAGCATTCTTAATATATAACTTGAATGAATTGAAAGGCATGTCCCATGCCTCCAAGGGTACTTTATTGTAAAATGCCACACAGTTGCCTGGAAACGATTTTTTTACTTTCTGTAGACGAAACTTTGGAACCACTAACATATTTTTATTTCGTGTATTAAAGTCATGGATATCAGACAGCTTCTTAAAGGACTTTAAATTCTTATGCGTATACATTATAACATCTAGTATGTATTGTGAAGCTACAGTGAGAATATCAATTTCCTTGAATCGTTCTCTCAGAGAATCACGAGTGCCCATATTATAAATATTACGGACTGCTCTCTTTTGGAGGATGAAGATTGTTTCAATATCTGCTGCTTTGCCCCAGACCAGTAAGCCATATGACATAATACTGTGAAAATAACTGAAGTAGACTAGGCGAGCTGTCTCCACGTCAGTGAATTGTCTGATTCTTTTGACTGCATACGCGGCAGAGCTCAGCCTATTCGCAAGGGCAGATATGTGAGGGGCCCATTGCAGATTGCAGTCCAAAGTAATGCCCAGGAAAAGTGCGTTATCGGCAAGGTCCAGCTTCTCTCCGTTTAATGTGATAATAGTTTCAGCCTCTCTTACATTCGGCAGCGTGAATTTTACACATTTTGTCTTTTTTGCGTTAAGAACTAAGTTATTTGCTGTGAACCAATCTAGCACCTCTTTCAAAGTTTCATTGACTTGGCTGTAATCACCCAGTTTCCTGTCAACTTTGAAGATTAATGAGGTATCATCAGCAAACAAAACTATATCACATTTATTCTTCACAAGATTCGGCAAGTCATTTATATAAACAAGGAAGAGAAAAGGACCCAAAATGGAACCTTGCGGTACGCCAAGTTTTACAGTCATACCATTAGACTCAGTTCCATTTACAACAACTTTCTGAGTTCTTTGGTTTAAGTAAGACTGTAGAAGGTTTAAAGCTTCAGTAGACAAACCGTACTGTTTTAGCTTGTACAGAAGCGTAGCATGCTCCACGCAGTCAAATGCTTTGGAGAGATCGCAGAAGACACCTATAGCATCTTGTGAATGTTCCCAGGCGTCGTAGATATGATTGATTAGTACAGTGGCGGCATCTGTCGTCGAACGACCTCTCGTAAAACCAAATTGCTGATTCACCAGTAATTCATTTGTGTTGAAATGTCGAAGCAATTGGTTCAAAATAATTTTCTCAAACACTTTACTAAGTACAGGAAGTATAGAAATGGGTCTGAAATTTCCAAGTTCGTCTTTGCTTCCTGATTTAAATAGAGGAATAACCTTACTGTACTTCATAAGACTGGGAAACACACACTCTCCAATACAAGCGTTAAACAAATCGGCTAAACAGGGTGCCACAACGTCGATAATAGATTGCATGACTTTCACAGATATCCCCCAAAGGTCCTCAGAGTTCTTTAATTTCAAGGAATTGAACGTTTTTATTATCTCGTGGGGGTCAGTGCATTGGAAGTGTAATGACGTGCCGCATTGATTAACTCTGTTTGTATCGAAGTATAAGCCAGCCTTAGCTACAGATGAGTTCAGATTTTGTGTAGTATCAGTGGCTATGTTGGTAAAAAAGTGTTGAAAGGCGCCAGCAACATCCTGGTCTGCAGTCAACGTACAATCGTTTACCTTAAGTCTATAGTTGCCATCACGGGGTTTCGTCTTACCAGTTTCAGATTTTATTATGTTCCAGGTAGCTTTTACTTTATTGTCCGCTGACTTAACTTTATTTTTTATAAATGCAGACTTGGCAGCGGCGCAAACTTTCTTAAACACTTTTGAATATTTTCTTACATATTCTGCAAAGTTCTCATCGTGAACATGATTCCTCATTTCATATAGGTCATACAATCTATTTCTGCTCTTATGAATGCCCTCTGTGGCCCAGTCACTGAAACTTATTTTCCTTGGACCTTGCTTTAAAGTCTTCAGCTTAAACACATTCTTGTGTATGTTATGTATCACATTTGACATCCCCTCGTATAATGTGTCAGGATCTTTGTTATCTGTGATAAGTACAGGTACCTTATCTATAATATTTTCTCTAAACTTTTCTATACGACTTACAGTGATGGGTCTATACGTAATTACTTGTTGCAATTTAATAACATCTACTTTAAAATAAGCTTTCTGACCACAGTGGTCTGAGTTAAAGCAGCTAATGATGCTCGTCTCCTTTGCTTCACAGTTACAAAATATATTGTCCAAGCATGTCGCCGTGTTGGCTGTTATTCTTGTGGGTTCATTAAATAGCGGAAACAAGTCAAAAGACTGAAATAGGTTTAAAATTCGTACAGTGTGTGCATGAGTAGTATCTAAAATATTAACATTAAAGTCTCCACAGACTATAATTTTCTTACTACTTACAGAGACTTGTTTCAACGCATCTTCCATTACAGACGTAAACTGGCTGAAATCCGATGACGGTGGTCTATAGACGCACAATATAATGTGGCTCTTCATTTCCACAAACTTTAAACTATACCTATAGCTAAATATTCTGTGAATATTTCAATCGTCTACCTGTTTGCCGTTATCGAGCAAAAACGAGCAATAAGTTCACGTTTGTAGAATGGAAATCCCCTTAAATAGGTATTTATTTTATTCTGTTTTTTAGTACCTATAGCGGCAACAAAAATACATTATCTGTGAAAATTTCTACTAACTCTTATAAAGTTCATGAGACAGCCTGGTGACGGACGGACGAATGGACGGAGTCTTGGTAATAGGGTCCCGTCCCGTTTTACCCTTTGGGAAAGAAATCCTAAAAAAAGACATAGGTACCTACATACATATTTATACAGAAAAACATAGCTCTCCTTCGGCAGGCTGGCAACTATGACCTAAAGAAAGATCCACTCACATGTCATAATGTTATACTGTCTGTATGGCGTGGGCCAATATTGGTTGGCATTTACGAGTACCTGACTTGCGGGCAGTCCGCGACGGTGAGCACGGTGTGCTGCGCCGTGGAGTGCACGCGGGGCGCGGGGTCGCCGCAGGCTCGCAGCAGCTCCGGCAGCAGCTTCTCCAGGCACCGGCCTACTTCAGCGGCGCACACCCTGGCACATTTTTCAATTTTTTTTATTTTATACTACGACGGTGACAAACAAGCATACGGCCCGCCTGATGGTAAGCGCTCACCGTAGCCTATGGACGCCTGCAACTCCAGGGGTGTTACATGCGCGTTGCCGACCCTTTAAAAACTTTAACACTCCTTTTTTGAAGAACCCCATATTGTAGTCCTTTGGGAAAACAGTGGCAGGGAGCTCATTCCACAGCCCGCAGCTCTTAAACCGCACGGTACGAGACCATTTAGGCTCCAGGGTATGCGGGTGAACACCCTGCCGTCGGCGAGCGGTGCGGTGGTAGAATGCAGCCGTTGGCATGATATCAAACAATTCCTCAGAGCACAATCCATTGTACAAGCGATAGAATACACATCGGGTTCGATATCGCTCGTGATTTTGGGATCGTTGACAATTCGGACAGCACGTCTTTGGATCGAGTCAAAGGGCCCCAGTTGGTATCCAGGTGCTCCCGCCCAAAGATGGCAGCAATACTCCATATGGGGCCTGACTTGAGACTTGTATAATAACAGTCTTTGCCCCGGAGAGAAGTATTGCTTAGCTCTATTGAGCACACCGAGCTTTTTGGACTCCAGCTTGGCCTTCCCTTCCAGGTAGCTACGGAATTGGACGTCACTGGAAATGTCAACACCCAGGATCCCAATACTCTCTGACATGGTAAGGACTGTGTCTTGGAATTGTGGGACCACAGTAAATGGGGTTTTTTTTCCTCAATTATCGATATTATCATGGATCAAAATCTAAAAACAATATTCGTTTGGATTTCTTTGTAATTGCGAAACAATGTATCATAGCTGATCGGAATGAGATATGAGGTTTACTTTCTCGGGTCGTTCGTGGCTAAAAGCAAGTTAACATTCTTCACATTTGATGTAGTAATAGAAGAAAAAAAAGTGTTCCACATTATTTGTTTGCGGTTGCGGATCCTTCAACAAGTGATGCTTACCTTCCGGGCACAAACTCCTGAAACAGCGTCTTCAGCACCTCATTAGCTTGGCTGTAGACCGAGAACACCTTGTCTCTCAGAGCCCGCTGCAGCAGCAGCGCCGCGGCCCTGGCTGTCTTGTTGGGCGAGGTCTTCGTACTGCCGTTGGATGGAGAGGTCAGCTCAGCGCGCAGTCGTGCCAGGCCTTCTTCCTTATCCAGATAGTTTTTTGAATAGAATTTCTCCACCTACAACATTCATTCATATTGGAAAACAGCATTTGTGGCCCTAAGTTGACGATCATGGGAGAGAAACGGTTACACATACAGAATAGAAATCAAAAGGATGATAATATGATGAGTGGAAATCACTGATTTCTGCCGTTCGCTTTTGGGCGTAATCAGAATGGACTAAGTCAGACAGGACACCTTATAAAAAGATGTTTGCCCTAATCAGTTTGCTAGAATAAGCTGCTTAAGAATGCACAGAGGTGATAGGTCGAATTGGAGATCAGGCTGCTAAAATAAAGATTATAGGTATAATATTTTATTCCTATTCATCTGTTTGGCAAGATCATCTTCATCAAGATCAAGATCAAGATCATCAAACGGCCTCCTAGCCTAGTTGGTAGTGACCCTGCCTACGAAGCAGGAGGTCCCGGGTTCGAATCCTGGTCAGGGCATTTATTTGTGTGTTTATCACGAATATTTGTTCCTGAGTTAAGGATGTTTTCTATGTATTTAAGTATTTATATGTATATATCTATTATATATATCGTCGTCTAGTACCCACAGCACAAGCCTTATTGAGCTTACCGTGGGACTAGGTCGATTTGTGTAAAATTGTCCCACAAATATTTATTTATTTATTTATTTATTATCTTAGATACTCTGAAGTATCATATAAGAAAAGTTGTGAGTGTCAGAATAGTGGGTAGACCTTGGGAATTGGAATAAATTTTAGCCTGATATTTGGTACCTTTTACGTACTATGTGGTACCTCTAATAAAATTGTGTGTACTTCTACTGGAAACAAGATATCTTAAATATAGGTCCACCCTCTAACCTGACGTCAGAATGGCGGGTGGACCATTGGAAAATGTACAAAGCCTGCGTTATTTTCATGATTTGTGTATAATAATTTGGTACCTCCTGTGTACCTCTAAAAACAAGCATAATTTTTAGAAATAAACCTTAGGCTGACGTAGTAAATGAGGGAATATACTTCGGCGCTCGAGCGCTCGCGCGCTGTCAACTATACGATGAATATTTGTTTGTCTACGTTATACACAATTGAATACGCATATAACAATTGACGATCGGGCACTGAAGGCAGCGGCGTGCGCCTAGCCCCCTGATAATATATACTGTTACAGACAAAAGATAATCGTCAATCGTCACAGGCCTGGTAATACTCACAACAGGATAGCCAAAGATGAGTATCGGCAGAGCCGCCTGCTTCCGTTCCCGCTCGTTGAGCTTGTGCGGAGGCCTCGCGTGGGAGGAGGCGCTGCCGCCGCCGCCGCTGCATTCCTCTTCGCGCGCTTCACGGAGATACTCGTTCGTGTGTGAACTGAAATAAATACAAATTTTTACGGTTTTTTCTAGAACTTTCAGATCATGACTTCTTTTTCATATAGGTACTTACTGTCTCAAAGCCGGAAGCAGTCTTTCCTCGTACGCCTCAAAGGTAGATCGTGGCCCGGCGCTTTTGTTCCTCCGCCGCACTAGAGTACCGTTGGCAGCGTTAGGTGTAATACTCCTCCTAGGACTATCTGTCTCTTTCCTTAACTCCTCTTCCTCCCTCCTTTGGATCTCATCTCTCCTGTGGATTTCATCCCTCTTCAGGATTTCATCTCTTCTCTGGATCTCTTCTCTCCTTTGGATTTCTTGTTTCGTCTGAATCTCTTCTCTCCTTTGGATTTCTTCTTTCTTCTGAATTTCTTCTCTCTTCTGTATTTCCTCTCTCCTCTGGATATCTTCTCTCATCTGGATTTCTTCTCTCCTATGGATTTCTTCTCGCCTCAGCTCTTCCTTTCGTTGCATTTCTTCATTCTGCTGAATTTTTTCTTTCCTTTGTGCTTCTTCTTTAATTTTATCATACTGAGTGGTTTGTAGTTGAGGGTATTGTTGCAGCGTTGGTTGCTCGTTTTGGAAGAGCTGCGGTTCTGGTTGGGGTTCTTCGTACAGTTGCTGGAGTGGGGACTGAAAGATAAAGCAGTTTTAGAGGATTTTTATCATATTACTAACGCATTGCAGTCAAACGTTTGGGCAGGGTAAATGAGAGAGGAACTACCTGATAACTATTGAATTGTAACAATATGACTACTTCTTTAAAACTATATTAGAAGGGAATATAGAAAGCAAGAGAGTTGGAGGAAACAGTCGAAACCATATTGTATCAACAAGTTGGGTTGGCACATGATAGACAAAGCCGGTAGATACTCCACGGATAATAGAATATCTCTCTAGTTTATAATGATGATGAATGATCACCTGGTGAGTACTGAGTCATAGTTGAGGTATCAGAGCAAACAATTAAGGCCTATTGGGAAGATGCTCAGTCCTTACCTCAGGTGCCTCATGTTCAGTTTCCTCGTCTGGCTGTTCCTGGTGATCAGGCTCGTCGACGGGTGGTACAGGGGAGGGGATGTCGAGACTCAGTGCGCCGGCGACCACGGATGGAGACAGGTGGTGGGAGAAGTCGTATTCTTGCGGCATAGACGAGTCGTTGCGGGTGTCCGGCTGAAAAACAAAAGTATCGTTTTAATGATGACCGTGATAGGTTGGAGATTTTCTATAGATATTGAAACATCGGCCTGGCCCCGGACTGGTTTAGTGTGAGTCACCCTTTAGTCTGTAGCGCCTTTGTTGTTATAGATTACAACATACATTAGAACATACACACGCCTTGTTTTGGGCATGAAAGGGACATTTAAACCAATATTTCGATTCATGCTCTTACCCCTTCTTCCTCCAACAGCCTCATGAGGGCCGGGTCCTCCTTGATCCCCTCCAGCGCGTCGGCGATCCTGTCCCTCATGCGTCGCGCCAGCTCGAAGTCGTCGCGCGCCGCCGCTGTGCGTTTGCGCAGACGCCATCGCCCGATCCTGATCCCTGCTGCTGCTAGCGCTGAGCCTGCTGACTTTAGACGCCGGGCGTACTCGAAACGCTCTTCTGTACGACAAAATATATGTTATATTATCTTCTTCTTCCGTTTTCCCGGCCGGTTATATGCCACGGCTCGGGAGCCTGGGGTCCGCTTTGGCAACGAACCCCATGAAATACGCAAGTAGGTACCTACATATTTGGGTTGGCACAAATTGACTAGCATGTTTGGTGGAATATCAAAGTTACATTATTTTCGTTGGTAATATGGATTTCTGCAAAGTAACGCCTTCCAACCCAAAGGGTATAAACTAGGCAATCTAGGCTGACATTCTGGCTGACGTAAATGGAGTATGCTAATAGATATGGTATCAACTACTATCACTGTCAGTGCCAAGTCAGTTAGCTTAAACAGATACGGAGATAAACTGTTGACAATATTTTCAACTACTTACTATAAGTTAGCTTTGCTTTTACACCCGTGGTAGACCCTGTATAATTATGGAAGTCTTGACCTAACCTTCATCATTATACTAAATCCTAGGCACTTTACCAATAAGTTTTTCGAGAGGAAACCAAAGTTCAGCTTACCACACACAGCACTACGTTTCTTCTCGTCCAAGCTCCTCACAAGATCGGCGATCTCTGTGTCCACATACATGACGAAGGCCAAGTCGTCGTACGGCGAGTAGCATAGCTCCTTGTTCGACATAGGTGACTTTTCCAGGTCCTCGACCTCCTCGCCCAACACGTTCACTGCCATTAGGGCCACCTGCGAAACAAGGGAAGAATTAAAACATACATACGTTGCATATTAAGGTATGACTCAATAAGGAGTAAATAGCAAATCAAAGTCGTCGTCGTATAAGGTCGATGCGACTAATTGGCCCTGACAGATCGCGCCATGTAATACTAGCTTTAGTAGGAACCAGGAAGTGGTAATTGTTGGTGGACTCGCTTACCTGGTCATTATCGTCTGCTGGTGGATGTGGAGCAGACAGTCTTAGCTTCACGAAGCGAGCGATGGTTGGTTCTGGTAGAGCAGCCGATCTGCAAAAATATATCAAGTATAATTAATTAATGGACTTAATAATCTTTACTATTATTGTTGCTTACACCTGTTGATTGTTCGGGACCAATGTCTTAAATATATTCTAAATGTTGATGCCCCTGAATTCTGATATATGACCACAATTAGCTTCTGGCATGTGTACCCCACTTGATAGACGGACTATTTCCTTATTTTTTATTTTCTTAACCACTTTTTCATAGAATTTGGTTTAAAAAAAAATTGTGTGACAATTTTATCCTTCTATTAGGATTGAAAGAGCTTCGCGAGCTCTCTGAGCAGAATTCGCATAAAAATACCCATGTTATAAAAGAAGAATACTTTTAATAAAATGGGCAAGCTGACTAATAATTATGCTGTATACTTTAACCTTGGCATTCGTACCTGAGTTCCCTGGTCCTGGCCTGCGGAGCGGGCTTGGCCAGGCTGACGCGCCCGACGCTGGTGTAGGTAGCTCCGCAGGGTGTCGCCGCGCCTTCGGACACCAGGCCGCCGGAAACTAGCACCTCCACGCTCGATGCTGGAAACCATCAATCATTTTAATAAAGTCTGATAAAAGAGAAATAATTCAGAGTGATGCTTTTCCTATTTTGGAGAAACGCAGCTATCATCTATTGAACAGAAACTAAGAGAGTTTTGGACCTGATATCTGCTACGTCATTGACGTTAGAGATATTAGCGCGGATTACATAATATATTATCTCATACTGTCTAGAGTCAGGAGGCCCTAACGGATTACGCTTCGACCCATGGAGATCTTTGGTATAACTGCCCCCTACCGCACTATTCAAGAGCTTTCTCGACAATCTCGATGTGACGGATGATGAAAATCAGGAGTCCCTGAATTCCTTTGGATCCAGGTATCCTGCACTAAAGGCGTTTATCATCTTGATACAGCGTAAAATTCACAAATTAGGTGTCTCATCTTCATCGCCACACATCCTACTATCTATATTTGTTGTCGCGTCCGCGCGCCGCCAAGCCCTGCGAGTTCACCTATCAGACACACATGACTCACGGATGAGCTGGTGGTGCGCCAGGAGCTGCAGCTTGTGCACGCTGGCGACGCTGGTGAGCCGCAGCAGCAGCTCGTGCGGCGGGCCGCCGACGGAGCGCCAGCCGCGCGCCGCCGGGCCCTGCGAGTTCAGCTCGCATGCTGGGTACGAGCTGTCCTCACCTACAACAATGTCACTTTTGCATTTAATTGCCTCATGTTAACAGTTTACTAAGCGCCAGTTACACCATCCGGGGTTAGCCAACTAAAGGATGACTCACACTAGAACGGGACGGGAAGATCTGTCAATTTCTGTAGAAATAATCACGTGATAGCTCGGAGCCCTCGGAGGTGACGTGACGTTTTTGATAGAAACTGACAGATCCCAGCCCCCAGCCCGTTCTGGTGTAAGTTGTCCTTTAGTTGGTCATCCTTAGCCTGGAGTGAAGTGTTTTTCAGTAACCTTGCATGGCGCAGGTGACGCTAAGTATTAAGGGAAGATAACATTGAGAATACCATATGGATACTTAGACAAAATGCGACGCCATATTTTGTACTTAGGTATACCACTTTCGGAAGTTAATATCGTCTATAAAATAGATGGTGTTAACCAAGTATCTAATCGTGTCCTATTTGCACCTCCCTTATGACTTAGCAAAAACGATTGTATCTAAAATACAAAAGAAATAGGTCGTGCGAGGGATGTAACAACATATAAGTACAACGTGTTCACGTCCATATGATTATTAACGTCGTATTGAGTTAATTTCTCAAAGAAACTAGGTTCCTAACTCGTACCGTTATAGAAAACGTCACGTGATTTCCGAGGGCTCCGAGCTATTACGTGATTATTTCTATAGAAAGTGACAGATCGTCGCGGATCGGATCGGATCGGATCGGTTTGGTGTGAAAATGTGGCTGGCCTAAACGGCAATATCCTATCTAATGAATAACAAATACGAGTACGAAGCTGGCGTGGTGGGCACGATAGCACATTACCACTAGGGGCTCATGGCGTTTAAATTGTAACCTAATATTTGATCAGCACAACCCTCACATGAGTAGATTAGGCAATATTAAAAGATACAGCCTGCATAGTGTAAAACTAGTCATAATTCTGTTATGATTATCCTTCCCTCCCAGCTTCTTATAAATACTTGTAAATACCTAAATCCTGTCAAACTTTCATGGAATATTTGAGACAGAAGTCAGACACTGTTATTCTCAGTGTTTGATCTGGGTACCTACTTCGTGGCTAGTTGAATGCAAAATCAAAATTAGTGCAACCATTTCATGACAAATTTCTCAGAAAGGAATGATACGTTTGCAGACGTTTCTGGTGATCGACGAGATGGTGGTTTCCTCGCGCAACGTATCAGCATTGCGATACACCGAGGAAATGCCGCCAGCATCCTAGGTACAATGCCTCAAGGACCTATTTTAGATTTAAGGTTAGGTTAGGTTAGTTTAGCTTACCTAGAAGTTACACTTAGGTACTGTATATATTTTGAAAATACAAACTTTTGAGCTTAAAAATACCATTTCATTACACTTATTTTGCGCTTAAAAAAGACAGGTCATTAACCAACGGTTGGCCGGTCGATATGTCACCCAGCCCTAAGCTAACTATCGATTCCAACAGCCACTTAAATATTGAAGACATTAATGATGTAGCTCGTGCCGTTGGTGTTTTGAGCCAAGCGAATGTGGACCCTATCACAATGAATATGGTTATCAGAATGACTTGTACAGTCAATCAATTGGAACCCTAGGCCACTGTAGGACTATGTCATAGTGACGCAATAAATCATTTTAAGAAATCGCTTACTGCTTGTTATTTTGTCATGGTTCTAGAGTAACCTAGGGTTCCAATTGGTTGACTGACAAAGGTGGGTTGGTGGCTCTGCACTATTATCCAATAATCGTTTGAAGATAAAATAGGCACTCAAAGTGCTTGAAATGCAATAAATAGACCGACATAGGTATATCTTGGGCAAAAGCGTTAATTAATATTAGTTTTCACGCTACTGCTCGGAAATGTGGCAATACTTGTAGATGGTCTGAATCAAAGCTTGGAAAGTAGGCTTTAGTTGAACACCTGAACCAATTTAACTCTCAAACAATATTATTGTTGGATTGTTATTATGTTGAAGTGTTTACAATAATATTGTTAGAGAGTTGAGTTTAAAAAGTTTGTTTATAGGACAAATTTCTCCTTACTTGGAAAGCAATCAGGTCGAATCAGAAAAACGATTCAGAAATTCAGAAACCACTTAGGTTGGAACAATATTAAACACAATAATGCATATCTGTAATCCGTTTATTCATGGAGGTACAGACACCCATTTCTCATCCCACACCCACCCATCCACACCCATCACCCATCTCTTTCAGGGTCAAAAAAACTATTAAAAATGGCGCTGGATAAAATGCGGGGCATAAATAAACACCGATTGACAGTCTTTTATCGAAATGTTTATTATCTACGTACCTATTTGCTTCGAACAATACATTTTTTTTATTACTTTCTTTGCTAAGAAATTGATTTTATGAAATGTACTTGTTAGTCTTTTATATTCCTCATAGTCGAAATGAAAAGTAGAGTGTTTTTCTCAAGTAAAAGCTCACCTTATTGCACCTTCGAAATTTTTGTGCCAAAATATCTCAGGTGCATCAGATTTGAATGAAATCTGGTAGGTAGGAAGAGTTCCTTATTCTCTTCAAGATAGACCCAATTTCCCAGTATGTCCCACAATTTTTTTCCACTGAGTTACGAAATCGTATGGGATTTTCGTTACTAAGTGGGAAATTTAGTATAAAATTTATGTCGCACATTGGAATTTAGTATCTATCTAACGTAGAATAAGGAAAAAAACGCAAAAAAAAACGACAGCAAAATAAAAATATGCCCATAAAGAGTGGTAGCCGAGGATTTTTTAAATTGTCATCTTTGTAGTCATAATTACCTATATGTAGGAAGTTTGTATGGGGAAAAACAGCGTGGCTCTAATTAGTTGACTACACTGACACTGTATAACATATTTAGGTATAGGCCTACAACAGGTTACGTTTTTAATACAAAAACGTGACCTGCTCAATATTTTTCATTCATATCCCGCTGGTTGTTTTTATTAATGACAAACATTCATATATTTAGGGCTCGATATTTATAAAGGTATTTAGTGAAATAAAACCACATTTTTTTAAATAAGTTGTTGTAGTTACATAATTATGTTGTTGATTTGATTGTGTATTTCGTATTAACCTAGACTTTTTTTCGTAAATCCCCAGTTCTCCACCCACGCCAATAATAAAAAATAAATTATTAATTCTCAAATGCAATTCTATATTTAATGTACTTACTTGTTGCGTATACTACATGGAAAGGGATGCGTTTCGGCATATCCCTTTATCTGGCCACCATCACCACTGCTCCCAAGTCTTCCATCACAAAAAAATACCACTAACAAAAATCCACTAAACTAAAAGAAACTGCGTTCGTCAAATCATAACTAAAGGCTTGAGTTTATTTACTACATTTAATAGTTTTTTACTGTAAAGTTACACCGGAGAGCTAGGAAATGAAAGAAGAATACGAAGTCAGTAGGGAACGGAAAATCAATAAGTTTGATGTGATGTGAAGTTGGCGCTACGTGAAAATTTCAGTCTTTGATAATAGCGCCATCTGTGTGCGCACTGTGGAACTGCGCTCAGGGTTTTCCCCGAGGGGTTGCAGGCAGCTGCGTTTACCGTAATTACATAGGTACGTATTGTAATAATTGTGTTAAGAGTGTATATTAGAGGGTGGGGCACAGGGTAATGGATACTGTAGAGACATTTTCATTATCGTCTATTTTAAAGGTAATAAAATTAATAGAACTATCGTGAGTACCTTATTTTTGTGTTTTTAGATTTCTATACAAAACGAACAATACGAAAATATATAACATTTAAAACTTTCGCGTCATAATTATTAAACGGGTCTAACGCGAATTAATTTGTTTACCTTATTTACCGACGTTTCGACACAGGTTTCAGCCGCGACCATGACCAGTGAAACCTGTGTCGAAACGTCGGTAAAAACAAGTTAATTCGCGTTAGACCCGTTTAATAATTATGTTTAAATATGAATACGAAAATATATTCTACATAATTGTAATCCTGTATTCGCGCAAAAGAAGGAGTCCAATTAGTTATATTCGTGAATAATAATATATAGTTTCCTTAGTAAATAAGTATTCTATGTGTTAGAAATTGTATTCTCAAACCTGGCAACAATATGAATGTGACATCGGTCACTTCCTCTATATCTTCCTTCTCTTTCTACATCCGCCATTGCGCCGAATGGACGCTGCTCCGCATTGTAATATTATTTTAATTAATAACTATAGTGATCTACTTTGTTAATCGTGTGTCCTGCATCCCTATATTGACAACCATGAAACAGATGTATTATGGTAATACAGTTTTGTGTAAGTGAGTAAGTGAGTTGTTTTATTTAAGAAGCCTGCCTGCCGCCATATTCTCATCTCCATACCACGCCAGAATTCCATTGCTTTAGCCAATATTTATAACACTATGAACCTGCAATAACTTTAGTAAAACATTAATACGGATTAAATTACAATCATACGATTTAAAAGCTACCTTAAAATCTAAGATTTAGGGTTCTAAATTTAATATAGTTTTTTTTTTCTTCTACTAAAGAAAACACACGACACCTTTGATTTTTTTTATTTTTTAGGGTTCCGTACCTCAAAACCAAAAACCGGCCAAGTGTGAGACGGATTCGCCCAATGAGGGTGCCGCACAAAGGATGGCCGTCCCACCAATTTATGACTGTAGTTACTTAAAAATACAGGGTTCCCTACCTCAAATCGAAAAAACTGTAGGTCTTATGTTACCATCAAGTATTACTATACTCATTTTTGTGGAAACACCCAAATATGCCGAAACACTCGTAAAATACTCCGAATTTTATAATTCCGATCATCAAAATTCCGACTCATCAAGGCAAGAATATTACAAAAAAAAAACGATTTAAGAATAGGAATTTTAAAAATGTTTTTTTTTCAATCCCGAGTTTTGATAGGGTGAGATTTATAGAAAGGAAAACTGGAACAATTCATGACCTCGCAGACGTTTCCACTTAAAAATAATAACATGTAAATTGTTTGAATACTTGTATTTTGTTGTAATTTATGAGTAGGTAATATGAGCATTTTATCACTTTGCGGTCGCTTTCATGAAATCAAGCGTACCCTAGACTAGACTGCAGAAGCATTGGGAATAAGATGAAGAAGTAAATATGAATCATTTGTATGCTTTGTCTATGGGGCGGGACACGTCTAATGTATACCTGCCTATCCTATTAGTAAGTAGCGTACAAATAGCTATGTCAGATAAACGTCAGTCAAAAAAATGAACGTGACTGTTTGTCATTAGTTATTTATTATACAAGGGGGCAAAGTTGTTGTTTAACTCTTGAGCTTATATTCAGACCCGCACATGCGAAAGATTCCTAAATTGAGCCACGAGTGTAGCGAGTGATTCAAAAACTGGATTCTTGAGCTTTACGAGGGTCTCAACGTACGAGAGTTGAACAAACTTTGCCGCTGAGTGTAATACAAGTACAACTTTTTCCCCTCACTATCGCGAGGAAAATAAAGACTACATACAATTACAAATCTTATCGACATGTAAGTTATCTTTCAAAATCTCAAGGTCAAAAAGTATCATAGAGTACGCTCCTAGTACTTAAATATTGCCAACAGCTTACCAAGTGCGGGATAAGACTTGTCCAATTTAAGGTGTGACCTCTATTATTACTATGGCGATATAGGACTTATACTGCACGGGTGATAAGTGATAGGAATTAGAGCAAGGTCAAATTACTTTCCCCACTAGTGGATAAAATGCGTTTTCCACGCTATTTTTAAAGGATAAAACAGCGCTTTTCGAGCTAGTGAGAGGAAAAATATGCTTTCAGCAGAGGGGTAGGCCTGCCAATAGCTACTCCAGCTGGATTAATACTAAACATTTATATGACATCAGTTTATTTTCTGCAATATTCCACTCCCGGTGTGTTGTTTAATATCCAGGTCAGCATGGTGGTGACGCGCGTGTTGACGGCAGGCTGGCCGTCCTGCGCGCACAGCCGGCCGAAGCTGATGATGCCGCAAAAGAACTGTAGCCCTGTGGATGGGTCCGAGTACAGCGCCGGCCCTCCGGAGTCATCCTGCACACAATGCATATTATCTTAGATATTGCGTCAAAAATGCGCGAAAACTGTGGGGTTACCTATGGTTTCTCCACGCGGCATCGGATAGGAGCAAATTGCGTCAAGTAGTCCGCGACAAACTTTCCTCTGCGTTGAGGAAACCGACGCGAGGAGGATGCTGGCGCTGGCGATTGATGCAAAACATCAGTTTAGCAATCAAGAGAGCTAACAATGGATATTATTACAACATTACCGACCTCCCTAGCCTAGTGGGGTCAAACACAAAAAAAAATCGGAATCTTTCCGGTGGACTTTTCAAAAGCTGTCCACATTAAAAAGTACTACTTTACTATTGAATTGTATGATAAGAATCATGACTACATGTACACAAGCTGTTAATTATTGACCACAGGAAAGATTGGCTCTACAGTTCAGCTGAACACGCACTTTTTCTTTCCTGTGATCAATAGTTAACAGCTTGTGGACATGTAGTGATGTACTATACCCATAGGCCAGTGATGATGATATACTTATACCTCACCTGGCATTTATGTGCAAATCTGTCGATCCGTGAGCGAGGATACAGCATTCCAGCACGAGTCTGACTGATCAGATCAACGTCCACCAACCTATTGAACGTTGGCTCCCACACACAAATATTTGTACATGTACCTGCCCCTGCCACACAGACCAGGTGCTCTGTGACCTGCCATGAGTCTTTTCTTTTCTCAGTGTATAGGTGCAGATCTGTCGATCGGTGAGCGAGGACACGGAACTCCGGCACGAAGTCTGACTGACCGAGTCTACGTCCACCTTCATCAGCGTCTTGGACTTTGGCTCCCATAAACAAATGTTTGTATAAGTACCTGACATGAGTCTTTCCCTGGAGTATAGGTGCAGATCTGTCGATCCGTGAGCGAGGACACGACACTCCGGCACGAGCTCTGACTGATCACGTCGACGTCCACCTTCATCAGCGTGTTAGACGTCGGTCCGCCTATAAACTGTGTGCCCCAGCCTGCAAAACATTGATGAGATATTAGCCTACATTTGTGTATAGTTAAAATATATAGTGTGTAGATATTTTTGACGCTGAGTGACGCTGACTGTACCACCCCTGAAATAAACAAGCGTGAAATTAAATTAGTACCTGTCTACCAATAGTTCGTCCCGAACGTGAACCTACTCGGCAACCCCTTTCTCAGGGAGCCAAAATCCCGGGATTGCCGCTTGATGACTAAAGGAGTGACATCAACTCATTTCAGGATTCATTTTTCAGATTAATTCTTCATTAGCTGTATACTGCTTCGTTAGTTTATTGCACAATTAGCTATCAATATTACACATTAAACAACATTTTGCAAACAAAAATTATTCCAGAGACGCTATCGCCATCTTGAGTAACAAACGACAATACGAAAGAATCACGTGATAGCTCGGAGCCCTCGGATGTCACGAGACGTTTTCTATAGAAACTGACAGATCGTCCCCTCACGCTTCGTACCGTCTTGTTCTAGTGTGAATCATCCTTTATTCGCCGAGTCAGCTCAGCGATAGGTACCTGCAGATGAGGTGCATAATGTTGTGCCCTCGTATTTGTCATGCTAGGTACTTCAATCGACTTCGGTACTTTTAGTACTAACACTGGCTGAAATAGCATTGTACATAGCCGCCGCGAATGGCGAGTCAAGTCAACTTGAATTGGAAAAAATTTAACTCGTCACATCCCTAAGTAATGTCAAACTGTCCACCAGAATTATCATCTGGCCCTGGAGAATGTTCCAAGAATATTCTTACCTAACAGGGTGAACCGTCGACCAGTAAAGTCGGTGCTGGTGAACTTGAACGGCAGACAGGCGGGACCCACGCGGTCGCTGAACACGATGTCTTTCGCCAGCCGCAAGATTGCGATATCGTAGTCGTTGTTAGAACTGAAAAAACAAGTTTTTTTAAGGTTCCGTGCCTCAAAATAAAAAAACCGGCCAAGAGCATGTCGGGCCATGCTCAGTGTAGGGTTCCGCAGTTTACTGTCCGTCACAATAGGCAACCTTAAAAAGTGTTTTAATAGTTACCATGCTCAATATGCTTATAATAATTAACAATTCGATGATACTTTCGATCACACCCGTCCCGACCCCATCAACTCCGGAAACACAGTGCCATCTCTCGGGCAATTCGATTACTAATTTACACAAACTAGACGGGTTATGTATGTTGGGTTTTCGGGTCGTAACTTTTGATCGCGTGAATCGATTTGAATATTTTTTTTCTTATTAGAAGGAAGATACGTGCGGGATGATAAATGAAGTACTCAAGATAAAAGTGTTTGCATATACAGTTAAATTACAAACTTAATTCCGAAATTATTTTGTACAATTTTTCAAAAACTATTCAACCAATCAAGTTCAAAATAATTTTCCAAGAAAGTTCTTATTAAGTACTACTTTTGTAATTATTTTTTTTCATATTTTTTTAAGTTATAGTTCAAAAGTTAGAGGGGGGGACACATTTTTTTAAACTTCTGGAGCGATTATTTCCGAAAATATTAACTTTATCAAAAACTGGTCTTAGTAAACCCTCATTATTTTACAAATACCTATCCAATGATATGCCACACTCTATGGTTAAAACGAAAAAAAAATCACCCCCCACTTTACGTGTATGGGAGGTACTCTATAAAATAAATTATAACCACTTTTTATTTAACCACTTTGTTGGCGTGACCAATATACATATTCGTACAAAATTACAGCTTTCTAGTACTTACAGTCACTGAGATTATCCGCGGACGGACGGACGGACGGACGGACAGACAGACAGACAGAGCGAAACTATAAGGGTTCCTAGTTGACTACGGAACCCTAAAAACGGAACACTCATTCGATGACTTTGTTGTCCGTCCATCTGTCTGCCAAGACCTACGATAACAAGTTGAACTCAATACCATATACTGAAGTCTGCGGTTCCCTAAAACAGTAAAACACTAAACTTCTATGTCCACAGAATCAAAAGATACGGCCGTTACCCATTTCCCAAACATTTTCATAGGGTAACAAAATCTATATGTACTTATCGTTAATCTAGAATCACGAAATTCGGCAAGAAGGAAGACCTTGTAGCACAAATGTAGGGAAAAATCCGAAAATCGTGACATTGTCGTGCACTGAGAGTTCCGTACCACCAGTATCGTGTGGGGCATGGAACCCTCAGTCCGCGAGTCCGACTAGCACTTGCCCAGTGTTTTTAAAATCTTGAATAGATATATATATATATACCTACTATAGTAAAATCCGATTAGTACGACTCCGCATAAAACAAACGACCGGTTTTAACGACGTAGATATGTATAGGCAGATGGTTGGTTTTTATACAAGCCACTATGAAAAAGCATCCGTATAGTACGACTGCCTATTTCGACGGACCGCTTTTAACGACGGGATTTCACACGAAACTGTTCGGTACAACGATGGCGGTGCATTGTAACCAAACAGTACATACCTACATAGGTACAAAGGTAGAACCCTTGTTCGAAGCGAATGTTCTAAAACTTAAGCGCGTAAGGGTTTCATCTCGTGTAAAAAAATCTCCGCAATTTACAGTGGCAAGTGGCAATGTAGCCGGCAAGTACGAGTAAGTAGGTCTATGGTTCAACAATTTCTTTCGCTAAAGAGCAAAATATTCTTAATTTCATTGAACCATTATGAATGGTAATGCCTGTGTGACTATTAAAATGGATAGGTATTTAGTTAAACAACTTTAAAATTTACAGTTTGTTTAGTACGACTTCCGGTTAGAACGACGTGATATCGTTGGTCCCTTCGACGTCGTTATAACCGGATTCTACTGTATATAATCTAAACACGTGGTTTTCAGAAACTTACGAGCTGTATTGAGGGTGAACTATCAGGCTTTCAACATTGAAACCTTGTGTTGCCGGAGAATCACCTGTAAATTCAAAATAAGTAAGTACCTATATTCACTGCATATACTACTTTACCTCTACTTAAGTATTACCGACGACATAGAATTTAACATCATTATTTTTCAAGAAAACTGATTCAAATGATGACTCTTGTCCATTGTGATTTCCAAACGTAAACTCACAAGGTCACGATGAAACGTAATCACGGTTCCTTCTTTCCATTAGGTGTCTTCGTCACTTGCATTGCGAATTTGCGACCACGTATTAAACTAAACGTATTAAAATAAAAGTAGTACAATACTCGTCGTTATTCGTGCTAAGTCGGCACTGCTCGGCTGCCGACGTGTGACCAAGTGCAAGGCATGATTGAGAGAAATTAAGTGATCGATGTGCTCACTAAATCACCGTGATTCAAGTGATCACCGTGATTCAAGTGACCGCCGTGATCGTGATAAAATCACTTTGATATTTCACTGTGACTTTTTAGGAACTGGAACATCAGTCACGGCAATAGAAATTAAATACTTTTCCCCATCTCTAAAACTCACCGATGGTGCCCCCGCTCCGGATGAGTCCCTGGTCTAAACCCACCTGTAGTTATATCATGCTCGCCTACCACGACGGCCAGGCTGCTAGCGGCCCTGCCCGCCACGCAGTGGGCAGCGGTCACCACGTGCCGCTGGGACACTATGGTGCCCCCGCACCGGATGAGTCCCTGGTCTAAACCCACCTGTAGTTATATCATGCTCGCCTACCACGACGGCCAGGCTGCTAGCGGCCCTGCCCGCCACGCAGTGGGCAGCGGTCACCACGTGCCGCTGGGACACGATGGTGCCCCCGCACCGGATGAGTCCCTGGTCTAAGTAAACCCACCTGTAGTTATATCATGCTCGCCTACCACGACGGCCAGGCTGCTAGCGGCCCTGCCCGCCACGCAGTGGGCAGCGGTCACCACGTGCCGCTGGGACACGATGGTACCCCCGCACCGGATGAGTCCCTGGTCTAAGTAAACCCACCTGTAGTTATATCATGCTCGCCTACCACGACGGCCAGGCTGCTAGCGGCCCTGCCCGCCACGCAGTGGGCAGCGGTCACCACGTGCCGCTGGGACACGATGGTGCCCCCGCACCGGATGAGTCCCTGGTCTAAGTAAACCCACCTGTAGTTATATCATGCTCGCCTACCACGACGGCCAGGCTGCTAGCGGCCCTGCCCGCCACGCAGTGGGCAGCGGTCACCACGTGCCGCTGGGACACTATGGTGCCCCCGCACCGGATGAGTCCCTGGTCTAAGTAAATGACGCCTGCCATCATTGGGTACTCGTTGATGCCCGTCTCTTGACCGCCAACGATGCGGTTCTGAAAGGAACACCGTTTATTGGTACAATCGTCGATACGGGCGTAGAGCATCCAGCGCCCTCATTAGGGGAATTGTGTCTCCTTGTTAAACCTTTACATTTCTCTGTAATCCATCCAGTTGAAGAATTAATAGGACTACAAAGATGATACCCCGGATAATAGAGAGATGGAAAGGTTTATTAGTTTATTGGTTTGAAACGGCATAAGGTCTAACAATGGTAAGTTAAGAATATTGCTATTTGTGGTAGTAACAGGAAGTCTGCTGTAAATATTGACTGGATCATTTGCTTTAAAGCCTATTATTATTTATTTTTTTAGGTATTAGGCTATGCCAGGCTTAAATCGATTGTCTTTTGTCTTGTCTTTGACTACTTTGAAATTCTTAACGGGTTGCCCCACAACCTGTGGCCGCTACCGTACGCTAGGTTGCCTACGATTAGATTATTGACCGAGTGAGCCAAGCGTCTCCGTTTCAGCTTGGGCAAAAATGCTTTCGTGTGTCTGTCCATTTGTTCTCCTCTACAGGTCGCATTTATCAACCAATTCTTGTGTAATTTCGTTAGGTTTGGCTTCTGTTTGTAACGACAAAGACAATAGATTCGATTTTGCGTAGAGAATTCCTGGTGTACGGTCAGCTTCATAAATATATATGCATCTGTATTCAATTTTGACCCTTTTTCCCCTGTAATAAGTTCCAAATGGTATAGATATTTACAGACGTGACTGTCGTATAGGTACAAATAAACACCTACCGTCTTCTTATAGCCACAGCTACATGTTGGAGCGGGCGTGGCAGCCTCTGCTTTCAGTTGACAGTAGAATCTTCCTCCTGGCGTCCCAGATGCTGTGATTAACCCTGAAAAATATAATTCTTATTATTAAACCTCCCTATATTATTAAACCCATGACACAACTAGTGACTCAGTGGGTACTTACACAGCGTAGGGATATATTATATATTATATACCTTTGCGTCAATACCAGTAGGTATTGACGCAAAGGTCGTAAGCCTCTATGGCGCTTATTACGACGACTACGACTTAATTCCTGTCATTTTGGAAACGTCCAAATACTAAATCGACCAAAAATGTAATCAACGAACTTGTTTACAAAATTTCACAAGAATTGGTTGATAAATACGACCTGTAGAGGAGAACAAATGGACACACACATGAAAGCATTTTTGCCCAAGCTGAAACGGAGACAATTCGCTCGCTTTGCTCACTCGGTCACCAAAAGTATGGTAATTTTAGTCATATACAATAAAGAACTGGATACCCAATCAGCCGGTCCATGGAGCACCGGGCACTAATAATAACTCCCACGGCCGATTCGGCGACAGTGACTACTGTCAACTCCGTTGGTGTCTTTGGTGTGCTCGAATGTGGCTGATATCAATCTTATTGGTAAACGAACGCGAACATTGAGACCATACAAGCACACCATCAACGTAATTGTAAAATATTGCCGCAGGTGGTCGGGACTTCAACTCGTCACGTTTGCTGTCGAGCTCTAAGCGCCGCCGAGACTCAAAGTCTTTTACGTTGGTATTTATTGCAGTCCGCCATTCCGTCCGTACGGCAGCCTGTCTCTCCCATTGTGAAGGCTCTAATCATGGTAAGATGTAGTGTTTCTGCTCACCAATGCTGATCCGCTGGCCGGTGGACAGGGCGGAGGTGGTGCCGCGGCCGCAGTACACGTCGGCGCCGTTGAGCTGCGGGTCCCCGCTTCGCGAGATCAGCAGCCGGTCCATGGAGCACCCCGAACTCTGTGTAGAAGATATAACATCTACTGCAGAGGCCGTGAAGTAAGGGATTGCAGGACGAGTTTGTGGTAGACAAGACCGGATTAAACAAGTCCTGCAATCTCTCTTCCGGGCTAGGCTTGTATAGTGCTTTTCTCAAACATTGTGAGGAAATATTAAAATTAAAATAACTACTAGGTAATAAAGGTAATTTTTCCTTTGTCAGTTTAGTGTTAGTACGCAAATTAAAAAAGTTATAGCAGCGGACAATAATGTTTCGTTCATACTTACGCCATACATTACTTCACGGCCTCCGGTCAAGAAGTAAATGGGGGGAGGAGCCATAAACAAGAAGCTTCATGTCTTCATTTCGTGACATAAATGCATACATTTCCGATCGTGTTTGAGATTATTATTATTTCTTATACTCGTATGAAGGACTTTGATGTAGGTACATACTTATAAGGTTCTAAATACAGCATATAATCATACATTTGGGATAGTGAAGTATGTGACCTACCGCGGGTAGGCTGATCTCTGGGCAGTCCAGTCGGCAGCGGTAGCCAGACGGGCAGATGCCGATCCACCGGCATTGCCGCGCGCCACTGTAGTTGCTGGGGTAGCCAGGACTGTACAGATAGTAAGTCTGGCCAATCTGGGCCTAAAAAAATGTTTAATAAGTATAAAAGTAGGTAAGTGTAGTCCAGCGGTAAGGTCCTGCCGGCCCGTACCAATTTTTCGGAACTTATTGAACGTAATATTTACCAATCGGTTTTTGGTGAAGGCAAACATTACGAGGAAACCAGACTAATCCCAATAAAGGATGACTCACACCAGGGCGGGACGGAAAGGGGCGGGACGGGACGATCTGTCAATGTATCGTCCCATCCCGCCCCGTCCCGTCCCGTTCTAGTGTGAGTCATCCCTTATTGGGATAAGTCGGGTTTCCTCGTTTTCCATTAGGCTAAGTTTACCCTCTAGGTTGGAAGGTCTGATGGCAGTCGCTTTCGTAAAACTAGTGCCTACGTCAAATTTTGGGATTAGTTGCCAAAGCGGACCCCAGGCTCTCTGAGCCGTGGCATAAACCGATAAAACGGTAGGAAGAAGAAGATTTACAAAAGTAGGTACATATTTATTACAACATCGATAATTAAATAAACAGGTCCCACAAATCGCGATAGTATTTAGTTTTATCGCAATTACCCTAGTTGTGGAAAAAAATAAGGACACCGTCTGTTGAATTAATATTTGTGATAAGCAAATCTGTCTATCAAATGTTCATATATACATAATAATAGGTCTAATCGTAGTAAATGTTTTTATCCAGGGAATATACGGTTCTGACAGAAATTAAATTATAATAGCCTAATTTTCTCAAATTAGGTTCGATGGGATATTTGTTGATAACATTTGCGAAAATCCTACAAACTGTGCTTCTGGAAGTAGGTAAATAGTAAAACGATTAAACTTAACTAGGTCGATTTTTTAAATTTACGAATCATCGAACCAGCGACCTCCCCAGCGAGCGAAAGCAGGAGGTCGCTGGTTCGATCCTAGCCCTGCTCACCGGGGGCCTTGGTCACTTTTCTGTAGTATATGACATCTCTTTCAATTTATAATCTTAAATAGTACTACTATCACATCTGAATGCGTATGCCACTCTAGAGCATTTTACAGATGAATATAATGTATTATCAACTTACGTTTTGCGTATAATCGCAGTTGGCATCTTGACCCACAGCGAACCGCAGCATAAGGACCAATAGCGTGACTCCGGGAACTGCCATTTCTGAACACATTGTCGAGAAATAGTGAATATTACTATACATAGGTTAGATTACCTAGACAGGCTACATAAGACATCATCCCTTTCCATTGGCCACCAGTCCCACCTAAAGTGCAGTATCTTTCATTAAACATCCTTATTTAAATATAACTATCTTATGAATACCGAAAACTTTACAAAAAAACCAAACTACAATATAAAACAACTACCTATACACTTATACAACATGTAACTTGGTAAGACAAATTCTGACAAATAAAATACACACAAGCACATTTACGAAACGAAATTTTAGACATTGCTTGAGAAATGCAGATAAAATCAAACTCTTCAAACACAGAACCGGGTACGGTAAAAGAAACATCATGTTCGAGCGAGCACAGCTGTACAATAACTTACCTACCTAGTGAAGTGAAAGAGTGTAAATAATTAAAAATGTTTAAAACCAAATTAAACAATACCTACATTAGTGATTCTATTATTATTCTTCTATTATTTATTCTGTGCTTATATTTTAAATGTTATCGACAAGCTGGATGTGTACATACTCTTTTGAAAGCTGTTTTTTTTAAGCCCATTGAAAGTGAACTTTTGTTATTTTATGAGAAGAAAATTACATTCCGTAAAACCACCCAACTATATGGTTCTCAAAAGTTAAGTACGAGTAACTCTAACTTAACCAACAAAAAATTACATTCAATATACTACTCTGGTTACAGAGTGGAGGACACAGTTCACGAAAGAAATCATATCAAATGTTTATGTATATCGTGTAAAACCGTTAAAATTAGTTTTTTTGTGGTCTTTCTGTTTCACTATTTTCTTTTGATAGAACCACATATTGTACGTAAATATTTATACAACTTTTGTAATTTGTTTTGAAAAAATAAGTCCCGCCGTGTTTCTTGCCGGTAATAATTTTCTCGGGCTGTGGTGTAGGGTTAGAACTTAGAAGTTTAGAACCGGTAGTAGTTTTTTTGACGTTCATAAGCGCATTGTAATATTTGTAATATGCCCAAATTGAAAAAAAAAAGTTACTATTAGGTATAAATCATGTGAGGTATCATTTGAAAGAGAATGATTTGCACATATTCTTATACATTTTTTTACAGTAACAAAAATATTTATGAAGAAAACTGTAAACACCAATATGGTATTGATGTTTAATTACGTTGGACCAAAAATTCATTCATGCCCCATGAGCCCATATAAATATACACTTGAAAAACATTTCTTCAGCAGTATACCCGTATACTGTACGCTTTGTATGGCATTTAGCACGAGTGACCGGCGTGGCAAAGAAAATTAAGTCCTATCACAAACGCCTGAAATTCTTTAAATTATCGTCACTATCCCAGCGCCAAAATAGTCTAGACCTGTCATTTTTATACAAATTATTAAGAAATCAAATGGACTGTCCCCAATTATAGGAAAAAATCAACTTCAAAGCTCCTAATAGATATCCCCGCACCTCAATATTACCTCTTTATCCCACTTTTCGTAAAACTGTGCTCGGAAAAAATTCCCCTATTCCACGTCTGAGTAGATTACTGAATGAAAAATTTAGTAATGTAGATATTTACTTTGACTCTTTAATTAGATTCCAGACTAACACCCAGGGCTGAGTCGCCCTTTGCAATTTGTGTTAAGTAACCTGAATTTTCAGATTCCTATTTTCTTTCGTTAATATATTACTTTAAGTTTACACATGTGGTGTTTGCCTATAATTAGCTGTGCAATAAATTTAAGACTTTCTAAACTGTATGTAACCATGTATAATTGTAACCGCTGTTGGCAGACCTAATAAATAAAATAAAAATAAAATAAAAAAATATACCGTGGTAGCGCATAAATCTGCAATATGTGTTAAATTATAAACATATAAATACATTAGTTAGAGTTATACCTATTCCATTCAGCTTTTGTTCTCCTCTAAGAACATAAACAGCATAAACTTCATCTCATGCTCCAAATGGTCTATTAGATACACACACTGTACTCGAATATATTATAAATGTATAAGAAAAAATTGCATTTATAAACTGAAGTGTTAACACAGCCCTCTTTAGTGTGACAACCTGACCGCGGCGCCCTACGATTTCCAATCTCTTTTTGTTAAGAGAAGACTACATGAAAGAAACGAGTTCTGTAAGAACGGGCATTTTCGCGAAAGAGATCGATTCAAATTTTTTTTCGAAAATAATTTTATTAAACACTATTTACTTCATTATTTCTGAAATAATACTTCTAAGAGAGTTGTGCCTTGAGACTTGAATCTACATCATACAAATATTTCGTGAGATTTGACTGAAACTACTTTTTCCCTGTTTGCCTTTTCCCTTAAAGGAGCATTAAGGCTTCATCAGACCGCCGCGTGGCGTGAGCGGGGCGCGTCCCGCGCTTGAACGCTGCGCGGCACTGGAGCCACGCTCATATCGCGCCCCGCTTCCAACGAGCGCCCGGCGCTCTCAGCGCGGGCATAGCGTAGGGATGTATTCTATACAGTGATCTTTATCCCTATCGTATCACTGAAGATATTCAAGATGGCGCTCGTTTCTCGCAATTTTGAACTTAGATTCGTTATAAAGAACATCTCGGATCCTCATTATCGATTTTTATCACGATTGGATCAAAACTAAACAAATTGAAGATTCACGCCCTTTTCTAACATAAACAGTAAGTATACATATGTTTAAACCGGTTCCCACGTTTCCTCTTGTGATACCCCGGGTCAAATCAAAAGTTAATTAAATAGCAGTCGCATCGTTTTTGACAACCCTGAGCTTCATCGCGACCACCGAGCCGAGCCGCTGGCCGTGTATGAAGTTACCTCACTTTATAGAATACATCCCTACGCTGTGGCGCGGGTAGCGAGCGGGCTACGCGGGTGGCGGCCTGCTCGCGCGACGCGCGCTTGACCCCGCGCGTGATGAAGGCGGGGCGCGAGCGCGATGAAAGCAGGCCGCGCGCCGCTCCGCTCGCGCCCCACTCAGCTGCGAGGCAGTCTGACGAAGCCTTTAATGTTTTCCTACCTAGGAGTAAAAAAGCGTCCCAAATTGTATTTTTCCAATCCGTTACCATTTTTCAAACACTTTGTACGACGGTAACAAACAGGAGAGTACGTGCCAAAAACATGTAAAAAAAATTGGGACATTTTTTTATCCTACATTTGTTCTCCTCGTGAAAATACCCGTACAAATAACTATTGACCTGTATCTTGAATTCTTGATAAATCACTGTCGTTTACGAACGTTTGAATAATGCCATAAAAATAATTTTAGAGGAAAAAATCTTCAATTGGCCTTAAATATCCACATCACGTGCAACTTTGAAAATTGTGGAGCTTTCTTAATGTAGTATGGATTCCATCATTAAATCTGAAGTAAAACTATCTTCTATCGAGGTACCTCCTCGCGAACAAAATAAGAATTCCTCAAATTGGATGATACAGCTGCAAATTATCGAGCAGTTCCACTATACCATCCCTGATCTTCAATATCAGGTCTATAGATTCCAGCAAAATTATGGCCTCAGTAAGAAAACACCCAAGCTACTTATGAAAACCCTCCAATCACAATGCTTCTCTAAATTCCTCAAGAATTCCATTATAACAATACAAAAAAGACGAATGTCAGAAATCGAAAAGTTTACATTACCTAACTAGTGCGGTAAAACAAAGAAAGGCCGAGATCGCAGATGTTTGCGACCCGAGCTGCAAGCGAGGGACGTAAATATGCGATCAAGGGCTTTATTTATTACCTCACGTGTTAGGTACATCATTTTATGCCTACACTTGGGCAGAAATCGGCTTTTTCCGTACGCGCAGCGTGCGGAAAAAGGCACTTTAAAAAGGTTTCTTAAGAAAACACCCAAATCACCATGCATGTGCCTTTCAAATTTGAGGAGTTTCCTCAATCCCATTATAAGAAATGGATTTTGAAAAAAAATGGGACCAACCCGAATCCAATAAGTTAAAAAAATATCGGTTCAGTAATGACGGAATTCCGAGGTACTTAATAATTTTTTTTAAATCACACCTATTGAAATTTTGAAATCGGTTTAAACACTGCACTTATGTACCTAATAGGTAATCAAATTGCTTAGCTGTTTATACCGATCATATATTAGGTATTATGGTATGTACTTTCTACAAAAAAAAATGCGTTGTCAACAAAACTTACTCTCCATGATCCCACCACACAGATACTGTTAACAGTTCAACTGAATTTTAGCATTTTATATATTAACTGGCGGAAAGTTTATGCATTAGTATTTACTTTACTCAACGTATCAACTGAATAACACCTCACACCTGTACAAACTTAATTGCTAATAATTAGCCATTTTCTATAGGACTGCAAGCGTATTTAGGTTTCTCGAAAATAGGTTCAAAGATATATTGGAAGTAGTACCTAATCATTAAATTTGTTTTCGCATTGGTTTAAAACACGTAATACTTAACTTTATTATTACTGGTAGCGAAACTAGCCGCGTAATGTCGTATCTAATAGGATATAACTAACGTAAAATAAGTCATAATTATTGACAATGCGGTTTGTTTTTTATAAACGAGCAATAAGTACTAAAGGGCACGTTTATGTATACAAATCGGCCAAATGCGAGTCGGACTTGCCCACCGAGGGTTCCACACAAAGGATGCTGGACCATTTATGACCTTAGGTACCGACTTAAAAATACTGGTGGCTCGGAACTCTCAGTGTGGGGCAATTATACGGCTTTCGGATTTTTCCTGTACTTGTGCTACAAACTCTTGCTTTTTACTAAATTTCGTGATTCTAGGTCAACGGAAAATACCCGATACAAATTGATTCCCATTGCAAATGTATGGGAAATGTCACATAAACGGCCGTATCTTTTGATTGCGTTGACGTTGGTTTGATCTTTCCACAGCTTCAAGGGACCGCAGACTTGTGTATGTATTAAGTTCAACTTGCTACCTCTACGCGTTCCCGAGATAAAGGGTCTTGACAGACAGACGGACGGACAACATAGTGATCCTATCCGTTTTTCCTTTTGAGATACGGAACCCTAAAAATTCATTGAATAGGTATCTATCTTTGTTTAGGTACTGGTTTGAAAACACTTGCTGACTCAAGGTCTTTGACTTAAGCTAATGTCTCCGTAAAGCCTTTTATAAAGAACCAGATACCATATACTTTACAATTAATAATTTTTACAATAGAACAGCATTGCTGAGCATTGCGAGAGATTTTAACAGTGTATTCCTGAGGCTAAAAGAAACAAAAAATGTCATATGATTTTTGGTCATCTCGACCAAAAAAAACTAGTTAATTTATTTTTTATTTTTTTATATGCTTTGATATTCTAAATTTCCATTAGTAAAAGCCCACTTAAAATACAAAAAAAAAGTTTTTTTGGTAGAGCCGCAAAGACATCACAGTGTCACTTTAAAGTCTGTCAAAAATCATGTCTAGACTAGACCACATAGTAGCATTATCATATTCCGAACTGGCGGTAAAATTGTTTAAATAAAAATTGCAATCATCCCAGAAACTAGCCCTAATCCAATGCACTTAATATGACATTTTTTATTTATTTTAGCCTCAGGAATACGCTGACAAAATCTCTCGCAATGCTCACGGGCACCGAGTATATGTATTACCAACCTATCCTCAAATTTTCTGAAAACTGGAGTCTATTTTACGTCAGCCTATTTAAGACTTACCTAAATGTTTGACTGAATTTCCCTATTTAAATTTCCTTATGTATAAGCACTGGAAATTGAACGACAAGGTGTCACTTGTTTTCTGCACCAATAGTTTAACGACGTGTCCACGACTGAAGGCATATACTCCTAGACGCGATTAATTGTTTCCAACTAATTAACACATCAACTGATAACGGACCAAGCAGAGCGGCACTAATCGTCACTATAAAGCCTTTGATAACAAAGACATTTTCCGTTCTAAACACCAGGAATAGAAGATAATCGACAGAGATGTCTTAATTTTATTTGGGCTATTGGAAAACTGTTTACATTGTCATATTGTTACAAACATATGGCTGTAAAACATCATAGATAAGATAATACATATCGCTCACTGACTGAATTTTAGGGTTCCGTAGCGAGAATGGCAAAAACGGAGGATTTTTATTTTGTTGTCGTTTTGATTTTTGCTTCCGACTTGAATGAAATTTAGCAGGTAGGAAGAGTTCCTTATTCTATTCAAGATAGATCCAATTCGTAAGGGATTTTTGGAACTCAGTGGGAAATTTAGTACAAAATTTTTGGCGCACATTGGGATTTCGTATCTATCTAGCGTAGAATAAGTATATGTATATATGTAGGTATATGTATTTTATTTATACCCTTATATATATATATATATATATATATATATATTATAATATGTTAATTTTTTTCTTTTTTTTTTGTTAGACATAATACAATTATTTATTTATTATATGTTTAAAATCATTATTTATAATGTAACAAAAAGCGATAATTAACTAGTAATCCGCAACGCAGGTTTCGTCAGGCATGGCTACAGAAGACAATCAGCAACAGGCTTCGTCTCATACAAAACAATGATGAAATCCGCAACAGGCTTTGTCATTCTTATTCACTAATTAGAGTCAGTTACAAGAACCGCCCCGAATCGTACCCGGCCCAAATGTGCCCATCACACTGGCAGCGTTACCGCGCTGAATGGCCAGTGACATCTGTTGCACCAGGTACGATCCGGAACGAGGGTCACCTCCCCTATCCCTTAGTCGGCGACCCAAATCCCTCACAAATTCCTTGGCCTCCAAAGCCCAAGGTCCAGCAGTCTCCACTGCAACGGGCACAAAATCGTACATTGGTTCCAAGGCAGAGTACTTGGCATGCTTCAATTTGGCCGCAAACTCTGCGGCTGACCCCGCGGACCTAATGGTAAGATTCAAGTGGGAAGTTGCAAACGTGCTAACGCACGTTGCATCCCACAAGAGGCACCGACCCTTCTGCCATGGGACATGGGACCAATGTCAGACCATCAGGTCTCTTATTAACATATGTTAATATGTATATATTACTTAGGTATTTAGAATTAGATCCAATGTACATAATACTAAAGTTTTTTTTTCTCTTGTTTCATAATAACTTCCCGCACTTCTATAAATTTTGATCTCTGTTTGGCCCAAAGGTCAACTGGTAGAGAATGCCTTCTGGCATTAAGTTCGCCTTTTGTACATTATTTACTGTGCAATAAAGTTTTTTTTTTAATAAAAAAATAAATAAGGAACTCTACCTACCCACCAAATTTCATACAAATCTGACGCGAAAAAAAAAACGACAATAAAAAAAAAGTATGCCCATATGGTAATACTAATGATAGTAATGAACTAATGATATTACAACCAGAGGTGTATTTTGTGTGCCGCTACTTAGTTTTACATATTAATTGCGAAAAAGTTTCAGGCACCCCATACATGTAAATAAATGTAATTTTTTTCCACATATGTACTTGTGGTAAACTACTACTACTAATATTATAAATGGGAAAGTGTGTGTGTCTGTTGTGTGTGTGACGAATTAACGTGATTTTTAAGTGGAGATAGTTGAAGGGATGGAGAGTGGCATAGGCTATTTTTTGACTCTTTCTAAAGCGAGCGAAGACGCGGGCAAAAGCTAGTTGAAAATAAAGTCAAATTAATTTAATTTATTTTTTTCCGAAATAATAGGTCTGAAAGTCTGAAAAGGTATGCCCCCCCCCTAACTGTTGAACGGGAGGTCCAAAAAATAAAATATTTTGAACATACGTACATCAAGCCGTTTTTGAGTTTTTGCCAAAAAACTATTTATTACAAAAGGACGTAAGCCTTGATATTATGGACGCAGAGACTTCCGTATTTTTGATTGCACATTTTATTCATCGTATGACGGTACGGAACCCACAACTATGCGTGGTCCGACACGCCCTTGCCGATTTTAATAATTTTAATCGCTTTTCGGTGAAGGTAAACATCATGAGGAAACTGAACTAATCCCAATAAGGCCTAGTTTACCCTCTGGGTTGAAAGGTCAGGGCAGTCGCTTTAGTGAAACTAGTGCCTACGCCAAATTTTGGGATTAGGTGCCAAAGCAGACCACAGGCTACCTACAAGAGCCGTGACATAAGCCGAGAAAACGCTAGAAAGAAGAAATACGCTGGAAAACTCCTTCGGCATTCGGGCAAAAACAATCATCAAAACACAATGAGGATTACCGCGAGTCGATTTTCCGCTAGGGGCGCTAGTGGGACGTGGGTCCTACGGGAACACTTCAAACGTCACTTTGACATTTCTCTCAAACTGACACAGGACCCACGCATGAGTGGCGCCGCCTGGTGAGCGACAATACAGTAGCTCCCTTTGGGATTCACGCGAGTAAATTCGCCGTTAGGGACGCTAGTAGTACGTGGGTTTGCTGGACAATGGGCTGCAATTTCGCGTTTGAAATATTACTAAATGTTTGAAACTCACCAAACACATTTGAAAATGTCGTTAAGAAACTATTCATTCAAAATTTTCACTTCTTCAGAGTAGATTCAAGTTCCCCTTTCGCTTCACAAGTATTTCTTCTATGTGTAAATGCTTGCCGATTGCTCATAGCTTATACGTAGGAGCTATCACATAACTTTTTACGATCACCGACACTTACGAAGTTACATTGTACTTCAAAAGAACTTTCTTAATCACTCCGTTTTTGACTTACATTGAAAAATTAAAAAAAATATTTAAAGTTGCATATGTAAAGCAGTGTATGAAACACGAGCGTAAAGATGAATTCCCACGCGTCTCAGCTTATACACTCGCTCGCTTCGTTCGCCGCTTATCGTTAATCACCTATATTTCCGCACTTGTTGCATAAATAGCTTATTAACACTATTAAGCAAATATTTAACACAAAATCAGCTAACTAAAAATTGAAGCAATCGCTTAAAAATGCAACAACAAAATGCCAACTGTAACCTTTCTCAAAGAAGCAGACAAGGTAAATAAGTTCTGCAATCGTGAATCTCTACTTTCCCAATACCAATTGAATACCCTATGTGTATAACATAAGGCTTAGTTTTCAGTAACAGCGACGTAAGAGGTTTCCAAAGTTGGGATAATTTCAGCGACACATGCTGGTGCAAGGGGAGGACGTCACGAATATATCATCCTTTGATAAACTACCAGCATGTAGTATGACGTCACAATGTCATATGTCGCGGCTTTAGCTGATTACATTTTGTTTATAGTCATCTATCTATCATATATAAGGTAAAAATCTGTATTTTAAACTTTCGTGAGTCATACTGATTGCACATTGCACGTAGAACCGATGGCCGTTGGGGCGGAAAGGTTCTTGAGTGGCGACCGCGTACTGGAATGCGCAGCGTGGGTAGGCCACAAGGTGGACTGATGACCTGGTGAAGGTGGACTGATGACCTGGTGAAGGTGTGATGACCTGGTGAAGGTCGCAGGAGTCCGCTGGATGCGGGTGGCGCAGGACCGGTCATTGTGGAAATCTTTGGGGGAGGCCTATGTCCAGCAGTGGACGTCTTTCGGCTGAAATGGTGATGATGCGTCATACTGATATTAAATTGCATCGGTGGTCAGTGATGCCCGAGCCGCGAAGGTAACAACACTACTCTGTATGTCCGACGATGACTGCCTGATGCAGACGAAAAATGTCACGCCTATTGTGATAAAAATACGTGATTGTTAACCGTTGCAATCTAATAAAAATCTGTACAGTGAAGATATTTGAAAATAAAATGAGTTAGGAGCTCTTAAGAATTGATAACAGAACACATTTCTATGATTTTTAGAATTGTTTGTCTGATTGTCTGTCTGCCTGTTTGTTTTTTTAAGCATCACGTGGAAACGGCTGAATGGATTTAGATCTCCTGTCAGATTACATGCTAAAAAATATTATCTGCGGACGAGGTCGCGGGCATCAGCTAGTAAGAATATATAATGTTGTAGCATTTATTGGAGATTTGAATGTACCTGTTTTAGGTAAGTAAAGCTAAAATTAGTAAAATTAGGCCTGCCCCGTGACGTCTTACATCGCGATTCAGTCTAGAACTTAAAGTGGGTAGCTGCCATACAACTGAGCACAGTTAACCCATTCATTGCCGACGCCTCATATTTTTAATCATCACGCAGTGCCGCCGCCTTCTACGCGACGACGCGAATTCGCGTCCACGGCATCACGTTAACATTTCAACGGACGCGAATTCGCGTCCGCGGCATTAGGTTATATATCACACTTGAAGGACGCGAATTCGCGTCTGCGGCATTAGGTTATTTCACACTTGAAGGACGCTAATTCGCGTTTTCGGCATCGTAAGTGATGTTTTTGCGTCTAAAAACAGTTTTTGTCGAAAACGTATTCAGTATAGACGTGACAGCCGTAATAATTAATAATTTTCATACATTTATTGCTACTTCCACTGAGTTACGGACGTGAAAGTCTATGGAAAAATCGTAACTAAGTGGAAAAAAGATGAGAGGACTTTTTTTTCTTATTGGGATCGAAAGAGCTCGCAATTCTGTATAAAATTCTCATTCAAGTTTTCGAAATTGAAAAATAAAGTAAAATCGAAAAAAGCATCTAAAATGGCCCAATAATAGATAGAGATAGGTAATAGGTAAATATATTGTTAGTAATTATACACTTATTTTATTAGACTAATAAAATGACATGTTTTTGCAAATTAGTATCAATATTAAAAAAAACAGTGGTTCGCAACCTTTTGTTTATATATATATATATATTTATATATAGTTATTCATTTATAATACGTGCATATATTTTTAGGGTTCCGTAGCCAAATGGCAAAATACGGAACCCTTACAAATTCGTCATGTATGTCTGTCTGTCTGTCCGTCCGTATGTCACAGCCTTTTTATTCCTAAACTATAAGGCCTATACTGTTGAAATTTGGTAAGTAGGTGTATTCTGTGAACCGCATTAAGATTTTCATACAATCTCAATCCCTTGTAATGTAATATATAACACATGATTAAATTACTTACGATAATAGGTAAAAGACATTTATTTACCTATAAACATAATGGGACGGGAATCCGCCTCCGGTTCACCCGAAATGAAAATGTTGAGTATTACAAATGTGTCTGTTTTAATAACCGGTAACAGTATACCTACAATTTGTCTTAAAAATCACCTCGGGAAAAGCTTTTTTAAATAATTGTTTTTCTAGCAACATCGCGACTTCGTGTCTTCCGCACCCGAAACCAGAATTATAAACAATTTCATTAAATCCAGAAACCAGCAACAGTATAGGTAATATTATCCTTCATAAATAACATTTTGGTATCCGATTTTAAGTACAGTCGTTTTCTACAAAAAAAAAACAAATAACTCGAGGACGCGAAACCGCGTCCTCGGCATCACGTTTACGCATACACAGGACGCGAATTCGCGTCTTCGGCATCCGAGATAAGAATTATGAAAATTACAAATGCACTGAATCCAGAAACCAGCGACGGTATAATATTATCCTTCATAAATAAAATAACATTTTCGTATCAACTTTTAAGTACAGTTGATTTCTAGCAAAAAAACAAATAACTCGTGGACGCGAATTTGCGTCCTCGGCATCACGTTAACGCATACACAGGACGCGAATTCGCGTCTTCGGCATCCGAGATAAGAATTATGAAAATTACAAATGCACTGAATCCAGAAACCAGCGACGGTATAATATTATCCTTCATAAATAAAATAACATTTTCGTATCAGCTTTTAAGTACAGTTGATTTCTAGCAAAAAAAAAACAAATAACTCGTGGACGCGAATTTGCGTCCTCGGCATCACGTTTACGCATACACAGGACGCGAATTCGCGTCTTCGGCATTGAATGGGTTAAGAACCTAAACTAAATCGCGCTAAGACAGCATGGTAAGGCCCCTGCGCGTCCGAACGAAACTTGGATAAAATATGTTAACTCAAAGACACGCGTTTTATCAGAGAGTGATTGGGCACAACACAACGAATGTCGTCTCGCTCAAATCTGGAGCAGAGCCCATCTGGGGAAGTACCTCCACCTTACAGAAAACCGCAGTTTAATAACACTAGACCCTACTCATAGTGTTGTGTTTCTGTTGGTGAGTAAGGTCGCCAGAGCTCCAAGAGGATTCACTGTGTTGACATCTGGGGACCCACGGAGCAAAGCTTGCCCCCTTTAGCTGTCAACACAGCGAATCCTCCTTTTTTTTAAAGGGTCGGCAACATGCATGTAACACCCCGGGAGTTGCAGGCGTCCATAGGCTACGGTGACCGCTTACCATCAGGCGGGCCGTATTTTTCTTTGTCACCGTCGTAGTATTTTTTTTATCGGGTAATTTTTGACCTGGCGAATCGAACCCAAGAACCCCTACATATCAAATCCCATCAAAATCATTAGCGCTATAACAGACATCCCCGAAATATAGAGTAGAGGATAGGAATTGAGGATTAGAAAAAAAACTAGTTGGTTGATTTATCTATAATCCTATATTGCTCCAGCCTATAACATTATTTTTCCATCTTCAAGCGACATCAATCAATCCCTATATAAAAAGCTCTTTTCTAAATTTATAAATACATATTCTGATAAACTTTTAAACTACGCAATGTTGTCTAGCATATCTACATACAATAGTGACTAGGGTAAATTAATTGACTTACACTTTGGTTAATACCAAAATCAGATATATACAAATACAAAGTGGATATAAGAACCGTTGAACACAATAGATTGACGCGATTAAGAAAATAACACTACCTAGACGCTTTAGTGCTAAACACTACTTTCATAGTAAGCAATATTATAGTCCTTGAAATGATCGGTCCAAGTTATAGGAGAGCATCGCCCCCTACACTCTTATGTGGAGGGCGTTGCCCCCCTACAGTCCCTTGGACCTGGAGTACAGAGTTTTAACCATAACCTTATACACTCAGCGCACATACTACACAAACACCACATTATGAAACCTTTACAAAAATACCAGGTCAATATATGAGGTCACCACACATGTGCATGGTTTTACTTCAAAATTTCTACGATTAGGTGCATAGCCGACTACCAACCTACATTATTTTATACTACACAAATATTCCAGGTAGCCCTAAAAAACAAAATAATTCTTTTTTCTGAGAAATTTGGTATCGTTCGCAGAAGTGTCGGCTTATAAATAATAGTTAAGTAAGGGGTACATTGTTAGTGGTGAATTCTCAATATAACTTGAGACTCCACTTGCCGAATAAGAAGTACTAGCCGACTACCACCCTACCTTACATTATTTTATACTACAAAAATATTCCAGGTTCACCCCTAAAACAAAATAATTGTTTTTTTTTCTGAGAAATTTCGTATGGTTCGCAGACGTATGTATGCATGTACCTATACTTAACATACAGTGGTGAATTCTCAATATAACTTGAGACTCCATTTGCCAATTAAGAAGTACTTTCTTACGGTAGATGTTGCTAAGCGCCCCCTAAGGCACATACGACGTATATGGTGGAGAATTTTGGGGCCACGGGTGGTCTCAGTAGCTCAGTTGGAAGAGCGATGAGCTGGTATCTAAGATTCACGGGTTCGAGTCACACCCCATGTCAGGAATTTTTCCACTGTTCATTTCAATGCTGCAAATTCCATAGATACCGCTCGCGTTGCGTTCAGTTTTGTTAAGCCATGTTTACACGTTGCGATCGTGGCCAACAAAATGGGCTTGCCAGAAAATCAGCGCTGTCCTTCGGGATAGCATTATTCTGAGGCGAGTCCATTTCGTGGTAAAAATATTCTGTTTTTTCTTTGGTACTTAAATGTTTTCTTGTATTTCTGATTTTTACCATGAATAAATATGATTTGATTTGATTTGATTTCTTTCTGAGTTTTTTTTTTATATTCGCGAAAACAGATCATGAAATTGGTTACTAAATTAGTTTGGGACTACATCTGTGCGGTGACCGCAATTTGTCTAGTAACAGGCTAGCTTACTAAAAAAAATATTAAGTCCGTCTTTTAGATTATAAAAAAATATTGTACACGTATTCTTTCTTTTGTTCGACAAATCAAAAATGACGAAAATACAGTGCGTTCAAGTTTCGCATAACGTCACTATTAGGTACAATTCTTACCTAGTAGTGACGTCACAAGCCCCCACCCCGGAACTTTGTTGTTATATATCTTCGTCAATTTAAGTTAAATTGAAAAAGGAAAAAATACGTGTCTAGTCATTTTAGACAATCTAACTGACGGACTAATTAGAATGATAGTTTTTCAACCTAGTCGTCATCCCTATTGAGGTTGGCTTTCACTCAGCGTCAGCATCACATAATGTAGCGTCTCTCAGAGTCCAAATACACTTTCTTTCCATAAGAATATATTAAAAGATATGTACTGTTACTGACTACTAATATTGCCTTATTATTTCCCCTTCTTCCTCCGGTCCTCCTGGAAGTATCCGCCGGGACCGGGCACGAGTTTCACGCCGGAGCCGGCGCCGGCCCGTTCCGGCCGGTCGGACGCGGCCCGCTCCGGCGACGAGTCCGACACGATGCCCTGCAGCCGGTGCGCGTTGGTTTGACTTAGCCTGTTGATATGTCAACATTAGTGAAAATTAAACGACATTTTTTTAAATAATAATATTAGCTTGTAGTCATCTGCTACTTATCAGGAGTGTGGCAGGAGGTGTCATAACAGGATTCTGCTTGCAATTCTGCGTAGAAATCACGTAAAAATAATAATTCAAAAAGTAAAAGTTTCGGGTACAACAAAAAATAAAAACCGGCCTAGGGCGAGTCGGACTCGCGCACCAAGGGTTCCGTACCATTACCGGTAAAACGGCAAAAAAAATCACGTATATGGGAGCCCCTTACATATTAATTTTGTTTTCTATCTGGTATTTGATGTTATAGCGGCAACAGAAATACATAATCTGTGAAAATTTCAACTGTCTACCTATATGCATGGAAAAAGAGGAAACGGCAAAACATTTTCTAGTACTTAGGAACTTCAAAAACACTAAAGGAAACAATTAGCAATTTAAATAAAGTAGAAAAATAGTTATAAAACTAAAAAAACACGCTAGTTTCTTAGCTAGTCATGTATTGTCATCAGAACTCAGAGCCTGTGCAAAATTTCATCATAATCGGAGACCGGGAAGTCAAATTAAGATTCCAAGATTTTCTTACATACATAGTTAGTTACAGATGAAGCTAATAAAAGCGTGTTAAAAAGATGCTAAGTTTTGTGGAGGAGCTAGGGTGGTTAGAATAGGGCTACCTCGTTATCACGCGAAACAGGCACAATAGATGTCGAGTCGGAAAGTACCCAGCATAACTAACTAACTTACCCTAAAACGCCCAGGTAAGAGCACTCACCGGACCTCCTCCACGTCGGCCACCTTGTCGATGAGGCTCCGTATGATGCCCTCCTTGTGCTCCAGCACCAGGTTGGCCCGCTCCAGCTCCCGCCGGTACTCCAGCTGGGCGGAGGTCACCCGCCGCTCTTGTTCCACGATGCGACGCTCTAACTCCTGGAGGGAGGAGTGAGCACTCACCGGACCTCCTCCACGTCGGCCACCTTGTCGATGAGGCTCCGTATGATGCCCTCCTTGTGCTCCAGCACCAGGTTGGCCCGCTCCAGCTCCCGCCGGTACTCCAGCTGGGCGGAGGTCGCCCGCCGCTCTTGTTCCACGATGCGACGCTCTAACTCCTCGAGGGAGGAGTGAGCGCGGGACTTTACTTCCTACAACAGAGAAATAATAGTACATTGTGCATCGAGGGAAGTACAGGATTACTAACGAGAGTCTTAGAAGCCCGACGCAGCAGGCGGAGGGTTTTTAATGACTCAAGTGTATAATCCTCTTACCGACCGTGATGCATACAATGTTTTTCATCACACTTGTAAGGGATAAAACAAATTTTAGCGTTTAGTTTTCGAACTCACTAAGTCATGCTGCCAAATTGTACCGATATTCAAAAATAAACATGTTGAAATAATTGAAATATAATCTGTGAAAAATAGTAAAATATTAAATATAATGCAGATAAATATTCCGTTGAACTTTAATACACAGGAAAATTGATTTATGGCACACCTGGCCATAAAGTGCCTTTTTCCGCACGCTGCGCGTACGCAAAAAGACGATTTCTGCCCAAGTGTAGCCATAAAATCATGTACCTAACACGTGAGGTAATAAATAAAGCCCTTGATCGCATATTTACGTCCCTCTTTCTTTCTTTGTTTTACCGCACTAGTTAGGTAATGTACTATTATAGCCAAGTTTGAAGATTTGCAATAAGCCTTAGCTAATGCAAAACCTCCTTAGTCTGAAGTGAAATGACGTACGATATTTTAAAACTAAATTCATAACTCCCTCGGGAGTTATGTTGTACTAAAATCCATAACTCCCGAGGGGACTAAATCGGCTCTAACCGCTCTACTAATTTGTAACCGGAAAACTCGACCTTGCAAAGGATTTTTGAATACGTGTTTTCTTAACTAGATCAGCTTAGACTAGACCGCTTATTGTCCATGGCGCATATGGTGGCTGAATATCACTTTTCCAGCTATAAGGTACACAAACCGCAGCATAAAAGGCACACACTTTGATTTCCCCTTTTGATCCGCTCCAAGGTACCGAGTGCTGGAGTGCCCTTTTGAGGCTCGGAGTGCTAGAAACCACGTTCAACTATAAGGTAAACAGACCGTAACATAGGACACACGCCTTGATTTCCCTCTTGATCCGCTCCAAGGTATCGAGTGCCCGAGTGCCCCTTTGAGGCTCGGAGTGCTAGAAACCACGTTCAACTATAAGGTACACAGACCGTAACATAAGACACACACCTTGATTTCCCTCTTGATCCGCTCCAAGGTATCGAGCGCCCTCTTGAGCGGCTCGGCGTGCTGCGAGCTGACGGAGCGCTTGGCCTTGGTGGCGCGCGCGGCTGCGCTGCGCATGCGGTGCCGGAATATAACCGCTGCCTTGCGGTACAGTCTGGATTACATACAATAAACCTTTAGGAAAAACCATACACCTTTTTCTTGAAACAAATCGAACTATTTAATTAATTTACATTTGTTATTAAAGTAACACTCCACTTTTCACGCAAACGATTGTTATTTTTCATTGACCTCTATTTTCGAGTATAATAAGGTTAATAGCTAGTAGCTACATGAAAAAAGATGTCATATACTATAAAGAGAAAGACCAATTCCGTGTGTGGTCGAGGATCGAACCCGTGTCTTCAGCTTTCACGGCTAACGCCATAACCCGTAGGCCACCTGGCCTCAAAAGCTGGCGAATCTCTCGAGTATTTGCAATCTCAGGCAAGACGGCTGTGGCCGTACTCTAAGTGCAAGCTTCACCGCTTAATACTTTCCATCGAAACCAACTTAGGGGTTCCGGTATGGCAAAAGAGATGGCGGAGTCGTGACCACAACTTTTTGTATTTTGTCTATTTCAGTATAAACACCTAAAAACATGTTTACCTAAAAACTTAACCCAAATACGTTTTTTTTTTGGATAAAACGTCCTTTTCTGTGTTGGAATTGTTACAAAGTCCCGAACCTGACGTTCTTAAGCGCCATCGTCAACTCCTCCTTCACAGTTTGCGGATTTCTTTCCGCGTTGCTGCAACGCTCTTAAGCAGTGTGCAACTGTTGCTGTAACATGGTTGCAACTGCTCCAAGTCCCCAACATTCACCTGACGTTCTTAAGCGCCGCTGTCAATTCCTCCTTGGCTGTCAGCAGGTCCCTCTCCGCGTTGCTGCAACGCTCTTCGGCGGCGTGCAACTGTTGCTGTAACTTGGTTAGTTGTTCAGTTTTGCGCTCGTTCTCCATGGCGTACTGGTGTTTCAGCTCCTCTAACAACCTGTTGTAACGCAAAACATTCTATACAAATCACTAACATAGTATAAAACAAAGTCGCTTCCCGTTGTCTGTATGTATGTATGCTTAAATCTTTAAAACTACGCAATGGATCTTAATGCGGTTTTTTTTTAATAAACAAAGTGATTCAAGGGAAAGGTTTATGCGAAGGAGGGCGGGTCGCTTGTACAACTATAAAACAATGTCAGCTACAGCTCGCGTAGCAATTTTATTCGTTTTTTAGAAAGAAAGGAAAAGTGGACAAAGTCATGGCCTCGGGCGAGACTCAAACTCACGACTCAGTGACATACGCTCATCGCTCTGCCGACTGAGCTACCGGAACCCCGTGGCCCCAAATTTCTCCAGGATATCCCTCGTATGCACCTTAGGGGGGCCCTAGCAACATCTACCGCAAGAATATAGTAACTGTACTCCTTAATCGAATCAAATTATATTGTCTCGGTAGTGGCGGAGAACCCAAGCGCGCGAGTATGGATGTTACATTTTCAACGATTTAAAGTGATATAAAACCTAATATTTTCCTTACAATCGAAGTGAAAAGCAGAGTATATACCTCGGACATAAGTACCCATTTTATCCTCGGCTACTATATTGGACCTCGTTGCACTCGGACCAATAAATGGCCTCGTCTAAAATGGGTCACTTTATGCCCTTGATGTACAATCTACTATTATTTTTCAAGTACCGCTTGCAGTGGTCGAGGCGGCGCTCGTGCAGGTCGGCGGGCACGGTGCGCGCGCGCAGCGCGTCCAGCGCCGCCATCTTGCTGTCCGACGCCTCCAGCGCGTGCTTCAGCGTGAAGTACTCGCGGTGCACCGTCTCGTAGTCCCGCATCATGGCTGCCACTGGTATAACAAATAAAAAATCAGATTATAGTACATTACTGCAGAGCCAGTGAAGTAAGAGATTGCAGGACGAGTTTGTGGTAGACGACCGAGGCGTAGACGAGGCCGGATTAAACAAGTCCTGCAATCTCTCTTCCGGCCGAGGCTTGTATAGTTCTTTTCTCAAACATTGTAAGGAAATATTAAATTTAAAACAACTATTAAATAGGTAAATAGGTTATTATGGAAAAAATGTTTAATTTGCCACCTTATTTTTTTTTTAATATGCAATTTGAATGAGCTATTCGAGCACCATGTTTAACCGCACATAAATATACATAGAAACATAGAATTTGTTTTTTTTAATCTCGCAAGTATCTAGTGGTCGTTGGCTGTATGTAATTTTTCCTTTGTCAGTTTAGTGTTAGTACGCAAATTAAAAAAGTTAGAGCAGCGGACAATAATGTTTCGTTCATACTTACGCCATACATTACTTCACGGCCGCCGGCCAAGAAGTAAGTGGGGGGAGCCGTAAACAAGGAACTTCATGTCTTCATTTTGTGATATAAATGCATACATTTACGATCATGTTTGAGAAAAACATATTTGTCGATCGAACATTCGGAAAGACATTTATGTCGTCACGGAAGAACCTGAAACTCGGAAGTACCCTATACATTTTGATTCCCATTGCAAATGTATCGGAAATGCGACATGAACCGTATCTTTTGATTGCGTTGACGTAGAGGAGACTTGTATATGTGGTACTAATTTCAACTTGCTACCTTTACGCGTTCCCGGGATGAAGGGTCTTGACAGACAGACGGACGGACAACAAAGTGATCCTATATGGATTCCGTTTTTTCCTCTGGAGGTACGGAACCCTAAAAAAACGTCAAACTTACTCACCTCAGTAACCTTCCTGTAGTGAATTGTTGTCAATAGACTTTTTACATTGGTTCAACTATTATTAAATATCTCGCAAACCGTAAGAGGTAAGACACTAATTTCCTAGAGAAATTGACTTGATAAAGGATGACGACTAGGTTGGATAAGTATTATTCTATTTAGTCCGTCAGTTAGATTATCCAAATTTCTGACACGTGTTTTTTCCCGTTTCAAGTTAACTAAAATTAACGACGATACAGAGCATCAAAGTTCCGGGGTGGGGGCTAATGACGTCACTTTGAGGTAAGAATCGTACCTAATTGTGACGTCACGCGCATTTGACGGATAAAAGAAAAAAAATCGAATATTTTTTAATAATCTAACAGAGGGACTAATTAGATTTTTTTTTGTCGTCTAGCCTATTAACCTGAAGAATCTTCCCTATAGTTAACGGAAATTAAAAAAACACAGTGAACAGACAGTGACAGAGCAAACTAAGTAAATACAATTATTACACTCAAACTAATTTTCACTCACTTTTGTCTTCATACAACTCGTAAACCTCTTTCAACTTAGACTCCGCCCTTTCAGCTCTCTCCAGCAACGTAGCTCTCTCAATATCGCCCGTCTCCTTCTCGACCCCTAACTTCTTGTATCGCTGTCTCACTTGTGCAAGCTCGGACTCTAGGGCTGTCACCTTCTCGAGCAAGCTTTTGTTTTCCGACACGATCTCTTTGGATTTTCTGTTGATGTTTTCGAATTGTTTCTCATAGTCTAGAATAAGGGTGTCTTTTTCTTGTAGATTTTCCTGGTATGCGTCGAAAAGAGGCGCTGTAACACAGAACGTTTATGGTTTGAATCTTCTGAGGTAAATTTTACGGTTCGAGCCTTAATCTCTTAAACAATGGCCTTTGTATATTTTTTTGTAACTGCTACCGGCTCGCGCCAGGCAACAATATAATTAAAAAGCAACTGTATCGTCATGGTACTAAGATTCAAATCTATGTAATGTACATTCTAGTAAATACGTCTTTGGAATGTAGGACGACGACGACGACCACACAATGCCCAAAAAGCCAAAAACCCTCTTATCTAGAGTAGCCTCGAACCGTAAAATTTACCTCAGAAGATTCAAACTATACGAACCACAAGGAATTAGGTATCAATCATGATACTGTGCCTATCATTTTGGTATAGGAATACAGCAAAAAATTAGGAATTGTATCCTTATTCTCCCTTACATGTGCGATTACAATTGTTTACATCTCAATTGTACGGTGGGGGCCAACCAGTCTGGGCATGCCATTCACTTGTCGGACACCAGATCTTCTGAGGATGCCTAGTAAAAATACCCAAGTAGGTATAACGGATTGGCACTTATTGACTAGCTTTGGAGTAATAGCAAAGTAACATTGTTGTCGTAATTAATATGGGGTACCGCAAAGTAACGCCTGATTCAATAAATAACTTACCTACCCAAAAGCAATTCAAAGAGAAACAATAGAAATATTCAATGTTTTCCATACCTAATGCTTGAGCACTTAGTAGTCCAGATAGATCGACAACCCTAGACGTTTGCGGTTGATCTTCCGTTCCGCTCTTCGATTGGCCGTCGTCAGTGTTGCCAACTTCTGAAATAAAATACGTGCACGACAATTATTACAAATACTTAACCTGGCAACTCTGGTAAGATTAAAATATGTCCAGAATTTATAAAATTGTTTTTGCGAATTTAAAGAATGTTAAAACCGAATTAATGGATGGAATCATAAGTGTTTAACGTTTCGGTGAAGAAATGGACCTTATTTTTTTGACAAAATTTAAGTTTCACCTTTTTGACGCCATGTTTTACATACGCCACTTCGCCGAAGTGTCAAAACTGTTGAACTTTGTGAGTGTTCATTTAGGTCTACGTTTCTATGTGGTCTGTGACCGGTTAATCATTCCGACCGGTATTTGGCGTTGAACCTACGGTGTCAATATACATCTTTGGAGTGGAAAAGGTTCATTCAAGATTCAAATAACTTCACTGAAGGACGACCAAGATTATGGTCATTAAAGTATCGTAGGTGTTAGACCTCTACGGACATTACCTACGGCTCGTGCTTTATGACACAATGTGACGTATACTTTTTCTGTTGATTTTATGACAGGAACTATAAGTGTACCCCATTGAGAATAAGTAACTTTCTCTATAATCCCTTCTTCTTCTAATCGATCTATTTCAGCTTCCACCTGGTGTTTGAGAGCAAATGGTACTGGACGTGGTTTTAAAAATACTGGCATAGATCCTTCTTTTAGTTTAAATCCCGCTTGGTAGTTCTTTATTTCTCCTATTTTATCTGAAAATAAATCTTCGTATTCTCGTATCAATTTGTTTAGTTTATTTTTAAATTCTTTAAAAATCTTTCCACATTCGTATGACCATACAAATTTTGTATCTTTTTGTAATAACTTGTAAAGTGGGTTTAGTCTTGATGCCAGATTTGGGATAAATTGTTGGTAATAGTGTAAGTAGTGTAGCGTAGTAGTGTAGTGTTGGTAGTGTGTGTTGGTGTAGTGTAGGTGTGTGTTGTGTGTTTATTTTATAGGTAACAATCAAATCAACAGAAAAAGTATACGTCACATTGTGTCATAAAGCACGAGCCGTAGGTAATGTCCGTAGAGGTCGAACAGTAGGCTTCAGAAGGTTACCAACCTGGTCCCTTGCACCCTAGACTGGTTGTGATGAGAGAGTCCAGATCGAACTTGTCTGCCTTGTGGTCGGTGGCTAAGTGTTGTATGTTTGCGCGGAGCTTCTCTTGATATCTCGACAGTTGGACGTTTAGTCTGAAATATATGCCAAGAGAGTTTGTTGAATGTTGGCACTTCAGTTGGCGTGTTGGTCCAAATATTCATCCAAATCGATTCAATAATAAATAAATATTGTGGGACAATCTTTCACAAATCGATCCAATCCCGCAATAACAATAGGTGTGTCGATAAATAAAATAGCGTTTTATGGCGTACTCTGGCGTAAATAAGTAAAATCTGGTACCTGTAGAGCACATCCTTGAGGGCTTGCATGTCCCTCTGCATCCTGTGCGTGTGCTCCCGCGCCTGCGTCAGCAGGATCTGCCGGCTGCTGCAGCTCATACATACTTCTACCAGGGGAATAGCTGTTTCCACACGATCTGGAAATTAAAGAGGATTTAACGTGAGACCAGTTTAGATACTACATATAATAAATTACTTTTGCAGCCTTTTATCGTCCACTGTTGAGCGTAAGAGCCCGTTCACATAGGGTCTCCGTTTTATCGTGTACGTTTTTTTTCATTGATGGCGTATGGAGTTGAATGAGCGACTTCACATATGACACAGTATACAGTAAAAAATGTCGGTCCTTAATTTATCACATTCCGTTTTATCATCGAATACTGGATGAACGGAATACGTATCCGTCATGTATCCGTACTGCGAATTCCGTGAATTACGGAGACTACAAGTGCAGGTAGAGACAGTGTAGTCGATCTGGACACAGTGAGCTCGGTATTCCTTGCCACCGTTAACATTGGATGAACCAAATCTGCAGTCCAACAATCCCAAGTCATCAAGAGCGCTGCGCGCGGCGAAGCAAAACTCAGTCCGCCCGCCCGCGTCTTCACGCACGGTCTGAGCATATCCGAAACATGTGGCGCGCAGCGACTAAAAATACGTGAGTTTTATTCCTGATTTATTATAAGATAAGATCTATTAATCGTCAGGTAGTTGAACTTGGCTGTCATTTGACAGATCGTTAATGTTTGGCTCAATAGTGGCACAATCGCTAGAACCACAGCGTAAGGATGTACTCCATAATAAATAAATAAATAAAATAAAAAGCCTTTTTATTTCTCGCTTGTAACTTACAGAGTATAAATATTTAAAAAAATACATTTTCTTAACTATTAAACTTAGTTTCTTCAATTATTATTAATTTTTAAATAGGTGTGTGAATTTTGTTTTTATGCAAGAACCCCAGGGCGGGTAAAGGCCTCCTCCAAAGATGCCCATTTTTCTCTGTCCTGTGCTAATCTTATCCAGTCTGGGCCAGCGACTTTTTTTATTTCATCGTCCCAACGTGTAACTGGTCTCCCTTTTCCTCTTTTACCTATTGGACCTTTCCATCGAGTCACTTTTAGGGTCCATCGGTGGTCTGAAAGTCTAGCGGTATGTCCTGCCCATCTCCATTTTAATTTTTGTGAGTAACTCAAGAAATCTATTGCTTTAGTTGTAGCTCTTATTTTTGTATGTCTTATTTTGTCCATTTTTCTTATACAAAGCATGCTCCTTTCTATTCCACGTTGACAGGTGATGATTTTGTTTTTTATATTAGTCGTAAACTTCCATGTTTGACACCCGTACGTTAGACATGGCAGGAGGCTAGAGTTCATTGTTTTTGTTTTAAGGGCTGTTGGCATGTTGCTTTTAAATATGTCTTTTAAGCTCCAGTATTTGTTCCACGTTTTTTGTATTCTATTATCTATTTCTGTTTCGTTAATGTTTTTGTTGAAGCTGACGCTCTTTCCAAGGTAGATATATTTTTCAGCGTATTCAAGTGTATTGCCATTTACACTTATTGGTAGTTTCAAGCTGTTGGTCATCGTCATAGTCTTCTTTAGATTGATTTCTAGCCCTACTTTAGAGCTTTCTAGGTGTAAGGATTCGGCCATGTGCTGCAGTTGTGTACTCGTCTCCGCTAATAGCACTAGGTCGTCTGCGAATCTCAGGTGACTCATATACTTGTCCTGTATGTAGATTCCTAGTGTGCTCCATTTTAGTTTTCTGAAGATAGTTTCGAGGATGGCAATGAAGATTATTGGGGAAAGTGGATCGCCCTGCCTTACTCCTCTTTCTATTGGAAAGCTTTGGCCGATAGTCTCTAGTTTAATATTTCCTGTATTTTTTCTATATATGCTCTTAATGACCTCTATGTATACGTCTTCCACACCTTGTTCCCTTAAGCTTTCCCATATACTTGAATGATTTACCGTATCGAAAGCTTTTTGGTAATCAATAAAAGCTAAATATAAGGGTCTTCGCTGTTCTTGGTATTTTTCTATAATCAATTCGAGGGTGTGGATGTGATCGATAGTAGAAAAGCCCTTTCGGAAGCCAGCTTGTTCTGCCGGCTGTTGGGTTTCTAGTGTAGGGCTTATTCTTGCGTTAATTATGGTAGAGAATAGCTTGTAGAGACTCGGTAGCAGACTTATTGGTCGGTAGTTTCGGATGTCCTTTGGGTCGCCCTTTTTATAAATAAGAATAATATTTGAGTTAGACCAATCGGAGGGGGTCTCTGAGCTATGAATTATTAGATTGAACAGTCTAGCCAGGGGTGTTGCTAGGATAGGTTGTGCTATTTTCAATGTCTCGTTGGTGATATTATCAGATCCTGGGCTTTTTTCGGACTTTAACTTTTTTATTGTTTTTGTGATTTCAATTTCATCTATAGGTCTGAAGTTTTTATAAGTAGTAATTTTCATATTTTTGTTACTAGTATTTTGGGCTTTGTCGCTGTATAGGTTCCTATAGAACTCTGTTGCCATTGTAATGATATCTCCTCTATTGCTGATTTCTTTATCTCGGTTATTCAGTCCTTCAATCCAATTTTTGTTTATTTGAAGTTCCTTGTAGGCCTTTTTTGTGCTTCCGGTTTGTATTAGATGTTTTAAGGTTGTTTTTTCCCTATACTTTTTGTAGTCATTTTTTATGTACTTATTAACAATTTTGTAGAGTGCGGAGAGCTCGTTTTTCATGGACCGAGACTTATTTTTAGTTGTTTGCAATTCTTTTCTTCTTTTTAACAGCAATTCTGTTCGTTCAGATAATATTTTGTGTTGGTGTCGCTTATCGGTTTTTATATGGCTTTGTTTTAAGCTTTGTGTGATGGCGTTTTTTATTGTGTCATAGTAAGATTGTACTGAGGTTATTTCATTGGAATTATTTTGACTGGGCAGACTTAATGTCAGACTTTCCATAAACTTGGTTTTTTCAACTTCGTTGTTAAGCTGGCTTAATTTGCTACACGAAAATTTTGCTCTACTTACTTTTTCTTTGGAGACCTTGACTGTAGCTCTAACTGGTCTGTGGTCAGAGGGATAGTTTAGGTTGATGGTTCCTATGTTAGTGAATATTCTTGGTTGATTAGATAGAATATAGTCGATCTCGTTTTTATATTCTCTATTTGGAAATATCCAAGTCCATCTTCGGTTCAATTTCTTTTTAAAGCATGTATTTATGATTGTAAGTTTGTGTTCGAGTGCGAAGTTAATTAATCTTTGCCCTCTGTGGTTGCGTTCTCCGTATCCGTATTTATTCGTAACCAAGTATTCTTCTTTTTTTGTAACACCGATTTTCGCATTAAAGTCTCCCATAAGTACTATTGTTTTGTAGGTTTGATTCAATGCTTGGGTTAATGTTTTGTAAAATTCCTCTATTTCGTCTTCACTCGATGATTCTGTTGGTGCGTATACCTGTATTATGGATATCTTATAATCATTGAAATTCATATTTAGGATTGCGACCCGTTCGGTTATTCCGGTGAAGCTCTCTATGCAGTTCTTCAGTGTTTTATTTATCATGAATCCCACCCCATATAGACCCGGGGTGGTTCCGATGTAGCATAAAATAAAATTGTTATATTCTTCTATTGCACTTCCTTGCCGCCTTACTTCCGATATTCCTATTATGTCGTACTTAATTCCCTGTAGAGATTGCTCAAGTTCTAGAAGACGTTCGTATGACGATAGAGTCCTTACGTTGTATGTCACGATGTGTAGGTCTTGTGTATTTCCGGTGTGGTTGCTTTGCTGTGTACTATTTTCCTTTGGAGGGTTTTGGTCTACGTCTCCCACGGGGACCGGCCGGATTGGGAGAGGTTGTGGAGGATATGGAGGAGGGCATATTAGTTTTTTTGAACTGTTTGGTTGTCTTGGTTGATTGATGCTACGTTTAATTGTGGAGCCCGCAGGAAGGTCTTTATGTTTTGTGTCTTATTTTTCTTGAATGCTTGTTTCAGTTGGTCGTCGTTGTTTGAGGTTTCTTGACTATTTTCTGCTTCTGGAGACTCCGATAAGAGCCTTTTGTTAGGGGTGTGGGTGTTTTCCCTGGGTGTTTGAGGTTGTGTACGGTGCGATTTCAATGTAATTATTTTATCTTGTCGTAGCACTACCCTTTCTCCAGATTGATGTTTTGCGTGGAGCTCTTCTTGCAGGTCCTTGCGTTTTTGTAGAACGTCTCTTGTATAGTCCTCCTTTATATACATACCTGTGTTTTTTAACAGTCTATTTCCTTTTAAAAGCTGTATTTTTCTGCTCGTGGTCGTTGTTGTGATAACGACTGGTCTTGTTTTGCCAGTGTTTTTGCCTCGCCTGACCACAGTTTCGATTTCCCATTTGGGGCATTCAATGTTAATTTTTTTGTTTATGAAATCCATAACACAGGAAAGTAAATCTTCGTAACTTTTTTCTGTCTCAGGCAGGCCAAATAGTATTACATTTTTCTTTCTCATTTGCTTATCAAAGAAATCGATTGTTTTCTGTTGAGTCTCTATTTTTTGTTCCAGTTCTTTTGTTTTTATTTCAATACGTGTGAATTTATCGTCGATATTTTTATTTATGTCTCTTTTTATGTTTTCTTCCATATCTTTCATGTCTTGCTTTTGTTGTCCTAGGTCTGCTTGTATTTTGTCTAGGGCTGCCAATATCTGATCCATGTTTGTGGGTTAAAGTGTAAAAATATGTAGAAGTATACGTAGACAGCAGCGATACTCACTCCATACAGTACTCCATACAGTGGGTTAACTCCGCTGATTTCTGGGTCACCGATGGTGGGCGCGCGGGGAAGGAGGCGGGGAGGAGACGCCGCCGAATTTCTGTGAAAATTCGGCGGCGTATTTGAAGGGGTGTAAAATTGAAATTAGTTTGCCAATCAGACTGTTATATCGTTCGCACAGTTTTTGACAACCCTGAGCCTCAGCACGAGCACCGAGCCGAGCCGCTGGCCGTGTATGAAGTTACCTCACTGTATGGAATACATCCCTACGCTGTGCTAGAACTGGACACGCGTTAAGTTGTAACAGTAACAACACACCTTTATCAGGCACATCCAGTTGCTTGACCCTATCGCCGAGCTCCTTGCACCTAGCCTCCAGCTCGTTACTCCTCTCCCTTTCCCCCTTCAGCGCCGTCTTGCACTCCTCCACGTACTGCACGAGGGTGGCGTACTGGTTCTTGAGTTGGTCGTTCTCTTCCGCGAACAGTTTGTTGTAGTCGAGGACGGCCTTGAGTTTGTCTTTTAGCTTTAGGATGTAGGAGTCTTTTTCGGATATCTGCAAAAAATTCTAGTTGATACAGTCGAGTTCATTAACCCTTTCACATGGCAAGGGATTATGGTGATGAAATGTACACATATTTTATTTTATTTTTATTTTATTTATTGGGGGGAAAACAGATGCAAACTATCAATATATGCAGATAAGAAAAATAGACACAGAAGGTAAAGCTTATATCCTAACACACATCCCACTAATAGTTCACACAGATGATAATGAGTTGGCTGGCAATGAATATTGAACAAAACATCAAGCAATCTTTAAATAAAACCAACCTCAAACAACTTCGAACATACCCAAGTAACATTGTGAACTGTATAATAGCTGTATTCGCCATTTTTTCTGCTGTATACAGGCTGTATTGACGTACTTGGAGATCGTTATACCCACCAAAAGGGCCCCAAATTATACAGCTCTAAGTGTTGATATAGCTGCTTAACTGCAAATTCTACAGCTTTAAGTGTAGATTTAGCTGGTTAACAGCTGTATTATTGCTGAATAAGACAAAGTGAGGGTTGATTTACAGCATAAATAAATTCCATTATACAGCTAATACTCTTCAACTACACGTTTTATGTTCTTTTATACAGCAGTACGCTGGTAAAAGTCTACAAAAGAGAATTATTTTATCCGCGTTGTGTATTTTTTAGCCTATTTTCTACATTCTATTCTACTTTGCGGAATGTCATATACGTCATATGAAATCCATCTTGTAAAATTTAAGAGTGCAAAATTAATAAAATAAAACAAGTGGTAAAAAAACCGTATTTTGTACCTATTTTGCTTGCGGCTGTTACTTTTATGTGAATGTACATACTAATTGTAAACAAAAAACTCACGCGCCCTCGAAATTATAGAAATAATTCATTAATTACCGTATATTGCGATTTAGTGGATCAAATCTTTTTTTATAGATTTACTTTTTTGTGTTACTGATGCTTCTCTATTTACAATAAAGTTATTGTACTACATGTTTTAAGTAATCACTTAGGTGTTATTATTGAAAAACACTACAACAAACCCTTTTTAGGATTTTAAAAGATTGTAGGTTATGGTTTTAATGGCGTTCGTAATTTAAACAGCATTAGCTCTTCTAGTACTCGATAGTGAAGCTATATGCTGAACTATAGAAAATTTTAAGGTTATTCAACAGCCTCGAGTTCAATAAGTTCTGTGTATTAGCATTTAACTATTCTATAAGCTGCTTTTGTAGTGGACACGGTATTGATATTACAGCAATTTAGGGTTAAATTTTGTTGTAGAAAACCCAATGTACGTAATGTTATTATTTGCATGTAGGTACTGTACCTACGTATATTATCTTATTAGTATTATCTGAGCACAAAAAAAGAAATCTTAATGAATACAGACACAGAAAATTTCACTTCACAGATTGCTGAAATACGGCATACAATTACACTTATGGCGTTAAAAAAATAGATAATTTGTATAATCGGCTACATTTAACATTAAAACTGTATAATGATCTTTTCTTATGCACTATTATGAGTATTTGCTGTATTATGTATTAAACCTACGCTTATCGCGTCGGCTTTATAAAATAGTACGAATACGCTATCAAACAGCCTATAACATTACATAAAACTCTTATAAAGGTTATAGCTTTATAAAGGTTTTGTAAAGAACCATTGATCAGCTATTATACAGCTTAATGTGATGGCGTTATAACGGAGTAGGTTTATACCAGTATCCAGACGATAACAACATTTAATATTCTTATTCCACCGTTATAAAGCTTTAGCTTTCAAAAAATGCAATTGGTTTTTTTTAGCAATAAATTCTGTATAACGGTTTTTTTTTATTATTATTATAAAGCCAAAAGCAATAATTTCGGCATTATACAGCGGTAAATCAGCCTGCATGTATAAGAAAAATCTTTTCTGCGCTAGTTCAGCTTCCAACGTTTTTGTATTCCGCTATTCATCAGTCTTTAAGCTTTAAGCTGTTTATTAGCGGATTTCTAGTATCTTCTTAGCCTGAAATGTTACTTGGGTACAACGTGAAAAAAAAACAACTAGAAATAAAAATAAAAATAAAAACTACACATGCAGATGACCAGATGCAGACGACCGGTTGCCTGCTAAGCCGATGGTCCTGGGTTCGAATCCCGGTAACGGCTTTTATTTGTGTGATGAACACAGATATTTGTTCCTGAGTCATGGATTTCTTCTATGTATTAATGATTTTGTATATTATATATATCGTTGTCTGAGTACCCGTAACACAAGCCTTCTAGAGCTTACTGCGGGACTTAGTAAATTTGTGTAAGGATGACCTGATTTTTTTTTAGATAATTTAACCAATAAGCAAGGAATTACACTATTTCGCTAACTTTACGTAACAATGAATATGTCAACCCAGGCGTTTATTATAGTTGCAGCATATTCTGCGCACACGCACGCCTGCATTAGTCGAGGCTGTCGGGACCGCAAAGAGACACAGTTGTTATTGATGAACTTCACTGTACTAAATCCTTCGGGTTCGAAAGTATTACTTTAAATTTTTCGTATTCATAGAGTACCCCTAGATGCCTAAACTATTCGTGTGTAGAACCGGACAGATAACACACGCACGTTATAACAATAAGCCTATCTAAAGAAAATAGCAAGCAAAATAACTGAACCGAGAATCCTCTGTCCCATTATCCAGTTTACTTCTACTGTAGTGAATCACAAAACAGAGGATCATTCTCCGAATGGTTGCTACTTATAGGTACTCGGTACTTACCATACTTACATATAAAATTCACGAATTTCCATTTGATTTTCTGACAAACCTTTAGAACTTCGAACTTGCTCGCTCGGCTTAATCTTCTCTCTTCTTCTTCTTGTGCCCCCAACTCTATCTAGATGGGGCGGTACTGCTATAGCCTACACACTCTACACAGTATATGCTGCGCTATGTGACAGATTGGCACGCCTCTCACTCTAACCTATGAGCGAAATTCTCACCGTGATGACGCCCTCCTCGCACCTGCTGATGAGCGTGGTGATGAGCCCCTCGTACTTCTTAGATAACTTCTTCTTCTGCTCCTTGAGCAGTGACTTACTCTCCCGACTCGGCCTGGGGGAGGTTATTGCTACGGCTTGTATGATCCGCTTCCTTGGAGGTTTTGGAGGCTTCCCACCTATAAGGATTAAATAAGATTACAAACCAATATTGGTGAGTAAGGTGCAAACGAATGTCCCATACTGAAATGCGTACCCTTAAATGCATGAATTAACAGTATTGATCCTAAAACATCCTAAGTGACAGCCAAATTCATTTCAAATTAAGAACTTACGACGATATGAGAAAGTGTACATTCGAAGAGAACTTGATTGTCACTTGTCTCGTTTCTGTGTCATAAATGCATCATCATGCATTTAAGGGTTAATGCGGTTCTTCTAATACTTCTAAAAACGGCAAGAAAGCGATTTTGTGTCTGTTAATTTCGTATGAGACATTTTGTTGGAAGGCATCAGTAATGGTCTAATGGCCGCCTTTTGGACAAGTAAGGCGACTCATGTGTGACCGGCCGGTTGGCGTAGTTGATAGTGACCCTGCTAAGCCGATGGTCCTGGGTTCGAATCCCGGTATGGGCATTTATTTGTCTGATGAACACACATACTTGTTCCTGAGTCATGGATGTTTTCTATGTATTTGTATATTATATATATCGTTGTCTGAGTACCCGTGACACAAGCCTTCTTGAGCTTACTGCGGGTCTTAGTCAATTTGTGAAACCATGTCCTTTAATATTTATTTATTACTGAATAGTACTGGCAACATCATACTGTCAATTATGAACTATGTCTCAGAACCTTTCCTAATAAGAGTGATAAGTGACGTTGCCTTGTGGATAGTATGATTGGTCTAAGAGCTAGCGACCAAATCGGTCATGTGGCTTCAGCTGTATTGAAACTCCGTTAGCTACTTCCCCGAACAATCTTTTCCTATAATCTTCGTGCTGGCAGGCCGCGGGCAGTGGGTGCGGGTGTAGTGGGGTGGGAAAAAAAATGTGGGCTCAGCGACTTTAATTTTTGTTTCAAATAGTTGCTCTGTACTCCCTGTGTACCCAAAAAAAAAATTAAATCGATCGGGTGGTGGGAAGGGGTTGCCAGCGTTAATTAAAAGTACCAAAATAATAATAATTTTCATGTGGGCTCAGCTGTGTTGGCTTTTTTTCTAACGCGAGATTAATCCATATGTAAGCTCCAAAAAAATAGCCATGCAAAAATATCGGTGGGAAGGTATCGAAAAAAATTGTTGAAATTTTCGGATCTTTCAGTGCAGTGCGAATTTATGTATGCTAAAACCGAAGATTTAAGCATACATAGGGACATAGGGACAGAGAAAGCGACTTTGTTTTATACTATGTAGTGATAGTGATACTCCAAGTGGTAAATACAATAATTGCTACTTTTACAGGGACATTCATAACTCCTTAGTATTATATATCGAGCGGACTCAGTGACGTGGCGCACACTAGTGGTTCGTCCCGAACTAGAACTCACCAAAAGGGGTCGTCTCAGCAACCCCTGAACCGATTAGGCTTAAAAAAAATAAAAATATTATGGGACAATCTTACACAAATCGACCTAGTCCCGCGGTAAGCTCAATAAGGCTTGTGTAGTCGGTACTAGACAACGATATATATAACAATAGATACATTGGAGTATCACTATCACTACATAGTATAAAACAAAGTCGCTTTCTCTGTCCCTATGTCCCTATGTATGCTTAAATCTTCGGTTTTAGCATACATAAATTCGCACTGCACTGAAAGATCCGAAAATTTCAACAATTTTTTTCGATACCTTCCCACCGATATTTTTGCATGGCTTTTTTTTCGGGGCTTACATATGGATTAATCTCGCGTCAGAAAAAAAGCCAACACAGCTGAGCCCACATGAAAGTTATTATTATTTTGGTACTTTTAATTAACGCTGGCAACCCCTTCCCACCACCCGATCGATTTAAATTTTTTTTTGGGTGCTCAGGGAGTACAGAGCAACTGTTTGAAACAAAAATTAAAGTCGCTGAGCCCACATTTTTTTTCATTTTTTTCCCCACCCCACTACACCCGCACCCACCGCCCGCGGCCTGCCAGCACGAAGATTATAGATAAAGGTTGTTCAGGGAAGTAGCTAACGGAGTTTCAATACAGCTGAAGCCACATGACCGATTTGGTCGCTAGCTCTCCGTCTAGATTACTAATATACATTCATAACCATATAAATATTGTTTATTCGTAAGACTCGTAAGTACTATTGAAGTATTAGGCCTTATGGGTGGACTTTTTTATGGTTCCGTACCTCAAGGGAAAAACGGAACCCTTATAAAATCTTAAGTCTCAGGTTCCATCCAAGTTGCCAGGGACTCCTGCAGCAACCTAAATGGATCATTATATTGCTTGGAGCATCAAAATATTTTAATTATTGAAAAAACGTACATAATTCAGCTAATTTCATTTAAATTTAAATAAAACAAATAAAAAATTAAAGACACATGTGAGGTAGGTAGATTACAAATAGTAAATAGTTAATACCAAAACCATACCTGCAATAACATCCCGAGGATCTTCATACATAGGGTTCTCATCAACCAGCTTACAAGGAACCTCATCGGTGCCTTCAAGCAACTTCGACTCTGTTCTCTTGATAACAGTGTTCAGTATGTCTCGTCTCATGCTGGCCCGTTTCTCTGTTCCCCGAATGTCAAACAATCTGTGGTCCAATGTAAAGTTACCAGAAAATGTTTCTTTCTCCGGACTTATGTGGGCTAAACATTTCTTGGACTTTCGTTGGATTGATGAAGACTGGAATATCAAATAAATTTATTAAGTGCTGACTAAACGGTGGTAGGATATTCCTATATTAAGTCCCATTACTAGAATATTATGTATATCTGCTGGCTTGTATGATGGAACCAAGTTGCCTTGTACTTAGACCAAGCATTTTAGAAGTTGCTTGTTGCTTCCCTTTTTGTTAGTAAATAAATAATCCTCAAATATGTATTTTCTTAATACTATTCATGTGCAAAGTCAAATACTTATTAATTCTTCACATCATGCTCAATTGTTTATGTTAAAATTATGTACCTATGATTCAGCCTGTAATTTAAAGCCTCATAATGAGCCCCAAAATAACTCGAATTGGTAATGATCGAAAGAAAAACAGGAACAAAAAATATGATTTCAATTGACATGCAAACATAATGATCTCTTTGCTAAATTAATTCATGTTGTATGTAAATATTATTGTTATAAAAACGGAACATACCTTTGGACTCTGATAAAAACCATGTTCCATCGTCACCTAATTGCAAGAAGCAAAGTCTTAGCACCCATATTATATTTTAACACAACAAAGGAAGACCTATCTTTGTTTCGACGAAGACAAAGATTTGCGTGTTTCGCTTAATTTTTGGGTCACGTATTTATGTGAAATGAAACTAAGTAGGTCACTGATGTTCGATACACGCGAATGTATTGACAAAACTTTCCACTGAACTATAACAACTGGTTTTTGCTCATAACCCTCAATACTATTTAGATTCAGCCATTTAAACAACAATTCCAGAACAAGATGACTTGTTTTTAGCGGATTTATTTTTATTCATTTGTAAATTTCTGATATACAATGAGTTTTTGAACCATGTAGTAAACACCGCTATTTTGACAATCCGTTGCTATGGTTACGCAGACGAACTGTTCGAGACGTCTCTTTACACGCCCGCACATTTTATTAAATTTATAATAGCCGCTCCACACAATGAGACATCGTGCGCCATTATACGGAACGTAGCTATACAGCAGAACGGGATGGCAGTATTGTGTAACCCCTCTTACTCATAACTGCGTCCCTTATCGTCGCACATCATAGCCCATTGTGTGGAGTGGCCTTTATATTTGGCCAGCTTTTGACACGGACCTGAACATATCTGGATGGAGCAATGCGACTGCAAAAGTGTGTCCACATGAGATAGTACTACGGTACCATTGCATCTCTTTCTAATTAGGGTGACCATAAGTCATAAGTACGTGGGATATTAGGTTGGGAGCGGTTACGCGAACGATCTGGATCGACGATATATACTTAACGATAATGACATTTTTTTAAGTCATCGGCGTATCGTATCGTTATTGTTTTTTATACGATATTCATCACGATCTAGTATCGTCGTCTTTATCGTCTTTCCAGATCGTTAGAGAGCATCATATTGGGAGTGGTTAGGCGGACGATAATATGTAAAAATCCAAGACGATTATTGGCCAATTTCCCCCGTACTCTATGGTTCCACCTGGACGGGCCACTCATTGTCATGGATCTTTACCTAATTATCGTCCGTCTAAAACGGGTATCGCATGGGGCAATCATCGGTTCCCTATGATCGACGGTAGGTTGCCCCTCCTACCTTCTCTCGATGCGCTAATTTCTCTTTTGTCTACTACACGGTGCGAGACTGATAATCGGGACCCGATTATTGCCACGTGTAATACCCATTTAACCTGGAGGGCTACCATGAACCACTTCTTCTCTCTACCGCTCTTGTATGTTCGGGATGGTGCCTCCACATGCTCGGGCTCTCGGCCGAATGTTTCGGACGCGGGCGAATGCAACCTACTAAATACACGCTCGTCCGAGAGCCTCGGGCGAGAAGCTCGAACGAGAGGCTATTTGAGCTTTGTCATGTAGTTTGGGTGAGTAAAAAGGTATCTTAAAATGTCTTAAATAGCTTGGGTAGGGTGACAGTATTTACAAACAGTAATTAATGCCCATTTTGAGTAGAAGAGAGCTATTTGCATTGTATAGTGAAATCAGAGTTTTAAATACTAAATTAAACGTTAGCTAAACGAAAAGCAATATTATACGGTGTGATTTGTCGGTCCCAATAATCAGGGGAACCCTATGGCCCATATTACATTATCATATAACTAGGACCATAGGTATATACAGACATAATCTGGTAGCCAGAAGTATTCATACACTTAACCCAGGAAGAATACGGTTTCGACAGACATTTAATTATAATAGCCTGATTTTCTCAATATTTATATTTATTTATTATTATTTATTTATTAAAGTCCTACAAACTTTTCTTCCGGAAGTAGGTAAAAAGTAAAAAAACTGAACACACACGATTTTTTAAATTTACGGTTATTTGTCTTCTATCTGTTAAAAGGGAAACCGAAGAAAACTTATTCACGTAAAACCGTTAAGTCTACGAATTGTATGGCACTGCATGAGTGATAAATGTGTCATTTTATTTCGTTAGAAACAAATTGTAGTAGGTATAAACTGGTCTTGACCTATTTTAAACGACTAAAAAAACATAAAACCATAAAAATCTTACAAGAAAAACGTTTGTACTTAACATGTGTACATATTTGTGACGATTAGCATGTAACGATATTTTGTTGCCAACACAATACTAGATTTTCGATATATCCGTTACGTTAAAAAAACCGGCTATTATAAATTATTTCCCAAATAATCAAAAATGTTATACAAGCTGTCCATTCCAGTTCAATGACTGGATTATTATTATGCGGTCTTGTGGAATACGAAGAGTCGTAATACAAATATTACAAATACTTACCTGCGAATAATCTCGAAAATAATCGTGCCACGTTATATATTGGGAACGATATACAATACTATGTTTAAATATGAGTCTGTAATTTACCTCCTTAAATATATTTCAGCAAGCATCTTTCTACGTGATACAAGTAAGTGAAACAATAAACATGTGAATATAAATATTCAGAATAATTTACCCTTACTTTCCCTAACTAATAAGAATCCTGTAAAATCGACTCACAACGTGCCGACATCATAGTCACCCTACTGAGCTTGTTTTGTCATTTTATCGGAAAATGTGCATAAAATTGTATAATTTTGGCTTACCTGTGAAACGATATTCCACAACCAGGATAGCTTTCGCTCCGACAATCCTTTACGCAACACGTTTTCACCATTTTAGCTGATTATCAAAATAATTTGTATAAATAATAAACGGCGCCATTTATGTTGGTATTTTGAAAGTTTAAAAAGTCAAAGTTGGGGATACCAGTTAATATTCAAAAAGTTACTAATGTCTACCATATTTATTGAAATGTTTTTTTTTCTTATACACATCTTTGATTTAAAGGGTTATTAATATGAAAATCACAATTATTTACAATTTACTAAAAAGATAATAAAATCCTTATTTGTATATACTACTAAAATAAAATAAGAAGATATTTATTTTTGGTAGTAAACTGTTATAAACACTCCCAAAATATTATCTTATTAACATTGGCAACATGTGCGAGTGGGACAAAGCACCACTTGGAAGTGGTCTCATGTGGACCGTTTTCTCTCGTTCATTTAGTATGGCGAAAAGCGAGATAGGACCGTCCCCTATATACACGTTCCTGGCTTTTGATAGAAGCGGGAATATTATGAATAATCAAGATCGTCATATGTTTCAATTTTAGTTTTTGTATTTTACGCAGTTACTTTTATAATTAATATAAAAATATAAGATTTCTACAATAATATAAGATTATGTTCATGTCGTGTACCTCTATATAGTCACTTTTAAAACTTTCTTGTTCATTTGTTCCTATATAATGCAAATAAGCCTAGCAATGCTCAGAAATGAAATAAAATCTGCTTCTAAATAAAAAGTTTTAGGTATGAATTTTTTGAAAGATTTTTTTCCCTTGATACTTAATAATTTCGTTCCTACACTAATATTTAATTTGCAACTTGATCTATTATAATTATATCCATTGTATTATTATCCACAGCTAAAGAATGTGGAGTACGTATACATACTTAAATATGCGTGCTTATCCATCAATTACACTTGCAATAGAATCAGAACTATAAGAAGCATTTCTAACTTGCCGGAGTTGATCATTGTTTAAAATGCGCGTTCAGTGACCCCTCATCGTTTTCTCAATAAGATTTTTATCTTATCACCTTATCACTCCGCAAGCACCTGTCTCAACGTCTGGTACTCCGAAGAGATGGCGCTACTAGTCACAAAAACACAGAAATATATAGTAACCGGATAAGCGCAATATGCATCGTATCTTTGTAAAAAACTATGATACGTCGGACTTTTGCATTTAGTCGGGTTATACTCACGAACGCGGCTGCGCCGGAACAGCTGAGCGATAACAGCGACGCGGCGTGATGTGGTTGAACTTCGAACTAAACAGTCGCATCATGTCTGCCCGCCGGTCCGGTGTATAGCGCTCAGCATTTATAATAACCTAAAAGCATTTGTCTTACTCCGTCCTCGCAAATTGAGGTTCCTTTTAGTTAATTATATTCAATAACTTTAGTTATTTTTTCCAAGTGTCGTATTAAAGTGTGAACAAAAGACGCGGCAGTGTTCGTCGGATCCGCACTTGCTGCTATTCTCGCTTGCGTTTATCGATTTTCATTTTACAATGAACATATTGTTTTGTTTACTTTATAATAGTGTGTAACGTTGACAAATTAATGCATAATGTGGTGTGTTCGTTGAGTGTTGTGGTGTAAGATTGATTCAAGTATGTGCGAAGGTGCGCGCGAGACTTCGTGTTTTGGATGACAAAAACATGGAATTTGAGAATGACTTCAGTCTGAAAGAATGGGCAAAGGACAAGCCTTTGTCCATTCTGCAGCTCGATCCGGCGGACCGAGCTGTGCTCAGGATAGCAGGTTAGTTAAAACAGTAGATTTTACAATAACAATACCCACGGTTGTCGGCAGCATATGGGTGAATTTTACCCGTAATTTTCTACAGTAATCAGCTTACGTTATCACGCTTTTGATAACGTCACCATTGAAGATTAATGTCAGCAATGTAAACTTGATAAAAAAGGCATTAAAACAATTGCGGTGTTATTTTTGTATGGCGCGTTTGTTTTTTTTGTGCGGCCTCGCGTAGGTTTTCACTTTCATCCAGTCTCGTAAATTGGTCTAGCTACTCTAGCTAGAACGATGCATGCAACTTGTATAACTTCGTTTACTGTTTTTCGAATTAAAACTCAAGGCTGAGCGCACCGGTTAAAGGCTTCGTCAGATCAGCGCGTGGCGTGAGCGGGGCGTGAGCGGGGCGCGAAGCGAGCGCGACCCGCGCTTGGACGCAGCGCGGCGCTAGCGCCGCGCTCCTATCGCGCCCCGCTCACGCCCCGCTTTCAACGCGCGCGCGGCGCGCGGCGCGACCGCCGCGCGGTCACAGCGCAAAGAAAAATCCTCGGTGAATCGAGCGCGCGGCGCTGGCGGCGCGCTCGCGCGACGCGCGCGTGACCCGCGCGCGATGCGCGCCTGACACGCGCGCGATGTAAGCGCGCCGCGCTCCCCGCTTCTATCGCGCTCTGCTCGCGCCCCGCTCACGCCACGCGCTAGTCTGACGAAGCCTTAATTCAGTAGGTACCTACGTACATACCTACTTGTAGTTTGTTTACATCCAGTAGTAATTGTAATATAGTAAAGTTGATTGCCCTAGGCTAGTCCCCTTGCGGTGGAGTCGGCAGCCAATGGGATGATTGTATTTTGCATGGATGATTTCAAGGCCAGTCAATTTCCTCTAATTTCCCCAGTGATTACCAGGTTACCCAATTATTTTAACTGATTGTTTATTGCATCAATCACTTAATGTAGGTACAACTTACTTTAATAAATGGGTAGGTAGGTATATCTACCCACTTTTGCTTTTGTGTTAATTATTTATTTATATATGGTAGGTACTTGTCATTATATTTTATTGGTGAGTTAATATTGTGCAATATACCTTGTAACCTTTTTATATCTACAAGGGAGGGTTTTAGAAGACCTTATCCATGAGAAAAAAAGTCGGGATCCGAGTCTTTGGATTTGGTATTATTTTAGTGATATGACGAATACTTTTTTCTCTAGTTTAAGACATATATTAGGTAACACACATTTTTACTAACACGATTTTATTTATATTACAGGCTATTCCTACTCCTGATCCTGTTCCTTATCCCAGTTCGAAGAAGAGATGAAGCCCTAATCATATTGCCCTAATAGCCCTAAAATCGCTTTCAATGGAACCGCCTAACATTGCAAACAATCCACCATATAATAACCTAAAATTCTAATGTTTTCGTGTAACGATAATGCGACCGTTTCAGTAGTGAATGGTGTCAGTGGTCTTTGATGAGGTAGTGTGAAAATTCAAGGAGAAACAGTGACAAAACATATGACTGATGAGACGCCTTTTGTTTACATTGTTAGGAAGTTCCATTTACGGCGATTTTAATACCTACATATATGTACTTACCCGTTGCCCATTCCCCAAAAGATATTAGACTAATATTATGCCTGTGTTTCATGCCATCATGCCTCATTTTGTCATACGCTTTAAAATATGTCTCACGCCTAAAATCTGTCATTTGGTTAACTTAACTATTTTTAATGCCATTGTCTTCTGTCACCGCGATTGTTATTCATTGAAATTAAACACTTTAGAACGGATTAATCGCGTTTATTAACACCATGACCTTACGTTTCGAGCCCTTTACAGCACTCGTTTTCACAGGGTTGAGATGAGTGTGCTCAACCTGTCACGCACGCACAGGTTGAGCAGACTTGCAAATCGAAATTGCTCGTACATTTTGCGAGTTAAGTAGTAAGTACAGTTAGGTAGATTCTAAGTGTACTTCTAAGCACACTTAGAATCTTTATTAAACGTAAAACCTACAGCAACACCAACAAAGTATTGAGACAGTAACTCGTGACGTCACAAAAGCGTAACTCCTTTTCTCTTCTAATCAAGTTCATTAACCCATGGTATCTTGATCTTTTTGTCATTTCCATGGCTTTCACCGATCCAGTTGCATTAGAATGGAAACTCGGCTAAGGTATCGTGATTAGCAATTTAAATGGCCGACCTAGACTAGAAACTAGCCTTTGTAGTCAAAGTTTTAAGTACAGACTTGTCCTCATTGTTCGAAATATGAATATATTTGAACTAGGGAATGCAAAACCGATTATACACCCCCCTGATATTACACCGATGCCATGAGAAATATTTTTGAGTACTATGTGTACACGATGGTCACGATGCATTCCACCAAGAATGTCTCTTAGGAAATGCTTTTGCCTTGAATAGCTCGAATGGAATCCGTATAACTTGAGAAAATACTACCAAATTATACGATTTAGCTAACATGGTCATTTGCATTATAACTATTAGAGAAACACATTTATTTTCGAAATATATACAGTAAGTGTAACTTACCTAACTACCTACCTCTACCTACCTTAAATCTAAAGTAGGTCCTCGAGGCATTGAACCTAGGATATTGGCGGCATTTCCTCGTTGTATCGCAATGCTGATACGTTGTGCGAGGAAGCCACCAGCTCTTCGGTCACCATAACTAATATTTGAGACGGGATAATTGCCATGTATGTCTGTTTTATTGATGAGCACCCGATATTTCGACACTGGTGCAAGCGTCATGTTCACCGAGTAAACTCGTCTCAAATATTAGTTATAATATAATACTACCAAATTGTTAAACAAGTCCTGAAATACCTCCTCTCAGACACAAATTCGCTACCTAGCCTTTTTATAAGAATCAGAATCGCATTTCGTAAGCGACACTCGTGGAATTCCCAACCCTTATTATTACACTGTAACCTACCATTATTTAGTACCTACCCCTAGCATAAGTGCCTAACGTGTACTGTACCTACCATTACTGTATGTACCTAGCTTAGCTTGCTTGAGTTAATTGTTAGTCATGCTAAATATTCTCAAGGATCGACCACAGGCTCGTTTTTTCCATCAATTCTAATGACAATGTAAAGTGTAGGTATGTTGATAAATTTAAATGACAAACAGGTATTTCGCAAACCTGTTTTTGACTTTTGTTAATTACAGTGTTTCTCGTAATGTGGACACAAATTCTCACATTTATTATGGAACTAGTTTTAAGTTTTAAGTGGATTTTTTAAATGTGATATGCGAATTTATTGATATAGTTCTGTATTTGAATATAAATAAATTTGGGATTGGCCGTTAACATGTAAAAATGTTTGAAATATATGTTGAGTGTCCCACGCTCTTTAAAAGATAAGTATTTATAATGTAGTTAGTTCCAATAGCGATAAAATATCATCTGTTTTACGACGCGGCGAAGTTATTTGATATGTACCTAATAAAAGGTTGATGACATTCTGTATTTAATACTATAAGTGGTTAATTGAATTTAATGTTATCGACCTTCGGTTCATTTATAATTGCAACTTTTCCTTTTCTAATTAGTAGAGAGTTGATTAGCTAAATATTTAATTGACTGTTTTAAATAATTGTCTTTGCTTTTGCGATATGTTTTTACTAAGGACCGTAGGTTGGTAATAGGCATCTTAACGTTTAACTTGTGGGGAAAACCTGAGTATCCATGTTACTAAATTTTACAAAGGTCGTAATATGTGCACACAAGAAAACTGAATATATGTGATCTACTATGACAGATACACACTGTGGTTAACTAACCCGGCGTTATGTGACAAATCCCTTATGCAATAACCGTTACCCCGGGTTAGTTGTAACTCCGGTCGTGCAAGTGACCCTTAGAAATGTTATGTACTAGTAACCCTATGTTACTTGTAGATTACCTACGCGAGATGGCAGTGGTATTGGTATAAAGGTCCTAAATACTTTGGCGCTTAGGACCTTATTACCAATTCCCGCAATTTTGAAAATTTCCATATTTGAATCGACAAAAAAGTTTTATGTTATTAACGAACTTACTATCAAAATTTCACAAGACTACAATTTCAGTTTTTGTGTTGGATATGAGGTGCCCATAGGAAAGAAAACTTGTATGTTCCACTGAAGTGTATAGAGCCAATCTTTCCTGTAGTCAATAGTTAACAGCTTGTGGGCACGAAGTACTGATTTCTATCACAGCTCAATAGAAAAACACCCTTAAAAAAAATTAAACCATTTTAAAATTTAAACTGTTTATTTCACCAAACTATTAAAAGTGCTACTAACAAAACTCTTAATCTAATATTATATAGATTTTTAGTGAGTTAGGTCTATGGAGAACTACAAATTAATGGTTAGTGTTTTGCGTTTTGCCCTTTAATGTAGGTATAGGTTAAATAAGAAAATCATCCTTAATACCTCTTAACAACCGGAAAGACGCGTTACATCGTCTGTTCGACTCATAAATCATAGGCAAACGATGGATGCAAATTATGTCAAATACCTTATAATTATGTCAAAGTTTGGCAGTTACCATAAGGAAATACGGTTTGTTTTGGATCCGCCGTCCGCCCATCCCATAAATACTTAAATATATTTGGAAGCATCCTTAACTAAGAGCAAATATTGACCAGGATTCGAACCCGGGACCTCTAGCTTCGTGTACAACCAAGTAGGCTTCGTCGTTAATCATTCATTTAGTTGAAATAATATGAAGTGGAGGCAGCTGGTCCTGTCGTAAATTTTCCTTTCAATTGACGTTTGATCGCATGTTACTTGGCACTAAGCTTGCACTCTATTGCACAATAACTGCATGCCAATTGCATGATTTGCCAGAAAATAACTAACCACTATAACGTAAGCCTCTGCCTACTTTTAGCGATAAAGAAGTGGTCTATTCACAAAATATTTAACCAGGCCACAATTTCACCACAAGTGTGACAATTGTCAGCATTTGTTACTGGTATTGAAGGCGTCTATGGGCTACAGGCGCGCTGACTATTGTGGCTGTATGCTTATTTGCCAGCAATGTCATTTATAAATAAATACATCAATTTTACCAATAAAAACTATGCATTTGCGAAGAGCTCTTGACAGTCACAAGAAATACGACATAGGTTAGGCATGTCAAGAAATTCCGTCAAAAACTACCTAAAATTCTTTAAAACACTATTATTTTTAAAGCCTCCACCAATGAATTATCTATTTATTGACGATACACTAGGTACAAGTTTATATAAATGATCAAAATGGTGGCAAAAAAGTACACGGCCCGCGCGATCGATGGTGAGCGGTTTCCGAAGCCTATGGACGCTTGAAACATCAGTAATTCACTTGGTACTTTTAGGAATTGTCAGCATGGTGAATTAGAGGCCAGGAAATATTAAATTCTAGAAGGCTTTTAAAACTACTAAGGGCATCATTGCGTTGTCAAAACCATAATTCCAACTTCGGTTCAGGAAGTCGCAATTCCTGTCGTAAACGCAACTTCACAGCGTCAGCGTTCGCCACTAATCAGCGCTCGCTACAGCTGTCATCGTAAAACAACCACTCAATTTGTGGACTAAGTTTTACGACCCTAGAGGAAGTCAGCTAATTCAAGTTTGTTGACCTTCTGTGGAAAACTTCTCTTCAAATTCATAGAACAATAACGCAAGGTACGTTCTGACAAACTCACATCGTCGTAAAGCAAAAACCGGCCAAGCGAGGTGAGGGTTCCGCACAAAGGATGTTCCCTCCCATTTATGAACTTAGGTACTTAAAAATACTGGTGGCACGGAATTCTCAGTGTGCGGCAATTTTGCGGATTTCGGAGTTTTCCCTGTATTTGTGCTACAAGGTCTTGCTTTTTGCCAATCAACGGGAAGTAATACCCTATACATTTTGATTCCCATTGCAAATGTATGGGAAATACGACGTAAACGGCCGTATCTTTTCATTGCGTTGACGTAGAGGTTTGATTTTTCACAGCTTCAGGGGACTGCATATATATGTGGCTGTATATATGGTATTCATTTCATCTTGCTGCCTCTACGCTTTCACGATTCTATAAGGGTTCCGTTTTTTCCTTTTGAGATACGGAACCCTAAAAAAACGGAAACAGTTTATTTATCTGTGTCCAATTTGTTTACACCAACATTTTCTGGCTACAAGCCATACCTGGCTCAACTTTAACTTGTTTCGACTGAAACTTCGAATCGCTTTATCGACAATTCGAAAGAACAGCCGTAGCTCTTGAAAATTTCAGACATATTGGAACCATGCCATTGCCTTGCCAAACGGGAACTTGTTTTGAAGTGACTGTGCTATCAAATTACGCCGTCGTCAGATCGGCTTACTTACACATGTTCATTTCACGTCTACATGATGAACTGAAACGTGGGAAAGAATGGACCAGAACTTGAGATGATATTGTTCACTGCTCAATGAAATAACACCGGCCATGTGGGAGTAGGACTCGCCCACAGAGGGTTCCGCACAAAGCATGCTCCCGCCCATTTATAAACCTTAACAATACTGGTGGCACGGAAGTCTCAGTGTGCGGCAATTATACGGATTTCGGATTTTCTCCTGTACTTGTGCTACACGCTCTTGCTTTTTGGCAATTTTCGTGATTTAAGGTACACGGGTAGCCTATACATTTTGATTCTCAGTGCAAATGGGAAATGCGACATAAACGGCCGTATCTTTTGATTGCATTGACCTAGAGGTTTGGTTTTTTCACAGCTTCAAGGGACCGCAGACCTGTGTATGTGGTATTAATTTCAACTTGCTACCTCTACACGTTTCGAAGATAAAGGGTCTTGACAAGACGGACAACAAAGTGATCCTGTAAGGGTTCCGTTTTTTCCTTTTGTGGTACGGAACCCTAAAAAGGGGGCGGAGTCGGAGACATCATATTTTTGTACGCGTGGCCAGTTGAAGCAAGTGTCACCTGAGAGAGTCAAACTAATGGATTATTTCCTTTTCTTACGATGTCAAAGCATAACAGGATAGAGATTATGTATTTACTAAAACGGGACTTACCCCCACGGGAATACCCCAATTTCAATCGGGATGACGGTTTTAGAATCTCGTCTACTTGGAATCCGGTCATTGATAAATGTAAGCGTAATCGAATATCACCGGCTCAAAAATCGGACATCGTGAGTGTAGTGTGTCGACAGAGTCACATCCCTAGTGCGCAAAATGTTTAAGTTTATAATCAAGACCAAGTGCGGGTAGTTCGTAAAACCCGCGCAGCTAGAAGATGTTGATGTCAACCTCAGCCAGTCTTTCTCCGGGACCACGGGGGCAACGTCGCCCTTGAAACGTCGGAGGTTTGTTTTCAAAATCTATACACGATTAAGTCCCGTTTTAGTAAATACATAATGTGTGAAAATCGTGAAAGTTTAAATAAGGATAGAGATTTTTATAACTTATCAAGCCGGCTAATATCTTTTCACTACACTTAGTATTTACATGTGGCCCTTTTCTGATAGATATTGAGGCGGTTGTTCATCAAAATATATGTGTATTCGTCTTACCTCGTCAAATCACTTCGCGGTTTGTTATCAAGTTGCTCTATTTGAACGTCTTTTCTCAAAATATGAAACAATAGTGACGCAGCAACGCATTGCAATGACATCCCATAAAGTGACTTGCCAAAAAAATACTCAGATTTTTCCAACATCACTTCAATAAATTTTGAAGACAGGCAACGGGATTTGTGGGATATAAGTACAGTCAGCCACACAGCTAACAATACACCCAAAGTGCCATTTACTTGACATGGTTAATCCTTAGTTTCGCCGGCAATTAAAACTTCGTCTTTGTTACGCTGATTGAGCTGATATGGCAAGATTTATTGCAGGTACACACAGCAACACTCTTAATTGGCCATAGACCTTAAATCGTTGCAATAAGGAGTATAAATCGTCAGTTAAAAGTGTAGGCGATGGTACACGCGCCGTCCATAAAGTACGACTTGTACAGTCAGCCACACAGCTAACAATACACCCAAAGTGCCAAAAATATGTATACAGGACTTTATTGTCAGAGCATTAAGGTCGTGTATACATAATTTTGGCACATTGACTGTATTCATAGCTTTGTGGCTGACTGTACTTACAATCCTACATGTCTTTATGCAATCCTTGTCTGATTGCCGAATAAATCTTGACTCAAGCGTTTGGCCCTTTGTCATTCGTAATCCTTAAATAAATGGCCCACCGAGAACGGGGTAAAATTACAATTTATCACAAAGGTCACTGAACGCACATAGAATCCCACTTTTGTCAGTCACAATTAGTCATCAGGTGATTCAGGACCCGATGCGAATTACCTTTGTCCGACATTTGCAAGTAGGGGACAAAGATGTCTACATCGTTTTGCACTTTCTTTGAATAAAATCCAAAAGGACTCTTAAAGGTATCCGGTACTTTACACGCATGACACATAGCGTCACGTTTGTGTCTTATTGACCGAGTGAGCGAAGCGAGCGAATTTTCTCCGTTTCAGCTTGGGCAAAAATGCTTTCGTATGTCTGTCCATTTGTTCTCCTCTACAGGTCGCATTTATCAACCAATTTTTGTGAAAACAACAATCCGATCCGATTCGAACCGGGACGAACTCTAGTTTATGAAATTTCAAAACTAGGAACTTTACCAGCGAGTACCTACTCTTTATTAGAACGAGTTAGCGAATTTAAAGCACGCCTCATTTGGCCAGTGAAATAAGTGAGTCAGTGATAAACAAAAGTTGAAACGCAGTTCTCGAGTTCAAGGTCAAACGCCATCTTCATTATACTAATCTACCGCGGTTAGATATCTTTATTATAAAAAGCTAGCAGCAGAATAAGAATTCGTCATGGTGATGTATGGAAGCAGACTTGGTCGTAGGACACAATCCAAAAAGTTTACTCAGCTGTACTGGGTACCGGAACGTGCACTGCATACCGCAGCTCGTAGGTATCTTTGCCGTTTTGTTTTTGATGACCTCCTAGCGACAGCGACGGCTCAAGGAGACGGGTTCGCGTTGACAACTTACACCCAATGCAATAAATATTATGTGACTACGTTAATTAAAGTGACTCATGCCTCTAACCAAGGAATGCAGAGCTACACTATTTTCTAAAATCAAAATAGAAAGCATGTTCGCTTTGCTACTGGCTAGCCGGTAGCTAGAATAAAACAACGAAGTCTGTGACAAAGGCGCAGGTCTCGGGTTCAAGGTCAATACCGCCATCTTTCTCATATTGTTTGTACCTGTGTGCGCGCAGGTCTTTTATTCTCGTGCTTATAGAAAGCTTTATTCTCGACTAAACCAGTATGATTGCGACTGTAACTGTAAGTCGGATACCTACCACACCTATGCTGGACCTTTAAGGCTTCGTCAGATTAGCGCGTGGCGTGAGCGGGGCGCGAAGCGAGCGCGACCCGCGCTTGGACGCAGCGCGGCGCTAGCGCCGCGCTCCTATCGCGCCCCGCTCACGCCCCGCTTTCAAAGCGCGCGCGGTGCGCGGCGCGACCGCCGCGCAGTCACAGCGCAAAGAAAAATGCTCGGTGAATCGAGCGCGCGGCGCTGGCGGCGCGCTCGCGCGACGCGCGCGTGACCAGCGCGCGATGCGCGCCTGAGACGCGCGCCATGTAAGCGCGCCGCGCTCCCCGCTTCTATCGCGCTCTGCTCGCGCCCCGCTCACGCCACGCGCTAGTCTGACGAAGCCTTTAGAGGCGCAAATTCTCTTAAGGCTTCGTCAGATCAGCGCGTGGCGTGAGCGGGGCGCGAAGCGAGCGCGACCCGCGCTTGGACGCAGCGCGGCGCTAGCGCCGCGCTCCTATCGCGCCCCGCTCACGCCCCGCTTACAACGCCCGCGCGGCGCGCGGCGCGACCGCCGCGCAGTCACAGCTCAAAGAAAAATGCTCGGTGAATCGAGCGCGCGGCGCCGGCGGCGCGCTCGCGCGACGCGCGCGTGACCCGCGCGCGATGCGCGCCTGACACGCGCGCGATGTAAGCGCGCCGCGCTCCCCGCTTCTATCGCGCTCTGCTCGCGCCCCGCTCGCGCCCCGCTCACGCCACGCGCTAATCTGACGAAGCCTTTAGCTTCGTGAAAACACTGTCCTGGAATGGAATAACATGGGCGATGTTTAAACTATTTATAGAGCACGTTGCAATTTTACCGTGGATAAATTTTAATAACCGCAGTTAATGGTTCCGAGGGCTGGCTGGTATTATCTTGTCATTTTAAATTGAACAGAAGAAATATATGGCTGAGATTATAGAACTTACATAGGTAGAATGTCATCTAAGATGTCTCGTGGAACCCTACGTTCAAAACTTGATACATGCCCCGGCGCACATTTGATTACTAAATTAATTTAACAATCATGCAGCAGTTGTATCTTCTTTTTGCAAATCTGATGTTAACGATTCAAGAGCAATCATTGTGTTGTTATGAAAAGGCTGGACAAAAAAGGCATTAGGCATGCAACAACAAATCGGTTCAAAAATCTCCTGGCATTGCAATAGTCATGCGCAATTCCACAAAAGTTCTAGGACAATCGACGAAAAACTTTGGCAATATTTCAAAACTTAAACTTGTGCCAACTGGCAAACCCCTATATCATTCTCCAGCTTTTATCATAATTGTATGTTCGCTATGTCAAAAACATGACAGGTAACCAGCATGTTTCCATGTATAATTAAGTAGGCAATGTAAAAATCTTCATTATACTTTTCAGGCGACCTTCGCCGTAGGCACGCCTGATGTAAATTGGATGACGTCAATGCCTAAATAGCTAAAGGTGTGTTCTTTATACGGGCACCATGCACTCAAGAGCAATGGAAACGTGCAAATTTTGTATAGAAATTGTGTTTCGCACAAAACATTCGTTCATCCGTTTTATTACTCTCGTGTCTACATGTTAAGGGCTCGTATTGTGGATATAAACATTCATGTCCACTGAACTGTTTAATGGCAAGTTTCAATTGACATAGTTTTATATAGTATACACTATAGTATGCTAGTAACGTGGAGGCTGAAAAGCTGTGATGTGGCCAAAATCGACGCCAGCCAGAAGAACTAACATTTCCATCTTAGAATCATTTCCAGCTTAACATCACTACATGGCTCTCCACGCTATGCCATGAGCGAGTCCTTATATTCTTCGGACACATTATACGATCCCAAAAACATGATGTGGAAGCACAGGATTCTGTACGAGATGGACTGACACAATGAAGAGGTCGGCTGGTGGCAGTTTTCACTGTGCAGTACACATGCACATGCCTATGACCGCACTCTGTGGAGACTGACTGCACGTGGTCGCGATCCTCAGCATTGAAGTTACAAGAAAGAAGATAGTATAATAGACTATAGTTTTTATTTAGTTTGACGTGCATGGTATCGTTTAAACACAAACCGTTTATTGAAATGCTTGTTTACTACTATCTTAATTCAAAACAAGATTTTATTCAAAGCTTAAATTAAATTTCATTGTGTCCCATCTGACCCTGGAACTGGAACTATGTTTTATAATTCGTCACACTTTCTAGAAACATACTTACCTGTTTCTGGAAACCAAAAATACCCTTTAGGGAATGCTTGAAACAACAAGAACGGTATATTTCGACAATCTCCATTGTCACAGGCCTTTAATGGGCCTAAATTGGGTAATGATGTTTAATGTCTATTGTACTATTCCACCTACGCAGTTCTCAGTACAAGTGATGTAGAACCTACAATTAGATTCTTCGGAGACCATATAGAACGCGTTTTAAAAGGGAAGAGAATCCAACTAGAGAGAAAAACATCCTTGGCAACAGTGCTGATGATTGTCATAATATCTGCTGTGTTTACTTACTGCATTACCTTCAACTAATGTTTAAACCATAAACTAGCCACATCGCCTCTTAGTAAAGTCAACGTTGCAGGAATTTTTTAACATTTTCATCAAGACCAATAATTAAGTCTAGTGAAGGGCATTACCTTCGTAAGAGCTCAGCCGACAAGTATGATCTACATACGTGTAGTAAATTACAATGCGTTGCACTAGTACAGACTACGGTTCAGTGCCCTGCAAGACGATGCGTTACTTTCTCTGCTGATGCACCACCCCGCCCGCTACATTTACCAGCTAGCTACATATTTACTTGAGACTCAGAACAATAGCCTATCAAATATCAACACTGAGTGTTGTGGCCTATTGGTTAGATATGTTTTGAAATTATATTAGGGTACGAAACTGCAAATTACAATATATATGTATTGTTCCTGTAATTTCTTGTGAAAATGATGTTATTGTGGAACGTCCATATAATTGACAGCTTAATTTCCTCGCTATCTTCATTTGCAATTAAATCGGATTTATGGTAGAAGGAAATTACCAATAAAACTTTGCAATTATTGGTCATTAAATTTTCGCTGCATCGGCTGCATGTAGTAGCTACAGAGACCGAAGTTTATTTGGTAGGTAATGATTTTAATTTGGTAGGTAGCTATGATAGTAGTTCTTAGCTAGGTTAAACAACTGAAATGAAATGGCAAGTAAAAAGGCAAACATATCCATTTAAGAGATTATTCCAGTTCCATTGCGTATAGTAAATAATAAAAGTGCAAGTTGTAGACATACATCAACACGTACATGTACATTGTACATGTACGACCAGGCACCAATATTATAGGTACAGTCAAGTGCAAAAATACGTATCGACAAAATTGTCTCATAAATATGGTACTACGCTCTTATTACAATGGAATAAAATGCTATGGGACATATTTTTGAGTAAGATGTGTCCACCCATATTTGTACACTTGACTGTACCTACTTATACAATTTATTGGAAAGGCCGTATTACACTAGTATTGAAGTGGTAAGACATAAAGACAACATATCAATCAGCGCCGGGTTTTAATAGTACATTGTGTTTACCGCCCAAACAAGAAATGACGAACGAGTGTGAATTTTAACAAGAGTTGTTATGAATAACTTGTACCGCCCGTGATACAATGTTTTTCATTACATTTGCGAGGAAATAAACTAAGCTTACTAGGCAGATAAATAAACAATAATGATCAGTGGTAGTGTAGTAGCACAGTTCACAAGATACCGGCGTGAGGGGCGGCTACGTGTGGCGTGCACGAGGGGCGAGGGTCCTCCGGGCAGGTGGTAAAGTACCTACCTACTGTGAAAATGGTCATAATTAACTTCACAACTACTGCGACTGTTTTCTGAACGAAGTTTTTGTTATTTCGCAATCCCAGTTCCCAAATTGTAAATCGCAGTTCAAGTTATACAAAAACAACTCTGAGTTTTTTTTTCTGTCAATTATATCGGCTAAATGTTTATCAGGATGCACACGCTATGTGTCATCCTCAGCAACAATAGAGTGAAGGGATTTGTCTATTTGCACTCATGGTCAAAGAAATATCAAGGCGCTTGGATAGGGTGAAATGGTCGAACAAGTTCTACTATGACCTATAAACCTCAGGCGCCGGGAAGGCTGGCGACGCAATGACTGACGCCCGCTGGCCCAAACTGGGGCATCATATTCCTTGCACGTTGAATATTTGGCTTGTGTAGTTAAGTTTTTACTGGAATGCTGCGAAATGTGGAAAATACTCCATATGTGCAAAGGAAGTTCGATTTACTACGTCAACCATTTTGATTTACGTTTTCTTTTCAAGCAAGAAAGTCTGGACAAAATGCTCAAAGCATCCTAGTACGTCATGGGTAAAGGTTTGCTCAATTTTCATGATTCTGTAAAAGCTCTTGGTACTTTATTTCAAGAGATAGTCGTAGTCTGGCATGCTTGACAGAAAAAAATGATCTCAATAGCATGCGGTTAAATACAATTCGGCCCACAATTCAACGTATTCTAGATACGAATTCTTAGAATCCGAAACATATTCCGTTTCGACGTCAAGTCATTCGTGACCACAGTGCGAACTGGAGCACTTTCTACACCTTCGCTAGCATTGTAAACAAGATTATATCAATTTATGCATACTTAGCAATCATCCTATTATCAATAATTGGTTAATATCATGATATGTGCTGTATGGTATCACTTTCTCTAGAGTTGTTTGGTACTTATAAGTAACTGTAACAAGTCTTTAAATATGTAGCATCATACATGGTCATGAGATATTGTCGATAATTATCTCACGGTGACTTCTTAGCAGATGCAATTAGTGGCATGCTATAAAGTAGAAGTGATTCAGTAACGGGTATATGACATAAACAATTTATAATCAATTCTGAGCCACATCAGAAAAAACAAGGGTTCCTAGCTGACTACGGAACCCTAGAAATACTGCAAAACTTTATGAACTATGCAAACGATCGAGTAACGTAAAAAATGTAAGAGACGTTGGTATAAGTATGTTGACTTCAATCAACATACTTATACCAATGTCTTGACTTCAACATACTTATACCAACGTCTCTTACATTTTTTACAACGTTACTCAATTGTTTGCATAGTTTAAATAAAGTTTTGCAGTATTTTTTTCCTGATGTGGCTGAGAATTGATTATAAATTGTTTATGTCATATAACCGTTACTGAACCACACTTCTACTTAGTCTAGACTTTAGTTAGACGGAACGGCTAAAATTGCAAACGTAATTCCGATTGTGTTCTTGAACATAGTTGGCTAGTTGCACTACATTTTCATAATAGGCACCGGCAATGCCAAGCCGGGACCCTGACCGCGCACTGGTCAGCCCAGCGGTCGTTCACCCTGTTAGGAACATAATATTGGTGGATTACGCGCGTGCGCTAATCAAATGGCGCGGGAAATCGCGGTTGGAATTCAAAATTCGAACGTGACAGTTAGTAGCGGAACTAGACAAATATGGCGAGCTTTCTTGATGGCCAGAGACAATTTATTTCATGAATGGACGATAGTAAATCATAATGAGTCATTGTGCGTCGCGTTTTGTTTCGTTTGTACTCTTTGGCGCCGAGTGCTTCCTTTTCTATTAACTATTTCTATTTTTACACTGATTCCTTTCGCTTCGTTACTGTTAATTTCTTGTGGATTATAAACTGTATGATGAAACATTTATGGGCAACGCATCCTTTTATGAACTTATCGATGCATTTATGGTATACTTTCGAAGAACAGGAAAATTTATGCAAGTGAAACGCAACGGTTTATCACTCTAAGATCAGAAGGCCTAGTATAAAAATTGTACGACATTCACTCCTCGACCGCGTTAGCGTATCGGGAGTTCAAATTATGTTTGCCGTTTATTTAAATCATCCGGCAACTTTCATATTTTGACCCCTCGATACGCTAACGCGGTCGAGGAGTTAATGTCGTACAACTTTTATACTAGGCCTTCAGGTCGGTTTATCACTCAAGTCTTGCAGGTTTAAAGTATCAAAACTATGCATTCCGGTACCAATACATGTCATCATACTCATAATTTAAAAGGATATAGTCTGATGTGAATATTTGAATTCCTTTTTAAAGTTTATATTCATACCCTAATGATTCTAACAATAAAACAGTATTCTACTTATTACAAGACCTAAGTACCGTAAGGACGTAGCACTTTAGCCCTGGTGGTACAATTAGGCAATGGAATTTATTCTGTGCACGTTTTATCATTATTATGAAACTAAGGAGTATTGTAACCAGGTTATATTCAGCTAAATATCATTTTTATGTCTCTATTGGAGCTCTGGGCTAAAATATACGTACCTACTTCTTTTGATTAAATTACCCCGACCTCGCGGTATATTCAGTCTTTAGAGACTACGTAAAAGCGAAATTAAGTACTGTATATGTAAACCAGGTTACTGGGTATTATAGAACGACACTAACTTGTTCTTAATAAATAATTGAAAATAGCTTTATCGTGACATGATAAATAGTCATTACGATAAGTGGACAGAGCCCAGAGGACCCTGACATTTGCCTTTTATTAAACGACACTTATTCTAGATTTAAATTATTTGTCTTTGACATTTAGATTAATGGATTAAACATTTGTAAACAATGATAAGCTTATGACAAATTTATTTGTAACTTAACACCCAATCAAAGCGGATTTAAATTTCCTAATCTTGAATTGTGCTTATAATCTCATTGCTTATTCAAATTGCTACCAGTAGTTAAAATGAGTCGTTAAATTTGTGATCGTATCATAATAGAATACGCCATTCATATGCATATGAGTGTATGTATTGAGGCCAAATTTCAAAAGTATGATCCTATCTGGCAGAAAACATAATCTTGTAGCTTGTCTAGTTACAAAATAAAAGTCAAAATAAGATCTTAAGTTAGTAGTTTTTTTCCCACTTATATTCCCGATTTTTTTTATAGCTTATAAAAACGACTGAAGTTTACAACCGGGAGGAAACAAAACTCTAGAACTTGTAATAACATCGCAACAGGGCACTCAAAAATATCTGACACAAATTTATTTATTTATAGAGCCCTAATTCGCGGATCACATATTTTTGCGACTTCTTGGCAAGATAATTTCAGATATTGTCCACGCGGCGCAACTTATGCGTGATCGATGGAATCTTACGTCACTGCCAGCCTTGGGCAGCGAAGAATTATCATAATACGAGTACCGCACTGCATTCAGTCAGACACGGTATCAGCAGAACGCATTTACCACCTTCTCGCAGTAATGTTGGACTATGAGAAGCCGTTGAATATATCAGTTCTGTTACTGATACAAGGTACTAACGGTTAAATTCATTTAGGATTCGATTGTTCAAGCGGATTTAAAACACAAGTTCACTTTGCAATTTGCATCGCTTCATTGCCATTAGTGGTTTGTGAATTTTGTGATGTAAGTTTTGATGAAATTAGCAAAAATCGTTACATAAGGCTTCAGGAGCGAGGCGGTTATAGACATTGATTCCGAGTTGCCTCGCCTTGCCTGGAAGTCAAGATATAAAGTACTTTTCCTGCAGGCTGCAGGTCATGAAAAGGAAAGCAAAATTAGTTGCACATTGCCTAAGACGCACCGCTGCTAGGCCTGATATACAATTCATTAGAAATGAATGCTTTGCCGATGTTAGTACAAATACAAATAAGGACTAGACTTCTTAAGAACCAACTCAATATTTAAGAGTAAGTAATATCTCAAGCAAGGCGTACCATCTAACTCATATAGACAGGCAATCATCAACTTTGAAAAAGCGTGTTATTTGTCTACTTTAGCTTTTCTCATAGCGTGAGCTGTCGCCGGTGTCAAGTTGCCAACTCAAGCGCATCGTTCATATTTTCGATCGCAGCCCGATAACAGTGCGAATGAATGGAACTGAACGCTTGCGATATTCGCCAAATAGATAAGCGGACAGTCTCCTGTCGCTGTTGAATTATTATACAAAACCAGCTCTTCAGCTTTACGCCGTGGGATTTGAAGGAGTTCCTCTACTTGCATTTTTGACAGTTTTTATTTATTACCACCAGTTGTGTCGTCCGTCACCCGTTTTACTGCAACTTTTGGAGCTAACTGAATAAAATTATCTGAATTTGACAGCCCTTGTTTGTACATATCTATTATTTAGATTAGTGTAATTTGTATTGGTTTTGTTTTGTTATTTAACTTTAATAATTATTTATAAAATAGGTATCTTAACCTAAGAATGAAAATAAATGAAGAAATAAAATATTAGTGTTTACATGCGTTAAACCACCAAATATTAACAAGCACGACAATCACTTCAGTAACAGGTAGGTACAGTCGCCACCGGTCAAAGCGAGTGCATATTCAGATAATTTTGAGCACCTCGGCAGCTGCGTTATATCTGATAGCGGTTGTACAGTCAACAACACAGCTAAAATATGTATACAGAACTTTATTGCCAGAGAATTAAGGTCGAGTATACATATTCGTCGCCTAAATTATAAGTAGTGTTAAGTTTTATACGTTATGGTTTTATTTTTATTTGTGTTTTTTGTATGTACTTATTATATGTTTTGCTTTTTTATTTGATGGTTGCAGTACTTTGGTTTTGACTGTTATGCTGTAAACTGTTGTTTGAAATAAATAAATAATAATAAATTTTTTTGGCACTTGGCTGTATTCACAGCTGTGTTGTTGACTGTACAATAAACTTGCGCGAACTACCGTAGGCGTCGACTCCAGTCCTAATGTGATGACGTCACAGGGCGAGGCTCACTTGACACCTGTCATACCCATTAATTACGCTCTAGGGAGCGTAATAAACTAGGTATCCAGTGTAATAATGATGATAGCTTGAAGCTAATGAACCTAATCTAGCTAGAATTTTACTTAGAAAACTTTGAACTTCACATAATTAATTCGAACATTTTGGTTAAACTATCTTTTCACTTATGAGTTACGAATGTTACGATTACATTTATGCCTGATCTAGGCTCGTTTCTTTCGTATTGTCAGCATCATAAAACTTAACGTTCTGTATATGGCCTTAATGGCCTTATGACATAGTCATGTTGTATGCACTCGCCCTATGATTTGTGTTTATGGTCAGTGTACTTTTTTAGCTGACAACTGTCAGATGTTTTTATATTTGAGAGGGAACTAACGCTGTTTTGTAATTGTATCAAAAATTATAAAAATGCAATAATTATTAATAAATACCAGTTTAATCGAAGAGCTTAGTTTTAATTCCATAGTAATGGTTGCTTCTTTATTTTTACCGCCGAACTACTGCAATTAACATACATTCTGGTACAGTCGCCGTCAGATACATCGGAGCTGCCGAGGCGCTGTATTAGTGTAATGGCGACATTGGCGACTGTATTAGTTCCGTTATACACGTCCGAGTCAAACGGGTCATTCGATGATGTAATCTCCAGCCAGCCTGATTAACCTAAACTGTCAATCAGCGTGAACGGCATCAAAAAGGGTTACATTGTTTATACAGCAAGCACGTCCTCGCCAGGTGGGCCGCGTCTCCGGGAACCCAGTTAGTGGAGTCAGTCACCCAAAGTATATGGAGTCTCAGGTTTCAGCAGATTCAAATTTAGAATTAGGGACGAATAGCTTCCTAGTTGTTAGTACAACCATTACGATCTTTTGAAACATTAACCTTTTCCACGCCAAAGGCCTATATATTGGCACCAGGTTCAACGCCAATGACCGATATATCGGTCACAGACCACAGAGTAAAATAAACCTACACTGGTAAACCATAAAGTCCAACTTCAGTTTTGACATTTTGATGACATGGCGTCTGCGTGATAGCCTGTGCGCTTGACATGGCGTCGAAAAGGTTAAATGTCTACTTCCAATTATCAGAAATAAGCAACGCGGAACCTGTTCTCATTCTCACTGCCAAGATACAATTTCGCCTATTGATACAAACATTTTTTTCAAGTTTTTTTTGCAAATCGAACAATTCTCACAATTACATTTTGAATAAAAATCAATACAAAACATGAGCCAGAGACCTCACCATTGAGTTGACGACTTAAACTGAGTCGCTTCCATACAACTGAGCCTAAACTGAATCGCCGTAGATGGCCCGTTCCAAAACAATTTACCAATGAGGGAGACACTATACTCACTATAGTCTGACAAGCCAGCGAGCGCATCATACTATCTTTTTCTTACGCTAGTATTACCACCCCGAAAAAAGGGATAGATATAGTTTTTTTGTCCTACTGTTACTGCGCTCGCTGGCTTAGTCAGACTATAATTGCCCTCACAAACCCAACCTGCCTTTACTAGGCCAGGTGGTATTGTCACATGTCTTCGTTTGTTCTCGCTCACTGAACCATAGACATTACAGGCAATCGCATGTCTTGCCAGTGTCGTTGCTCTTCGAATGAAAGTTAATTGTTGCCACATGCAAATAGCTTGCTCATTAAGCCGCCAAGTTGTTAATCAGCTGTTCCAGCTAATTTTATAGATGCGCTCAATTAAACCGCTTATCAGGCTGGTCGGTGAATTAATGATTTACTTGTAGTATACAGTGTTTAGATCTATGATTAAATACAAATTAGGTACACACAGTTTAGCGGCTGTTTATACCCATGAATAGCTTTTCCTAGCACGAACGACGTGTTGTTAGTGTTTGACAAAATAAAAATATCGATAGCCCTGTTACTTCAACTTCATAGAGGTAGTACAAAGACAATTATAGCTATATAGGTTGCCTCAGAAAGTAAATAATAATAACAACATTATCAATTTATTTATATTTTATATACTTCAGAAATAATTTGGAAAACTTCCGTAACTTTCTTTCATCGCGTGAATTAACTATCCCATAACATAAGTCACTCCATAGAGTTCGAAATGTTCGAATACGCTAAGTTTCCTAGATTTTGATAGCAAAGAATGTGAAAATAACTAAACGTCATAATTTCGTAGAACAGACATTTCATAGACAGTTAATTTGCTTGGAAGAGATAACGTGGTTTGATTCTAACACGCACACCGAAATTGTCTTTTAAATCGACGACATGTCTGTCACAAGTTCGTTGAAATGGTAAGTAGTAAACCTACTTATCGATAACAGGGTTGTCGATGTTTTTTATTGGGGCAAGCACTGAATAAAATATACCTAGAAAAATATCTATTTGTGTGTGTACACACATTACTAAACTTTAAGTTAATCTACTGCGTATTCCTTCAGCTAAGCTAAGTGCCAACGCATCGAGGATTTGTAGCGAATTACACTCACAGTCATAACCATTTATATTCCACATGTACCAACGTTTTTCCGTGTCAGTCAGCAAAAACAGATCCAAAGCCGTTCTGTTACTGGAATCCGTGAGAGCCTGCCCGTTAGCTGGACCATCGCTGTGTCGTGAATACTAACCAGGATGACAAACGGACAAACTAACAGTAACTACCGCTGAAAAGAATCACTTATGGAAATCAAGGCGTGCGAGGAAACATTATAGTCGGGTTTTGTTATAAGAAGAAACATTTAAATAAATATGGCCTCTCGTTTTTCAACCATGTTTATAAATTAACATTCACTCAATAACTTATTCCGTGTTCGCTTTACCATAGTGTAGGGATAATGACAGTAACTTATCTGTGTTGGAATTCTCGTGACGTAACGTTTGCTAGGACGCAGCATGAGAGATGACTACGTTTACGTTTTGTCTACAGTCTCATTCCGCTTCCACTTGCTTTTTGGAGAGAGAAAGAGTAATTTGGTTTTGAATTTGAGTAATTTGGAATTAGCGAGATAGTCGACGATTGTCGGTTTGAATATGTACATTTAACTGTACGTACAATCGAATTCAAGCTATTAGTAGTCTGACAAGCAAACAAACGTAGTAACAATAGGAAAAAAAACTATATCCATCCCTTTGTAGGGTTCCGTACCTTAAAAGGAAAACGGAACCCTTATGTTTGTCCGTCCGTCCGTCCGTCCGTCTGTCAAGACCCTTTGTCTCGATAACGTGTGAAAATAGCATGTTGACATTCATACCACATACACAGATCTGCGGTCCCTTGAAGCTGTCAAAAAACCAAACTTCCGCATCAAACTTCGCATTTTCCATATATTTGCGGCAATGGGAATCAAAATGTATAGCGTACGTCCCGTTGACCTAGAGTCACGAACCTTGCAAAAAGCAAGAGCTAGCACAAGTACAGGATAAAATCCGAAAACCGTATAATTGCCGCGCACTGATTTTTGAGTACCTACACCGCGTTGTCTGGTTGTGGGGGAGCATCCTTTGTGTGGAATCCTCGTTGGGCGAGTCCGACTTGCATCTGGCCAGTTTTTTTCGGACTGCGTTCGTTTGACTGTCAGACTATAGCATTGTCCTTATATAGTTTTTGCGCGTGAAGTATGCTTCTTTGTTTTAAGATGAAATACTTTATAAATCTGTTCTCATACACACATGTCGTCTGGTCTGGCAACTGATCCAAACTGGGATGGAAGCCGTTTAACTCGAGGTCTTTTTTCCACGCGAGCCTGATTTATTGAGCATGCCACTGTCATTCAGGAATTTCAGGATCGTTGGAGAGTAATTAATACTATCTTCGTTTTCTTTATTCGGATTCGGAATTCGAATAATATGCAATAGTCCTACTGTCGAGGCATGGGAAAAGGCGATTTGCAGGCTGAATATTATGTTTAAGGATGACTCACACTAGAACGGGACGGGACAGGACGGGACGGGAAAATCTGTCAATTTCTATAGAAATAAGCACGTGATAGCTCGGAGCCCTCGGATTTCACGTGAGGCTTTCTATAGAAATTGACAGATCATCCCGTCCCGTCCCGTTCTAGTGTGAGTCATCCTTAAACGGACGTCTTTAGAAGTCTGTAGTCCCTTGAATCAGAACCCCTACGTTAATGCAATCTAAAGACACGGCCGTTTATGTCGCATTTCCCATAAATTTGCAAAGGTTATCTAAATATATAGGGTACCTACTTCCCGTTGACCTAGAATCACGAGATTTAGCAAAAAGAAAGATCTTGTAGCACAAATACAGGGAAAAAATTGAAAACCGTATAATAGCCGCGCATATAGTGTTCCATGTCTGTATGGATGTGGAGGGAGCATCCTTTGAGCGGAACCCTCGATGGGCGAGTCTGTTTAGTGAATCACTACTAACATGAGGATAACTATAATGCCTTAGACGTGTTTCGTGCCAATACTCAATTACAATTAAACGAAAAAAGTCGTTTCAATTACCATTCCCCACAAGTACAGACTCATGACTCCTAACAACTTTTTTTCTCCAATGAATGCCAACTGTCGGCTAAGACAACTAAGGCATTTTAAGTACAGTCGCCATCTGATATATCGGAACTGCCGAACAAACATCTGAACATGCACTCTAACGCTTTGACAGTAGAGGCGTGTTTAGATATTTTTGAACACCTCGGCTGCTCAGATATATATAACGATTTGACCTCTGTGGCCTCATCTTATAAGTGACGGTGACAGTACTGCATCGCGACGGGCCAGCGATACAGGGATTACAGGGTGGAAGTGGGTGCCAAATGCATCGCCAGGGTGTCACGAGCGTCTACCGTTGTCTGGGTGGATAATGGCATTTTGACCTTTGGTTGCTTGGGGAGATGTTGACGAGCTTGCATTCGAGGGTCTTAGAAATTGCCAACAACTTAAATGTCACATAATTCAAAAACCTTGTTGGTTGATTAGTTACAGTAGAACCTCGGTTAACCGAACCCTCAATAATCCGTACGCTACCTTGGTTTATCCGAACACACCCGATACTTACTATGCATTTTTTAACTGATACGACTTTAAACATTTTTAACAGCTTTTTAATTCAATGTGTTATTACGTACTGCACTGTTTTTGTTTTTCTTAGATGTCGCCGTGAAAAACTCCTTACCCGCACTAGATGTAAACAACGCACGCATTCACATACGTTAGTTTATTACACTCCGTTAAATTATCGTACAAAATGCATAGCAAAACGTAACTGACTAATGAAAATCTCAGTTTCTCATCTTACAGCAGCAGGGTGGTGTAAGGCGCAAACTTTAGCGAAAAGTATGTACGAGTATAAGGTTAAGTTGAAGAGAAATGGTTTTGCCTTGTATGGGAGCTACACTCGAGAGCTAAAGTTCCGGGTCACTAGGATTTACTTGTATATAATCGTGAATATAAATACAGCGCATTAAAATAAATTGGTTCTTATAGAAAGTTTAATTGTCCTTTATTACATGTATAAAAACTTATTGATTCACGTGAAGTGATGGCATGAAAAAAAAGGGATTGTTTTACAATTTAGAATATCTCAGTTTCGCAACTTGTCCTGTGTATCCTGTCATAAAATCTATGTATAAGACGTGTCGCAACAGGTCACTATATAAAAAAAAAGTTTTTGGGTTTGCAAGCAAAAGGGTGCCGTTTTTATACAAAATAAATAAATTATAAAATATATGTAAGTAACTAATAGTAATTAATTTGAGCAATATTAAAGTTCGCTTTGTTGTAATACTCGTAAGCTAGCTCTATTCGTTTCCGAGCTATAAAAAAAAATGCTAGTGACCTGAAACTTTTGCTCTCGAGTGTACTTTAATTCAATTCGCAAAGTTCGAGAATTTCCTATCAATTTATTAGCCAACTCATGTTTTTATTATCGGACACAAAATCGCTTTCTTAGCTTTTTCCAAAGTATTAGAAAAATCGGATTTCGTAAGAGACATTTTTGTGGAATGCCTGAGTTTTTTTTTAAGCAAAAGTATGGGTCTGTGGGATCGTAGCTCCCGAATGAGTGAGTGAGTTGCTCGGTCGCCCAAATAACAATGGTTAAGTTCCAATACCCATGAGCCAAATCGGCCAAGAGGTTAATAAGGTTCGCGAAGGTGGCGAGTTTAGCGAACGCTGTTATTTTTCTCAATTATAAATCTGTGTTTGTTCTCAATTATGAACTGAATTGGCCATTTTTTCAAAGTTCTCGTCCCCACTTTTTCAAATATAAGCAGAAGAAAACGGTCACAAGATTTGATCCCATTCCGTTAGCATTTTATCACGGCGGTAACGGAATGTGAAATTTGAAAAATGAATGCAAATTTTGGGGCAATCTTTTTTCTTCTATAAGAATATTAAGGATCGAAAGAGCTCGCCATGCTGAGTAGAAATCACATAAAAATACCAAAGTTAAAAAAAGTAGGGCCCCAACTTTAAATAAAATTGTCTAAATATACAATTACACTTGTGCCACACGCAATTCGCGAAAAAATCGAATCTCGTGTTCATCACACCGTAACCAGCACTTTCCCGAGCGCGACCGCGCGGGACGCTTGCAAATTCCCTCCTCACCAAGACAACCTCGTATTTTGACATATTCTGCAACGAAAATTCGACTTTGCATCAACAGAGTAAGGCTTCAATTCAAACAAACCTTAGTTAGATGCACGAGGTTGATAGGGTTGTCGTTCGAAATGCGATTTTCGTCTGTTTATACTCTCACGATGAAGTTAATAATGGAAAAACACCATTGTCGCAAGAACAATAAGGTTCATATTTCAATGAGATACCAACGGTACTGTTTATAATTAATAATCAAACGAACTTACCTGTGAAGTTTGATTGGAATTATACGAGTATCCAAATCGAAGATTACATATATTTACTAGCAGCAGTACACGGTTATGTGCTGTCCTTGTCACACATTTAGAGTTATAATATTATTCAAAAAAAACTGTTCTCGCTCTCGCCCGCCGGGTAATTAGGAACGGCAGCGCTCCCAGCGGCGTGGTTGATCATTATTTTAGAGCACATAGATATTTTTGTGTTAGGACCAGAGACGATTTTATTTTAATTTTTAGGGTCTGGGAGGGTGGGAGTATGTAATCTTCGATTTGGATACTCGTATAATTCCAATCAAACTTCACAGGTAAGTTCGTTTGATTATTAATTATACTTCGTATCCAAATCGAAGATTACATATATTTACTAGCAGATGTTTAGAGAATTGTAATACTACATATAAGTAGGAAAAATAAAATAAAATATCGAAGTCAAATCCGTACGCTCCTATGGGTTCCTGATAATTAGCTTCATACATGAGTGCCTAATAAAATAAAACGGTACTATTATGTAAATATTATATGAATATTTTTATTAGATTGGACTTATGCATGACATGCTGTGCGTGTCCAAGTGAGGAACGACATTAATAAAGAATGAAATTACTTTCAATAACCTTTTAGGTGAAACAAAACACTGGAGTGTGTATTATCGTCGATATAATTTTAACATTACTTGAATATACCTGCTTTAAATTATACTTCGTTCATTTAATTGAACTCTACTGACGAATCCCTGCATAGTGATTGTATACTATAGATATGCCTGTATTTCATATCGAAGTAAAAAAGGAAGACAAAAACAAGTTGTATAATTAGTAAAACAAGCTATCAGTAGTTTCTTCATTGCAAGATTAGTACTAAAGAAATCTTGTTATAAAATATACATACAGATTTATACTGAGACCAAACAATAATTCAAGTGGTTGGTAATGGTTAATACGGTAAGTTTTTCCTTTTTGAGTAGAACGTTGTAATAAAAAAGTGGCAGGTGTCTTCGATTCTACTGTAGGATAACGAAATATTGACCAGTACGCTACAGCAGCAAGAGAATTACTATTTTTGTAAATAATTGTTATAATAAAGAACAGACACGTGGAGTGTTTTATATCTTGATAATCGGAATGCTACTATTGAAGAGAAGTCTCATCATGGTAAAAACAACCTGATGGAGTAAAATTTTATTACATTCTACACAATTCCTGTAGAATATGTAATAGGAGACGCCGTTAATGCGGAGCAAAGTTGTACGATCCTCAACACGATTTTATTAATGTGAAAAAACTCAACGCTGTTAATGCGAAGCAATGTTGTACAATCATCAACAAAATTGACGTAGAGTAACTCAACGCTGTTGAAGCGGAGCAAAGATCTACAATCCTCGACACAATTAATGTGGAGAAACTCAACGCTGTTAAAACGGAACAAAGTTCTACAATCCTCGACACAATGAATGTGGAGAGACTCAACGCTGTTAAAGCGGAGCAAGTTCTACAATCCTCGACACAATTAATGTGGAGTACCTCAACGCTGTTAAAGCGGAGCAAAATTCTAGAATCCTCGACACAATTAATGTGGAGTACCTCAACGCTGTTAAAGCGGAGCAAACTTCTAGAATCCTCGACACAATTAATGTGGAGTACCTCAACGCTGTTAAAGCAGAGCAAAGTTCTAGAATCCTCGACACAATTAATGTGGAGTACCTCAACGCTGTTAAAGCGGAGCAAAGTTCTAGAATCCTCGACACAATTAATGTGGAGTACCTCAACGCTGTTAAAGCGGAGCAATGTTCTAGAATCCTCGACACAATTAATGTGGAGTACCTCAACGCTGTTAAAGCGGAGCAAAGTTCTAGAATCCTCGACACAATTAATGTGGAGCACCTCAACGCTGTTAAAGCGGAGCAAAGTTCTAGAATCCTCGACACAATTAATGTGGAGTACCTCAACGCTGTTAAAGCGGAGCAAAGTTCTAGAATCCTCTACACAATTAATGTGGAGTACCTCAACGCTGTTAAAGCGGAGCAAAGTTCTAGAATCCTCGACACAATTAATGTGGAGCACCTCAACGCTGTTAAAGCGGAGCAAAGTTCTAGAATCCTCGACACAATTAATGTGGAGTACCTCAACGCTGTTAAAGCGGAGCAAAGTTCTAGAATCCTCGACACAATTAATGTGGAGCACCTCAACGCTGTTAAAGCGGAGTAAAGTTCTAGAATCCTCGACACAATTAATGTGGAGTACCTCAACGCTGTTAAAGCGGAGCAAAGTTCTAGAATCCTCGACACAATTAATGTGGAGTACCTCAACGCTGTTAAAGCGGAGCAAAGTTCTAGAATCCTCGACACAATTAATGTGGAGTACCTCAACGCTGTTAAAGCGGAGCAAAGTTCTGGAATCCTCGACACAATTAATGTGGAGTACCTCAACGCTGCTAAAGCGGACGATCCTTGACATAATTAACGTGTTAAAGCTCAACGCTGTTAAAGCAAGCTTATTTGACACAATTTTTGTGGCATAATTGTTGAAACGGAGCAAAATTATACAAATTTACACGCGATTTATGTCACGTAACTCGGCGCTGTTAAAGCGGAGCAGCGTAGGGTATTTAATAAGATTAAGCCTATTTCATCGATATAGCCTACGAAAAAAAATATATTTTCGTTTCGTATATATATATGTGTATATATATATGATATGAAGTTTCTCTAGGAAACTATAAATCAAAATTTAAGTCGTTGTTTGTATTACTTCAGTATATATCGGTTCATGCTTTCAATAAACAGGAATATTAGTTTCGTGATAATTCAATTGGGTTAAAACCATTTACTCTCCAATGAGGTTTTTGTTAGCAAACTCACTCAGCTTCGTAAAATTATTCCGTTTTGGTTACCACCTTCCTAAACGGTGAGGTTTTAATAGTAGGTACGTACGACCATATTAATATCCGACTTAATTTTAATTAAGTCGTGTTGAGTCCTATTATCGTAAAGATATCATCTACAATTTTATATGTAGGTATCATAAAAATGTGATCCACAACATTCACTACCTACATGTACAAATTACAATACTTCTATTATAATATGTATATGTAAAAATCATATGATTTATATAATTTCATGCATTGCATTGCATTGTAATTCGTTTTTACTAACCGCAACAATTCGCAAGACTGCGCCGTCAGATATTGGTTCAAATTCCCGAACCAAACTATCCTTGTTTCGTGATGGGGATACGTAAAGTTGATAAAGAAAATCAGTAAGTATAGGTATTATTGTTATGCAAAAAACCACAAAAAACTTTAACTATTTTGTGTCTTTAACCAGTTTTCTCGTTATTCGCTCCGAGCATGCAGGAAAGCGATTGAACACCTTTTAGGTGTGCAATTTGTTAAAGAACCACCAATCATAATATACCTGTAATTTCCGCATATTATGTAGGTATTGTATTTTGTAAATTTTTACATAAACCAAAATATCATATTTTTGACCTGGTTATATCGTTGTATATTGAACGGTTTACGGTATCTAAAATATGAGGGAAAAAAATAATAACCTCTTTCGAGTCTGAACAAAACAAAAAAGTTATTCTTTACCTTAAATAACTTACCTATACTCAAAGAATACACCTCTGAACATAAATTATCCTTCTTTAATCGTATAGACACTAGGTCGCAAATTAAACCCCTGCAGCGGCTACAGCAAGCATTCGCGCTATTTAGCGGAACAGGGTAATACGGCACTGCCGCTGCGGTTACACTTCCCTTTAGTTTAGAGCCTTAACTGACTCAAAATCGCAATGTCATAGTATTTTGACTTCATTAAAACATGATCAAGATTATATATTCCGACTCATTAAAGTAGTATTTCCTTGATAGAACCTGAAATAGGCTTACTCGTAAATAGGAACGTAGTTTATACGAAACCTATCTTATTTTTATTTTACAATTTTTCTCTGCAACATTATGATGATAATTATTGATTGTAGTCATTGTTACTTATTTCAGCGAGCTCATGATTCTTTATAAGCGAGTATATTTTTATGACAGTTCATATAAATGAAGTAGGTAGACGACGTACAAGAAGCGCTATAAGTATGTGTACTTCTTAGCTGACAAATCGAGGCTGTCTTTCACGAATAATACAAGACAAACATGAAGAATTGAAGAGGTCATACCTCCCTTTTAGGGATAAAATGGGGAACCTCTAAAATACCTATATTGTCCCGAAGGCTCGACGATATTCGAAACGGCAACATCCGGATCATAAGCTAGCTTTTATTAACAAAACTATAGATAAATGAGGGAACCTCTATGGCTATTTTACTTTAAATTACTTTTAGATGCCATTTTGTTAACCGAATTTACTACAATTTGTGAAATTCATGTCGACTTTCATAATTTTTTAGCATTGCATACTTCAATACTTATTACTATAATTATCTCAGAACTCTGGAAAGGTAGATGAAATCATTGCGTAGATGAGATTACATTTGTTTTCGTTAAATACCAGGGTTAGAAGTAAGTGGCTAACCCTCGAGTATGGCGTGTGGCGCAATTTTTAGTATACGGTCTGGTACACAAACCTGATACGAATTATAACGCGTAAATACTATAACGCGTAAATACATAACGAACCTTAAAGTTCTCTTAATTAGGTTTAAATTTGTATGTTAATCTACGAACAACAACCCGTGCCTTTAACATGTACTTTACTTATATTACTTAGAAAAAAGAAGGTAGATGTAAAAGCATTATTTCGAACAAAGTAAATATTCCTTGATCTATTCTTTTAGTTATTATATGATTAATACACCACACTAACATTCGGTTTTAAATTGTAATCTACCACACATATATTGAAAGCAAAATCAAACATTTGGACAAAATCACTTTCCGAAAGAAGATTCGTTAAACGGCAACTAGGCCGCGGTTTTATTCTGTAATTTGAATTCATCGTTCTGAAGATGTGTAAAATCACTCACCCTAATCCTTCAATCTGAAATAGATATACACTAAAACACTATTTTTGCGAGAAAATACGTGTGACTCGGACAGACACAAAAACATGTAATGATCAACCACGCCGCTGGGAGCGCTGCCGTTCCTAATTACCCGGCGGGCGAGAGCGAGAACAGTTTTTTTTGAATAATATTATAACTCTAAATGTGTGACAAGGACAGCACATAACCGTGTACTGCTGCTAGTAAATATATGTAATCTTCGATTTGGATACGAAGTATAATTGACATCGATATCTGTTATAAAACTCGTGTCATCTGACATTCGTGATGAGATGCGATCTGAGAGAGTTGATAGATTGGTCTTATTTTGTGCTTAATCGATTGAAAATTATGCAGCCGTATGTATGAAATGATCTTATAATTAACGATTATTGCAAATATACCTCGGCCACATATATAGTCGAATCAAAATAGGTACCTACATTATATGTAATGGATTACTTATTTAATTCGCTATTACGGTAAACTTTCCAAGTGACAAACTATTATTAGATAATTATTAGGGTATTCTGGGCCATGAGTTGCTTTCTTACTCTTTGTTTCTAGTAGAGTACAATTTATTGATCAAATCACTAAATTAAACTGGGTTCTGACCAAACCATGCATAAGAAAACCAGTGCAGTGCAGACGTTTAACTTAATACCCCCCACACCTGTCAATCTTACACAGCTGAATGAACTGTGATTAATTTCAATCATTCACGACAGCCGTTCAAATCAATCACAGTCTATTTTCAACTGACCTATGCCAACACTATCACCACGTGCTCTCCCTAATAGAATATACGTGATTGAAATATGTAAATATGTTGTGTCTGTGCTTGTCTTATCATTGGTTATTTATAATATTTATGTCAGTACCATTCAATCTCAGTGGACGCGATGAAACGTGGGATTGCCTCTGCGTGAATCTACAATAAAGATATAACAGGTTAAAGTATGTTTTGTATATAAAATGTGAAGTATCGGTAACTACAGGTACTTTGATGTAACTTGCATGAATTCTTGACAAATTCGATGAGATTTTCTTTTCTTTAACCGATTGTGAGTCGATTTATAAGTAAGCAAAACGCCTAGGCATTTAAAAAGGCTCTTAGAGTAACGACTGGAAACAACTTAATGGTTACAGGTTGGATTATGCTAGTATTAGACGGCGCTATTCTTCGGGGTCAATCATCGCATCGGCCTGTGTAATAGACGAAAGGGAGCCAAGGGTAGGGTAGGGACCTCTCCCTTCATATGGTACCCACGATGATCGGCCCCGACGTATCGCGTCGTGTAAACTAGCGGCTCTGTGAGCTGTAGAAGTCGCTAGATGGTAGTGGTGTTGGTATAAAGGTCTTAACTGCCTTGGGTCTATGGCGCTTAGGACCTTTGTGAATCGACAAAAGAAATTCTTTTAAAATTTCACAAGAATTGGTTGATAAATGCGACCTGTAGAAGAGAACAAATGGACAGACACACGAAAGCATTTTTGCCGAAGCTGAAACGGAGACGCTTCGCTCGCTTTGCTCACTCGGTCAACTAATAGACTCCATAACGTGTCGTATATAGCATAGCATTAACCCAGATCAAATTGTTTAGCCTCTTTGTGATACAATTATACTTACTTATGTAATGTAAATCTTAGCCAACACATTCGTAGCATACCCAACAGGAAACTGAGGAAACATGTGGTACTAAACAAACGTCGAACCACTAGAGTCCTTAAATAGCTAATTAATCAACAACAAATAGACGTGAAGCAAAGATCAAAGAATCGGGCATGTTGCGCAGGTCAGTGCCTGGTGGGCGATACCCGTACCATCAAACACTGTTAAATTAACCAATTGTATTCTTTATTGCAAACGGAATAAGGTTCACCGATAGTCAGTGGGTGCTGGTACAGTACGTAGTTTTTGTACGACTAAATCGTTTAATTTATGCAGCCGTTATATGGGACGACGACCGATTAACTGTCATCCGATTGCTTTGTTTGTGTGGGGGAGATGTAGGTAGTTAGGTACGTTGTACCTAATTAATTGGATTCTCTTCTCACGACAATTTCTTCGACGCTGAATTGTTGTATTGCATTTATTTAGACTACATTTTGTCATTTACAAGCATTAAGTAGGGAACGTAGGTAGACGTACCAGTGCCCGACGCTGCACTAGTATTCGACATTGGCACTTTATGTAAATGTTAACTCGGTATAACTTGCCTGTAACAGGAGCAATAAATTTAATCGCAGATAGTACTCCTTAAACCTAACAACTTTTGTTCAACAACTTTTAAAATGTATGTACTCTGTAGGTATTCACTTTTTCATACAAACTAAATAGTATTTTCAATGTACGTTAACATCAGCCTTATTAACCTCTCTTGTCATTTGTCATAGTACCTACTAAAATGACAAAATTTGCAGTACATTATTACGTCTTCTAACAAACTTTAAAGTGTAATAAAAATCAAAAAACACGTTATTTTTAAAAGAAGTTGAACAAACGTTATTCAGTTTGGCGAGGACTACCTATTTATTGCTCCTGTTACAGGCAACACCCGGTATAGGCTAAATTTAAACAACGAAGATATTCAAATGTAAGCCTTATCGCTGTGACATTCAGTGCATATGTCGAATACTAGTGCAGCGTCGAGAACTGGTACAGTCAACCGATTGGAACCCTAGACCCCACATAGTTCTACAGTGCTATGTGCAGTGTAGTGACGCTATAAATGAGATTGAAGAAAATCTCGGCCTTGGTCGCTCTGACAAAAGCCGCTGCGCGCCGCGTGCAGCGGACGAACGACGCCGGACGCCGCGGATAGCGGGCGTTTTGTCGTTCTAGAATGTGACCGCAGCGGGCAAAATGACGCGGCATTTTCCGAGGTTTTGTGTAGCGAAGAGACGTGTCTTTTTGGTAAATTTCTCCATACTGATGGTACTCGAGTGGCCTAAGATTCCAATTTCTTGACTTAAGAAATGAAATGAGAATTAAGAAGGCCATAGAGGTTAGTGGCATTACGAAATATGGTATTTGATTTAGTAATAAATTTAAAAATTCATGAAAAATTTTCATCTGCTCGGAGACCCTATAAATTGCGCTGTGCTGTATCCGATTTCGTTGATCTTAACGACGTTAAAACAAGAATGTTTGGTTCTTAGTGACGACGACGGACAGAAGGGGCGACTCACTTAATCAAGTCTCTATTTTTAGGGAAGTTCGAAAAGACGAAAATGTATCACTTGGGGTAAACTTGAACACGACTTATATCGTTACGCGTCTTTAAAACCAAACTGACTACGTTTCGTTTTACTCGTATTTACCACGCAGAAGCCAAAAATAAATGCCTTGACTAAGTTAGCCATGACATCGTAAACTAACATCCTCACGAAACGTGTTCTAAATCTCGAGTTCCTTCAAATTATCAAGTTAAAATCAGCCTTGGCTAAATTGTTTACGTTGATGAAACCTTCGAGATAAACTAGATTATAAGATTACCTACACAGCGATTAAAGGGCATCTGGACAAATAAGTGATGTCATTTGTAACACGACGACGTCACTGTTTGCATAAGTAGGTACGATTGGCATGGTCAGTTGGCGGGGCGTTGTGAAGTCTCAACATAGGTGAGATAAATCAATTTTTAGTATTTGTACCAGTGACGTAACGGATGTGGTTTTATTGGAACCGGATCTTGGAATCGGAGCTCTATTGAGATTGAGAGGTAGACGAGATTTTAAGGGAGGACCTATTAAAAATAATAATTCCAAAATAACAGGAATAAAACAAGACAATTTAAACTCTCGTGAGTCATAATGATATTAAATTGCAACGGTTAACACTAACGTGTTTTTATCACAATAGGCGTGACATGTTTCGACTGCATCGGGCAGTTATCGTCGGACAGAGTGGTGTTGTCACCTTCGCGGCTCGAACACAAGACAACTTAATAGCGCAGCACGTGGCTGTGTAATATTATTCGGAAGTGATATTTAAAACTATTAATTGGAATATTTCGGGAAAATCTCGACAGGGAGCTCAGTCCACACTTCACAGTTAAACGGTGTTTGATGTTCGTTTATGAATACCGCTTCTCCTGTTTTAGAATCGATTAAATACGGATGATTTGATTCTATTCGGTCGATACTCCGGCATGAATCAGTGTAACTCAATGGTCAATACTGGACGCCCACGTGGCATCACATTATCAAAGTAAATAGGCGTAAGACACGAGCGAATGGCGTTTTCTTTCATTGCAACTAGCGATCACAGTTGAAAGTGGATTTGATCAGTTGGGTCGATACTCCGGTTGAATCAATGTAACTCTTCGATACTGAACGCTCATGTAAACATTATCCATGTAAAGAAGCATTAAGACACGTGCGAACGGCGTTTCGCTACACTTCAAATCGGACGGTTAAAATCGGATTTGATCTATTGTGTCGATACTCCTCAATGAATCAACACAACTCAATGATCGATACTGGACGCTAGTTCTTCATTTTCCGAGTACACAAATCGTAGTAAGACATGAGTAAAAGGCGTTACGATTCATTCAAATGCGAATAATAGGATGAAAATCGTTCGCGGTTAGAGGCTTATCATTATCACACTGCGATTTGCGGGCGAATTGAAAGCGAGCGAGTTGATTGTCGAGTTGTCGACTCGCGCGCAATTTATTTTTATAACACGTCGGAGGCAAACCAGCATGCAACCTGCCTGATGAAAAGCGGTCACCGTAGCCTATGGACGCCTACAACTCCAGGGGTGTGATATGCGCGTTGTTAACCCATTAAAAACTTGTTCACTCCTTTTTTGAAGAATCCCATACTTTAGTCCCTCGGGAAAACCTCGGCATGGGAGCCCATTCCGAGCCTACATAAGATAAATAAGTTAATCTTGAGAATTTCATTAAAAACTCAAAAGTTAGGATTATTACGATCAATATGGCGGTTTGTTTACAACTTTACATTATTAGGAACTTCCATTGACAGCGATTTTAGGTTTCATTCTTAATGATAGATAATTAAAAGGTGTTGCTTGTTTTAGTCCACTAGCTATTCATATAGATTTTTCGTATTTATCAGATTCCTATGAAGCCGCTGACATTTCATCGCTTAGGTCTTGTGCCTCGGCAACTCAATTGAACCGGCGCTTACGAGTACAATCGTGACATTTACATATGTTCCGGGCTATGACATGCGTACTCACTGCTCATATGGACAGCATTACCAGATGTAACTAGTTTATGGTACTTATCGATCATTAATCATTATGTAAGTATTGATTGATCGGGTGAGCGAAGCGAGCGAAGCGTTTCCGTCTCAGCTTGGGCAAAAATGCTTTCGTGTGTCTGTCCATTTGTTCTCCTCTACAGGTCGCATTTATCAACCAATTCTTGTGAAATTTTGAAAGCAAGTTCCATAATGACATCATTTTATTTTCACAAATTTTAAAAAATGGCGGGAATTGGTACAATGGTCTTAAGCGCCATAGATGCAAAGGCACTTAGGACCCTATGCCGATACCAGTACCATCTCGCGCGGTCTACAGCTTACAGAGCCACTAGTTCTTAGTTATTCGGGAGTTTCATGAAATGTGGTCCAGTCAGCGTCAAAAATATTTAAACACAATTATTAAACGGGTCTAACGCGAATTCTCTTATTTACCATATTTACCGACGTTTCGACACAGGTTTCACTGGTCATGGTCGCGGCTGACTGATGTCCCAGCAAAATGTCAAAACAGAGATTTGTGTAACTACCCAACGAAAAGTCTATGACGAAATTTGGGGTAAACATACAATTTTAAACTACCCACAAAACATATGTTAATTATTGTCAATAGTCCGACACACGACACTCACAATATCCCCGCGCACATCCGAAGATATATCCCTAGGCTGCAACTTCTTGATCACTGGTCCCCAAGTTGGTGATAAGTTAAAACCATCCTCCCTATTAAAATGTCTAGGGTGTTTCTTAATTTCAATTGCCTCTCGAACTACTCGAGGATAATAATGGCTATTGTGTTTAAATAGGTATGTGTTCAAATCGCGAAAGTTTTAAATGTTATATAGCGTCAAAAATATCTATACAATAAGACCTTATTATATTGTAATTAGGTCTAAGGTGTATAGATATTTTTGACGCTGACTGAACGCAACGCGGGCGACATTAAAATTACTGACTGAGTCAAAAAACAGTTTTTCCAAATATATATAAAAAAAAAAACTATGGTTAACATAAATAAGGCCTGCTTTTAAACGAGCAATGTATTTCTAGAGGAATTAATAAAAACTCAAATCAAAAAGTTCGAGATCAGAAATAAATCATTCACTAGTCAAAAATCGGCCAAATATTATCAATTAATCATCATGACATGATTTTTGAACGAGCCCTTACCCGGATCATAAAAATGTAGAAATAATGACCGTTATCGTGCGAAGCCCTTACATACTTCTAGTCGGCATTGATAGTGACTTCAAAGAGATTGCTATCCGTTGTTAAATCGATGAACATCGTTGTAACTATTTAGGTCGTTTACCAATGTTATGCATCTCCTAGTAACCTTTTTTATTTGGACACCCTGATACAGTCGCGAGTCGGTGCTCAGCAAGGCGATCCATTGGGACCATTGATCTTTTGTCTTGCAATTCAGAAGGTGATTTCCGGGTTAAAAGCACCATTAAACATCTGGTATTTGGATGATGGGACAATTGGAGGGAGCTCGGAAGTTGTTCTTAATGACCTCAAACGTTTGATACCAGCTTTGAAGGCAGTTGGACTGGAAGTTAATCCATCTAAATGCGAATTATTCACCTGTGCTGGAGCTGCCACAAACAATTTCGCGGAGTTTGAGTCGCTTTTGCCCGGGATTAAGCAAATGAACAAGGCTACATTTAATTTGTTAGGTGCTCCTATTTTCGCGGAGGGTGTCAGTTCGGTTCTACAAAGTAAAAGGCAGGCACTCTTGTCAGCGCGGGATCATTTGGAGCATTTATCGGGTCATGTTGGTCTTGTACTATTGCGAAATTGCTTTGCTTTGCCTCGGATGGTTTATGTTATGCGAACCTCGCCTACATGGCTTGCAGCCTTTCAGCAAGAGGTAGAAGCGCTGGACAATGTTTTAAAAGTTTCCTTGGAGTCGATGCTCAATGTAAGTTTAAATGAGAGCCAATGGCACCAGGCGGCTTTACCTATTCGGTTTGGTGGTCTCGGGGTGCGTCGGGTTCAGGATGTTGGGTTAGTCGCTTTTATGGCCTCCGCGCATGGTTCGGCGGATCTTGTTGCTCGTATACTGTCTGTTCATGGCAACGATGTCCGCATACCATATGCTTCGGAGGCTTTTGAGAGATGGGCTGCCCTATCTCCCACCGATGATCGTCCGGACAATTTGATGGTTCAGAGACAATGGGACGACATTCTGTGTAGGCTCGCATATACGGATTTGGTGAGTCGTGCTTCGGGGCCGGATTTGGCGCGGCTAAAGCCGATTTCAAAGCCGGAGTCGGGGGCGTGGTTACATGCTTTGCCGTCGCCGCATTTGGGTACATTGATTGACAATGACTCTTTGAGGATTGCAGTGGCTTTGAGGTTGGGGGGCAGGGTATGTGAGGTGCACCGGTGCGTATGCGGGGTAATGGTGGAAGAGAATGGTCACCATGGCCTAAGTTGCCAGAGATGTGCTGGTCGTTTCCCGAGGCATCATGCAATCAACGATATTATACGTCGAGCCATGGTGTCTGCTAACGTGCCATGTGTCCTTGAGCCGCCAGGCTTGTCACGGACGGATGGCAAGAGGCCCGATGGGCTTACTTTGGTTCCTTGGCGGAGAGGGCGTTGTCTTTTATGGGATGCAACATGTGTTAGCACATTTGCCGCATCTCATTTGAGGCACACTCTAAGGTCGGCAGGATCGGCAGCGGAGGCTGCGGCTAGACTAAAGCACTCTAAGTATTCTACGTTGGAGTCAGCGTATGATTTCGTGCCGGTCGCAGTGGAGACGGCTGGTCCTTGGGGATGTGAGGCTCTTGAGCTTTTTCGGCAGTTGGGCAGGCGTTTACGGGAGAAGGGCAACGATCCCCGCTCTGGATCTTGGCTGGTCCAACAAGTGTCCATCGCTATACAGCGGGGGAATGCTGCCAGCATAATGGGGACTTTTGGGCCGGGCACAGCTCGGGGCGGGGTTTTACTTTGATATGTGTCTGATTTGACGAAGCGTGTTGCAGATGAGGTTTGTGTTAGTGTTAAGGTAGTTTTTACTTATAAAGTTGACGAAGCTTGTGCGGATTGTTTATGTCTAATAGTACGTTGACGAAGCATGTGGCAGATTCCTTTTTTGTATACCTCGACGATGTAACATAATTTTTTCAAGAAATATAACTTTTAGGTACATAGGTCCATTTATCGAAGTTATCAGCCGATGTTTTATATACTTTTATACACACATATCATTAGCTCTTTATAATGAGTTCAAAAACCGCATATGTATAAAGACCCCCATAATAATAAACTTTATTGTTACAACAAATGTCTTATCTGTGAAAATGTTATTATAGCTAATTTATATTATCGAATTTGATATATTGTTTTTTTTCAAATTTCGAACATTTCCGACAATCAAGGAAATTTGATTTGACCTCTATTCTAATATCAGTCGAGATGACGTTTAGTTCGAAACGAAGTGTCAATGGGAGCTACCGTATTGTCGCTCACCAGGCGGCGCCACTCATGCGTGGGTCCTGGTGTCAGTATGAGAGAATTGTCAAAGTGCCGTTTGAAATGTTCCCGCAGGACCCACAATCCACTAGCGCCCCTAGCTAATATATAATAACTACGATTATTTTTCTATTTGCACTAGAAAACATACTCGTACGATAAGCAGTATTTATCTGGCCATAAAACGAACTAACATAGACATAGTATATGTTATCGCAGAACTCTCATAGTAATAATCTTATCAGTTCACTAATTTTCCTAGAAATTACCTACGCTCATATTATTAGAATATTTTAAATGACGTCACACTGAAACACGTGTCAAACTAAATAAAAGGTGAATTTAAAATAGTACATTTCAAAAATTTCCAAAAACTGAATCGACAAAAAATGTTTATGTAATCAACAAACTTGTTTACAAAATTTCACAAGAGTTGGTTGATAAATGCGACCTGTAGAGGAGAACAAATGGACAGACACACGAAAGCATTTCTGCCCAAACTGTAACGGAGACGCTTGGCTCGCTTTGCTCACTCGGTCAACTAATAGAGTCCATAGAACGTGTCTTAGTGCAGGGAATAGTTGAAGGCACCAGGCCACCATGAGATGGACACACCAGATCAAATGCCGCAACTAAGTGCTCGGTTTACGAATGTACCCTGAAGGCTGCATTCCGCGACGAATGGCACCGTATTACCAAGATCAAAATCAAAATATTTATTTTTCAAGTAGGCATGTTACTACAGTGCACTTTTGAACGTCAAATTAAAAATAAATAAAGCTACACCGGCTCAAACCCTACACAGATCATCAATCATCCTGATTCACAATGATGGCCACGACTAATGACTACTCTAGCAGCAGTGTACCGACTAAGAAGATACCTACTAAAGTAAGATTAATCAGTTCTAACTTGTGGAAATATTACTTGAAACTATATATCTTAACGTCGATATACATTGCTAACGGGAAAAACCCGTGAACACTTTGATAATCATTTTCAATAAGAATTCAAAGATAATATCTATAAATAAGTGATTATTGATCTCGCGGTCAGCAGCTAGGAAAACAACTTAACATTGTAAATCAGTTAAGTCATCCGACCTTAAACTTTGTCATCGACATCATAGATCATCGCTGATGTCACGTGTCAATCATTGGACAAGATATTAACATATGTCGCTTTACCGGTCTTAAGTTATACAAGCAAAACGATTGCTAACTTGAATGACTATCAAGTTGTTTTAACGTTCTTTTCTCAACAATCATAATGAAGAGCATTACAACATGCGTGTGGGTTTATGAAACGAGCCAAAGGCGAGTGTTTTAATGCCTAATTATGTATAGTTCATATAGTTGCATACACGAGTGTTTTAATGCCTAATTATGTATAGTTGCATACAAGAGTGTTTTAATGCCTAATTATGTATAATTAGTTGCATACAAGAGTGTTTTAATGCCTAATTATGTATAGTTGCATAGACGAGTGTTTTAATGCTTAATTATGTATAGTTGCATACACTACTTTATATACATACATATCATAAGTGCTTTAAGATGGGTTGAGGAACCATAGGGAAATTACCTGCAGCACATACCTTACCCACCTACTCCTACATTACAAATACAGTTGTTCAACAACTTGATATACCAATTACATCTGTCAACGTTCACTACAGTGTATCGCTTCTCAGAAACAAACAAGTAACCTGCCCATAACACTCATAAACCATTTCAAACCACAACCGGATAAAGGGGCCCCACAAAAAGCGGAGTTTTATTACGTGGAAACTGTTACACTTATGAGTTAGTGGCAGTGGCGATGGTGGTTATGGCCATAAAGACGTTACACGCGTAACGCATTTCAAGTACCCCACTTAAAATTAAAGTACGACTTGTTTGTCTTAAACACGGCTTTGATGCCGACTAGTTTCACAGTTTTTTTAGGTTACTTGAAAAGGTGAAGATTTTTTCCGTATTCCTTTAAAAACGTATAGGTAATCTTAGTATTATCTTCCTTTTTTTTTTATTGTTGTAAATATTTATTAATCTTCCTTTTACTATCTTAAACATGGTTATTGTGGCCTAGTAGCATACAATTTATTCGTATTTTAGTGATATTTTATTGAGAAATCTTACTTCAAAAGCCACTCGAAAATTACCAAATTTTTGAAAAAAATGGTGTTTGTTTCTCGTATAGTTTAAATCGGTCACATACCCTGACCAATGATGAACTTAAACACACTCATAAAGTTCAACTTCATTTTGACACTTCGGTGACGTGGTGTCTGACAATGTTTGTATTTAATAGCGGTCTTCCGTTTTGATATTCAATATGGCGGTTGCGTTTCTTGAATAGTTCTTTGTTTTTGTGTGCTAAATGTTGTTTAATGTGTTATATTTATAGCTTATTGTGCAGTAAATTAACGAAGAAGTGTGCAGCTAATGAAGAATTAATCCTGAAACGCGTGTAATCGCGTTATTGAGTCATTACTCGGTTGTCCCGGGATCTCGGCCTCCTGAGATATTTATTACGTATAGCTGTAAACGGAATAAATAGCAAGGCCAATTTCCGAACAACGTCGCCCGAGAGGCAATATACTATTTATATAAGTTACACTGAAATATTAATACGGGACACTGGCAAAATTGTCCAATTCTCGGACAGAGTTATATAAAAGAAGAAGAAGTATTTAATGGCGTCGAAAAGGTTAATAAACATGACTTAATTAGTTCTACTTGTAAAATATTTCACCGCGTAGTAGGTTTACTTACTCCACCTTGAATGCTTTATGTCAGCAGTAAACGGAATCGTGCTCACGCTACAGATCAAACAAAGCATAAAGGTAACAGGGATATTAATAGACTGCTCCGTACTAAACGCGGAACGAAGAAAGGGACCGAAATAGATCGCTTCCCGGTTTGACGAACTTGACATTAGTCTGTCTCAAGTATTCACTCATTAAACCCGTACGTCTCTGTCGCACTTGAAATTACGCAGACATGCGATGGGGAGGCAAAATTTCGTTCGCGGTAGACCCCCTTTGTAACTGTATTTGAACTTTATAGTTTCCCAAATAAATTGTATGATGCGTAAGCGTTGGTGAGTTTTTGTAAGCCTGAAACTAGTGTATCTGTATCTATATACCTCGCATTAATATAATTTAAACTTTCGTGAGTCATACTGATATTAAATTTCAACGGTTAACATTCACTTATTTTATCACAATAGGCGTGACATGTTTCGAATGCATCGGGCAGTCATGTGTGGTGGTGGCAGTGGTGTTGTGATGCCATGTGAATTTACACTTAAAATTGACAACAGGGATAGTAGGTCAAAGATTCAATAAAGTACCTAACATCCTAAATCATGTATCAAAATGATGACCTTATCATTACGTTAATACATAAATATACATGACGTGATACTGTTATCGAATATTTCCTGTATCGTGACAATGCATGCGACTATAAATGCACAATCAGAATAATCTGCTTTAGCACCCATAATGTTTTAGTTGATTAAACCGTTTTTTCTGCCCTCCGGCCGGCAAGCAGCTAATTGCAAGCCGCTACGCTTAAAAAATTAGCCGCTTGCCGACTGCGTCGAGCAGAAAAATTGTGTAAAGACTTTTCACCCTACTCTGCTTTATTATATGTAAAGATAGATAACTAAGCTTTGGTACCCGATGATTCCGGCTTGTGATTTTCTAGCTGGACCTAGCTAGTTCCAATTTAAGAAGACGTGCTCGCAGTGGACGCCTAGCCTAAGTAACTTTTTCTTTCGTAAGTATATGACTTCCGTTTGACATATTAATATACTTAGACCGGGTTACTCACGTCTATAAAGTCGAAGATAGCTCGACATGTTTCGGGACGGTCCGCGCCCCATAATCATGAGTGAGAAGCGCTAGCCGCGATTTGCTCTGCGCACACTGCGCGCGACAGCCCGTTGAGCACGCCGGCAGACCGGCGTGGGGGGGGGTCGGTCGGTCGGCGGGGTGGGGGGTTTATAGACGTGAGTAACCCGGTCTAAGTATATTAATATGTCTAATACTCACGGGAGTTTTCTATTTAAAACTTCCGTTTGAGTTTAACATCCAATAGTTTTTCATAAACAGCTATCCTATGGCATGGCACGCTAGCTACACAGGGCTTCCAATTTAATTCTAAAATCGCTGGCAATCGAACTTCATAACGTTGTAAACAAAAGGCATCACATTATTTTGCGACTGTTTCTCCGTGAATTTTCACAGTACTATTAAACACCACTGAAACCATACACTACTGAAAAGGTCGTATTAAGGATAATTCACACTAGGAGGAGACGATATCTCAATTTCTAGGTATATAAATAATCACGTGATAGCTCGGAGCCCTTGGATGTCACGTGACGTTTTCTATAGAAACTGACAGATCGTCCCGTCCCGGTGTGAGTCATCTGTCATCCTTTATCGTAACATACAAAACCATAAGATAAACAACCTAAGTCTTGGACATTTCATTAAAAATTTGAAATGTTTCAAAAGTAATAAACGTTAATATTGCCCTTTGTTTACATCGTTACCGAGTTCGATTGACGGCGATTTTAGTCCTTTACATATACACATTAAAAACAGGAAAGCCAAATTAGACCCTCAATCCTTTGACCAATTATTAGCGCTCCCGGACCTATGCATATCTCGAGGATGCCAGCAATTGGGACGCAGGAACCGGTTCTATGAAACTGCTCGCTTCCTGATGGTTATTGTGATGGATTCACTGGTGTGACAACAGTTTCCCTCAGCCTACGTAACATATCGTCTGTAGTTCTGTACCTGCACCACAGATTATATAAATAGTTCTTAAGTAATTAACACGGCAATGGTTTTCGTTTGAATAGGAAAACAAATTGCGTCATTTTTTTTTATACGACGACGTTGACAAACAAGCATACGGCCCGCCTGATGGTAAGCGGTCACCGTAGCCTATGGACGCCTGCAACACCAGGGGTGTTACATGCTACCATGGGGTGTCATATAACTGCCTCATTTAAAAATCATTCATTTGGATTGGTGTAAATGTAAGAATATGTCATTCTTATACTGTCTTGTCGTCATGGATATTAGTTTACCATTTTAACAGCACTATATTTACTCCAACAAAGGTTTTCTCAAGTGGAAAAACTTCTCAAATAGCTATTTGAGTAATTGTACCTTTTTGTCAAGAGCTCTTAAACCGTTACTGTCATTACCCTAACATTATAGTTCCTGCGAGACAGAGATGGACTTAGGAGATCATTAAAGATGGACAGAGACGCTGCTATGTGGTATGCTTTTGTTCTTTATTCTAAGTATCTCAAACTGTCTCAAAATAGTTTGGTATTGGACAAAACACATACTTAATCCACATACTTAGATCAATATCAACGACCGGTTGGCGTAGTTGGTAGTGACCCTGCCTGCTAAGCCGATGGTTCTGGGTTCGAATCCCGGTAAGGGCATTTATTTGTGTGATAAACACAGATATTTGTTCCTGAGTCATGGATGTTTTCTATGTATTTATGTATTTGTATATTATATATATCGTTGTCTGAGTACACCCGTAACACAAGCCTTCTTGAGCTTACTACGGGACTTAGTCAATTTGGGTAAGAATGTCCTATAATATTTATTTATTTATTATATTAAAAAAAAAAAAATATTTAACTTCGTTCATTTGAATTGTTTATTTTTACCTGATTATATATTTTGGGTTAAACTATGTAAGCTAAATTAGACCTACTTCCCGTATTTAAGTTGGGTGACGACACAATGTTTCTAACGAGCCGATCTGATGATGGAGACCGGAGGTGCTCACGAGACTCATGAGAACTTATGTATGTGATAAAACAACTCGACCTCATTGTATTTGGGTTTGTTTGAAATTGTCTCGATAATTATTAGTGGACCGTTGAAAAACGTACAGTCGGCGATAAAAGCATGTATAAAAACTTTTGAAAAACTTAGGTACTAATACTTTGAAAATTATGTGATTTCGATAGATTAGATTAGATTAGATTTATTTATTTCACGAAAAACATTACATTATAAATTTGCGTTACATGTCAAAATTATACGAATATTTATCATGATCGTCGTCGATCGTCAAGAATAGTAATAATATTAACAAATCATTATATAATTCAGTCTCCCAATAAGGATCGTCATTTTAATAACAGGTAAAAACAAAATAAAAGTATAAGTAAGTATGTAGATACTTGTAGATGTAGATGTAGTGTAGGGACGCCCGGCCGGACACAGGCGGGCTGTCGAGCACTTGTTGTGTTCATTCAGCCCAGTTCCCTGAAGTTTGAGCTGCAGGTTACTGATCCGGCTGCCTCCCCATCCCACACTCTTCCTCGAATCTTCCAGTCTTCCTGCAGAACAGAAGGACATCCTTTAATTCGACATCCTTTAGTTCGGTTTCCTCTAACGTGTCTTTCCCAAATACTTCATATCGTGCTGCTGCATACATGGCACATTCTGCTAGTACATGCTTACTGGTTTCCTCCTTACCGCAATGCGGACAGGATGGGTCCCTAATTATACCTAGTATCTTAAGGTGTCTATTAAGTGTATTGTGTCCGGTTATGATACCGGTCAATATTCTTAGATTTTTCTTACCTAGTTTGAGAAGATACCTGGCTCTCCTGTGGTTTATACCTACGATCATCATTTTGGATTGCCTGCAGCCATCTTCCTCTTTCCATTTCTTTTCCGCTTCTTTTTCCAGTAGTTTGTTTATAACTCCTTTCGTTACTTCCTCTGATAGCGGTAGAGCTGGTTCTGGACCTGTGTGCTCCTTCTCCGCCCCTTCCCTTGCCAGCTCATCTGCCTTCTCGTTACCCATTACTCCCTGGTGACCTGGTACCCATGCCACCGTGACCTTTCTATCCAATCCTATCCTGTTCAGCTCCTCCTTGCACTCTTTTACTAGCGAGGAGGTGACTGACGTCTTATTCAGTGCTTTAAGCGCTGCTTGGCTATCTGTGTATATTACTACCGCTTCCGCACATTGACTTCTCTCCTTGATGATTTGTGCGCATCTCGTTATCGCACATACTTCTGCCTGAAATACACTAGCAAATCTGCCCAGTGGTATTGATATCTTCTCCCTAAGCTTAGGTATTATTATACCGGCTCCCGCTAGCTGTGTCGAGCTCTTTCTAGAGCCATCTGTGAAACAGATTGTCGTTGGGTGCTCAACCTTCACTTTCCAGTTGTTTCTTTCTCCTATATGTATTCTGTATTTCTTGTCGAATATCTCTTTCCTTTTTATTAGGTCGTTGTTTGCTATCATCATTTCCATATTGGACAGCGCTTCCGTCTGTATCTGCGCATGTCCTTTATCAATGCAGCTTCCTCTCCATTCTTTGCATGCTTTCATCCTATACCACTGCTCTGTGGCTCTTTTCTTCACCTCAATGTATAGTTGCTTCAACCCTAGCATCATCTCCATCGCGTGCGTAGGGGTGGTTCTCATCGCCCCTGTCACCATTAGACATGCTAGTCGTTGCACCTTCATGAGCTCTTTTTGGTATTCTTTGATATGGGTCCTGTGCCACCAGACTATAGCCCCATACAGCACCCTTGGGAGTATGATTGCTTTGTATATCCATCCAATCATCCTAGGTTTTAGCCCCCATTTTCTCCCCACCGCCCTCCTGCACTGGTGAAGTGTTCTTATGGCCTTGGCTGTCTGCTCTTTTATGTGGGTTTTGTATCTGAGTGTCTTGTCTAGTGTTACTCCAAGATACTTAATTTCATCCACTGTCTCCAGTTCCTCATTCTGTATCTTTATTGGTCTTATTTCCTCTTTCTTCCTCTTGGTTGTAAATAGTACCAGCTTCGTCTTCGTTGGGTTGAGATTTAATCCCCTTTCTTTACACCACTCTGAGACCTGTTTAAGGCTTCTTGTCATTATGTCTCGCATTATACTCAGGACCGTCCCTCTTATCAATATAACCCCGTCGTCCGAGTATGCCTGCATATACACACCTCCCTTGTTCACCTTCTTGATCAAAGAGTCCAGCAGTAGACACCACATCAGGGGTGATAGGCATCCACCCTGCGGGAATCCCCGTCTGGGTCTTATACTTTTTGACGCACCACCCAAGTCTGCCCTTATGGATCTCTCCCTGAGCATTCTTCTAATCCATGTCGCTATCATTGGGTTTATTCCTTCTCTGTTTAAACTTTCCTCAACAGCTGCATGTGTTGCTTTGTCAAAGGCCCCCTCCACATCGAAGAAGCAGCCCAATGCATATTGCTTTGTCTCTAAGGCTCTTTCTACCCTTACCGCCAGATTGTGCAGAGCCGTTTCCGTCGATTTTCCTGCTGTATAGGCGTGTTGGTTCTCGTGCAGTGGGTTTTTACCTTTCCCCATCTTTTCCCTTATGGATCTATCAATTATCTTTTCCAGTGTTTTGAGCACAAACGATGATAGGCTGATGCTTCTAAATGATTTTGCCTCCTGGTACGATTTCTTCCCCGGCTTCGGTAGAAACACCACTCTCACTTTTCTCCAGCTTCTGGGTATATGCCCAAGCACTAGGCTTGATCTGTATAGTTCAATCAGATTGTTCTTTATTATTTGGTATCCTTTCTGGAGAAGTACCGGCTGCACTCCGTCTGGTCCCGCGGCCTTGTATGGTGAGAAGGAATTTAACGCCCATTCCACTCTCTCCTCCACTACCATTTCTGTTGCCGCCCTCCAGTCTTCGCAGCCGCCCTTCTTCTCCTCCACTTCCTCATCCTCTTTCCTGCCCCAGGTGTCATCTCCCTGATCTTCGCAGTCCGGAAAGTGAGCTCTCATCATTATATTTAGTATCTCTTCCGGTTCTGTAACTATTCCTTCCTCCGTTCTGAGACTTCCTAGCTGACACGATCGCTCGCCCGACAGCAGTTTTACGATCCGTGCGCCCTCAGAGTAGCTCTGTATATCCTCTGTAAATCTTTTCCAGCCTTCCCTTCTAGCTTTTTCTCTCTGTCCAGTATACCGGTTTCTTATTTTCCTATATTCATCCCAGCTTCCGGGGTCGTCATTTTTCAGTGCAACCCTCATTGCTCTCCTTGTTCTTTTTCTTAGTTTTTGCATTTCTTTGTTCCACCAAGGTTGACCTTTGCCTGACCATACTACCTTTTCTGGGCAGGCATTGTGGTATGCTGCCATAAGGTCTTTTTCCAGTTTGAGAGCTCCCTTGTCCAGGTCATCCTTGTTCTTATATTTTGCCTCCGGTACGCAGAGGATACCCAGTCTTTCCTCATACTTGGCCCAGTCTGTCTTCCTTGGGTTCCTTACCCTCATCCTTTCCACGCGACTTTCTATGCTGAATAGGATACGGCGGTGGTCGGACATACTGTCTTCCTCATCCACCCTCCATTTCGTTATTTTGTTGCTTACTTCCCTCGAGGCAATGGTAATGTCCAGCACCTCTCTTCTTGTTCTGGTGACGAACGTTGGGGTGTTTCCCGTGTTCATGACCTCCATGTCGTTACTAATTATAAATTCTAACAATGATTCCCCCCTTACATTCGTATCGGAGCTGCCCCATACCTCGTGGATGTAGATACTTACAGATCAAACATAATCAATTAATTCAAATACAAATGTCTTGACTTTGATATGACTTGACTTTCATGTATTGACATGGATCTAACATGAACTCAATCGATTTGGTGATGTCAGATCAGGGGCCTTAGTATGACGTCTTAACGCGATTCAGTTGACGACCTAAACTGAGTCGCTCCCATATAACTGAGCCTAAACTGAACCTAAATTAAATCGCGTTAAGACGTCATGGTAAGGCCAGCACAAGTTTGTTTCTTAAGGCAGTTGAATAGTTTTAGGGATTAGGTACGTACATTTTGAGAACCGCTGTGTATAAAGAACGGTTCACACGGTCGCGTTAATTGCCAAAAACCGGCAATGTTTGCCAGTTAGCGTCGTTCGCGTCCAATTCACTTCCTCCTAAACGAATACACATTGTCTTCAAATACGCTACTTGATATGTACTTAGCTAGATTTTCATATTACATATTTAAGCTAAATATCAAGCTAAAGCTAGAGAGGACTCTAGTTCAAGAGTACCGCGAGAGATATCAGAACTTCTACATTGCATACAGAGTTTTTTAACGGCTTCCTAGCCTGGTTGGTAGTAACCCTGCCTATGAAGCAGGAGGTTCGAATCCTGGTCAGGACATTTATTTGTGTGTTTATCACAAATATTTGTTCCTGAGTTATGGATGTTTAGTATCCACAACACAAGCCTTATTGAACTTACCGTGGGACTAGGTCGATTTGTGTAAGATTTGTCCCACAATATTTATTATTTAGAGTGTAACCAAAATGCTGATGATCCGTTTAAGGGCGTTACATTATGTTTTTTTATGGCCTTGAAAATAAAAAAGGAAGTGTTTTTTGTAATCACGATTTGATATCGGATATGCCCTTAAACGGATCATCAGCATTTTGGTTACAGCCTGTATAACTTGAGTATTTAATAATATCCGGTTAGAAAGAAAGAAGTGGATAAACTCATCGCCTCAGGTGAAACTTGAACTCGCGCCGCTGGCCTACACGCCCATTGCTCTACCAACTAAGCTACCATACCAAGACACACCCGGTGGCCCGAATTTTTTCACCATATCGTTCGTATGCGCCTTAAGGGCGCTTAGCAACATCTACCGTAAAAAGATAGTACTTTTTAAATCTTTTACTTTCTAAGTAATTTGGTAGGTATCGTTTCTGTTTAAAAAAATATCCGGTTACTTCAAAAGGTACCACCCAGGTTGTTAACTGTCATGAGGTCATGTCGAGTGTTGTAATAATTACAAAATTACAAACAATCGCCTGTCCAATGACAAGGAATCGAGACGGGCTACCGAGAACGATTCACAATATAAATTGTCGTCGTTTAATTATGATTACACGTGCAATCATTGTTATTAAGTTATTACATCTCCTTTCATTTACTTTTAATTACTTATGTCACGTAATCCAAATCTATGTACAGTGAAACCTGGATAATTGCAACCATGATAAATGGAATAAGTACCTGCAAAATTGCAACGAAAAGTCTTGTCGCGGACCCTTGACAACGATAGACGTCTTTAATCGAAATTTCGGGGCCTGGTTTTGATTTCTCCATAACTCGAACTTCCATAGCAATAGTGGTATGGTATGGTAGGTACTTTCTATAGGTACTTACTTAAGGCATTTTTTTTGTAATCAGCAAGGCTTATCGAAAAGATATGCATTCATAGTAATTTAAAGTAGATTGAATAAATTCCAAGGTTATAAAATGACAAATATCTAAATGAAAAGAAGTCCCTAATCCCTAGTTGTAAAATATCTATGTAATGCGACTAAACGTTTTGTTTACCGACTTTCACCCGATAACCGCTTAGTGGGTAGGTCATGGTTCAAATTGGCCATTTACCGGACAATGGCAACAATAACTCCTGTCGTAGAATGAAATATGGTCCTTTTATGTAGCAATTTACAAAGAAAACTTGCAGCTTAGCCTGCATGTATCTCCAAATAAACATTGAGTGCTTCCAGTGCAGTCACGTTTTGTTGACAAATTATTATTGTCAACACCTATAACCCCAGCAGTCATCAAATTACAAGTTTCTGCACTATATAACCATTGCTTGCAATTGCATAGAACATAACCTAGCAAATGTCGACGGAAAGCGCGCCGATTTTTATTGTTTTGCTCATCGGTCGTTGACCAAGTCATATGACATACATATCTGTGACATAACACTAGCATGCGTGCACGACGCGCCACTCTCGCCATCTACCGGCCATCCCTGGCAACTTTAAGCAGACTTGAGATAGAAACGCACTGATGCGTGGGAATCCATTTGAAGTCGTTGTAGTTCACAAGAAGTAGATGTCGCTGTGATCAATAAACTTATTTACTTTTTTTATTTTTTCAGGTAAGAAATCGGTCCGGTACATCGGTGTTTGTGGTAAATATGTATAATCTATCTTATAAACATCATGTAAGTTTTAAGAAATATGACTAAATTTATTAAACTATCATATCAGGGACGGATATCTAAAATTAACAAAACATAATTACTTTAATCACATATCAAATTGCATTATGATTTGAGTTATCAAATGGGCAACAATCTAAAACTGCATTTTTGGCGTCACTAATACTTTATCTTTCGACGGATGTAAAACATTATGTTTGTCTCTTATCTCTCAAATCGATTTCTTAGTGATAATGTATCGGGAAGATTAGGTTTTGTATGTTTCTCTTTTTACATATCTGACTAGTATGATGCCACGTTAACTGAAAATGTCACGTAGACACTGAAACGGCCCAAAATACAGTGCTAATCTATAAAAAGTTTAGATTTAACAAATGCTACGTCAAATCATATAATAAAATAATAAGTTTGGTGGCTATAGTGTTGTTAAAGATGCTTGTGTTACGTTTTTTTCGCGTGGTAAAAAAGTTTCGTATGTGATTGCCTATTTATTAAAATATGTAAGTACCTACCTATATAAATTTAAAAACTGCTGTCTATATTTAGATAAGAAAAATATGATATTACGTGGCTTATGCTGGTAAATGCAATTAACATATGCAAATTAAGTACTATGTGTGATTGAAAATATAAAAACACACTTATAAATTGGGTGATTTACTATGACCTTAAATAATGATTTTAATGAACAGCATAAAAAAAAATAACAGCAACATCTTTAAATGAACATCGTTAGACCTTAAGCCATTTTAATACAGTTTACAAATGGTTAGTTAACAGTATTGACGATGGTACAGTCGCGAACACGCCTCTGTTGTAAAAGCGTTAAAGTGCATGTTCAGATATTTGCGAGCACGTCGGCAGTTCCGATATATCTGATGGCGACGTACATATTTTAATGAACTACAACGTAAGTTGGCTACTAAACTAGTACACACATGATTTATTACTAACACGTTTAAAAATCGAAGGTGATGAACTGAAGACGTCCTAAATGTCGAATAAAAAACTTGTTTTGTATTAATATCGAAAATATCTAATTAATGATGTGTGATGTTAAACAAATTGGTGTTTTTACAATGTTAAACATGGCGTATAACTACGGGGTGTATTCGACGCGCGACGGTAGGCCATTCACTGTTGATTATAGTCGTAGGTACTTGTAGTACTAGTATAAACAAATAGTAGTTTTTCTACTCCAGCACTTCTATCTATCAATCAGATGACTGACAGCGATATTAAAAAAATATACATTTATAACGTTGTCTATGGTATACCGTAAGAACACTGCTCCTATGGATTTTCATACAATATATGAGCACTGTTGTTTTTTTCTTTAATTTCTATAGTGGGCACGACATCTTCCACATTCTGCCACTTTTCTACTTTATGTTTAAAGTGTTAATTAAACTTAGATTGTTTAGTCACAAAATGTAAAGCGTGTGATATGTGTACGAGTAAGTCGTGTTTGCCTATAATTGGGTGAATACTCTGGAATGATTTCGTATCTTTGATTAAAGTGTTTTAGTAATAGTATTGCACTTGTTGGCAAACCTGTATCAATAAATAAATAAGTGCTGGAGTAGAAAGGGGTTTTATGCGTACAATCGTGAACGATAAAATTGATCAATATAGAGGCTTAAAGTCTAAGAAATAGTTTTGTCGTGCCTCGAACAAATTAAGTGGTAGACAATTTGGTTTCCTCAAAACATAACAATTATAAAATGTAAGCATTTCTCCTCTCAGACGACAAGAGACCAGTTACGCATCTCTCTGAGTGATGAGATGAGCCCTTGTTATTCTGTTCAACTTTTGCGAATAAGCCTATTCAAGTGGTAGTGTCATGCGATGTTTTGGTTTCAAAATTTGAGTCAAAATCAATTTATTATTATAGTCTTTTATTTTATTTCTTATGTTCCTTATCGTCTTCTTTCTCTTTCCCTATCTGTGCGATGATAGCGTTAATCGCACGTTGATCCACCATTTTGATAGGCCCGTCTCGCTTCAACACAGCCACCTATTAACGACGATTTACTTGAGAAACGTTTCGTCTCATAATGCGTGATTAAGGTAGAAGTACTGCTGCTGGACGCTGCACTAGTAATCGACATGGTCACATTATGTCAAAGTGACAGGGTTTAAATACGAATATAGAAAAATCTTCGTTGTTCTTTAACCTATATAAATTTGACATAGTCAAATAGTGCAGCGTTTAGCACTGGTACTTCTACTTAAGAGATCTCGTCACTTGACAACTCGAAGAGGAAATTTGTTTTTAAAGTGAGTCAAAAAGAGGCGAGAGATACTTTTGGCGCTTTTAGTTGTGCTCCATTCACAGAAATACATCCGCGGTAATCTAAGTCTAAAGAAATATCTACAACAAGCAATCAGATCAGATATTTGTGACCACCTTGGCTGCTCCTATATATTTGACGGTGACTGTACAGGCACTGGCAATGATATTTTCCAGAAAAAATATCTGACACAATTATTTGCATATTTGTACAGCCAGAAAGACCGTGTCACATAATTTTGCTGGTGACTTTACTTTAGAGAAGAACAATTATTATAACTTTGTACTGAAGTACTGGCGCTACTTACTTCTATTTTCCTCTGATCTTTCCCCTGCACCACCTCCAGCAGCGCCCTGATGGCTAGCTTGACGGCTCCGTTTTCCGTCGCCACGGTCTGGAGACTGTAGTTCTTCTCCAGAAACTCGAGCACCGTCCCGTCGTATCTGCCCGCTGAGCATGCCTGAAAGGACAGAGATAGCTTAGTTTGCTTAAGATTTTTACAGAGCTAATTTTAGTTCTTCAGAAAATACGAGCTAGATGTCAATCTTTAAGATACTACCCACTTCAGGACGCTATGATAGAAACCCTAATGCACTCGTGAGCGGAAGGTTACCTTAATCGACTTTGTTTACTTCCCCTCTGATTCAAACATTACCCAAAGCTTTAGCCAAAACCCTACTTGCTCCTACATTACATACAGATATTCCAGATAAATCGTTTCCTTTAAATTTCTGACACACAACAGATACGCAACTCAAATACCCTAGGAGTAGCAAGCTTCTTGTATATTGCGATCCCCGTTTAACATCAATCTATCGCACTAATTGTAGTTGTTTATTACTATCGCAACATTTAAAATAGTGTTTTAACAAATAATTTACAGTACCTGCCACTCATAATAAGTCCCCGAAGGGTTAGTCTGGAAAAGATGCGGGGTCCCATCGCTGTCGAATCCACCCACAATGCAGGATATACCAAAGGGCCGTCGGCCATTCCCCTGAGTATACTTCTGCTTCAAGCCCGCAATGTGTCGCGCGATGTACTCCACAGGCGCCAGGTCTTCCACCATCAGACGGAAGGATTGGCATTCGATCTGGGCCCTGGGAATTTTAATATTATTTAGAGGCAATGGAAACAGGGTTTTGGAGTACTTCGGCCACATTGCCAGGAAAGACAGTGACAATCTGGAAAAACTATTTGTCACTGGCGAAGTTGAAGGAAAGAGTCCTAGGGGCTACACTACACGAGGCTCTCCACGCGGCATCAGATAGGAGCAATTAGCGCCGAGTAGTCCGCGACAAAATATTTCCGCGATGTGGTCACGTCACGACCCTCAGCGATGAGGAAAGCGACGCGAGGGGGAGGAAACACATTCCGCCTCAAAGCTGTCTCCCCAGTGGTATGCGGATTGACCCACCGGAGACAGATTCTGGGTAATAACAATAACTAACTGAAAGTTGCGCAGGATCGGGATAGTTGGTAAGACTAGATCTTTTTCGGGTCGCTGCGCCACAATAGTTAGACAAAACGCCCTCATACCAAAGAACACGAAGAATTGATTTGTGAGCTTGCTTCTTGTCTGTAGTGCGAAAAGGTGTGATTTTGTAACTTATTACAAGTACTTGACATTATGTTGCATTTTAGGCTGCAACGTTTTAATTCAAATAAACGGAATCAAAATAATTATTTTATTTTATTTTAATTTTATTTTATGTTTACACAATTGCAATGCAAATCTGTCGGAGCGAGGCTAAAACTCCAAATCATTTATGAAGTTGTATTATTTTAGTGCCTGCAAAAAGATAAGCGCTTTAAAATTAAAATATCTCGTCGCTCCATATTGACATCGCTTTAAAGTGGATATTTTATGATCGTCAAATATGGCATTTTACGGGCTCGCAAAAATCCAAACCGGAATGACATCAGAAAGCAGACGGATACTCCACACATTATAAACGTACTTATCCAAGGGATTAACATTCCTTGGATGCAAATAATGTCGTAAACAGATGATACAATTTAAATTTTGTGTAAGTACCTACATATAGTTGGATAACGCTAAGTTTTCCTACCAAGTTTTACTTCAAGGAATTTCGGATGGGAAGAATCCCGTTTTAAACCTTAAAACCCATTAACCGGTCTACAAAACGTATTTACGCTCACTTCTAAGCCCTCATAAGCTGAAGTGACCGTTAGTCGGTTAAAGTGTAAATATTTTAGAAAGCCTTGAATATGCTGCATTTCAACTGCATTAATACAGGAGTATTGAGCATCTCACTTATGGTTCTGTTGCCGAAATTGAATAGTTACATTCCCCCCTGTCGGTCCTCTCTACGAGTATGTAGCTAACGCATAATTCAAATTTTATCATCACCATTATCATTATCAGCAGCCTATCGCAGACCACTGCTGGACATAGGTCTCCCCAATTTCGCGCCACCGTGTTCGATCTTCGGCTGCTCGCATTCAGCTCCTGCCAGCCATCTTGCGCAAATTTTCACTCCACCTTGCCTGAACGCGACCTACGCTACACTTTCCGTGACGCCGTCTCCACTCCCAACGGTTGTTATGTCCAGGACTTTCTCTGCCGTATAACCTTATTTCTGATTCGATCCCGCATTTCTGTTCGATCTCTCGGGATCGGGATCAAATTTTATAACAGATGCTAACCTCTAACGGACTGGACAATGCTGATAATTAGTAAGAAAACGTCTTCCTAGTCGTTCTCTCACAACTGAGGATCGTGACTCTTCAAATATTCAATAAATTGTCTCCATCGGTTTTGCTCCGTCGCTTGGTGGAGTGCATCGCTTACGGAATGTGATCCGATCAAAGTTTCGGACTACGGTCTCTAGGTCTTTCGCCTCTACTTTCCCCGTTACCATCAAGCGCTCTAGGTTGTCTACTCCTCTGCGTACAATATGACCAAAATACAACAGCATACTCGTACCTTGAAACCATAACCCTCGCGTCAGCAGTCCACCCAGAAAACACCAGCATCAAATGCTCATCCAGCGGATATATCTTCTTCTCCATCCTGTCTTCCTGCAGCATGGCTACTGCTCTCTTCTCCCCAGCCAGCACGACACTGTCAACCCCTCGGACCCCCACTGCCGCGAAGCCCCTCTTGACGGCTTCTTGGGCGTATTGAACCTGCAGCAGATGCCCATCTGGAGAGAACACCGTCACAGCTCTATCGTAACGGGACATTTAGGAGTACTAAATTGGTCGATGTAAAATAATAAAAATAAAAATATAAAAAGAATTCGTCCGTATAAAACTTATCTTATGACATTTGATATTTTGCCAAAACCTGACAGCCCCAAAAGCAATTTTTTGTAGGGCGCAGAATAAAAACTGTAAATAAAGCCACGTACACATGGAATAAAAGTAAGCCTAAATAAATATCCCTTCATTCTTAATTCTGAATAGGCATTATTTCAATTTACCAGAAGTGTTATGAGAATGATGATAATAGAGTTTTAAAATGATAGTACAGGTACAATATTTATCAAACTTGTAGACCGTCCCTCCAAACTCTTAACTGTGACCTGACCATGACGTCTTAACGCAATTTTTTTGACGACCTAAACTGGGTCACTTCCGTAAAACCGAGCCTAAACTGAACCTAAACTGAATCGCGTTAAGACATGATGGTAAGGTCCCATTACTTAGCTTACGCCATACATACCGAGATGTACGAGTATGCAGTCAGTATTTGAAACATTTATCATTTTATGCAATAGTCAGAATTCCCTCACAATGAGGCCACAATGCATCTCTGTATCGGGACATCCATCAGTCTAATCTGGAGAGATAAGATAATCAATGGAGGTATTGTGATTGGAGCTGCAGCCAACCGTGGTATCTTTATGATACGGCTCAATGTATGTCACCTGCTCAAAGGGATCATTGTCTATCCCAGTTGTAAATATTACAGAGCCTTAACAATAGCGTATGATATGGATGGATAGATCTCATTAGAACCCATCCATGGTCATCATTATAGCATCTAAGTTTGAATCACAACGGGGATATACCATTAAGAAACTATCTTATAGTCATACCCCATATATGTATAATAGTTTTCCTGAAGTCATTAGATTGATGTGGTTTACCGGAGGAATAGCGCCGTATCGTTAAGCAAGTCGCTCAAAAAACTATATACCACTCTGTAAAGAGTGTAACGAAGAAGAAGACGAAACGAAGAGAGAGAAAAAGAGACAGGGATTTAATCCTATAGCAGAGACTAGTCCTGAAGAGAAGGACAGTATATTTGGATAGTGAAATCATTTCTTTTTCAGCGCTTATTGAACTAGCAAACATATACATCAGTTTAAAAAGAGCACTTGACAATCGAACCGTGTTCAGATATTTGTGAGCACCTGGACAGCCCCGATATATTTAATGGCGACTGTACAAACAGCAACAGATTTTACCATACCATCGGTAGACCTAAGTGGTTGCGGAATTTCCGCCGTTCTGTGCGACCACCTATGAGTTAAAGGCTAAATAAGGTACGTGCTGTACGTCCGTGCTGTGTCAGCTTTTCTATTTTCTCCTTTCACTTTGATCTATTCTGGACATCGTCTTCAGTAAACCCACAAGCGTTTAAATCTAATCAACATTAAGTGTGCAAAAAAATAATCAACTCTATTACTTTTTAAGTTGCAAATTACAGTTATTACTTAATTTGTTTTGATCCACAATCTAGATTTTTTCGACCGTTCCTAATTGACCGTGCTCGTATAGTCTCCTTAGCCACAAAGGTCAAATTCGCGTAATAAATAAAGAACTTTATCCAGGCTTAATAAAGATTGAAATCAAATAACCAAGTCAGGTCGAAGACTGATTACATTGAATACCACAGACGTGGAATTCGAACAAAGAGTAGTAACGACCAATTTAGCTCAAGTCGAGGAATGATCATTATTAATTTATCTTGATACCGATGTGGGATTTGTTTGATGAGGCAATATTTACTTGCCATAAAATATACAACACGCACGTGAGTTCAAAATGTAGCTGTGACGGTTTTGACCCAATTCATAAGGCGCTTAAAGTGTCTTATGAAATCCCAAATATACAGTTATTTTCCGATCGCCTCAAATCTTACGCTCAAAATGTTTGCTCCAGAAAAAACGCTTTCTTAAACATTGCATCACAATCAAATCACAATCTTTGATTTACATTGATTTTTTTCTGTACTTCTTTTATAAATACTTTATTGAAGACACAGCGTTATGTCAGTTATGTCATTTGTCAATAACAGTTTGTGGTCGCTGAAGTGCCGTGATGCTTGCGATTTCTCTTTAAAAATAGGTACATTATTTGACTATTACAGAAGGATATGAAACATTGTGAAATATAAATCAGAAATGAGGTCCTTAATATTAGTGAATAGATTATTATTTATCGATTAACCTAGAAGTTTTTGTGTTATGGAAACTTAAGAAGAAAGAATGCTACGGACAAATGGATCCAATTATTTCAGATCATATGCTTCTTATCAAAACAACTTTTGATGAAGATGACGATGATGAAAACAAATTTGTGACGTAAAAGCACGTAAGTAAATAGTACCAACGAAACCCCTTGAAGTTTTAATATATACGACTTGTAGGAATTGCCAGCTGTTTCGACAAAGGTTACGTGTTGCACTAGCAATGGTTCTTGTATTGACTCGCCCGATGGTTCTTTTGTTGAATATTTTAAAATTGCGACTGCTGGAGATGTAATCGGTCTGGCGTCCGACAATTGAATGGCGTGCCTTGAAAAAGTTGGGAGTTAGAGTTAACGTTTTGAATTGCCGGCATTAAGCTGGTGGTAAGTACTGACTGAACGTGCTTGTCGCTAATTCCTGGACGCGCCTATATTCGGCCCCCGCTAAAATCGTCCGTCTGCATTCCACCCGTATTGAGATAAACTTTAAGTAAATCAAAACCTTTCACATCGATTTCAAGTCGATTTTGTTCTTTATCAAACAGTTTTTTACGATTATCATGTTTTATAAAGGTTCAGCTCGCATATTCAAGTGAGGTAGTTGTTGTTGCATTGTAATGTGATGCAGCCCACACTTTGGCACTTTAGTCATGCGACTCATGCGCATAACATATCTGTAGTTCTAGTCCACTACAGTTATGTATGTTGTTTACATGCTTCTTCGTACTAAACATGTGAGCAAATTGTTGTAATGCTGTAATGAGCATTTTCAGAAGAAAGTGCACCATTTTAATGAAAATGGGTCCTCGATTTTCGGTACAAATAGAAACTGTCAGTTTCATAACGGCCCATACAAAATGTATGAAAAAATGCGTTACGAAACTGACCAAAAAAAACGAGACACTCTTTTTCTTTTTAAAAAATTATTATTAGTACTCTTGATTCTGGTTATAAAAAAACCCAAAATTCCCTATATTATAAAAAAAGGAAATAGTCCCCAATTTTTGAAAATGCCCCTATATAACACGATCCAATATATGAGCATTGAGTGGAAAACTTGACGTATTAGAGACAAATCTGATCTCAAAATATCTTGCCAAAATGGTTACACTAAAATTGCCAAATTTTCAAATCCCGAATTTCGTAAATTCCGTCTTGCTAAAACTCCGATTGTCAATTATTCCGACTCCTCGCCCGAATAGGCAAATGCAACAGAGCGGAAGATACAAGTTTTCAATCCCTCGATATTCACTGTAATGTACGTATGTTTAGTGCATGTGACGTCGTAACCCGAACAATTTAAGCTTTTATCAAATTAAGGTTAATCTAAATCACATGCCGAATATTGAGATATCAATTTGATTGCAAAATATTCCTGACTATGTATGGACATATGTGACTACAGACCCATTAACAAAATGATTCACGCACAGTGGGCCGGCCCATGTATGTCTTGGCAAACATTACACAATTATTGACCGCCTTGTGATGTGATTGAGCAAATAAGCCTCAAGTAATAGTATAAAAATAACTGTTAACGCAGACTGGTTCAAAATATGACACTTTGTTAGTTATTAAAGTATATCCGGATACTTCTTTGGCGACGTGTCCATCCATAATAAAACTGATACTGAGTAATATAGTGCTGACTGTACGTTTAACTTGAACCTTTAAATGCTGGTTAAAATTAATTGTAATAATTTTATGGATGTGAAACAAATACAGTAAGTGCTTTCGTTTTTGACAGAGTATAAAGTCACAGCGGCTGCTATGTCGCGGCATGTTTACTGGGTGATAATATCAGTCTTGTATAGATCTTTTAAACTTTAGATCCGATATGCTTTTGATTTTTAGACTTTAGTTATCGACTCTTGATTTTGTCATCAGAAAATTGGGATTGAGAGTTGTTGAATGTTACAATAGTTCCGAACAATACACACACACTACATAACAATAAAAAAAATCCACTTGCATCGCACCTTATCTTATTTTTTTTAACGCACAGACGCGTTCATAGTATTAGTGACTTTTATCAATTGCCGTCGACGCACATGTGAGTCCTGAATATGTATGTAAACAAATTAGTATAGGGTCACATGAGCGTTGGAGGCACTGGGTAATAGTCGGTTGAACTCACATGTGCGTTTTAGGCACACAGCAAAGTGTGGCACCTGGCGAATGGCCAGGAAAAGAGGCAGCGAATGCGTTAAAGAGTCGGTAGTACTTTTCAGGGAATACAGAAGTTAGGAGCACATTTCACATTGCATCATCACCCACTGTTGGGTATGGGTCTCCTCATAAGTACACCATTTTCTTCTGTCCTGGGCTGTTTGCATCCAGTTCTTTCCAACCATTTTGGCTATGTCAATGGCCGAAGAAAAAAGAAATGACGAACTGTCACCACATTGCATACTGCGCAGCGGTTCCGCATCTGCCATAGATTCCATCTAGCATTTGTTTCCCATGGCCGTTGTCTCGACTTTCGCCCGTTTCCCCGCGGTGGGAATATTGTAATAAGTTGCCGCGAAATTAAGTAACGCTTAGCAGGAAATTGCCGGCTATACATACCCTTCTCTAGGAGTCGCACTGCTAGACACACTTCCTTACTAACATTCTACATTCTAGCGTCAGACAAATCAATGGTATCAATAACGAATAGGTATACTTGCTTAAGTTAAGACTTTAGACTTAGCGATAGAGGATAATTTTATTCGTTTGTTTTTATATTTAATATTTTAGGTTTTACTTGCTTTTATATCAAGTACAGTCACCAGCAATAGTATATGACGCTATGAAGGCCGCAAAAATATGTGACGCGCTCTTATGGCGGTACAAACAAGACTGTGTCAGATTATTTTGCAGCCTTCAGAGAGTGCTATACTATTGCAGGTGACTGTACAGTCGCCAGCAGATACATAGGAGCTGCGGAGAATCTCAAAAACATCTTACAAGCACACGCCTTGAGAACAGAGGCGTGTTCAGACTTCAGATATTTGATAGCGCGTTGCCAGCCCTGATACATCTGATGGCGACTGTAATAATGCAATTTGCATTCGCAAATACTATGTAAATTGTCTCCAAAATTTGAAACCATTTTCAGGGTTCCGCAACTAAGAACCCTTTTAGTTTCGCCATGGTTGTGTGTGGAAATAATCGCTCCGGAAGTTAAAAATATGTAGCAGGAGTTCTTTTCACGAAACCGAAGCGTCCGCGGGATGAACTTCCTCTGAAACCGCACAGTGCGCAACAATTAAGGTTGCAAGGTATGTGAATGAGCACCCTGTCGGTGGCGAACGGTGCGATAGTGAAAAGTGGACGTTGGCATCATGTCAAATAATTCTTCAAAACACAAACCATTCTATGAGCTATAGAACACACGTGAGGAGGCAAAGTCTGTCCTTAGACTTAAGGGTTATATACCGCCTGTGGTCTAAATTCAATTATACTTCATAATTTGGTGGTTTGGTGACACACCTATAGTGATTTTTGTTCAAAAATATGACATACCAACAAGAACAACGTATTTCCCGTAGCCTTTTACAGAACACAATTAAGTCGAAGTTTCAGAGATATGCAAATGCCTAAGGTGAGTGACCCACACCCACAAAAACTGCCGGCGAACACGATTTTGGCTGAATAGATAGAACGAGTTTCTGCATGTTTTACGCCTATTTAACATGCAAAGGAGATGGAAGGCAATTCTATTTGGTGCTAGTTAGTATTTGCCATTAACAAAAATATGCGGAAAGTGTATACGTTGTATAATTTAGATAACCTAAACACTCCGAAATTTCTTAGATCCTGAATTGAATCTCAATTACCACCATTGCGTGCGCATGGAAACTATCTGGTACTTAAATTCATTCATTTCATTTATTTTCCAAGATAACATGACCTCATTATTCGTTAATAGGTAATACTATACCAATTGCAAATTATGTTAGTACTTAAAAGTAAGATTGGACTTAACTAATTTAATTATTTTAACTATAATAGGACAGCAGACATGGTCAGCGATCATCCTTAGAATGGTGTTTGCGCTAACCCTGGTTCAATGCAGTAAGGACGCCGCTTTTTTGCGCATAATTACTGCAAAGCCGTCTGTCCGTGCCTCTGCAAACATGGCAGAAGCGCTGCAGAACCTAGCCTAGGTAGCCCAACCAACACTCTAAATGCGTTATTATACACTACGCGCAGAGCGTTATATGATCTTTTAGTATAGCTGACCCACAGGCTACTAGTGTAATAAGATGAACTAAATGCCTTGTATGGGACCCACGCGGTGCTGTTGTGACACCTCATCACATTTCTGGTTAACAGAAGGAATCTTAAACTCATTATTGAGAACATACTTACTGCATCGTAAAATTGCGTGAACCGCAAGAACATTCTTCGTCTTTGTCTCTATGTGGTTTACTATATATATAGTTAAATTCAATTACGTACTTTATGTATGTCAGGGATTTGGCGAAGGTTGGGATTCACAATTACAAATGTTCAAAATGATGTTGAGTTTAGTATATCCGTAATAAAAACAATACAATACAAATTTTAGATTATTAGACACAGGGAAATGATGAGTGGGTCGAAACTGGGAAACTGGAAGATGATAAACCTTTTCATATTTGCCCGACCACAGGAAGGCTAATGTTTTTAGCAGTCTATGTGCATTAGTTTGTATCGTGTGTGTTCCTCCATTGCAGCGTTCCCGAATCGTTTTTGGTGAGCGAGGTATCAATCCACCCGAGATAGGGCATATTCAACCAACTTTAAAAGACGAATTAGCAAAAAAGTCCGTAGTCGGGTCAGTTCTTTTAACATTTTTGCTCATTAAAACCTGTTTCTCATATTCCTCATTTCCTATTGGAATGTAACATTATTGAAACAAGTTCAAGTACAGTTCAAGGCTGTGGCGCCACCATGAGCTGGCTGCATACGAATAGGCTTTGATTAGACCGCGCCGGCGTCATAACGTGCGCACGCGTCACTCCGTCACTCGTTGAACACATTGTCACACAGGAGACTAGGGACAAGTTTATAACATCGTTAATATTTGTTGTAACGTTCAGGGTCAACGTAAGGGGGCTGGTTTTAATAAAACACGAGATAGGTATTTGCGTCCACAAGCGATACGTCCGTTCACCGTGACGTCTACCCTCGGAGTACGGGGAGCGGGCGGATCGCAGTGCACATTTATTTATATATACATTACATCTCTCTCTTTCAATTAATTTTGATTACTTTATTTTTATTCTTTATAAAAATCAGCTTAATGATCTCGAGATGCGATCGCGGCGTGGAATTCTCCTCTTTCATGGTGTAGCCGAGGAAGATGGAGAAGACCCATCGGCACGGGTGGTTGAGCTGTTAAAGTCCCATTTACAGAGCGATCTGGTTGTGAAAGATATTGTTCGTTGTCATCGCATGGGCCGGCCTCGCAGCGACCAAAACAGATGTTTATTAGTAAAGTTTCGTGATGAAGCTGATCGCGACAACATCTGGTTTGACAAAACTAAACTGAAGGGCACCGGGATTATCATCTCGGAGTTTTTAACCGCGCCTCGGCATGATGTGTTCATGGCCGCAAGAGAGCGCTTCGGAGTCCGGAAGTGTTTCACGTGGGACGGCAACGTCTTCGTGTTGGATAAGGACGGTAAGCGTCGCTGCGTGACTTGTCGTGCTGACTTTGACCTGGTTAAGTCGGGGGCATCGTCGGCCCCAGCACCCAGGGCAAGCGATGAAGACGTTTCAGATCAGGTTGCTACGCAGCGGGGCGGCAGGGCGGCGAAGAGGAAAGCTGGCAAAGCTGCCACAAAGCCCAAACCTTGATTGCGTACAGTATTGTTATTCTACTTATTCTTGCTAGTTTATTTTTCAATGACCCAATCTTTTCCTTTTTTTCGCAGCAGTATAATGTTCTTGGAAATTGTATCTACCTCCTTTTAGTTTTCTAATACTGCCTGTCTTATAATTTTAACTTAGTCGGATAATACATTTGTTTTGTTTGTAATTAACACTTTAATGACAGTTGACAGCTTTGACGTCTTGTTGACGCTAGTGCAGTGTTGCCACTTTATAAAAACGTTTCATTTATTGTCCAAATTGTTTTTACTTTCTTTTTTATCATTATCAGTTGAATTTTTATGTATTGAGATATTACTGCTGGCGGGTAGTAGTCAGATTTAAATTAGTTATCAAACTTTTATTTTGTAGTTATTGGTATTCTTGTTTATTTATTTATTATTTATACATAAAGGCAATGTTACATAGTGATCTTAGTGATAGTGATGATTTTGTATCGGTTTCTTCTGATCTGGATAGCGATAGTTTCCACAGCCTCCCTCCCCCTCTTCATGACGTACTTAACCGACAACTTTCTGACGTACCTAAAAACCTGAATATTGTTCACATTAACGCACAAAGTATTCCTGCTCACTTTAATGATCTTTTGTTAACCTTTGAGCACAGCAAAGTTGATGCCATTCTCGTTTCAGAGTCTTGGCTGAAACCGTGTTTAACCTCGACATCTTACTCTTTGCCAGGTTTCTGCTTGGTAAGGAATGATCGCACTACTAAAGGAGGTGGAGGGGTCGCAATATATATCCGTTCTCATATCCCATTTTCTATTCTCAGTATGTCTACACAATCACTTTCTTCCGACGCAGCAGAGTATTTATTTCTTGAGTTAAGCTTATCTCACTCTAAACTTCTTCTTGGAGTGTTCTATTCTCCCTCTCTCCGGGTGAATTACTTCGATACTTTTGAAAAACTCCTTGAGGATTTCCTGCCGTCTTATGATCACCATATTATTATGGGCGATTTTAACACATGCTTGCTCAAGAATGACTTTCGATCGAATTCTCTTAAATCCATTGTTGATGCTTGTAACATGACCATTTTACCTTCTGATCCTACTCATTTCTTTCCAAATTGTTCCCCATCGCTTCTCGACCTTACTCTGGTTTCCTCAATTAATCATGTTGCAAGATATAATCAGTACTCTGCTGATAGTTTTTCCTACCACCATCTTTTATTTTTGTCATATAAAATTCGTCCTCCGAAGGCTAAACCCAAAATTCTTCTTCAGCGCAGTTTTGGTCGTATGAGTGTGGAAAGGTTACGCGAAGATGCCCTTCTGGTTGATTGGAATGCCATTTTGGAGGCTGAATCCGTAGACGATAAAGTTTCTCTATTTAACTCTACTCTTACTCAGCTCTACGATATTCATGCTCCGGTGCGTCCAGTCAAAATAAAGCACGTTCCTGCTCCCTGGCTTACTGAGGATATTAAGTCGCTCATAGCTAAAAAAATCTGGCCAAGTCTAAATATAAGGGAAACGCATCTGAAAAAAACAAAGTCCGATATCACACTTTACGTAACAGGTGCAGTACTGTTTGTCGTGATGCTCAGAGGCGTCACATCCACATGTCAGTAGAGAATGGCGACCCTGCTAAAGTCTGGAGGTTTATCAAGTCATTAGGAGTCGGGAAGTCTGCTCATAGTTCTCCAAACACTGACGTTGACCTTGATCACCTTAACCAACATTTTTCCTCGTGTACCACCTTTACTGGTCCAGCAAAAACAAACACGGTTAATTTACTTTTAAATTCTTTTACTCCAGTCCATCCTTCTTTTTCATTTGCTGATTTTACCTTAGACGATGTTAAGAAGAACTTATTAGCTATTTCATCCAATGCCGTTGGGGTGGACAGTGTAAGCCGTAACATGATCCTCCCTCTCTTAGATCTCCTTTCCCCGATTATTACGAATATACTAAACTGCTCTATTTCCTCTAATATTTTCCCTTCTCTTTGGAAAGACGCTGACGTCATCCCACTCCCTAAAAAGAAAAATCCTTCCTCTCTCTCTGACTATCGCCCAATTTCTATCCTGCCATTTCTATCCAAAGTTCTTGAGCGCCTTGTACATCAGCAATTAACGTCTTTCTTAAACAGGCATGAGCTCATGAATCCTTTCCAGTCCGGTTTCCGCACGGGTCATGGTACGGTTACAGCTCTTGTAAAAGTTACTGACGATATTCGTTCTGGGATGGATGACAGGAAAGTCACCGTGTTATCACTGTTGGATTTCAGTAACGCGTTCAACACGGTTGACTTTGACGTTCTGCTTGGAATCTTGCATTCTCTTAACTTATCCCCTGCGGTGATTAATTGGTTCAGTAGTTATTTAAAGGGTCGTCGTCAACGCATAAAGGTTGATTCACTTCGTTCTTCTTGGTGCAGTACGTTCGCTGGCGTTCCGCAAGGCGGCGTGCTGTCTCCTCTTCTTTTTTCAATTTTTATTAATACTATTACCTCTGATATCACTTCATCTTATCACCTTTATGCTGACGACCTCCAAATATATTCTCATGGCACCCTTAATGATCTGCCTATGGTTATCAATTCCATGAATCGTGATTTGGATTTAATCTCAGATTGGAGTAGGCGTTACGGACTCGTGGTTAACCCTACTAAAACCCAAACGATCATTGTAGGCAGTTCCAAACTTATACTTAGAATCGATTTCTCCGTGTTACCTGCCATGATGTTTAACGGTGTCCCGATTCCATTTTCAAATCAGGTAAAGAACCTTGGCATTTTGGTTGACTGCACCTTATCTTGGACACCTCAGATTAGTGAGGTGAGCAGGAAAATGTTTGCCTCAATGGGTTCTCTTCGCAGACTTCGTAACTTCTTGCCCTTTGCTACCAAAATTGCGCTTGCACAATCCCTCCTTCTGCCTATATTAGACTACGCTGACATCTGCTATCTTGATATCACTGAGGACCAGCTTAATAAGCTAGAGCGTCTTCAAAATTTGTGCATAAGATTTATATTTGGCCTGCGTAAGTATGACCACGTTTCTAATTTTCGTGCCCAGCTCAAGTGGCTTCCCATTCGTTATCGTCGTAATTCTCATATTCTAGCTCTTCTTTATAATGTTCTATTTACCCCATCCACTCCCTCTTATCTTAAAGATCGTTTTACTTACCTCTCCTCTGTCAGGCCTTCACGGAAATATTTACTTGCCTTCCCTCCTTCTTCCACGAAATTTTATAATAAATCTTTTACATTTCGAGCAGTTCAGTTGTGGAACGCGCTGCCGTTAGACATCAGATGTGCTAAGACTCTCCAGAGCTTCAAAAGCCTTTTAAGGAATCATTACTTGTCTCTGCCTTGATTTGCCATTGTGTATGTATGTATATGTATATATGGATAATTTTTATTTGTATGTATTTTATTTGGGTTAGGTATATATGTATGTATTTGGATGTATTTATATTTATTAATTAAGTTGTTTATGCAAATAATGCATAGTTCTGTTTAGTGTATGTGTAGTGTTCTTATCTGTAATACTTCTCGCGCACTACCCGTTTTGTTTTTGTTTTTTGCAACTTATCTCCTGCTACCCTAAGGTTGTCTGGAAGAGATCGCTTATAGCGATAAGACCGCCTGTTGCTACCTTTATATAATTTGTGAATTTGTTCTGTCTTTTGTCTCATATGTGGTGCAATAAAGAATATTTTACTTTTACTTTTACTTTTACTTTTACTTAATTTGCAAATTATATTTAGTTTGATTTTACTTTTCTTTATCTGTGTCCAATCCGTATCCACAATTAACATTATCACCCTCATTTCCATCTTCATTGTGAATTCGCCATTGCTTCCACTTTCTTAAGATGAACGATGTTTTCGCCTTGATTCCAGACCTTTTTCATCATTATTATTTTGACCTGTATATCTCCTTTTGCACGTAATACGGTATGAGAAGTAGAATCAACATTAGGTGCTAATTTATTTCCTTTAATCATATCCTTGACGTAGACTTTCTCGCCACGAAAATTTCTTCATCAATAGCTTTCCTCTTCCTGTCTACAATCATCTTTCCCTTTTTCTTTCATATCCAATTGCCTAACTTATTAATTTGTTATTTTACTGGATGTTGTTATTTTATTTTGTTTTTAAAATTTTGCTGACATTGTTTTATTTCAATTTCAATTTTAGTCTTTATATTTTGACATGTTTATTAGAATTAAGTGTTACTTTTTTATATTATTTTTGTATTTAATCAATCTGATGTTGAAAAGTGCTGAATTTTGGCCCACTTCAAATAAATGCTTTTTGAGTTTGAGTTATATATCTTAGCCTTAGTTTTCGATATTTACGCCTGATAGAAATAATTAAATAAAACCGTCGAAATGTATAGAAACCGTCATTTCTAAGATAATTAAGCTGAAACTGGAATCAACCAAAGGGTTTCAGCAAATATTGAATTGAAAGTAACTCCTTCAAATTTTGTCTACCGTTTAGTTACGAAGCATTTCCTTTTTCGCTGTAAGGGTTTTTTTTATTTATTTTTCAATATAAAAGTATCGTTTAATTTTGTTATTATACAATATATATTATACAATACAAATACAACTTTACAAAGAACCCGCTCATTGCAACACTATTTTGTCATAGATGAGTTAGCTTGTAATGCTTCGACAGTTATTAATATCACTATCACATTACACTAATTCATGTGTTCATTCTTTTACGTGTGATTTCACTACACCACTCTATTTTCACTACACAATTTCGTTTTTTGTGAAGGTTAAATTGCAATCTAAATCATCGATATCGAGCACTTAGAGATTTTGTTTAGATTCAGATCTCATTTGTGTGCACCATGAGTTACATTAAATACCTGCGTTTATGTTTGATATAAATATTTCACTGCAGTGCTTCTAAATATTCAGAAACCTAGCTACAGTAATATTCAAAAAGGCCTATACTTGCATGTTAAAGTTTAACTAAATACATATTTGAAAAACATACTAAAGAAATATACATTAAAAATACAATTTAAAACTTATTTCATATCATTTATTGTATTTGTGAGTGAATTTCACATGACCCCGGTTAGGGTAAAAATGTAAGATACGGCTATTAAAAAATGTAAGATACGTTACAAAAGTCTTAAAGTGATCTGATTTTTGCTAACATAATTGGCATTGTTTTTTCAAGATATCAGAATTTGAAAGACAGCGATCGACAGAGTAGAACATTTTCAGTCGACCTGTACACTTAACTAAATTTTGTCAATTGTAAAGCATGAAATAAATGTTTTGATTCATGTTTTTAAATAGTCACACTACTATATATATATAAATAAATCACAGCCCTAGGCACTGGGGGCCTTGGTCACTTTTCTGTAGTATATGACATCTCTTTCAATTTATAAATTTCGTCATTTTGGCGAAAACGTTAATCCATATTACAACTGACGATATAATTGGCAAACTGCAGAAACCCTATAGCGAAACCTAATTAAATATCTTTGAATTTTGGAAAAGACGTATCTACTAGGTTAACACTAACCCCTAATTTGAGAATATTAAGAAAGACAGCTGTACTCTTTCTAGCCAATCACAGGTGCCATTTTTTATAACAGAGAAGGCAGCTTCTTCCGTTTCCGGCTCAACTGTGATTGACGCATCAAATGTGCCTAGTACTTCAAGACATTCCGTTGAACCATATGCCACGAAAACTTGATCGTTTGATTTCAGACATTCCCATGTTTGCTCTTTTATAATATTTATTTTGCTACCAGAGCCATTCACCATGTCAACATTGAGTCCACCTATTTGACAGGTTATTTCAGCTTCATCGCCATTTATATGAAATAAATAATTAATATTTTGACTTGGCTTGTTATCTGATTGTTTAATCTGATACTCGTTTGGCTTAAATATTTTCCCCAATAAATCCTTTGATTTATCGTTGAAAAACGTATTTAACGTACGTATTAAACGTATTGTATTCCTAGTGCGGCAATACATCCTGAAATGGCCTTGATTTGGTAGCCACATTTAGAGCACCGTTTTTGTATGTCCATACCCTGTTTATTATATTTAGTCCGTATCCTGTTGACCTGTTCGTTATGTTTGCCTTGAAACTCTTTCAGTTGCCTTTCTACCGTTACAACTAAATTAGCTTCTACTATCACCTTATCTACAGTAGCTGAATCCCCTAGCATCAATATTTTCTTCTGTAAGTCCGCGGAAGCACACTTCTCAATAATTAGATCTATGAGACCGTTGTCTTTTCTCGCGAAATCGCATTTAGAGCACTGATTACGTAATCTGATTAGGTTTTTTTACGAATTGTTCGTGTGGTTCTTGTTTCATTAGTCGAAACGTATGTCTTTCGTACAAAAACTCTGTTTTGGAGAAAAATACTCGTCTAATCGACAGCGGTCATAAAGATGTCAGATGAATCATCTGGGTCAACATGCGCGCCAGGAAGATTATAATGTATTTCTTGTAGTCCCAATCCGCCTATATGAAATAGTATTGCACATGTTTTCGAAGACTTAGTAGTTCCCGATGCTAGTAGGTATACTTTAAGGGCTCGTTTCAATTTGTCCCACCTATGACCTAATGACGCCGGATCCCCATCGCAGTCGAATGTTTTTAACGCGGTTAACCGGGACATCATTTTGGAACGTTCTGCAGGTAATTACAGAGAATGTTCGTTAGGTAAGTATGTATATACCTACCTTTTAAGTACCGAATCCCTATATTAAAGTGACTATTGTTTAATTTTGTTTTCCTAACATGCATACAAAACGAACAGGTAGGCAAATATCTTAGGATTGGACCCCAAACACATTAAAAGTTCTACAGTTTGGTTTTAACAGAGTTTTCACTCCTCAGCATTTTTATATCAATCGCATAGACCAGTATATGAAGAACTCATTATTTTTATTACACAGACTAGTACAGTACCTGTGTATCATCAAAAATCATAGCACGACTAGCCTATGTAGCACTAGTTTTTACTCTTTCGAGTCAATTAGGACAATAGCATATACCAGTATATGTGGAACTCATTAATAGCATAAACTGTAAATGTTATATATTATTTCAGTTTATGAAGAACACACCTTGACTAGCATTCACAGGCACTTATGTATGTAGTTGTTTTGAACATGATGGTCAATTTATAAATTTTAAGTTGACCCATCACACCATGAAACTACACTTGTTTGTATTGGTGAATATTAGCTAGCACGTTTGCACGACTTATCTTACCGACGGCTATCAGTTTATTTACTTATTCTTCACCTTTTGCTTTATAGAAGCAAGGCACGAAATAATGTAATACTTGGATGGATAAGGACAATGATTCTATTAAATGACTCGAAACATACCTACCCAAGTAGCACACGTTAACAGGTTGTCAAGCCTCCGCTTATCATTTGTCAAGACAAAGTTAGGTCAGGCTACGTTATGTACACTTTATTTTAGGAAGTAGGTTAACATTGAACATTTGTGAACTACTAACTAAAAGTTACGGTGCGTATATGGACCTACTCGTACCTACGAGTAGTGTTTCACCAATTGTTATATATGTTGATGGCATCAACACGGTATAAAAATCAGTTACTTAACTAAAATACGGGTAAACAACCAAACATATCGAAGACAAAACTCTCCTAGTATACCCCACATCTTGTGCATATACCTACGTCATAATGATTTATTTGCACGTAGGTACTTCTGTTTACCAATATAATTATGAAAGTGTCCAATATAACCTTGGTATATCACTTTACTGAATTAGTATCTAAATACATTTATGCTTATAATAAGACAATTAAGGACTGCCACGCCTTCAAGCACTATTATCTTAATATTGGTCGTACTCGCGGCTGTTATCAATCGTTTTCATATTACCAATACAATGATATTACGTAAAGTAAAACCTTATAAGGGAGTTAATATGTTTAACTTTAATAAAAATCAACAAATGGATCGTCCAGCCGATTTTTTTGTGCTACTTGGACAGGTCATCACATTTTCCTTCCTTTTATTACAATGAAAAAAAAATTCAAACTGATAGCATTTTATCGGTGATGTTGTGTCGTTTAATATTGATATTTTTACTCACGTTCTTTGTCCTCGTCGCCAATGTAACGTTCAGGGTCAACGTAAGGGGGCTGGTTTTAATAAAACACGAGATAGGTATTTGCGTCCACAAGCGATACGTCCGTTCACCGTGACGTCTACCCTCGGAGTACGGGGAGCGGGCGGATCGCAGTGCACATTTATTTATATATACATTACATTTGTGATCGCTATTGCAACGATATAAGCTTATCGTTGATCAGTTAAGTTTGATGTTGTTTTTACGATAAAAACGTCAAATGCCATTGTGTTAGTCATTTCATTGTAAATTTGACAACCTGGTGTTTCTCGATTTTAACAAGCAGGGATATGAAGTCTGTTAGCGGTTAATTGTAGCGTGTTTTTTCAAATAAAAAAAATCTATTATTACACTGCTAATACTGCATTAGATTAATAAATAATCTTAGTTATTAAGATTATAAATTGCTGTGCCCTATCAAGGCCATGTCCTACTGAATTGTATGTAAGACCAATGTATACCATTGTAAGAAATTGTTTGTATAATATTAGTGTCAGGAATGAAACACGTGGTCTCGTAAAAAGTAAGTGTATTGACTAATAAATTACGAGACCACGTGGTTTATTGAAACCGCACGTCCGAACGAGGTGGCGCCATTTTGTCAGAACTGGCTGTTTGTGACGTAACGTCCGAACGAGGTGGCGCCATTTCGCCAGGTATAAAGGTCCGCAATAACTGAGGATCGAGGTCTTTTACGCTTTAGCTGTGAAACAGTTAACATGTTCGATATTTAAATTCGATAATATATTGTGACAACAAATTACTCATAACAATACAATTGTCTTCTTGTTTTTATTTCGATTATAATAAAAACCTAATAACTGGAGTGCTGAAGTCTACTTTTACCATCTGAATCCATTATATCAGAAGTGGGCATACATGAAGTAACCATACATTTATGAAACATGACGGGAAAGAATAAAAGACACAAATCAAGTCGGACGTCTCGCTCGAGGGAGCGAAGTTTACGCTATAAGGACGCAGTGCACGGTAAATCCAAACGAGGAACAAGTCGGCGGGACCGTAGTTCAAGTAACAGAGAGCGATCCACGGAGTCTACGTCAAGTTATCACGGTGGGAAGCGGAGGTCACGATCAACGGAGCGCAGAACCCCATCTAAACGACGGCGGCTCGAACGGCATCGTGAGAGCTTGGTACGAGAACGGTCTCCGGGTGCTTCCAATTCTAAGCGACAGAGTTACACACCAGTTCGAGAAGTAAACCAGGCGAGTAACGTTTTTTTTTTTCCTCTAAAGCGCTTTCTGTTTAGTAAAAATATCTAATCAAAATACGTGGCGATCTTGAACCGTGTTGATAAATAACACGATTATTGGTTAATAAAAATACGTGTTGCTTAATTACTAGGACTAAGTCTTATAATTGGCTCTTTATTGCTGCTTTTGTCACTATTAGCATTGTTTATGCTGATTGTTCTCCATGTTTAAAATAACATAAAAATTAAAAGAGGGTGTTACGATAACACAAAATAAAATAAGGGTCAGTTTTGCTTATTGGTTTTGTTCCAGTATCTATCTAAGTAAAAATGAAATGAACGGTTAAGTTTTATTAGTCCTAGTTTCTTTCAGTTATTTGTGCTACTTTACGACTTTATACATTAATAGCATTTTAGGCAGCATTCAAGGTACATTGGGTTACAAGTATTGTGTGTGTGAAGTGCTATGGCTTTAGAATAGTAAGACCTTTTTTTGTGCATTCCAGCAAGAGTGGATCACGGAACCAGTGAAAAGAATAAGAGATGCTGAGCTGGTGAATGAAACGGACGCAGGGCCTGCACAGCGACAACGAGATGAGCGAGTGGCGGAGCAACCGGTGTTGGAGACTCACGAGAGACAGGAGACTACTCCAGCGGCTTCGCAAGGGAGAGACGAGGTACCGAAATTACCTTCGAGTATAACTGATTTTGCGATGTTCTTTCAAAGTTTGTTAAAGTGTAACACACATAAAATGTCATATGATAAAAATATCATTCCCAATTTCGATCCTGCACAAAAGAACCAAAAGATAGAAAATTGGATAGCTAAAGTAAATGAGTGTGCCAAAATTTATAGTTGGACAGATGAACAAACTTCTCATTTCGCGTTGCCTAAGTTAGCCGGTTATGCTAAAAAGTGGTACGAAGGGTTGCAGTCTATTCTTATGACGTGGTCAGAATGGCAGGAACGATTGACTAGAGCGTTTCCTTCAGAAACAAATTACGCGGCGTTACTAATGGAAATGTTAGATAGGTCATTAAAACACGGAGAATCGGTTGACGAATATTATTATGACAAGATGATTTTGCTTAACGCATGCGGCATTAAAGGTAAACAAGCTGTCGATTGTTTAGTTTATGCTATAGATGATAAAATCATGCGTTCAAGTGCCATGGCGGCCCGCTTAACGGACCCAGAGGATTTATTAAAATTTTTAAAGGATTTCTGTAAAGAAACTAGTCTGAGAACGTCTAAGCGATCAAATACAAGTGCTACCAATGATATTGTCTGTTTTAAATGTAACAAATCAGGTCATCGAGCGGTTAATTGCCGGAATTCTAATAAAACAGAGATTACGTGCTTTAACTGCAAAGAAAAAGGACACATATCTACTAAATGTCCTAAACCAATTGCTAAGTGTGATAATTGTAACTTGATCGGCCATAAGTCTAGTGATTGCTACCGGAACAGATTGAATAATAAAAGTACAGAAAAGAAGACAATGTGTGCACAAAGCCGAAAACCTGATTCTAAATACTATAAGCCCGTGTTCATAAACAAAAATATTGAGTTGAAAAGTTTTGTTGACCTTGGAAGCGATTGTACTTTGATCAGACAAGACGTTGTAGATAAATACACATTACCGAAGTCTGATAAGGATGTATCTAACATAAGATTTGGACCCAATGCATATACACCTTTGGGACGTGTAGAGTTCAGTTTGACATTAGGGGAAGTCACAGCCGATGTAGACGCTTTCATAGTAGACTCTAATGTAATATCTGAGGAAATTTTAGTAGGTCAAGACTTTACAGAAAGACCCGATGTTTTAATAGTAAAAACACCTGAACGACTAGACGTACTGAAATGCGAAATAAACAATGCAAATATAGATTGGACTACCTTGGCAAATAATGTTGAATCTACTAGTGAAAAGGTAGTTCTTAGGATCGTAACTGATACTAAAGTGGACGCGTTTGAATTTGTAGACTGTAAAAGTAGCGGACAAAGGAATTGCGATCTTTTGATTAACGACAGTTTACGATCCCAGAAAAACATGGACTACAATGTCATAGGAGGTGTCTATAGTTTACATAATGGTGATTGTAAAGTTGCAGTGTGCAATCAATCTACGGAGCCTATAATATTAAAGGCTGGATCTTTGTTTGTACGGGCTGATGCGGTTTCTGTTGAGGAATCTTTAGATGAATCAAAATTAATTTCTTGCAATAGAGTAACTGATCAGGCTACTCTTACACCCTTCACTAAAGATGATATTAAGATGAATCCAAATTTATCTGACGACCAATCACAGATTCTATTAGATTTGATTAATAAATACCGGATATGTTTCGCTCAAAATTTATCAGAATTAGGTTGTACAAATGCGTCAGAAATGGTTATTGAGCTTAAAGATCAAACACCAGTAGTCTACCGACCATATAGGTTGAGTTATACGGAAAGGCAAACGGTTAGAGATATGGTGGCAGAACTTATTGAGAATGATATAGCTGAAGAATCGAACTCCCCGTACGCGAGTCCTATTTTATTAGTTTCAAAGAAAAACGGTGGTCGAAGACTTTGTGTAGATTTTAGGGCATTGAACCAAAAAACTATCAAGGATCATTACCCAATGCCAAGGATTGAGGACCAATTAGACATGTTGAATGGGAATAGATATTATTCAAGTTTGGATCTCGCTAGTGGTTATTACCAGATACCTATACGTGAAGATTGTAGACCATATACTTCGTTCATTACTCCTGATGGATTATTCCAATTTAAAAAAATGCCCTTCGGACTTGCTAATTCACCAGCCGTGTTTCAGCGTACCATTAATAAAATATTAGGTAATTCCCGATTTAATTCCTCACTTGCTTATATGGATGATATACTTATACCTGGAAAAGACTTTACTGAACAAATTGTCCGATTAGAAAATACATTTAAACTGTTGTTAGACGCGGGATTAACTTTAAATTTACAAAAATGCAATTTTCTTCAAGAAGAATTAGAATATTTGGGTTATGAAATAAGTGCGAAAGGAATTAAACCGGGAAAAGATAAGATTGCGGCCGTTGCAAGTTTTCCTGCACCACAAAACGTACATGAAGTGAGACAGTTCATTGGCCTAGCAAGTTACTTCCGAAAATTTATTAAGGGATTTGCACTCATTGCTAGACCACTTACCGATCTGACGAAAAAGGACTGTTCATGGTGTTGGTCAGTAGAACAAGAACAAGCATTTCACCAACTAAAAGAGTTACTTACGCAACGACCCTTGTTAGGCATTTATAACCCACAAAGCGAAACGCAGGTACATACTGACGCAAGCAAATACGGCTTAGGAGGAATTTTAATGCAAAAAGACTATACAACCGGCAGTTTCCGACCTATAGCTTATTTTAGCCGCAAAACTAGCTTGGAAGAACGAAACTATCATGCATATGAACTTGAAACCTTGGCTGCTATTTGTTCATTACAGAGATTCAGAGTCTATTTAGTAGGTTTAAAGTTCACCCTTATAACTGATTGTAGCGCGTTAAGAGCAACTTTTGCTAAAAGAGATCTCGTCCCTCGTGTAGCGCGATGGTGGATCGCGATGCAGGAATTCGATTTCGAAATTCAATACAAACCAGGGCATGCTATGTCTCATGTTGATGCGCTCAGTAGGAACCCTCAGCTTTGTGGACCGGAACCAATTCAGGACCCTATACCGTCAATTTTAAGAATTACCCAAGAAGATTGGCTACTTAGTCTACAGTTAAATGATAGTGAAATTCAACGTATCCGCAAAATTCTTGAAGATAAAGAATATTCTGAAATTAAAAATAATTATTTGATTAAAGATAATAAACTATTTAGGAAAGTAGGAAGTGAGTTCAAATGGGTAGTTCCAAAAATTGCAAGATTTCAGCTCTGTAAGTTTAATCATGATGACATTGGTCATTTCAGCGTGGAGAAAACCTTGGAAAAAATAAAGCAAGACTTCTGGTTCCCTAAGATGAGACGCTTTATAACCAAATATGTCCGTGCATGTATTGAGTGTGCTTATAGTAAAGAGCCAACGGGGCCTAAAGAGGGGCTATTACATCCGATTCATAAGATTGACAGACCATTTGATACCATACATATCGACCATTTAGGCCCTTTTGTAAAGAGTGCGAAGAGTCAGTCGTATCTCCTGGTATGTGTAGACGCGTTTACGAAATTTTGTTTCCTTAAACCACTTCGAAATCTTAAATCTAACTTAACAATTCGAGCTTTAGAAGATATATTCACAACATTTGGGTACCCCAATAGATTGATTTCTGACCGAGGAACATCTTTTACTTCAAAAGAATTTAGGAATTATTGTGAACGATCAAAGATTAAACACATCCTTAACGCCGTATGTACACCCCGGGCTAATGGCCAAGTTGAACGGTATAATAGGACGATACTTGGTTCATTGACAGCGTACACAAATAAATTAGGTGAACGCTATTGGGACACGGTTTTAGGGAAGATTCAGTGGGGGTTAAATAACACTATGAATAAGGGTATAGCTAAAACGCCTTCAGAAGCAATGTTCGGAGTTAGGATGGTTAGTAAAAGCGATAATGCTTTTGCCGAAATATTGCAAGAGACACGACAAGTCGGTACTATAGATGACATTAGAGCAGAAATAAGTTCATATATCGGGAAGGATCAAGCGGCTCAAAAGATACGGTATGATAGTCATAGGATAAAAGCTAGAACCTATAAAGTAGGGGATCTCGTAAAAATTTTAAAACCAACTCCAAGTAATGAAGGACGAAGTAGGAAGTTAATGCCCAAATTTACAGGACCGTTTAGGATTACAAAAGTTCTCGATAATGATAGGTACGAAATAGCAAGTATCGTAGGATCTAATATTACACAGAGAAACTATTGTAATGTATGGGCAGCTGATCGTATTAAACCCTGGATAAATACGCAAACTGATGATAACAGTGATGATGGTACAAGTAGCTCGGAATCTGAAAGTGGTAATAACGAAAATTAATGAGTTCTTGGTGCACGATTGAATAAAAATAAATATAAATTATAGTGTTTCTAATATTAAAAACTAACTTATGTGTGTTTACATTATGATTTTATTATACATGTGAGAAATTGTTCGAAATGATTAAAGCTGGAAATAAGTAATTGTATAAATCCTATTGTTTCTACTGGTTTACAGTAGCCAAGTGAAAAGAGAAGCGTTCGCAATTTGCAAATGAGGTTTGATTATCAGAATTTATTTTTAGCTCATATCTCATTACTCGCCTATATGAAAATATTCAAAATGCTAAGTCGATTTAAAATATTTGGGAGATTAACGTTGATAGAATGGTTAGCAAGGATAGTATGGTTAGTATGGTAGTATGGTAGTATGGTAGTATGGTAGTATGGCAGTATGGTAGAACGGTAGTAAAGTAAGACAAATAAGAATATATGGTTGATGTTGACGCTGCAGTTAATATAGTACCAACAATTGGGAGTGATTCCAGTAAAAAAAAAAAGAAGAGAGAATGTGTTTATGACCTGTATCATTTCAATTATAATGTACTTAATTAAAATTTTAATCATAATTATGATATGTATTTAAGATCTTCTTAATCATCAGCATCTAATAAGTTTGGGACAAACTTGTTGTCAGGAAAGGCCGAATGTAAGAAATTGTTTGTATAATATTAGTGTCAGGAATGAAACACGTGGTCTCGTAAAAAGTAAGTGTATTGACTAATAAATTACGAGACCACGTGGTTTATTGAAACCGCACGTCCGAACGAGGTGGCGCCATTTTGTCAGAACTGGCTGTTTGTGACGTAACGTCCGAACGAGGTGGCGCCATTTCGCCAGGTATAAAGGTCCGCAATAACTGAGGATCGAGGTCTTTTACGCTTTAGCTGTGAAACAGTTAACATGTTCGATATTTAAATTCGATAATATATTGTGACAACAAATTACTCATAACAATACAATTGTCTTCTTGTTTTTATTTCGATTATAATAAAAACCTAATAACTGGAGTGCTGAAGTCTACTTTTACCATCTGAATCCATTATACCATGGTTGCAATAAAGTTAAACTGTGACTATGACTATGACATTTTACCAAAACTTGTTCTAATGTACCCCGCGTGTTATGATAATGCGTGGAAAAAAATGATTTGGCTTGGCACACGACTTACGTACGTCTGTCGGTGGCGGCAAGTGTATTCTCAGCAGTAAGAAGAACCCAATCTATTAAAGCCATTAGTAATAAAGAAATAACTCAGTGGTGACAGGTAAATTGTAACAGATGTTTTCCTTCTTACAGAGTGTTCGTGATTATCGATACGTCGCTATTCCTCCCGTAAAGCTGTTCTTCGTGAGCACTCGTTTATTGTGGCACATACACTCTCTTTTGCAGGTCTTAACCCCTGGTAATGGTGCCACTGCAGCATAACTGCATTATATATTTGGTGTAGGTACATATTGGGCTTTAGTTAAGGTTGTTTGTCGCTATTTATTAGAAATTCGGTTTGTTATTTATTCGGAATCAGAATATCAACCATTAGCAATGGAGTCGTATTATTTTGGGACCTAATTAATCACTTTGAACTGTCAGTTTATCCAATAAAATGATAATCAGTTGCAAAACCAGTTTAATATATTTCTTGTGAGTGGTTTGGACAGGTTAGCTGAATAATGGGTAAGGTGAAGCAAGGACATGCACTGAGAATGGAGAAATATCATTAATGTGCACATTTGGTGCAAAATGTGGAATGAGCTAGCTCCTGGCTCCTGAGTAGATATGAGCGCCGCGCCGGCGCGCCGCCGCCGCCGGTAAAAACTCTCACGCCGCCGCCGCCGACGCCGCCACCGGCGTGGCATCGGCGTGACCTTGATGAGGCATGCCGAAGTTACACTTTGGAACCGAAAATTAAAAATAAATAAATAATAACGTTTATTCACAGATCTTGCTTACTTCTAAATACATATATTCTTCTGCCAAACCACATAGTGGTTTTTTGGCAGACGAGGCTCCTTTACACTTATGTAAGCTAGGTAGGTAAGGTAAGTTAAATGTTTCTTTATGGCAAAATTCGTTGTAAATGCCACCCTTCGATATGTTATGATGGATATTATGGTTACGCTTCTTTTATTAGTATATAATATATAATAAAGTAGGTATTCTTTAAATTTTTCTTCTCGACGACATCTTTTCCACAGTATGATTTTTCTCGGTTATCAGGTACTATTTTTTCTAACTCAGTAATTGATGGGAATCACGTAGAAGTCGAAATTATGCGGATTTTTTTATCATAATTTTAGTGTTGATATAAATTTTATCCTTAAATCTTCCCTTTACATATTTAAGAAATAATGGTATGGTAGACGCACTGATACGACGAAGCGCCTGGACTACACAGTGGAACGACAACCGGACCTTTTACCGTATGTAAAGGGAGTGACAGATAAGGTTGCTAATATTTTAAAGAAGTTCTCGGTGAAATCTATCTTCACCCTCTACAGAAAACTGTCAGAACATTTACGGACACCGAAGGACAGTTTCCCACTTGAACGTCCACATTGTAGCTGTGGTAGTTCATACACAAGTCAAGCTAAGCGTACAACCGAGTGCCGTAGAAAGAAGCACATACAATCGTTTAAAAACAACAAACATCTTTCGTAGGCAGGAACAAATCACTGGATTGAGTTACATAATCCTCAAGTAATGTCGACAAAAAAGCATTAAATGCCTATGATGGTTCAGAAAGCTATAGATAGATATTCTAAAATACAGGAACTTAAACCGAAAAGGTTTCATCAACTGTCGAGGGTCTGGCCTCTGGCACCCAGTGATTCGAAAATTCAAAAACCCAAAGTGATTGGTTCGGTAGGGAATGCACCAGTCGATACTGTAAGTGTCATGTGTCGTGAACGCGATCGAGCTCTAAGTATGAAAGGGGACGGTAGTAGCGGTAGTAACACTGCGCAAAATAAACGAACCCGTAACAGGGTAGATTGCTACGGCGTGTGGGTAGATCACAAATAAAACCTCGCAGTAAATCAGTTACACCGTGAACATGGCGCTTGTAACAGTGCCGACATATTAGGAGCTTTCAAAACAAATATACATGATAGAATTGATAAATATCTCGTTTGAAATAGTGATTATTATATTATTATAAATCTTTCCAATTGTCTTGCCCTCATACCGATATTGCCCTTGAGCCATCTTAGATGTCGCTTTTTGTGGGGGCCCATCTTATGTTATATGCGAGTCACCGTCTGCCGGAAATAAAATTGCTTACCACTAGCAGGCTAGGCAGGCGTCCGGTTTTATTCTCCATAACCCACCGTTGGAAGTTGGTTGGAAGATGTTTTCAAGGTTCTGGACTAAAGGGGGTTTAGCATCAACATCAATTGCAAGTATATCAATTCACCTTCGGTTTGCCGACGATATGATAGTTATGGCCGAGACTATGAAGAACTTGAGTACTATGAACGAAGATCATCTCCAGTGAATATCAGAGACTATGCCCGAAGTTGTTGACGAATGTGTACCTGGGACAGACAGTACAGCTGGGTAAGTCGAACTTCGAAAAGGAGATCGATCATCGAATCAGACTGGGTTGTGCGGCGTTCGGGAGACTACGCAATATCTTTTCGTCAAATATCCCGCAGTTTCTCATCTCAAGACGAAAGTTTCCGACCAGTGTATGTTGCCGGTAACTACTTACGGCTTTGAAAAATTGTCGTTCACTGTGGGACTCGTAAGAAGGCTCAAAGTCACTCAACGAGCGATGGAGAGGGCAATGCTCGGGGTTTCTCTGCGCGATCGAATCAGGAACGACGAGTTCCGCAGAAGGACGAAAGTATCCACAAATACGAAGAATTGCTAAGTTGAAATGGCAGTGGGCTGGACAAATTTCCCAGAGAACCGATGACTGGTGGGGTCGGCGAGTTCTCGAGTGGTGACCACGCACTGGAATAACTCCGCGAAGGCTCCCACAAGGTGGTCCGACAACCTGGTAAAAGCTGCGGGTGTCTACTGGATGCGGACAGCCCACGACCGATCTTTGTGGCAGTTTCTGGGGAAGGCCTGTGGACGTTATTCGACTGATGATGATGATGATGATATTATTTTATGAAAATTTGTGGTTTTATTTCTTTTAATCCTATGAACAAGTGTTTTCAAGGCCACGCCGCCGATTCGCCGCCGCCGCCGATTGATTTTGACCGGCGCGCCGCCGCCGACTATTTGGCCATCGGCGCTCATATCTACTCCTGAGGTGTTCCCTTTGCGATAAGATATGGGGTTCTTTAAGAAGCGAATGTTCAGAGCTTTAAGGCTCAAAGGTGAACAATGCATGAGTGCCTATTCTGATTTTGCTTAGATGGTAAGCGGTCACCGTAGCCTATGGACACCTGCAACTCCAGGGATGCCACATGCGCGTTACCGACACTTTAAAAAAAAGGAGGATTCGTTGTGTTGACAGCTAAAGGGGCAAGCTTTGCTCCGTGGGTTGTTGTGGGTAGCTGTGAATCCGCGCTGTGAAGCGTGGGTAGCTGTGAATCCTCTTGGAGCTCTGGCGACCTTACTCACCAACAGAAACACAACACTATGAGTAGGGTCTAGTGTTATTAAACTGCGGTTTTCTGTCAGGTGGACGTACTTCCCCAGATGGGCCCTGCGGCCCTGCCCCAGATTTGAGCGAGACGACATTCGGTGTGCTGTGTCTGTGGCATCATATTTGAAATATTTGTTTATTTGTTTATTTTATACACACCAGCACTTACAGATAAACCTTACGTGCTAATAATGTTGTAAATACATTTTAATAAGCATTTTATACAATTCTATCCACTGTTTCATTAGTCATTACGAATCATGTCATTTAATAGGTACATACTCATTTTATATTAATTATGTCATTCTGAAATTACAGTAACTTATCCTAATTATGTATGTATGTCACATTATGAACAAATTTTTATACTAACAAATATTACAGTACAATATAATCCAAACGAAATTTTAATAAATTATCATTACTTATTTCATATTATAAATTAAATTCATCTTAAGAAATAAAATTACTAAATTGTCACAGTTTCTACAATAGAGCTTGGGGTTACAATATCTTCCAAATACCGAGATGATGCACTTAAAAATTTAGACTCTGAGGAAAAGAAAATGTCAAGCTGCTCGTCGCTGTCTAGTATGTCATTTATCAATTTCAACGCGTGGTGCAGTGGGGAGGAGGCTAGCGCGCGCGCGCGCGCGCCGGGGGGATGCCGAACAGATCGCGGCGGCGAGTACGGAGTTGTTTCGTTGATAATCGGGGAACGCGCAACGGTATTTGTGCTAACAGCTGGGAATTTGTTAATTGACCGCGTATTATATGGAAAAAATATTTAATTAAGTATATGTTTCTTCGGGCTTCAAGGGATGTATAGTTTACCATACCATATATAAAGAGGGTCGGATACAGGAAAGGGTACGCACCGTATATTTTCTTATATAGAAAACGCACAAACGATTTTTGCACTTTTTCCAATAGCAGCACGTATTGTTGCTCATGGGGGCTCCAGATGATGGCATTCGTCTCCAGCTTGCTACGCACGTAAGCGTTATATAAGATGGTAATGGCGTGCTGATTGGTAAATAGTTTAGCTTGCCGTATGATGAATCCCAGACATCTTCTAGCCTCGTTACTTATGTTGACTATGTGGGGATTAAATGTTAGTTGGGCATCAAACGAGACACCCAGGTCTTTAATTTCATTGGTTCGCTTCATAGGTTTGCTCTGAAGAGTATATTGGTAGGTTATGGGCTGGCGAATTCGGGCATATGTCATTACCGAGCATTTGTCTTTGTTTAGGGTAAGGCTATTTTTTGATGCCCAGCTACAGGTTGCTTCTATATCAAGCTGAAGTAACGTGGGATCATTGGGATCGTTAATCGGGAGAACTAATTTCAAATCATCAGCAAATAACAGACAGGTCGAGAACTTAATTTTTGCTGGTAAGTCGTTTATAAGAATTAGGAACATTAAGGGTCCCAGATTACTTCCCTGCCCAATACCAGAAGTGACCAAGAATGTGGTAGATCTACAACCATTAAACTGAACGTACTGGTGCCTATCTGAGAGGTAACTGGCTAAAAACTGAAGTAGATGTGTAGTAAATCCGGCCATAGACAGTTTTTTCAGTAAGATATCGCAATCTACTCTGTCGAATGCTTTTTGAAAGTCAAAGTAGGCAACATCTACTTGCCTTCTTTGATCCAGGTCATCATGACGATGAATCAATAAAGCGATTTGAATGCGTTGGTTTTAAATCCAAGAATTTGTCTATCGATGTCGCCTAGATGGTTATAAATGTAGAATTATTACTTCATTGTGTGTTATTTAACCGAATGATTCCTTATGCGCCAGTATATTGAATTACATGCAGCCGAAATATCTGGATAAACCGAACCAAGTTTATTGTATGGAACAGTGTCATGAATGTCATTGGGCATTTTGTCAGCCTCCTAAATCACGCGAATAAATATCATGTATTGTCTCCCTTACATCGCATCGCACTACATAGACTCAAAACAGTACAGCAATAGTTTCCATGAGGGAGCTAGCAGGTATCCTTCAGTCACCTTCAATTTACTAGTGTTTTTACTAATTTGTTTTTGCGCTTTGTAGATGGGCATTTTCAAAAATAGGGTACCATTTTCGTTTTTTTTTTAATATAGGAAGTTTTGGGTTTTATAACCAGAACCACGAGTACTATTGATTTAAAACAATAAAAAGAGTGGTCCTTTTTTTTTTGGTCAGCTTTGTAACGCATTTTTTCATACATTTCATATGGGCCGTTACAAAACTGAGAAAAAAATTTTGTTTGGAAAATTCAGGACTCATTTTCATTAAAAGGGTGCACTTTTTTCTGAAAATGCCCAGATATAGCTAAGTAGCTTGTTTCGCGCACGATTCGGTGATAAGTTGAAGAAATAATGGTTCTGTCGATCGCTAGTATAGTAAAACGCACATTCACTAGCTAGTGATTGACCTGAACCCTAAAATGTCCGGTAAGTTTAAAAAATCCGGGCCGGACGCTCACCGGACGGGCTCCAAACTACGACGGATGACAACCCTACTCCTATTCCTATATCATTATGGGCGACTACTGATCTACTGCTCACGTCTGGCTACTGTGCCTCATATCACGTAGGCGCAGTGGAGGCGGCTGTTACCAAATCGGCGCCAGTTCGATCCCGCTGATCTCATCGGTCCACAAACAACAGCTTACGCTATTAACGAATAATGCTGTCACACGCACATGCTATCAATGGACGACCGATATGGACATTTATGTCTGCCTTTTACATTGTAATATTATGCCTGATTTATTTAAGGTCTTCGGTATGATTCAATTTAAGGAATTGATTGAGTTAACAGCCGTAGATATGTGGGCGAGATATAAAAATATAAGTGCCCAGATTGTAAACTGTCATGTAGCCTCTAGACGCCTGTTTCTAAAGACTGTTACCTCGTTTTTGTACTCCAGCACTCCTATTGACAGACAGCGATATTAAAAAAGTATACATTATTACGTTGTCTATAATACCATATTAGCACTTTAGATTTTTTTTATTTCTATAGTGGGCATACGACATCTTCCACATTCTGCCATCATTCAAGATTTCGCTTTTTTTGCTGTCGTATAAAAACTACTTAGTGTATGCAACGCTACAGCTCATAATTGGTTCTTAAAATTCAAGGATCACTACTACTAAGGGTACTTATTAATAGAACCCTTACTATATCACTGATTCATAAACTACTATAAATACTATGCAATATTTATAAGTACATACCTATAGTTATACAAGTTAACACGAATGAAGAGTCGCTCCGCATTTGCGAATTTTGCGATCTTACAGAGCAGTACAAAAAGATGACATTGGCTCATTACAATACAAGCCCGTATATAAAGTGAGTAGCGTTGCTTGAATTATTTCTGTACTAGCTTTTGCCCGCGGCTTCGCTCGCGTTAGAAAGAGACAAGAAGTAGCCTATGTGACTCTCCATCCTTTCAACTATCTCGACTTAAAAATAACGTCAATTCGTCGCTCCATTTTGTAGTGAAAGACGGACAAACAAACAGACACACACTTTCCAATTTATAATATTAGTATGGATAACTTATCCAGAAGCACAGTTTCTGTTGATGAATATAAGATAATCCATCGATACGGTCAAAGGTCCCAAAACATGGGAATCAGGTTTCCTGAACTTACCGCTGACAATCATATTTTTCGGTGGATAATCGTGGAACTAAACGGAGCAATGCTTACCGTTTACAGTTCGGTGTGCTTTCAATTTAAGAGCTGTCAATACTGACATTGCCCGCACTCACCGTTAGCTTTTTTTCGCTCTCCCGCACCTTATACGGTCAGCTACTTGACTACTAGCACTCGCCTCCGCATGCCGCGTCATTTTGGCTTTGGTATTTGTTTCTTTAGAGCCACATATCGTCGCTATACTTACTCAACCTCGTATCTGCCACCAGTATTTTCTCACCACTCCCAGTGTACAGCAATTACACAGTTTTTGGATTTTCTCCTGTATTTGTCCTACAAACTCTTGCTTTTTGCCAAATTTCGTGATCCTAGGTCAACGGGGAGTACCCTATACATTTTGATTCCCATTGCAAATGTATGGGAAATGCGACATAAACGGTTGTATCTTTTGATTGCGTTGACGTAGAGGTTTAGTTTTTTCACAGCCTCAAGGAAGCGCAGACCTGTGTATGTGGTATTAATTTAAACTCGACGGACGACTTTAAGGACGGACGGACGGACAACAAAGTGATCCTATAAGGGTTCCGTTTTTCCATTTTAAGGTACGGAACCCTAATAACCAAGCGTCTCTGACGCAGGTATACCATTGTAAAACAAATGAACGCCATATAAGTGCATTCAATTTATCGTTAATAGTACCAGCTTCAATAACGTAACGGATCGTTTCATCCCACACCATTCCAGTACTCTTCCCATCTTTAACCGAACAATCGACTACGGAGAACCAACATCTATAAGGTCGTTGATTACTCACAGTTTCTACGGTTCGAGAGATCTTGCTCATACAAATTATACGAATCCATGTAGAATGGCATTCCAGTTTTTGCTAGCAACAAAGGAATTATATAATGTTGGAGTTTGCCGTGAACAGCTGATTCAATCAGCCTAGACCTCGATACTAACTGGAATTCTTTGTAAATTGATTCGTCTCTGGAGTAGACATCATCATCATCTGCCTAGCGTTTGTCCCGTGCTGTGAAGGAGTCCGCTTTCCTGCGTTATCTCCTTCCTCTTCTATCCTGGACATCGTCTTCAGTTAACCCACTAGCGTTTAGATCTTAGGCGATGACATTGCGCCACCGTTGCCTTTGATTGCCCTCCTGTTTGGTCCTGGCAAAGCAAAGCTAAGTGCTCTGTTGCCTACATATTCTGGCGGCCTTCTTTTGACATGCCCAAACCACCTCAACATATACACACCACTCACACCATACGTACGCGTACACTTTTAATATTATATACTCTAATGTCAAAGCGTTAGTGCATGTTCAGATATTTGTGAGAACCTCGGTAGTTCCGATATATCTGATGGCGACTGTACCCTGAGATTTATAACTAGGATTCGGTAAGGCGAGCCAGTCGGGTGAGTACGCTACCGAGTATTGCAGCCGGTAGTGGCGAAAGTGCGCCCGCGCAGGCTAATCCCGCCTTGATACCGTTTGCAGATCCTATTAATATTAGACTCGGATCAGCTCGCTCGAAAGAGAGCGAGTGGCCCAGCGGTAAGAGCGTAGGGCTTTCAATCCGAAGGTCGCGGGTTCAACCCCGGCTCGTACCAATGAGTTTTTCGGATGTCCGAGCCGCGAAGGTGACACCACTTTGTCTGTCCGACGATGACTGCGCGATGCAGTCGAAACATGTCACGCCTATTGTGATAAAAATAGTTAACCGTTGCAATATAATATCAGTATGACTCACGAAGGTGTAAATTATATGAGTTTTTCTGAACTTATGTACGAAGTATCTTTTGAGATTTACCAATCGCTTGGATAACATCGTGAGGAAACCGGACTTATCTTGATAAAGCCTGGTGTACCCAGTAGTCAGAAGGTCAAGGACCTTACCATGACGTCTTAACGCGATTCAGGTTAGGTTCAATTTAAGTTCAGTTATATGGAAGCGACTCAGCTTAGGTCACCAACTGAATCGCGCTAAGACGTCATGGCAAGGCCCCAGATAGCTTTAGTAAAACTAGCACTTACGCCAAATTTTGGTATTAGTTGCCAAAGCAGACAGCAGGCCGTGGCATAAGCCAGGAAAACAGTAAGAAGAAGAAGATCGGCTTGCTAGAACAAGAACTAGATGTATCTTGACATAGGCCCCTACGGTCATAGTACATGGTAGCTCTGGAAACCATACTTGAAACATATTTATAGGAACACAATATATTTACAGAGTAGGTAGCCCTGCTATTTAATGGCTATAGTTTTCATTCCGTTGTGGATGTGATCCATTGAGGATTCAATTTCTAACACTCCCATTACTTTGATAACCGACAAATAATGTGAAATGCGATAATCTTATCTCTTAATAGTTTTTTCTTGTTCAGCTTGAAAACGTGGTAATTATTTAGGGGTTAGGGGTAGTTTTTTGCCTGACAGTTGGTACCGCCATTGAGATACTAAATCGTTATTGCTTGAAATATCTGCATTATATTAACCCCAAATGCAGTGCACCTAAAAGATTCCATGTCTTTGAAATGTAGCGAAAATTTGGTTAAAGTTCATAAATTCATGAATAAAATCCTCATGTGTCAATTCTTGATTATTTTAGAGCAGTTCAGGTACTATCAGGAGAACATACCTAAATATTTTTATTTCCGGCGGCGGTTTTTGAGGTGTCGAACGAATCTACAACCCGCTTAGATCTACGGTATCTAGTATGCAAATTTGAGCGATTTATAGCTACCTCAGTGATTTGTTAGTCCTTGACAACCGTGGGCGAAATTATTCTGTTACAATTAACTTTCCTTTTTGCTGGTTATCCTTATGATAGTTATGATATACATACTGCAGATATTGCAACTTTTATTATTATAGGTATGACTATCAAGGTAGTTATATCATCTCTTTTTAACTGTAAATTACCTGTATTATTAACTGTATTATTTTTAAATGTATATGAACTGTAAAAATGTGAAACTGTAAATTAAAGTGTTCAGTCAAGTGTAAAAATATGGTGGTGCACATCTTACTCAAAAATATGTCCCAAAGCACCTTATGCCGGTGTAATAAGAGCGTAGTACCATATTTATGAGTCGATTATGTCGAACCATATTTTTGCACTTGACTGTTCAAACACTGCTTTATTGTATAAGAGGAGTAATGCGCAAGATCACCTGTGGTGTAACAAATGCAACTATGGGCCAAATACAACTAATTTTTCTTTTATATGCAAGCATATTGAGATTTAATGAGCTGTATTAAACCCATGGCCGTAAAGGATTTTCATACATTTTACCGCCCGCCCGGAGCTCCCGGAGAACCTGCGCCCCAAGCGCGCGCCGCCACTCACAGCGGTGTACTGTGGACTGCGCTACTACACTACCACTTCTAATTATTCTTTATTTACGAACGAAAGTAACGAATTCGTATTAAAATTCACACTCGTTCGTAATTTCTTGTTTACCGCCCTTAATACACAATGTACTATTTTGCCCCATGGTTGCTTTTGGCAAAGGTGACCTTTGTGCTGACCACGAGCTAGACTACTGTAGAAATACTAGAAATTTATAGTCGTTAGCGTCAACTTCAACGCACTGTCGCGGCATCTTGCTAGTTCTTAACTGGTCGGAGCGAGATGGACATACTATCGAATCGCGCAGTCGCTATCGACTGGGGTTATGTACAACTCGTGGAAAGGACACTTATTTCTTATGATATCTTTTTAATTACATACAGTAAGTGTAACTTACCTAACTACCTACCTCTACCTACCTTAAATCTAAAATAGGTCCTTGAGGCATTGTACCTAGGATGCTGGCGGCATTTCCTCGTTGTATCGCAATGCTAATACGTTGTGCGAGGAAGCCACCAGCTCTTCGGTCACCAGTACCATGAACCAGTAATTTCGCGATTTCTACGATTTAGTTACAAAATTATTTGAAGGCGGGATGGGATAGAGCTCACTTCACACTTTTCTTACGATTTCCGCGAAACACTCAACAACTCTCTTATCAAGCCCAAAATATAGGTTTAATTCCAAATTCCAAGCTTTCAATTGCTTAGAATCCACACAAGTTTGCCCATTACACCGCAACTAGGTGGCCCAGTTAACCCACGAAAGATCCATTATCTTATCAAAGAGATTTCTAATCAGCTATCAACAAAGGTGAATGGACGATGTTACAAGGCTGTTTAGTGATGGTTCGTTGAAACGAGTATTCATTTGGTGTTTTGTTTTAAGATGGCGTTCTCAAAATGGGTGTCTATAGAAATCTCTGTCTTTGGGAGTAGAAAGCACCAGTCATTAATTTCAGTCGTAATAGTTAAGACCGACTTATATGAAAACTAGGTTCTTTTTGTACACTCAGCAGCAGAAGTAGCTAACCGAGTCAAGTCGTGTTTATAGCCTAATAGCTTAGCACGCGAATTCGTCTGCGTAGAAATACAATTTTTGTTGCCTTATTTATTATGTCTTAGGAGTTAAACTATCCCCATACCAAACTTTATCTTGGTCCGTTGAGGAGTTTTAGCGGGAATAGACAGACAGACAGAATTGCTCTCGCATTTATAATATTGGTATGGATAGTATGGATTTCTTACCTTTACCATCAGGTTCGCCGCATTCGCCTTCGACTTTTTCTCCGTCCTTCGCAATATCTTCTGAATATTCCTTCGACTTCTAACTATAGCTATTATTGTACAATCATTTTGATGTTGACCGTACCTCATTTGTTTCTATTCGGTAGGTAAAGGCTTGTTTACACCGTCGAACCCAATCGCTAATGCATAGGCAGGTTCAATCTATCAACATTAGGGTTCATGCACCCTGCTATTTGTGGACGCACCCAGCTATAACGGGTGAATTTGCCAGGGTTGTCAGCTTTTGCCAAACCAACTCAGGAATTAAACCAAAGGGTTTTTTTCCACTTTTATCTTTTCAACGCTCAGTAGAAGATTTTTTATGTGATGACACCAATACCATGAATGGTCTTGTGTCGTGTGTTGTGCACACTTTGTACAAAGACAGCGACAATCAATCAATCGAAACGTCTATAGGACTATACTCGTATACTATATAGGACTTGTGCAAACTCAGAAGGGCTTGGGAACCTGTTCTATCCCATCTCGATTTAGAGTATTTGTTCGAAAGCACAAAGGTATTTCCGAGATGTTCCAAGTCTTCTGATCTTCTAACCTTCTAATTTGGTATTGGGTTCCATGAAGAACTGAGGGAACCCAGTCTTAAAAAGCAACTAGTGCTTTATCATTATGGCGATTTCTAAAAAGAATATATAGTTAGTCTCTTTTCTGCTGAGACTTTACGGAATAGCGTACAGCAAAAGCAGTTGTATTCAATAATCGCATTATCTGTTTATGAGGCGCCGGCGCCGAATATGCAAAAAAATTAACTACACTTAACTGTTTTGCGATTATCAACTATATTCCTTAAGCAAAAATATTAAAAATACATTATTTCTTACGCACGTGCCATATTTCTCTCAGGTAAATCCTAGGGACCACCGAGCTTAATGTTGTTTTCTCAATAAGTTCATATTGAATCTTATTGCTACAGACATAGAGTCGTAATTCAAGAATTGCTTAACGTTACTGAACCTTTACCTACTGTGAAAAAATTACGCTGCATACCCTGACTAGTGCAAACTCATAAATAATGCAAGATTGGTATATAACACTCAGTCGAAGGCAACTAATTCCATTCGTTCTCCAACTTTAGCATTTTGGAATTTTACGACTACCCTGAACTATAACATAGGTTTGGTATTAAATTTTATGAAACATGGCAAATTAGCTCGTATTTCAAGAGTATTAAGAGCCATGGTGCTGAGTTACCTACATTGTTCTTAGCGGTTAACGATTCGCGGAACAGAATGTGAAATATAAATCACTAAATACTGGCGTACACTGTATAGAATTGGATTTGCACTGGCTTGTCTATTTAGATATACAGCACAAAGATAGGCAAAGATAAGTTTATCAAAAAACCGGCCAAGCGCGAGTTGGACTAGCCCACCCAGCCACACCCATACAAGCTTCTTGACAACTAGTGGCACTGAACTTTCAGTGCGCGGCAAGTATACGGTTTTCAGTTTTTCCTGTACTTGTGATCTTGCTTTTTGCCAAATTACGTGATTCTAGATGAACGGGAAGTACTCTTATATATACATTTTGATTTCCATTGTGGGAAATGCTACATAAACGGCCGTATCTTTTGATTGCGTTGACGTAGAGGTTTGGTTCCTTCACAGCTTCAAGGAACTGCAGACCTGTGTACCTATGTAGTATTAAATATTTCAGCAATATCAGCGTGGTGAAACACGATGTGGGAAGTGTAAATTTACCTTCCAAAATTACTTGAACATCAACAAGTTCATTGTCATTAGGCGACGCGAATTATGTCATAATCTACTAAACATCCAATTTCGGCTTTGCCAATATTACCATATTCGCTGCAAGTGACAGATCTACTTAAGAATGTTGACAGCTACTCGCCGCTAGATAGCGTAGGTGACGCGTAGGTGGCATGGTGATCACAAGGCGATCTATAGCCCATTTCAGCATTGCCTTTTTATAACTGGTGAGTTCTTGAGTGGCAACCACGTACCGGTCCAACGTGGGAAGGCCCCAAACAAGGTAGATTGATGACCTGGACGAGGTCGCAGGAATCTATTGGTGACATTTCCGCTATTCCTTACATCCTTAAAAGACGCGGTGGACATATTCGGAACTAACTTTTCTACATTTATCATTGAAAAACATGTATCAGTGAAAAACATTGATAGTATTGAGATCGATGACAGCGCCATTTTCCGGGTGGACAGCCATCAGATATATGGAGGCGGCCAAGGTGTTCACATATATGTAAACACGCCTTGACAATAGGCGTGCTCAGATATTTGTGACCACCTCGGCCGTTTCGATATATCTGATGGCGACTGTACTTAATTGGCGTTTTTGGCGATGATCTAATTGCTAGCGGAATATGGAAGTATTCTAAAAATAACTAATCACAATGAGACCGATTGAGATGTTATAGGATACTGAAATTACTGATATGGCGTTGTTGATTCATATGGAATAGATTTATTAGTTTATTTTGTTCATGGTACGCCTGACATGTATTTATTAATTGTGTTATAAATTAAATCGAACTTTTGTTAATCTAACAATATTGATCGCTACATTCTTACTCATATTTTTTATGGTACCGGATGTTGCCTGTAACAAAATAAATAAATTTAATCGTAGGTAGTCCTCGCCAAACTGAACATCGTTTGTTCAGCGACTTTTAAAAATAACGTGTGTTTTACCACCACCTAGGCTAGGAACCGTTAAAGTTTGGCTGTTACTCCTTTCTTTCTAAGACACCTAATATCCATGTGCTAAATCGTAATTTTCCCCACAAGGCTACAAAGCTAACAATTAAAGTTATCAGCAATACGATATCCTCGTACTTATACTGCGTTCTGTGCGTTTTGGCGAACTTACAGAACCAGGGCCAACACCGTTTAACCAATTATAGCCCCTATTCTAACAGCTAAAGGTCTATCGATGAATAAGGGATTGAACGTGGCTTAGCGCCAACGTTGCTTTCCATTGCTAATGCCCGCCCGCGTGCTGTTATGACACCTTTATTGCGTGCTTAGTACTTAAGTATAAATGCACGATTGTCTGGATCTGGACCACTGCCATAGCCGAGTTCAGCAAGACAGATGTAGATAAAGCATTATAAAGAGTGAAATCTTATCACGCCTCAAATTTCATCTTATATCTTCCTGAAAATTTCATAGTTTTTGGACTTCCCAAAGTTAGGGGGGATACTTTTTCACTTTGAGAGCGATTATTTCCGAAAATATTCGATTAATCAAATTTTTGTTTAAGAAACCTGTAAGTTATTTCCAAAGGCCTATCCGATGATGTTCCACAAGTAGATCACTTGCCGCACCACGTGCCGCTTGAAGACAGTAAAACCTGTAGAAATAGTACCTACAGCAATTGTGAGACGCAAGATATACGCGTGCGAAGCTCAGCGCTGATGCCGAATGTTACCATTTTGTGTTATTTTTGCATATTTTCTTAGTGTTTAAAATACCGGGATCCCGGTATTTAATTTCAAATTACCGGAATCCCGGTAAATTAAAATGTGTCCTGAAAAAGTCGGTATCCCGGTATTGGAAGCCCTACCATAAATGTAACTAAAAGAAAAAAAAAATATTCAAAACTGACAACTTTGGGTTCTTCTACGAGTTATGTAAGTATGGAATTAGGTATCTTATTACCCCGCTTTTGAACTGCAACATATAATCATTCGCAATTGAATACCATTACGAATGCAAGATTCATTTAATAAAGCAATTATCATTCAGTATGTTGGTCCCCTTGCCTATCTAGATATGGCGTCGACCCAGAATCTAAGCCTTGGTTTATATGGAAATAATGCCTGACTTTACATTGTCGGTTGTCAGCGACGCCAATTCCTTCAATGGATTGATGAATAGACAGGTTGATCTGTTGGATTAAGTTGGTTTGTATTGGACTAACTTAAAGGGTCAATATATTATCAAGATCTGAAAAAGGGTATGAGAAATGAGGTTGCTTTAACTGGTAAAACTGGTATAAAGGTTGAAGCTTTTAGATATGGCAAGTGGCTAACTAAAATGTGGTTTTAGAGCCACATTTTTTTTTGTAGGTTCAGTTTTTGGGAGTTATCAAAATAGCGGGATTTGATACAAAGGTCCTATTAAGCATTCAAGAATACCATCGCTGTTACTGTGCATCAGATTAGATCAAGAGTCAAGACTGTACATCGATCTCGTCTTCCAATAGGTGCCATTCCACGAGAATGTCCTTTAAAGATGACTCAAACTAGGACAGGACGGGACGGGATGGGACGGGGCGGGATGGGACGATCTGTCAATTTCTATATAAAGAATCACGTGATAGCTAGGAACCCTCGGAGTTGACGTGGTCTATAGAAACTGAATCACCTCTATAAAGGTCCCCGGAAACGACAATTTGCCACCAACCGCCTTTCGACTTCAATGTGGCTTCAATCCCGTTTGAAAAGTGGTGAAGTTATAAACGGTCGTTACGCCACCGCGTGACTAAACGGACTAATTAACCAGTGGGAGGCTTAGTCACCAGATGGGATGCTAATCATATTTCGAGTAGGCTTGAATGGTTGCTTAAGCCGACATTTGCTGCAATGTTCCTGGCTGGTTTGATCTCGGTGTTACGTGGAGCCAGGCCTAGTACCGAACGATCGAAGATTGTATCTCCCTCTCTGTCACACTTGTTTATTGGAGTGATAAAGAGGTTATTCCGTCATTGCCAATTTTCAATGTTCGTGGTATCCTCCAGCCTCCTTCAGACTATTTATCAGACTTGGTACATGGATTTATTTGAGTTTAAGCAAAGTTTTAGTTTCAGTTTATAGTTGGACCACCGTCTTCCTGCCATTCTTACGTGCCATTTTAGCTGTCGTAGAAAAACTAGCGTATGCAACAGCTCATAATTGTTTCTTAAAACTTGAATAATAGACCCGTATATGACTGTTGCATAAACTACTATACTGTGTCAGTCTTTTGTCGAACCTAGGTACAATAGTAGCGTTGAAAAAAAAAACGCTACCTTTGCTTCTGACAAGTACCTAAGTGATACCTAAGCTACAATTGACCTTGGTATCATACTATACTACGCGTAAAATATTTAGATTTTTCATCAGCTAGTGCTGATTTATTTATACTCATATATACAAATACACATTAACTTTAAACTTTCAACAGACTATAAAAGTCGATCCCATTTAAGTCATTCTCAGTATTGAGTCTGAATAACATACTGATTTCATTAATGACACAGATGAATCAGGGACATCTGCTTACATAGAAATCAAATGACATCATTCACTGTTAAAAATATCTTAAGAGGAAAATAATAAAACTGCATTAAATAGAAGTGGGTCATATTCAATGTAGGGCACAATGAAAAGAAAATAATAAGGTTAAATGTGTTGTTTCCTCGTATTTTGAATGAAACCGCGTATTTGCTGAAGGCACAGTCAGTGCGAAGAAATGTAGCAGAGGATGCATCAGACAGGGGTCATCATAAGGATATTAATATCTAAATATGTTCGCGATCGCGCGTATTGACTGCCTCAGTAGATACGATAATACGCAATAGAACTGCCTCTCTGATGCGTCGCGTATGCAATGGCACTGCCATCCTGGTGCATCGCGGATGCAATAGAACTGCCTCCCTAATGCGTCGCATACTTGACAGTTCTAATAGCCTCCTGCGCCTATTGTTAGATTCGCCTGCTTGCACCTTCTGGAAACACTAGGATACGCACATGCCCTCCAGAGGCTTAGTTTATAATTTATTACTGTTTATTAGATATAGTTTTCACTAACATAGCATTAAGGGAATGTATACTAACACTGAACATGGTCTAAAATAAAATTATTGAATATTGAATTGAACTTGTATATTAAGATTATTAAGGGATTATATTGCAATTATTTTCAATCTTATAAAATTATAAAGCACACGCAAAATCTTAACAAATTTGAAAGGTCCTCCAGAACATACTCGTAGTAAATTTGGAAATCATTGCAAAGATAGAGTAAGTACCTACTTACTACATAATATAGATTTTGTAATCGGTTTTCTCAATCAAAATTCTATAGAAACTTAAGGCGACTTGCATGATTCATGTGGCGTTGAAACAGCCTATTTTAGGCACAGAAACAATAGTTCTTAGAACCTGTGTAACGAGTATAATATGATAATCTAAATTTTAAGAATTAATTGTTCTCGTTATATTCTCTTGTTACCTAATGTAGGTCAGTTAATATATATTGTCCTATAGAAGTTAGTAAATTATAAAATTTATAAACAATGTAGTAGGTATTATTTGGTGGTGACTGGTGAACTTCGTCATTTGTAACCACTTTTGATTTGCTTATAAATAGATGTAACCATTTTTTTTTCGTTTCAGGTAAATTCCGTTCAACCACAAATGCTGGAGCGCAGGCAACACGCATGTTGCTGCTACAGGCTACGGTAACCGTTTACTCTCAGGCGGACTGTATACTTGTGTGCCACCGACCGGGTAGGTATTCTAAAATCAGGATTTAGATACCGCGTGTAACAGATTACAAGAGGTCATACTAAAGCTTTGTCTATTTAACCAATAGCAGTCAGCTGCTATTGTTTGTCATTTTCTATACAAAAAAGTCTGCCGATTTTTGCGAAGGAAGGGCATGTCAAATATATTCGCAATGTAACGTACAAATAGTCAATCGATACAATGAACATGATTGTTTGTCATATGCTTTCAGCAGAGGGATAGGATTAAAACTCTGAGTAATCTAGGTTAAATCACGAAATTATCAGTTAGTTTTGCACGCAAGATATTGATGCAGAGGTTTATACCTTTATGTTGGATACGATACACCCATCTGATCCGGATCAGATAACTAACAGGATGTCTAGTTAAGGAACCATGACGTCATACTATTGCTGTCTATTAGACAGTCTCTAGCATTTGTGACGTCATTCGCTTATTCATCGGTTTCTAAAGTTTCTCAGGAAGTTTGCCAATACAACTTAACTTATTCAACTGCACTGCCACTAAAAGATCTAAAAAGTTGCTATCTCTTTCCGGTTTTATTGACGGAAGTAGGACAAACGTTGCTGTATTTGCTAGGTATAACCGTTTAAATGTACGTTCGTTAAGAAATGCCTCAGGCAATTCGTGATTTAGGGTTGTCTATTATCCAAATTTAAAACAAGCGTTGATATGATATGTGTCCGTCCGTCCGTCCGTCCATCTGTCTAACAAGACCCTTTATCTCGGGAACGCGTTGGGGTAGCAAGTTGAAATTAATACCTAATACTTAGGTCTGCGGTCCTTTGAAGCTGTGAAATAATCAAACATCTATGTCAACGCAATCAAATGATACGGCTGTTTATGTCGCATTTCTCATTTGCAATGGGAATCAAAATGTATAGGGTACTTCCCGTTGACCTAGAATCACGAAATTTGGCTAAAGGCGAGAGCTTGTAGCACAAGTACAAGAAAAAATCCAAAAACCATGTAATTGCCACACACTGAGAGTTCCGTGCCTCCAGTATTAATAAGTCATCATCATAAACTTTAGAAAGAGTTTTTCACTCTTGTCGGTGGAGTATCTTCCAGCTCTCTCTGTCCTGCGCCAGCGCTTTAACCTTTTGATACGACATGGCTTTTACTTTTTCCTTCACTTGGTCCATGTAGCTTCGTCTTGGTTTGCCTCTACCTCTCTTGCCTTCTATCTTTCCCTCCAGAATAGCTCTGAAAAAGTGGTCATGTCGTATCAAATGTCCAATCATTTTTCCGCGTCTCATTTCAATGGTATTCAATGGTATTAATAAGTATCTGGTCATAAATTGGGGAAAGCTTTTTTTTCGGAGTCTGACTCACACTTGGCCGTTTTTTGAGTACCAGTAGGTATGGTATTGAACTATTTGACAGCTAACTCCAGGTAACTCAGATACTCCTGGTTGGCGCTATTATCCTTATAAGGGTTGGGTTACCGTTTTGTTTCCAATTTGAATGCAATATGCTGGGCCATGACCCTAGCGCGGTGACCGGCACCGACTAACCAATCAATCGGCCTGTCGGTTTATCAGCGATTTCCGAACCAATATTCCAATCAATTTACCATCGTTTAGCCAATTCCACGCCAGACAGGCCTCAACTGAACGGCCAGTCGGGATGAGTATGTGCGTTGCGATTTTGCCTTCCATCTTTGGGATTTGGCCGGAAAGCCTGGGGACTTAGGATCTAAACTGAGTCGCTGCCATATAGCTGAGCATAGTTAAAAACCTAAACAGAATCGAGTTAAGTCGTCATGGTATGAAGTGCCCTGATATTCCTTATAAAGTGATTGTGGTAAAGTGGGAATGATTATGAAGACCAATATTTAAATGATCAAGATCAATAAAATCATCGGTATACATTTTTTGCAAGTAGATTTTAAACTACGATCAGAGTCGATTTCAATATGTTACCAATATGAGTACAGATTGATTCACGAAAGCTGGCGCAGAAAATGTATGAAATTGTCAGTAATTTCATAGACATTATATATACATATAATCCAGACGGTTCTTCAACCAAACTGGTCTGATAATGGAGCCAGAATGGTATTATATGCAACAGTGATACAACAAGAGTTTTAAGAACCAATTATGAGTTGATGCGTACTCTAGTTTTTCTAAGACAGCTAAAATAGCGAAAAAAACAAAATTTCGATATGCCCACTATAGAAAAAAAAACCAAGAGTTAACGCTGTCAGTCATCTAATGAGGACTAGCGTGAGTCGATTTTCCGCTAGGGGCGCTAGTGGAACGTGGGTCCTGCGGGAACATTTCAAACGTCACTTTGACAAATCTCTCATACTGACAACTGACACAGGACCCACGCATGAGTGGCGCCGCCTGGTGAGCGACAATACGGTAGCTCCCATTGACGCATAGAAGTGCTGGAGTAGAAAAAGTAAATAGTGGTACCTATTTCCATAGCTGGGCATTAACTCGTTAATCCGTTAATCGTTAATTAACGAAGTTAACATTTTCATTAACGGATTAACTTTTAAGTTAACTTTAGAATATGTTAACGGAATCATTAACTTCCGTTAAGTTTTCCCAAGTCCGTTAATCGTTAATCCAGTTCCAAAATACTTACCAAAAAGATACCGCACATACCGCGCAACGGGGCAAAAAACCTGTTTCCACCCGACTACACATTTTAAAAAAAGAAGAATTTCTCAATTCATGTGATTATTTATTATTATTCTTTATTTTTATTTTACTTTTATGTTTGTTACGTCAGAACTCCGTCAATACTTTGGCCAATACTGAACCGATTTTAAATTATCCATGGTGGTTGCAGATTGGTCCCATTTTTTTCAAAATTCATTTCTGATGATCGGATCCATGAGAAATTGAGGGAACTCTTCAAATTTAATAGGCTTATGCATGATGATTTGGGTGTTTTCTTAAGAAACTCGAGCATTTTTGGTGCCTGCTAATAACAGCGCTCCATACGTTAGATATCAGATATAAAATTCCTGGGATGATAGACGTCAAAAATATAATGAATTCATAGTTTTACACTGTTTTCTTGCTATGTTCTAAAAATCCATAAAAAAATCAAATTTCTTTTAAGAAGTGAGAACTCTTTAACATTATTAGCAATAGCGTGCCTTTTACACGAAACGCCTCATATGCAGGGTCTTTCACCTGTAAGAGCTGGGATGCCGTGGTTCAAACTTGGGCTGTTTTAGAGTTTTGGCCCATATACGACTATCATCTTCAGAACTTGATAACTCTCTTAAAATGTACTTCAGTAACAATAACTCTCCATGTTTAGCTATGCTAAGATGTTGACTAGCTAATAGATGTGAGACGCTGTGTCTTAATCTTGTTAAAGCTGGGATGCCACTTGATAAACATAGGCCGTTATATAGGCAGGTCCAATTTCCGAATATCATCATTGGACCCTAACAACTCTAAAAAAACTTGTAAAAGCAATAAGAACTTTCTGCTTTCATGTGCATTAGGGTGCCTGCTAGCAACAGAGCCTAATACGTTAGATCTCAGATCTAGAATTCCTGGGATGATAGATGTCAAATATAGAACGAATTCATAATTTTGCACTATTTTCTTGTTATGGATTCAAAATTCCATAAAAAAATCAAATTTCTTTCAAGAAGTGAGAACTCTTCGACATTATTAGCAATAGCGTGCCTTTTACACGAAACGCCTCATATGCAGGGTCGTTCACCTGTAAGAGCTGGGATGCCGTGGTTCAAACTTGGGCTGTATTAGAGTTTTGGCCCATATACGACTATCATCTTCAGACCTTGAAAACTCTCTTAAAATGTATTTCAGTAAAAATACCTCTCCATGTGCAGCTGAACTAAGATATCAACCAGCTAATACACATGAGACGCTGTGTCTTAGAGCTGTAACAGCTGGGATGCCACTTGGTAAACATAGGCCGTTATTTAGGCAGGTCCTATTTCCGAATATCATCTTTAGACTCTAATAACTCTATAAAAGTTTATTCCAGAAGTTGGAACTCTTTGCTTTCCTGTGCAATAGGGTGCCTGCTAGCATCTGCGTGCGATACGTTAGATCTCAGATTTAATAAATCGGGAATGTTAGATGTCAAAGATATAACGATTTCATCTTCTTGCACCATTTGTTTGTCATGTATTATATATGAATAAAAAAATCGTAGTACATTCAAGAAGCGAGAAATTCTCGATTTTTGTAGCATAAGGGTGCCCTTTACACGAAACGCCTGATATCAAGGGCCTCAAACCTGTGAGAGCTGGGATGCCACTTGATAAACATTGCCCGTTATTTCGGCATGTCCCATTTCCGAATATCATCTTTGGACCCTAATAACTCTATTAAAGTTTATTTCAGAAGTTGGAACTCTTTGCTTTTATATGCATTAGGGTGCCTGCTAATAACAGCGCTCCATACGTTAAATATCAGATATAAAATTCCTGGGATGATAGACGTCAAAAATATAATGAATTCATAGTTTTACACTGTTTTCTTGCTATGTTTTAAAAATCCATAAAAAAATCAAATTTCTTTTTAGAAGTGAGAACTCTTCAACATTATTAGCAATAGCGTGCCTTCTACACGAAACGCCTGATATGCAGGGTCTTTCACCTGTAATAGCTGGGATGCCGTGGTTCAAAACTGGGCCTGTTATAGAGTATTGGCCCATATACGGCTATCATCTTCGGACCTTGAAAACTCTCTTAAAATGTACTTCAGTAACAATAACTATCCATTTTTAGCTGTGCTAAGATGTTGACTAGCTAATACAAGTGCGAGGCTGTGTCTCAATCTTGTTAAAGCTGGGATGCCACTTGATAAACATAGGCCGTTATTTAGGCAGGTCCAATTTCCGAATATCATCATTGGAACTTAACAACTCTAAAAAAAATTATAAAAGTAATAAGAACTTTCTGCTTTCATGGGCATTAGGGTGCCTGCTAGCAACAGAGCCTAATATGTTAGATCTCAGACTTAGAATTCCCGGGATGATAGATGTCAACGATAGAACGAATTCATAATTTTGCACTTTTTTCTTGCTATGTATTAAAAATCAATTAAAAAATCAAATTTCTTTCAAGAAGTGAGAACTCTTCGACATTATTAGCAATAGCGTGCCTTTTACACGAAACGCCTCATATGCAGGGTCTTTCACCTGTAAGAGCTGGGATGCCGTGGTTCAAACTTGGGCTGTTTTAGAGTTTTGGCCCATATACGACTATCATCTTCAGACCTTTAAAACTCTCTTAAAATGTATTTCAGTAAAAATACCTCTCCATCTCATCAACCAGCTAATACACATGAGACGCTGTGTCTTAGAGCTGTAACAGCTGGGATGCCACTTGGTAAACATAGGCCGTTATTTAGGCAGGTCCCATTTCCGAATATCATCTTTGGATTCTAATAACTCTATAAAACTTTATTCCAGAAGTTGGAACTCTTTGCTTTCCTGTGCAATAGGGTGCCTGCTAGCATCTGCGTGCGATACGTTAGATCTCAGATTTAATAAATCGGGGATGTTGGATGTCAAAGATATAACGATTTCATCTTCTTGCACCATTTGTTTGTCATGTATTATATATGAATAAAAAAATCGTAGTACATTCAAGAAGTGAGAACTTCTCGATTTTTGTAGCATAAGGGTGCTCTTTACACGAAACGCCTGATATCCAGGGCCTCAAACCTGTGAGAGCTGGGATGCCACTTGATAAACATTGCCCGTTATTTCGGCATGTCCCATTTCCGAATATCATCTTTGGACCCTAATAACTCTATTAATGTTTATTCCAGAAGTTGGAACTCTTTGCTTTTATGTGCATTAGGGTGCCTGCTAATAACAGCGCTCCATACAGTAGATATCAGATATAAAATTCCTGGGATGATAGACGTCAAAAATATAATGAATTCATAGTTTTACACTGTTTTCTTGCTATGTTCTAAAAATCCATAAAAAAATCAAATTTCTTTTAAGAAGTGAGAACTCTTTAACATTATTAGCAATAGCGTGCCTTTTACACGAAACGCCTCATATGCAGGGTCTTTCACCTGTAAGAGCTGGGATGCCGTGGTTCAAACTTGGGCTGTTTTAGAGTTTTGGCCCATATACGACTATCATCTTCAGAACTTGATAACTCTCTTAAAATGTACTTCAGTAACAATAACTCTCCATGTTTAGCTATGCTAAGATGTTGACTAGCTAATAGATGTGAGACGCTGTGTCTTAATCTTGTTAAAGCTGGGATGCCACTTGATAAACATAGGCCGTTATATAGGCAGGTCCAATTTCCGAATATCATCATTGGACCCTAACAACTCTAAAAAAACTTGTAAAAGCAATAAGAACTTTCTGCTTTCATGTGCATTAGGGTGCCTGCTAGCAACAGAGCCTAATACGTTAGATCTCAGATCTAGAATTCCTGGGATGATAGATGTCAAATATAGAACGAATTCATAATTTTGCACTATTTTCTTGTTATGGATTCAAAATTCCATAAAAAAATCAAATTTCTTTCAAGAAGTGAGAACTCTTCGACATTATTAGCAATAGCGTGCCTTTTACACGAAACGCCTCATATGCAGGGTCGTTCACCTGTAAGAGCTGGGATGCCGTGGTTCAAACTTGGGCTGTATTAGAGTTTTGGCCCATATACGACTATCATCTTCAGACCTTGAAAACTCTCTTAAAATGTATTTCAGTAAAAATACCTCTCCATGTGCAGCTGAACTAAGATATCAACCAGCTAATACACATGAGACGCTGTGTCTTAGAGCTGTAACAGCTGGGATGCCACTTGGTAAACATAGGCCGTTATTTAGGCAGGTCCTATTTCCGAATATCATCTTTAGACTCTAATAACTCTATAAAAGTTTATTCCAGAAGTTGGAACTCTTTGCTTTCCTGTGCAATAGGGTGCCTGCTAGCATCTGCGTGCGATACGTTAGATCTCAGATTTAATAAATCGGGGATGTTAGATGTCAAAGATATAACGATTTCATCTTCTTGCACCATTTGTTTGTCATGTATTATATATGAATAAAAAAATCGTAGTACATTCAAGAAGTGAGAACTTCTCGATTTTTGTAGCATAAGGGTGCCCTTTACACGAAACGCCTGATATCCAGGGCCTCAAACCTGTGAGAGCTGGGATGCCACTTGATAAACATTGCCCGTTATTTCGGCATGTCCCATTTCCGAATATCATCTTTGGACCCTAATAACTCTATTAAAGTTTATTCCAGAAGTTGGAACTCTTTGCTTTTATATGCATTAGGGTGCCTGCTAATAACAGCGCTCCATACGTTTAATATCAGATTTAAAATTCCTGGGATGATAGACGTCAAAAATATAATGAATTCATAGTTTTACACTGTTTTCTTGCTATGTTTTAAAAATCCATAAAAAATTCAAATTTCTTTTTAGAAGTGAGAACTCTTCAACATTATTAGCAATAGCGTGCCTTCTACACGAAACGCCTGATATGCAGGGTCTTTCACCTGTAATAGCTGGGATGCCGTGGTTCAAAACTGGGCCTGTTATAGAGTATTGGCCCATATACGGCTATCATCTTCGGACCTTGAAAACTCTCTTAAAATGTACTTCAGTAACAATAACTATCCATTTTTAGCTGTGCTAAGATGTTGACTAGCTAATACAAGTGTGACGCTGTGTCTCAATCTTGTAACAGCTGGGATGCCACTTTATAAACATAGGCCGTTATTTAGGCAGATCTTTTTTCCGAATATCATCATTGGACCCTAATAACTCTAAAAAAACTTGTAATAGTAGTAAGAACTCTCTGCTTTCATGTGCATTAGGGTGCCTGCTACCAACAGAGCATAATACGTTAGATCTCAGATCTAGAATTCCTGGGATGATAGATGTCAAATATAGAACGAATTTATAGTTTTGCACTATTTTCTTGTTATGGATTCAAAATTTCATAAAAAACCAAATTTCTTTCAAGAAGTTAGAACTCTTCAATATTATTAGCATTAGCGTGCCTTCTACACGAAACGCCTGATATGCAGGGTCTTTCACCTGTAACAGCTGGGATGCCGTGGTTCAAATCTGGGAATGTTATAGAGTATTGGCCCATATACGGCTATCATCTTCAGACCTTGAAAACTCACTTAAAATGCACTTCAGTAACAATAACTATCCATTTTTAGCTGTGCTAAGATGTTGACTAGCTAATACACGTGAGACGCTGTGTCTCAATCTTGTTAAAGCTGGGATGCCACTTGATAAACATAGGCCATTATTTAGGCATGTTCAATTTCTGAATATCATCATTGGACCCTAACAACTCTAAAAAACTTATAAAAGTATTAAGAACTTTCTGCTTTCATGTGCATTAGGATGCCTGCTAGCAACAGAGCCTAATACGTTAGATCTCAGATTTAGAATTCCTGGGATGATAGATGTCAAAGATAGAACGAATTCATAATTTTGCACTATTTTCCTGTTATGGATTCAAAATTCCATAAAAAAATCAAATTTATTTTAAGAAGTTAGAACTCTTCGAAATTATTAGCATTAGCGTGCCTTCTACACGAAACGTCTGATTTGCAGAGCTTTTCACCTGTAACAGCTGGGATGCCGTGGTTCAAAACTGGGCCTGTTATAGAGTATTGGCCCATATACGGCTATCATCTTCGGACCTTGAAAACTCTCTTAAAATGTACTTCAGTAACAATAACTATCCATTTTTAGCTGTTCTAAGATGTTGACTAGCTAATACACGTAGTAGCTAATATACTTGACGAAATACGTAACATTGGATTTTACGTTCCTATGTCATATAGGCACTCGTATATGAAAAAAAAAATTTTTACAATTTTGACTAGAACTCTTTGTATATCATCTAGAAATGTTAGTACCTTTCATTTAAATGCTATTTTGAAGTCGAGGACTGGATAACGGCTGGGATGCTGGAGTGTCATATGCGAAGTTAGCATCCCATTTTACTGTTTGATTTTTTTCGCGTAAATGTGCAGAACTATGAAAAAAAACCACCTAGAACTCTAGAACTATTAGGGATGCTACGAGAACTCTCACAAAATTGTGAGATGCTAGCATTTGATATGCTAAGTTCACACACACATTCTTATACTGTCTTGTCGTCATGGATATTAGTTTACCATTTTAACAGCACTATATTTACTCCAACAAAGGTTTTCTCAAGTGGAAAAACTTCTCAAATAGCTATTTGAGTAATTGTACCTTTTTGTCAAGAGCTCTTAAACCGTTACTGTCATTACCCTAACATTATAGTTCCTGCGAGACAGAGATGGACTTAGGAGATCATTAAAGATGGACAGAGACGCTGCTATGTGGTATGCTTTTGTTCTTTATTCTTAGTATCTCAAACTGTCTCAAAATAGTTTGGTATTGGACAAAACGCATACTTAATCCACATACCTATACTTAGATCAATATTTAACTTCGTTCATTTGAATTGTTTATTTTTACCTGATTATATATTTTGGGTTAAACTATGTAAGCTAAATTATGACCTACTTCCCGTATGTAAGTTGGGTGACGACACAATGTTTCTAACGAGCCGATCTGATGATGGAGACCGGAGGTGCTCACGAGACTCATGAGAACTTATGTATGTGATAAAACAACTCGACCTCATTGTATTTGGGTTTGTTTGAAATTGTCTCGATAATTATTAGTGGACCGTTGAAAAACGTACAGTCGGCGATAAAAGCATGTATAAAAACTTTTGAAAAACTTAGGTACTAATACTTTGAAAATTATGTGATTTCGATATGACTTGACTTTCATGTATTGACATGGATCTAACATGAACTCAATCGATTTGGTGATGTCAGATCAGGGGCCTTACTATGACGTCTTAACGCGATTCAGTTAACACCTAAACTGAGTCGCTCCCATATAACTGAGCCTAAACTGAACCTAAATTGAATCGCGTTAAGACGTCATGGTAAGGCCAGCACAAGTTTGTTTCTTAAGGTACTCGTAGTTGAGTAGTTTTAGGGATTAGGTACGTACATTTTGAGAACCGCTGTGTATAAAGAACGGTTCACACGGTCGCGTTAATTGCCAAAAACCGACAATGTTTGCCAGTTAGCGTCGTTCGCGTCCAATTCACTTCCTCCTAAACGAATACACATTGTCTTCAAATACGATACTTGATATGTACTTAGCTAGATTTTCATATTACATATTTAAGCTAAATATCAAGCTAAAACTAGAGAGGACTCTAGTTCAAGAGTACCGCGAGAGATATCAGAACTTCTACATTGCATACAGAGTTTTTTAACGGCCTTCTAGCCTAGTTGGTAGTAATCCTGCCTACGAAGCAGGAGGTTCCGGGTTCGGATCCTGGTCAGGGCATTTATTTGTGTGCTTATCGCGAATATTTGTTCCTGAGTTATGGATGTTTTCTATGTATTTAAGTATTTATATGTATCTATCTATTATATATATCGTCGTCTAGTATCCACAACACAATTAAGCCTTATTGAACTTACCGTGGGACTAGGTCGATTTGTGTAAGATTTGTCCCACAATATTAATTATTTAGAGTGTAACCAAAATGCTGATGATCCGTTTAAGGGCGTTAACATTATGTTTTTTTATGGCCTTGAAAATAAAAAAGGAAGTGTTTTTGTAATCACGATTGGATATCAAATATGCCCTTAAACGGATCATCAGCATTTTGGTTACAGCCTGTATAACTTGAGTATTTAATAATATCCGGTTAGAAAGAAAGAAGTGGATAAACTCATCGCCTCAGGTGAGACTTGAACTCGCGCCGCTGGCCTACACGCCCATCACTCTACCAACTGAGCTACCAAGACACACCCGGTTGCCCCGAATTTTTTCACCATATCGCTCGTATGCGCCTTAGTGGCGCTTAGCAACATCTCCCGTAAAAATATAGTACTTTTTAATCGGCAAGTGGAGTCTTAAAATATATTGAGAATTCACCACTAACAACACCCATACTATTTTCTTTTACTAAGTAATTTGGTAGGTATCGTTCGACGTTTCTGTTTAAAAATGAAATAATAATAATATCCGGTTACTTCAAAAGGTACCCAGGTTGTTAACTGTCATGAGGTCATGTCGAGTGTTGTAATAATTACAAAATTACAAACAATCGCCTGTCCAATGACAAGGAATCGAGACGGGCTACCGAGAACGATTCACAATATAAATTGTCGTCGTTTAATTATGATTACACGTGCAATCATTGTTATTAAGTTATTACATCTCCTTTCATTTACTTTTAATTACTTATGTCACGTAATCCAAATCTATATACAGTGAAACCTGGATAATTGAAACCATGATAAATGGAATACCTGTAAAATTGCAACGAAAAGACCCCCGACCCCCGGATTGTCCCGGACCCTTGACAACGATAGACCTCTTTAATCGAAAGCCTGGTTTTGCTTTCTCCATAGAACTCGAACCTCCATACTCCATAGCAATAGTGGTATGGTATGGTACTTTCTTTTCTATACTTACTTAGGGCATTTTTTTGTAATCAGCAAGGTTTATCGAAAAGATATGCATTCATAGTAATTTAAAGTAGATTGAAGTAAATTCCAAGGTTATAAAATGACAAATATCTAAATGAAAAGAAGTCCCTAATTAGTTGTAAAATATCTATGTAATGCGACTAAACGTTTTGTTTACTGACTTTCACCCGATAACCGCTTAGTATTGCAGGTGGAATGCTAATACCGTGGGTAGGTCATGGTTCAAATTGGCCATTTACGGGACAATGGCAACAATAACTCCTGTCGTAGAATGAAATATGGTCCTTTTATATAGCAATTTACAAAGAAAACTTGCAGCTTAGCCTGCATGTATCTCCAAATAAAGATTGAGTGCTTCCAGTGCAGTCACGTTTTGTTGACATATTATTATTGTCAACACCTATAACCCCAGCAGTCATCAAATTACAAGTTTCTGCACTATATAAACATTGCTTGCAATTGCATAGAACATAACCTAGCAAATGTCGACGGAAAGCGCGCCGATTTTTATTGTTTTGCTCATCGGTCGTTGACCAAGTCATATGACATACATATCTGTGACATAACACTAGCATGCGTGCACGACGCGCCACTCTCGCCATCTACCGGCCATCCCTGGCAACTTTACGCAGACTTGAGATAGAAACGCACTGATGCGTGGGAATCCATTTGAAGTCGTTGTAGTTCACAAAAAGTTTAGTAGATGTCGCTGTGATCAATAAACTTATTTACTTTTTTTATTTTTTTCAGGTAAGAAATCGGTCCGGTACATCGGTGTTTGTGGTAAATATGTATAATCTATCTTATAAACATCATGTAAGTTTTAAGAAATATTACTAAATTTATTAAACTATCATATCAGGGACGGATATCTAAAATTAACAAAACATAATTACTTTAATCACGTATCAAATTGCATTATGATTTGAGTTAGCAAATGGGCAACAATCTAAAACTGCATTTTTGGCGTCACTAATACTTTATCTTTTGACGGATGTAAAACATTATGTTTGTCTCTTATCTCTCAAATCGATTTCTTAGTGATAATGTATCGGGAAGATTAGGTTTTGTATGTTTCTCTTTTTACATATCTGACTAGTATGTTTCTCTTTTAACTGAAAATGTCACGTAGACACTGAAACGGCCCAAAATACAGTGCTAATCTATAAAAAGTTTAGATTTAACAAATGCTACGTCAAATCATATAATTAAATAATAAGTTTGGTGGCTATAGTGTTGTTAAAGATGCTTGTGTTACGTTTTTTTCGCGTGGTAAAAAAGTTTCGTATGTGATTGCCTATTTATTAAAATATGTAAGTACCTACCTATATAAATTTAAAAACTGCTGTCTATATTTAGATAAGAAAAATATGATATTACGTGGCTTATGCTGGTAAATGCAATTAACATATGCAAATTAAGTACTATGTGTGATTGAAAATATAAAAACACACTTATAAATTGGGTGATTTACTATGACCTTAAATAATGATTTTAATGAACAGCATAAAAAAAAATAACAGCAACATGTTTAAATGAACATCGTTAGTCCTTAAGCCATTTTAATACAGTTTACAAATGGTTAGTTAACAGTATTGACGATGGTACAGTCGCGAACACGCCTCTGTTGTAAAAGCGTTAAAGTGCATGTTCAGATATTTGCGAGCACGTCGGCAGTTCCGATATATCTGATGGCGACGTACATATTTTAATGAACTACAACGTAAGTTGGCTACTAAACTAGTACACACATGATTTATTACTAACACGTTTAAAAATCGAAGGTGATGAACTGAAGACGTCCTAAATGTCGAATAAAAAACTTGTTTTGTATTAATATCGAAAATATATAATTAATGATCTGTGATGTTAAACAAATTGGTGTTTTTACAATGTTAAACATGGCGTATAACTACGGGGTGTATTCGACGAGCGACGGTAGGCGATTCACTCTTGATTATAGTGGTAGGTACTTATAGTATTAAACAAATAGTAGTTTTTCTACTCCAGCACTTCTATCTGTCGATTAGAATACTGACAGCGATATTAAAAAAATATACATTATAACGTTGTCTACGGTATTCCATAAGAACACTTACACACAACAGTGCTGGAGTAGAAAAAGGGGTTTTATGAGTACTCACCGGAGTTTTCTATTTAAAATTTATGAGTACAATCGTGAATGATCAATATAGAGTCTTAAAGTCTAAGAAATAGTATTGTCGTGCCTCGAACAAATTAAGTAGTTGACAATTTGGTTTCCTCAAAACATAACAATTATAAAATGTAAGCATTTCTCCTCTCAGACGACAAGAGACCAGTTACGCAGCTCTCTGAGTCATAAGCCCTTGTTATTCTGTTTTCAACTTTTGCGAATAAGCCTATTCAAGTGGTAGTGTCATGCGATGTTTTGGTTTCAAAATTTGAGTCAAAATCAATTTATTGTTATAGTCTTTTATTTCTTATGTTCCTTATCGTCTTCTTTCTCTTTCCCTATCTGTGCGATGATAGCGTTAATCGCACGTTGATCCACCATTTTGATAGGTCCGTCTCGCTTCAACACAGCCACCTATTAACGATGACTTACTTGAGAAACATTTCGTCTCATAATGCGTGATTAAGCTAGAAGTACTGGTGCTGGACTCTGCATTAGTAATCGACATGGGCACTCTATGTCAAAGTGACAAGGTTTAAATTCGAATATAGCAAAAATCTTCGTTATTCAAGTTTAACCTATATAAATTTGACATGTTCCCATGACAAATAGTGCAGCGTTTAGCACTGGTACTTCTACTTAAGAAATGTCGTCACTCGACAACTCGAAGAGGAAATTTGTTTTTAAAGTGAGCAAAAAAGAGGCGAGTGATACTTTTGGCGCTTTTAGTTGTGCTCCATTCACAGAAATACATCCGCGTTAATCTAAGTCTAAATAAATATCTACAACAATCAAGCAGATCAGATCAGATATTTGTGACCACCTTGGCTGCTCCTATATATCTGACGGTGACTGTACAGGCACTGTCAATGATATTTTCCACAAAAAATATCTGACACAATTATTTGCATATTTGTACAGCCAGAAAGACCGTGTCACATAATTTTGCTGGTGACTTTACTTTAGAGAAGAACAATTATTATAACTTTGTACTGACGCTACTTACTTCTATTTTCCTCTGATCTTTCCCCTGCACCACCTCCAGCAGCGCCCTGATGGCTAGCTTGACGGCTCCGTTTTCCGTCGCCACGGTCTGGAGACTGTAGTTCTTCTCCAGAAACTCGAGCACCGTCCCGTCGTACCTGCCCGCTGAGCATGCCTGAAAGGACAGCGATAGCTTAGTATGCTTAAGGCCGTCCCCTATCCCAATGACCTCGGCGATTTGAGCTTTCTTCCCCTACCGCTTCCTTTCCTCACCGGTTATACAATACGTCAATAAGCATAAGTCGTCACCTAGGAAGAGCTGCTTGTACTAGGACGCAACCCTATAAACTACTAGTGCCATCTTACACGACTGGCCCCCGTCACCCGCACAGGCATCTCGAGCCGGCGTTTTCGGAAAAATGCGTGTAATAGCTTTTTTCTCGAAAAGTACAAAACCTATCCAAAAGTCAGTAGATGCGTTTAAAGTAAACATAAATATATACTGCTTGTCTTAGTTTCTTGTACTCACGACGCATAATAAGGGAGTAGATACAGATTTAAGGTAGAAAAAAGGGTTTACGGTTATTATTTTTTTCTCTTGATGTATTATGTTTTTCGACAATTTAGTAGAACCAAATATAGACCAAATACCTAGCTACATTACATATTTTTTTCAAGCGTTGTGCTTGGAGCTGAACAAAGCCTATTCACTTTAAAAACAGTGAAATATGCCGGGTAGCCCCTTAAGACTTTTACAGAGCTTAATCTTAGTACTTCAGAAAATACGAGCTAGACGTCAATCTTTAAGATACTACCCATTTCAGGACGCTATGATAGAAAGAAATAGAAACCCTAATGCACTCGTGAGCGGAAGGTTACCTTAATCGGCTTTGTTTACTTCCCCTCTGATTCAAACATTACCCAAAGCTTTAGCCAAAACCCTACTTGCTCCTACATTACATACAGATATTCCAGATAAATCGTTTCCTTTAAGTTTCTGACACACAACAGACACTCAAATACCCTAGGAGTAGCAAGCTTCTTGTATATTGCGATCCCCGTTTAACATAAATCTATCGCACTTGTAGTTGTTTATTACTATCGCAACATTTAAAATAAAGTGTTTTAACAAATAATTTACAGTACCTGCCACTCATAATAAGTCCCCGAAGGGTTAGTCTGGAAAAGATGCGGGGTCCCATCGCTGTCGAATCCACCCACAATGCAGGATATACCAAAGGGCCGTCGGCCATTCCCCTGAGTATACTTCTGCTTCAAGCCCGCAATGTGTCGCGCGATGTACTCCACAGGCGCCAGGTCTTCCACCATCAGACGGAAGGATTGGCATTCGATCTGGGCCCTGAGAATTTTAATATTATTTAGAGGCAATGGAAACAGGGTTTTGGAGTACTTCGGCCACATTGCCAGGAAAGACAGTGACAATCTGGAAAAACTATTTGTCACTGGCGAAGTTGAAGGAAAGAGTCCTAGGGGCTACACTACACGAGGCTCTCCACGCGGCATCAGATAGGAGCAATTAGCGCCGAGTAGTCCGCGACAAAATATTTCCGCGATGTGGTCACGTCACGACCCTCAGCGATGAGGAAAGCGACGCGAGGGGGAGGAAACACATTCCGCCTCAAAGCTGTCTCCCCAGTGGTATGCGGATTGACCCACCGGTAGATATGAGCGCCGAGGACCAAATGGTCGGCGGCGGCGCGCCGGTCAAAATCAATCGGCGGCGGCGGCGAATCGGCGGCGTGACCTTGAAAACACTTGTCTATAGGATTAAAAGTCAAGAAATATCACTAATTTCTTTAATTATGCGTTACATAATCAGCTTGTAGTAAAATAATTGATTATTCTACAAATTCGAATGTCAAATAATGTAACAATATTTCAAACAAATCTCAACACAAAAATATAGAAGTCATAGTATTTGCTCGATTAAAATGCAGAATGATTACGCTTCGATAAAAGTATCTATTGGAAAAATATTTACAGTGAAAAACAATATTGATATGGTATAAGAAGGGATTAGGGATTTGACGATCCCATCGCCCATTGGTTTCGAATCAGTCTACGCACGACAGCTCGCCGCGAGTCGTTGGGGAGTAGTGACCCCACGTACCTGAGCGCTCCTGAGGAGGCTCTGTCATCCGCCCAAGTCCTCTGCCTCTGGCTTGCCTTGTGCTGCCTCTGCGTGCGTTCCATGACTCGGACAAGGTGCATAAGCTGCTCGGTGTTCTCCTTATATTTCATTAAATGATCTAAAGGGACTCTGCGTGTCGGTTTTGGCTCCGCGTACACCTCCCAAAGATCCGAATCACCATTGTTCCGTGATGAGAAAGAGTTATATTATAATAATATTTAAGACGAGATACTTAAAACAAGATATTTACCATGTATAGGTATTTGTTTTTGTGAGTTCCCACCAGCGCCTTGTTCACGGTGTAACTGATTTATTGCGAATTTTTATTTGTGGTCTACATGCCGTAGCGATCTACCCGTTGAGAAACTCGGTTGAGGTCATCATGCATCATGCTGAGTTCTTCTGTCGACCTGCCATGACTACGATATCGTCGGCAAATCGAAGGTGAGTGATGTATTCGCCGTTTGTGTTGATGCCAAGTCCTTGCCATTCCAGGAGCTTGAAGGCGTCTTCCATTGCTGCAGTAAACAGTTTCGAAGAGATAACGTCTCCTTGTCTTACGCCTCTTCGCAACGAAATCGCCTTCGTGCTTTGCTCCTGTACTTGAACTGACATTGTGGCGTTACTATACAAACACTTCAACACTTCGATGTACCGATAGTCAATATGGCATCGCTGAAGAGACTCAAGCACTGCCCATATTTCCACCGAATCGAAGGCTTTCTTATAGCCCACAAACGCTAAGCATAGTGGCAAGTTATACTCTTCGGTCTTCTGTATAATTTGCCATAGCGTATAAAAGTGAAATTTTGAATTTGTTTGAGTTAGCCAGTTTACTTCACAAATATCCAATACACCGCACGTGTACGATCGAAAATTGAGGAGCTTTCTTAATGTCCCAGGGCTTCCATCATTACATGTGAAGTATAATCAAACGGAACTCCCTTGTAGACCTTTAAAACAAACAAAATAATGTGTTAAATTGGATGACAGACTGTAAATTATCGAGCAGTTTTATTATGCCATCCCTGATTATCAACATCCAGCAAAATGATGGCCACAGTAAGAAAATGCGTAAGCTAATTATGAACACCCTCTAATCACAATGATGATGATGTGCCGTTCAAATTTGAGGAGTTCTCTGAATTCTTCAAGAAACCCATCATCAGAATAGAAATCAAATCAAAAACATGAATGTCACAACTAGGATAATAAGGTTCTAGGTTTATCGACCAGTTCCACTTTGCCATCCCTGGTCTTCATCATCAGGTCCACTTCATCAAAATGTTGGCTCCCCCAAAACAATGTTTTAGTTACTTAAGGAAACCCTCAAATCAGAATGCATGGGCCGTTAAAATTTGAGGAGTTCTCTCAATCCCTCACGAATTCCATCATCAAAATAGAACTATAATCAAATAGGACTATCTTGAAGGTATTTCCTTACAAAGAAAAGATGAATGTCTCAAATCAGATGATAGAGCTGGGAATTACCAAGCAGTTCCACTTTGCCATCCCTGGTCTTCATCATCAGGTTCACTCCACCAAATTGAAAATGTTCGTAAAGAAATGCTCGAGTGTCTTAAGAAACTACCCAAATCATCATGCATGTGCCTTTCAAATTTGAGGAGTTCCCTCAGTTCCTCATGGATCCCATCATCAGAAATTGATTTTGAAAGAAATGGAACTAATCTGGAACCATCTATTTTCATAAAAAAAATATTTTTTTAAAACGGATGATAGTCCTGGGAATTACCAAGCAGTTCCACTTTGCCATCCCTGGTCTTCATTATCAGGTCCACTCCTCCAAATTGATGATGTTCGTAAAGAAATGCTCGAGTGTCTTAAGAAACTACCCAAATCATCATGCATGTGCCTTTCAAATTTGAGGAGTTCCCTCAGTTCCTCATGGATCCCATCATCAGAAATTGATTTGGAAAAAAACGGAACAAATCTGGAACCATCTATTTTCAGACAAAAAAATATTTTTTTAAATCGGATGATAGTCCTGGGAATTACCAAGCAGTTCCACTTTGCCATCCCTGGTCTTCATTATCAGATCCACTCCACCAAATTCATGATTTTCGTAAAGAAATGCTCAAGTTTCTTAAGAAATCACCCAAATCAGCATGCATGTGCCTTTCAAATTTGAGGAGTTCCCTCAATTCCTCATGGATCCCATCATCAGAAATAGATTTTGAAAAAAACGGGACCAACCTGGAACCATCTACTTTAAGAAACCAAAAAAAAAATTCAAATCGGTTCAGTAATGACGGAGTTCTGAGGTAACATCCATTAAAATAACGTAGGGATGTGACGACCCCATCGCCCACTGGTTTCCAGCGGTGCAATCAGTCAACGCAGGGCAGCTTGTGGCGAGCTGTTGGGGAGTAGCGACCCCACGTACCTGAGCGCTCCTGGGGGACTCCGTCGTCCGACCAAGTCCTCCGCCTCTGGCTTGCCTTAACCGGCCGTCCAGAGTGGGGTCGCGAGAGCTGTGTTCTCGAGGGTAGATGTGGAAACCTAAGTGGCGAGTTGGCTATATGTTTAAAGTCCAGTGACACCTCTCTACCCCCAGCCCTCATACCGGTGTTGCCCTCGAGCCATCTTAGATGTCGCTTTTTGTGGGGGCCCATCTTATGTGGGCGAGTCACCGTCTGCCGGAAATAAAATTGATTACCGTTTTGTTAGGCAGACGTCCGATTTTATTCTCCATAACCCAGTATTTAGTCCACCGCTTTCACCTAATAGTCCAGCATATTTTAGATTCCATTAAATCTCAATAGTCTATACACCCTGGCGGGTGCTGCCTCTGCGTGCGTCCCATGACTCGGGCAGGTGCAACATCCGCTCGGTGTACCCCTTACATTTCATTAAATTGTCGAAAGGGCCTCTGCGTGTTGGCTTCGGCTCCGCGCACGCCTCCCAAAGGTCCGGAACACCATTGTTCCGTGATGGGAAAGACATACAAATAATAAAAATTCAGACGAATTGAGAACCTCCTCCTTTAGAAATATTGAAGTCGGTTGAAAATAGTATCCGATCACTGATTAAAAATCATCGTGTATAAAAAACATCGCCGGGAAGAAAGTTGATTTTAAAATCAATAATTAAAAAGTATTAAACATAATATTCGTCAAAACATACCGAAATGTGGCTTTTACAACGATTTTTGCTATAAAAAACATTTAATTTTTAAAGTTCCAAAATAAGTGTAATTTCGGTATGCCTCAAGGTCACGCCGATTCCACGCCGGTGGAGGCGTCGGCGGCGGCGGCGCGAGTTTTTTTTACCGGCGGCGGCGGCGCGCCGGCGCGGCGCTCATATCTACTCCACACATTATAAACGTACTTATCCAAGGGATTAACATTCCTTGGATGCAAATAATGTCGTAAACAGATGATACAATTTAAATTTTGTGTAAGTACCTACATATAGTTGGATAACGCTAAGTTTTCCTACCAAGTTTTACTTCAAGGAATTTCGGATGGGAAGAATCCCGTTTTAAACCTTAAAACCCATTAACCGGTCTACAAAACGTATTTACGCTCACTTCTAAGCCCTCATAAGCTGAAGTGACCGTTAGTCGGTTAAAGTGTAAATATTTTAGAAAGCCTTGAATATGCTGCATTTCAACTGCAGTAATACAGGAGTATTGAGCATCTCACTTATGGTTCTGTTGCCGAAATTGAATAGTTACATTCCCCCCTGTCGGTCCTCTCTACGAGTATGTAGCTAACGCATAATTCAAATTTTATCATCACCATTATCATTATCAGCAGCCTATCGCAGACCACTGCTGGACATAGGTCTCCCCAATTTCGCGCCACCGTGTTCGATCTTCGGCTGCTCGCATTCAGCTCCTGCCAGCCATCTTGCGCAAATTTTCACTCCACCTTGCCTGAACGCGACCTACGCTACACTTTCCGTGACGCCGTCTCCACTCCCAACGGTTGTTATGTCCAGGACTTTCTCTGCCGTATAACCTTATTTCTGATTCGATCCCGCATTTCTGTTCGATCTCTCGGGATCGGGATCAAATTTTATAACAGATGCTAACCTCTAACGGACTGGACAATGCTGATAATTAGTAAGAAAACGTCTTCCTAGTCGTTCTCTCACAACTGAGGATCGTGACTCTTCAAATATTCAATAAATTGTCTCCATCGGTTTTGCTCCGTCGCTTGGTGGAGTGCATCGCTTACGGAATGTGATCCGATCAAAGTTTCGGACTACGGTCTCTAGGTCTTTCGCCTCTACTTTCCCCGTTACCATCAAGCGCTCTAGGTTGTCTACTCCTCTGCGTACAATATGACCAAAATACAACAGCATACTCGTACCTTGAGACCATAACCCTCGCGTCAGCAGTCCACCCAGAAAACACCAGCATCAAATGCTCATCCAGCGGATATATCTTCTTCTCCATCCTGTCTTCCTGCAGCATGGCTACTGCTCTCTTCTCCCCAGCCAGCACGACACTGTCAACCCCTCGGACCCCCACTGCCGCGAAGCCCCTCTTGACGGCTTCTTGGGCGTATTGAACCTGCAGCAGATGCCCATCTGGAGAGAACACCGTCACAGCTCTATCGTAACGGGACATTTAGGAGTACTAAATTGGTCGATGTAAAATAATAAAAATAAAAATATAAAAAGAATTCGTCCGTATAAAACTTATCTTATGACATTTGATATTTTGCCAAAACCTGACAGCCCCAAAAGCAATTTTTTGTAGGGCGCAGAATAAAAACTGTAAATAAAGCCACGTACACATGGAATAAAAGTAAGCCTAAATAAATATCCCTTCATTCTTAATTCTGAATAGGCATTATTTCAATTTACCAGAAGTGTTATGAGAATGATGATAATAGAGTTTTAAAATGATAGTACAGGTACAATATTTATCAAACTTGTAGACCGTCCCTCCAAACTCTTAACTGTGACCTGACCATGACGTCTTAACGCAATTTTTTTGACGACCTAAACTGGGTCACTTCCGTAAAACCGAGCCTAAATTGAACCTAAACTGAATCGCGTTAAGACATGATGGTAAGGTCCCATTACTTAGCTTACGCCATACATACCGAGATGTACGAGTATGCAGTCAGTATTTGAAACATTTATCATTTTATGCAATAGTCAGAATTCCCTCACAATGAGGCCACAATGCATCTCTGTATCGGGACATCCATCAGTCTAATCTGGAGAGATAAGATAATCAATGGAGGTATTGTGATTGGAGCTGCAGCCAACCGTGGTATCTTTATGATACGGCTCAATGTATGTCACCTGCTCAAAGGGATCATTGTCTATCCCAGTTGTAAATATTACAGAGCCTTAACAATAGCGTATGATATGGATGGATAGATCTCATTAGAACCCATCCATGGTCATCATTATAGCATCTAAGTTTGAATCACAACGGGGATATACCATTAAGAAACTATCTTATAGTCATACCCCATATATGTATAATAGTTTTCCTGAAGTCATTAGATTGATGTGGTTTACCGGAGGAATAGCGCCGTATCGTTAAGCAAGTCGCTCAAAAAACTATATACCACTCTGTAAAGAGTGTAACGAAGAAGAAGACGAAACGAAGAGAGAGAAAAAGAGACAGGGATTTAATCCTATAGCAGAGACTAGTCCTGAAGAGAAGGACAGTATATTTGGATAGTGAAATCATTTCTTTTTCAGCGCTTATTGAACTAGCAAACATATACATCAGTTTAAAAAGAGCACTTGACAATCGAACCGTGTTCAGATATTTGTGAGCACCTGGACAGCCCCGATATATTTAATGGCGACTGTACAAACAGCAACAGATTTTACCATACCATCGGTAGACCTAAGTGGTTGCGGAATTTCCGCCGTTCTGTGCGACCACCTATGAGTTAAAGGCTAAATAAGGTACGTGCTGTACGTCCGTGCTGTGTCAGCTTTTCTATTTTCTCCTTTCACTTTGATCTATTCTGGACATCGTCTTCAGTAAACCCACAAGCGTTTAAATCTAATCAACATTAAGTGTGCAAAAAAATAATCAACTCTATTACTTTTTAAGTTGCAAATTACAGTTATTACTTAATTTGTTTTGATCCACAATCTAGATTTTTTCGACCGTTCCTAATTGACCGTGCTCGTATAGTCTCCTTAGCCACAAAGGTCAAATTCGCGTAATAAATAAAGAACTTTATCCAGGCTTAATAAAGATTGAAATCAAATAACCAAGTCAGGTCGAAGACTGATTACATTGAATACCACAGACGTGGAATTCGAACAAAGAGTAGTAACGACCAATTTAGCTCAAGTCGAGGAATGATCATTATTAATTTATCTTGATACCGATGTGGGATTTGTTTGATGAGGCAATATTTACTTGCCATAAAATATACAACACGCACGTGAGTTCAAAATGTAGCTGTGAGGGTTTTGACCCAATTCATAAGGCGCTTAAAGTGTCTTATGGAATCCCAAATATACAGTTATTTTCCGATCGCCTCAAATCTTACGCTCAAAATGTTTGCTCCAGAAAAAACGCTTTCTTAAGGGGCTACCCGGCATATTTCACTGTTTTTAAAGTGAATAGGCTTTGTTCAGCTCCAAGCACAACGCTTGAAAAAAATATATAATGTAGCTAGGTATTTGGTCTACATTTTGTTCCACTAAATTGTCGAAAAACATAAAACATCAAGAGAAAAAAAAATAACCGTAAACCCTTTTTTCTACCTTAAATCTGTATCTACTCCCTTATTATGCGTCGTAAGTACAAGAAACTAAGACAAGCATTTTATATTTATGTTTACTTTAAACGCATCCACTGATTTTTGGATAGGTTTTGTACTTTTCGAGAAAAAAGCTATTACACGCATTTTTCCGAAAACGCCGGCTCGAGATGCCTGCGCGGGCGACGGGGGCCAGTCGTATAAGATGGAAGATGGCACTAGTAGTTTATAGGGTTGCGTCCTAGTACAAGCAGCTCTTCCTAGGTGACGACTTATGCTTATAACCGGTATTGTATAACCGGTGAGGAAAGGAAGCGGTAGGGGAAGAAAGCTCAAATCGCCGAGGTCATTGGGATAGGGGACGGCCTTAAACATTGCATCACAATCTTTGATTTACATTGAAACTTTTCTGTAGTTCTTTTATAAATACATTATTGAAGACACAGCTTTATGTCAGTTGTGTCATTTGTCAATAACAGAATAGAGTAACTTATATAACAGTTTGGTGACAGTTTGTGGTCGCTGAAGTGCCGTGATGCTTGCGATTTCTCTTTAAAAATAGGTACATTATTTTACTATTACTGAAGGATATGAAACATTGTGAAATATAAATCAGACATGCGGTCCTTAATATAAGTGAATAGATTATTATTTATCGATTAACCTAGAACTTTTTGTGTTATAGAACCTTAAGAAGAAAGAATGCTACGGACAAATGGATTCAACTATTTCAGATCATATTATTCATATTAAACGCAGCGCTTGGCGTGATCTTTGGGCTTCTTATTAAAACAAGTTTTGATGAAGATGGCGATGATGAAAACAAATTTGTGACGTAAAAACATGTAAGTAAATAGTACCAACGATACCTCTTGAAGTTTTAATATATACGGCTTGCAGGAATTGCCAGCTGTTTCGACAAAGGTTACGTGTTGCACTAGCAATGGTTCTTGTATTTACTCGCTAGATGGTACTTGATCAATTTTGTCGAAAGTTTTAAATTGCGACAGTAAAATTCCACCAAACGTGAATTTTTTTCCATCCTCCCGTCGAAAAAATTAATATAACAAACCACCACTAATAATACAAAACTCTACACTTGTTTCGCCTCTCTACGAGGCATCCCCAGGAGATGCTGGAGATGTAATCGGTCTGGCGGCCGACAATTGAACGGCGTGCCTTGAAAATGTTGGGAGTTTAAGAGTTAACGTTTTGAATTGCCGGCATTAGTTGGTGTTAAGTACTGTACGTGCTTGTCGCTAATTCCTGGACGCGCCTATATTCGGCCTCCGCTAAAATCGTCCGTCTGCATTCCACCCGTATTGAGATAAACTTTAAGTAAATCAAAACCTTTCAAATCGATTTCAAGTCGATTTTGTTCTTTATCAAACAGTTTTTTACCATTATCATGTTTTATAAAGGTTCAGCTCGCATATTCAAGTGAGGTAGTTGTTGTTGCATTGTAATGTGATGCAGCCCACACTTTGGCACTTTAGTCATCGACTCATGCGCATAACATATCTGTAGTTCTAGTCCACTACAGTTATGTATGTTGTTTACATGCTTCTTCGTACTAAACATGTGAGCAAATTGTTACAACAATTTGCTCACATGCTGTAATGAGCATTTTCAGAAAAAAGTGCACCATTTTAATGAAAATGGGTCCTCGATTTTCGATACAAATAGAAACTGTCAGTTTCATAACGGCCCATACAAAATGTATGAAAAAATGCGTTACGAAACTGACCAAAAAAAACGAGACACTCTTTTTCTTTTTTAAAAGCTAATTAGTACTCGTGATTCTGGTTATAAAAAAACCCAAAATTCCCTATATTATAAAAAAAGGAAATAGTCCCCAATTTTTGAAAATGCCCCTATATAACACGATCCAATATATGAGCATTGAGTGGAAAACTTGACGTATTAGAGACAAATCTGATCTCAAAATATCTTGCCAAAATGGTTACACTAAAATTGCCAAATTTTCAAATCCCGAATTTCGTAAATTCCGTCTTGCTAAAACTCCGATTGTCAATTATTCCGACTCCTCGCCCGAATAGGCAAATGCAACAGAGCGGAAGATACAAGTTTTCAATCCCTCGATATTCACTGTAATGTACGTATGTTTAATGCATGTGACGTCGTAACCCGAACAATTTAAGCTTTTATCAAATTAAGGTTAATCTAAATCACATGCCGAATATTGAGATATCAATTTGATTGCAAAATATTCCTGACTATGTATGGACATATGTGACTTACAGCCCTACAGACCCATTAACAAAATGATTCACGCACGCCGGCCCATGTATGTCTTGGCAAACATTACACAATTATTGACCGCTTTGTGATGTGATTGAGCAAATAAGCCTCAAGTAATAGTATAAAAATAACTGTTAACGCAGACTGGTTCAAAATATGACACCTTATTTTGTTAGTTATTAAAGTATATCCGGATACTTCTTTGGCGACGTGTCCATCCATAATAAAACTGATACTGAGTAATATAGTGCTGACTGTACGTTTAACTTGAACCTTTAAATGCTGGTTAAAATTAATTGTAATCATTTTATGGATGTGAAACAAATACAGTAAGTGCTTTCGTTTTTGACAGAGTATAAAGTCACAGCGGCTGCTATGTCGCGGCATGTTTACTGGGTGATAATATCAGACTTGTATAGATCTTTTAAACTTTAGATCCGATATGCTTTTGATTTTTAGACTTTAGTTATCGACTCTTGATTTTGTCATCAGAAAATTGGGATTGAGAGTTGTTGAATGTTACAATAGTTCCGAACAATACACAATAATAATAAAAACACACACACACTACATAACAATAAAAAAAATCCACTTGCATCGCACCTTATCAGCTGGTGAAAGCTGACAAGGTGCGATGCAAGTGGATTTTTTTTAACGCACAGACGCGTTCATAGAATTAGTGACTTTTATCAATTGCCGTCGACGCACATGTGAGTCCTGAATATGTATGTAAACAAATTAGTATAGGGTCACATGAGCGTTGGAGGCACTGGGTAATAGTCGGTTGAACTCACATGTGCGTTTTAGGCACACAGCAAAGTGTGGCACCTGGCGAATGGCCAGGAAAAGAGGCAGTGAATGCGTTAAAGAGTCGGTAGTACTTTTCAGGGAATACAGAAGTTAGGAGCACATTTCTCATTGCATCATCACCCACTGTTGGGTATAGGTCTCCTCATAAGTACACCATTTTCTTCTGTCCTGGGCTGTTTGCATCGAGTTCTTTCCAACCACTTTGGCTATGTCAATGGCCGAAGAAAAAAGAAATGACGAACTGTCACCACATTGCATACTGCGCAGCGGTTCCGCATCTGCCATAGATTCCATCTAGCATTTGTTTCCCATGGCCGTTGTCTCGACTTTCGCCCGTTTCCCCGCGGTGGGAAATGGGAATATTGTAATAAGTCGCCGCGAAATTAAGTAACGCTTAGCAGGAAATTGCCGGCTATACCCTTCTCTAGGAGTCGCACTGCTAGACACTTCCTTACTAACATTCTACATTCTAGCGTCTAGACAAATCAATGGTATCAATAACGAATAGGTATACTTGCTTAAGTTAAGACTTTAGACTTAGCGATAGAGGATAATTTTATTCGTTTGTTTTTATATTTAATATTTTAGGTTTTACTTGCTTTTATATCAATTCTACAGTCGCCGGCAGATGCATAATAGCTGCGGAGACTCTCAAAAACATCTTAACAAGCACTCTAACGCCTTGAAAACAGAGGCGTGTTCAGATATTTGTTAGCGCGTTGCCAGCCGTGATACATCTGATAGCGACTGTAATAATGCAATTTTCATTCGCAAATACTATGTAAATTGTCTCCAAAATTTGAAACCATTTTCAGGATTCCGCAACTAAGAAGCCTTTTAGTTTCGCCATGGTTGTGTGTGGAAATAATCGCTCCGGAAGTTAAAAATATGTAGCAGGAGTTCTTTTCACGAAACCGAAGCGTCCGCGGGATGAACTTCCTCTGAAACCGCACAGTGCGCAACAATTAAGGTTGCAAGGTATGTGAATGAGCACCCTGTCGGTGGCGAACGGTGCGATAGTGAAAAGTGGACGTTGGCATCATGTCAAATAATTCTTCAAAACACAAACCATTGTATGAGCTATAGAACACACGTGAGGAGGCAAAGTCTGTCCTTAGACTTAAGGGTTATATACCGCCTGTGGTCTAAATTCAATTATACTTCATAATTTGGTGGTTTGGTGACACACCTATAGTGATTTTTGTTCAAAAATATGACATACCAACAAGAACAACGTATTTCCCGTAGCCTTTTACAGAACACAATTAAGTCGAAGTTTCAGAGATATGCAAATGCCTAAGGTGAGTGACCCACACCCACAAAAACTGCCGGCGAACACGATTTTGGCTGAATAGATAGAACGAGTTTCTGCATGTTTTACGCCTATTTAACATGCAAAGGAGATGGAAGGCAATTCTATTTGGTGCTAGTTAGTATTTGCCATTAACAAAAATATGCGAAAAGTGTATACGTTGTATAATTTAGATAACCTAAACACTCCGAAATTTCTTAGATCCTGAATTGAATCTCAATTACCACCATTGCGTGCGCATGGAAACTACCTGGTCCTTAAATTCATTCATTTCATTTATTTTCCAAGATAACATGATCTCATTATTCGTTAAAAGGTAATACTATACAAATTGCAAATTATGTTAGTACTTAAAAGTAAAATTGGACTTAACTAATTTAATTATTTTAACTATAATAGGACAGCAGACATGGTCAGCGATCATCCTTAGAATGGTGTTTGCGCTAACCCTGGTTCTATGCAGTAAGGACGCCGCTTTTTTGCGCATAATTACTGCAAAGCCGTCTGTCCGTGCCTCTGCAAACATGGCAGAAGCGCTGCAGAACCTAGGTAGCCCAACCAACACTCTAAAGGCGTTATTATACACTACGCGCAGATCGTTATATGATCTTTTAGTATAGCTGACCCACAGGCTACTAGTGTAATAAGATGAACTAAATGCCTTGTATGGGACCCACGCGGTGCTGTTGTGACACCTCACCACATTTCTGGTTAACAGAAGGAATCTTAAACTCATTATTGAGAACATACTTACTGCATCGTAAAATTGCGTGAACCGCAAGAACATTCTTCGTCTTTGTCTCTATGTGGTTTACTATATATAATAGTTACATTCAATTACGTACTTTATGTATGTCAGGGATTTGGCGAAGGTTGGGATTCACAATCAAAATGATGTTGAGTTTAGTATATCCGTAATAAAAACAATACAATACAAATTTTAGATTATTAGACACAGGGAAATGACGAGTTGTTCGAAACTGGGAAACTGGAAGATGATAAACCTTTTCATATTTGCCCGACCACAGGAAGGCTAATGTTTTTAGCAGTCTATGTGCATTAGTTTGTATCGTGTGTGTTCCTCCATTGCAGCGTTCCCGAATCGTTTTTGGTGAGCGAGGTATCAATCCACCCGAGATAGGGCATATTCAAGCAACTTTTAAAGACGAATTAGCGAAAAAGTCCGTAGTCGGGTCAGTTCTTTTAACATTTTTGCTCATTAAAACCTGTTTCTCATATTCCTCATTTCCTATTGGAATGTAACATTATTGAAACAAGTTCAAGTACAGTTCAAGGCTGTGGCACCACCATGCTGGCTGCATACGAATATGCTTTGATTAGACCGCGCCGGCGTCATAACGTGCGCACGCGTCACTCCGTCACTCGTTGAACACATTGTCACACAGGAGACTAGGGACAAGTTTATAACATCGTTAATATTTGTGATCGCTATTGCAACGGTATAAGCTTATCGTTAATATAAGTTTGATGTTGTTTGTACGATAAAAACGTCAAATGCCATTGTGTAAGTAATTTCATTGTAAATTTGACAACCTGGTGTTTCTCTATTTTAACAAGCAGGGATATGAAGTCTGTTAGCGGTTAATTGTAGCGTGTTTTTTTCAAATAAAAAAAATCTATTATTACACTGTTAATACTGCATTAGATTAATAAATAATCTTAGTTATTAAGATTATAAATTGCTGTGCCCTATCAAGGCCATGCATGTCCTACTGAATTGTATGTAAGACCAATGTATACCATGGTTGCAATAAAGTTAAACTGTGACTATGACTATGACATTTTACCAAAACTTGTTCTAATGTACCCCGCGTGTTATGATAATGCGTGGAAAAAAATGATTTGGCTTGGCACACGACTTACGTACGTCTGTCGGTGGCGGCAAGTGTATTCTCAGCAGTAGTGAGAAGAACCCAATCTATTAAAGCAATTAGTAATAAAGAAACTGGTAGATGTTCTCCTTCTTACAGAGTGTTCGTGAATTTCGTGATTATCGATACGTCGCCATTCCTCCCGTAAAGCTGTTATTTTTGAGCACTCGTTTATTGTGGCACACACACTCTCTTTTACAGGTCTTAACCCCTGGTAATGTTGCCACTGCAGCATAACTGCATTATATATTTGGTGTTGGTACATATTGGGCTTTACTTAAGGTTGTTTGTCGCTATTTCTTAGAAATTCGGTTTGTTATTTATTCGGAATCAGAATATCAACCTTTAGTAATGCAGTCGTATTATTTTGGGACCTAATTAATCACTTTGAACTGTCAGTTTATCCAATAAAATGATAATCAGTTGCAAAACCAGTTTAATATATTTCTTGTGAGTGGTTTGGACAGGTTAGCTGAATAATGGGTAAGGTGAAGCAAGGACATGCACTGAGAATGGAGAAACATCATTAATGTGCACATTTGATGCAAAATGTGGAATGAGCTAGCTCGTGGCTCCTGAGGTGTTCCCTTTGCGATAAGATATGGGGTTCTTTAAGAAGCGAATGTTCAGAGCTTTAAGGCTCAAAGGTGAACAATGCATGAGTGCCTATTCTGATTTTGCTTAGATGGTAAGCGGTCACCGTAGCCTATGGACACCTGCAACTCCAGGGGTGCCACATGCGCGTTACCGACACTTTAAAAAAAAGGAGGATTCGTTGTGTTGACAGCTAAAGGGGCAAGCTTTGCTCCGTGGGTTGTTGTGGGTAGCTGTGAATCCGCGCTGTGAAGCGTGGGTAGCTGTGAATCCTCTTGGAGCTCTGGCGACCTTACTCACCAACAGAAACACAACACTATGAGTAGGGTCTAGTGTTATTAAACTGCGGTTTTCTGTCAGGTGGACGTACTTCCCCAGATGGGCCCTGCCCCAGATTTGAGCGAGACGACATTCGGTGTGCTGTGTCTGTGGCATCATGACGATGAATCAATAAAGCGATTTGAATGCGTTGGTTTTAAATCCAAGAATTTGCGATGTCGCCTAGATGGTTATAAATGTTATTACTTCATTGTGTGTTATTTAACCGAATGACTCCTTATGCGCCAGTATATTGAATTACATGCAGCCGAAATATCTGGATAAACCGAACCAAGTTTATTGTATGGAACAGTGTCATGAATGTCATTGGGCATATTGTCAGCCTCCTAAATCACACGAATAAATATCATGTATTGTCTCCCTTACATCGCACTACATAGACTCAAAACAGTACAGCAATAGTTTCCATGAGGGAGCTAGCAGGTATCCTTCAGTCGACATACCTTCAATTTAATAGTTTTTTTACTAATTTGTTTTTGCGCTTTGTAGACGGGCATTTTCAAAAATAGGGTACCATTTTCGTTTTTTTTTTTTTAATATAGGAAGTTTTGGGTTTTTAATAACCAGAATCACGAGTACTATTGATTTAAAACAATAAAAAGAGTGTCCCGTTTTTTTTTGGTCAGCTTTGTAACGCATTTTTTCATACATTTCGTATGGGCCGTTACAAAACTGAGAAAAAATTTTGTTTGGAAAATTCAGGACTCATTTTCATTAAAAGGGTGCACTTTTTTCTGAAAATGCCCAGATATAGCTAAGAAGCTTGTTTCGCGCACGATTCGGTGATAAGTTGAAGAAATAATGGTTCTGTCGATCGCTAGTATAGTAAAACGCACATTCACTAGCTAGTGATTGACCTGAACCCTAAAATGTCCGGTAAGTTTTAAAAATCCGGGCCGGACGCTCACCGGATGGGCTCCAAACTAGGACGGATGGCAGCCCTACTCCTATTCCTACTATTACTGATCTACTACTCACGTCTGTCCACTGTGCCTCATATCATATCACGTAGGCGCAGTGGAGGCGGCTGTTACCAAATCGGCGCCAGTTCGATCCCGCTGATCTCATCGGTCCACAAACAACAGCTTACGCTATTAACGAATAATGCTGTCACACGCACATGCTATCAATGGACGACCGATATGGACATTTATGTCTGCCTTTTACATTGTAATATTATGCCTGATTTATTTAAGGTCTTCGGTATGATTCAATTTAAGGAATTGATTGAGTAACAGCCGTAGATATGTGGGCGAGATATAAAAATATAAGTGCCCAGATTGTAAGCTGTCATGTAGCCTCTAGACGCCTGTTTCTAAAGACTGTTACCTCTTTTTTGTACTCCAGCACTCCTATTGACAGACAGCGATATTAAAAAAGTATACATTATTACGTTGTCTACAATACCATAATAGTTAAACTGCTACACAGATAGAAAAAATCTCTTCAGCCAAAGAAACCTATTTGAGGCAAGAGATATCCAGTTTCCCATATCAGGAAAACATTAATTACTTAATATAAGACTTAAAATGTTTCGAAGTTTATTACTTAAATTAATCATTTTATATCTTAATATGAATTATAAAACGAACTGTTTTTAAAAACTTTTTTATTTATTCCAAGAGCGTAATCGTTTTGTTCAGTGATAATAGTTACTTACAAACAGATCAGCAAATTCTTAAGAACAAGGATAATCTTTTTTGGTTGCAATAGATAATAATGCTTGTACTAAGACTTATGGCGGTTCTTGGTTAAGAGTTAATGTTTCTTGGGGTGAAACAATAAATACCTTATACCGAAGACACTTATTTCTTAAGATAAGTATATATGATTTCTTATAACAAACTGTAATTTTTTTTATATTGAGTATACTTGTCTTTTGAATTAATTTCTTAAAACTTTGTAAACAAGGAACAAAATGTCTTGGTTGTATATTTACGATACTTAATTAAAAATTTTATGCATCTTGAAGAAACACAAAAGTGTATGTAATGGAAATATTAAATATCTTCCTTCTATATCTTTAAACTTTTAAAACAAGTGATGAAATCTTTTGATACTATATTTATGACTCTTGTGTAGAGATTTAACTTTATTTCGTTAGTACTTTTTGTATCTTAAAGTAAGATGCATTATTATTTGTGTAAAGTTGATAGTTACTTGAAGCAAAGGGTTAAATATATTTCTGTAATTCCGGAAATCTTCAATTCAAGAAACATTAAGATTTCGTCGAACGTGCAGTAGCGCCCTCGTTGGGGAGATTGTTTTCTGATAAACTATTTTATTTATCTATAATCCACCATTTTTATTTTTTGTAGTCCTACTAATTCCCCAACTTTTGATCTGATATACCTTATTTACATTAATTACTTTTAACTTGATCACCTAAACGGAAAAAATGCCACATTTATCCGTTGAGGCGATCAAGTCAAAGTAATTAATATAACACAGATGAAAAGATCGGGAATTAATAGTACTACAAGAAATGACGGGTGGATTCTAGATAAATAAAATAGTTTATCAGAAAACAAAATCCCCCAATGAAGGCGCTACTGGACGGTCGACGCACTCTTTGAAATTCGCAACAATTAAAACTATACCAATAATTCCACTTGCCGTTTAGCTACATCGGGTGAACCTGAAAATAGTAGATTGTCTCGTGTGGTAAATATACGTGTAATATGCTGTAGGTACATGCAGGACGACCTTTAAAAGTACTTCTTTATGAATTCGTACCGAAAAAAATGTCTAATTAACAAATGCACCTACTTATCGTGCTGTATAGCAGATAACCACACGACACAACCTACCTTTGTTTTCAGGTTCACCATTGCAGTTGGAGCAAACTGTAAGTGAGATTAGTGGTACCTATTGGTGAAACAGTAGCGAATTTTGGTTACGATATTATTACAATACATATCCCGTCACAATCAACAGAAGCAATCTACGTTACGCAACATAATTGAATCCAAGTAATCCAGAATAACAGAAAAAATATGGAGAGCAGTAATAATAAAACATATTATTAGTAGTTGAAAAAGCAATTATATTACGGGCATTAGGCATAAAACCACGGAGTAATAACTAATCTTACGACATTTATGTACACCCAAAAGTATGGAAACAAGCTTATATGACGATACAAATCTGTGATTTTCGTACACAAAGTATTATCAAAGGAAAAGAGTAAAATTTAAATAATACATTTTAAAAGTTAATATATTCATGTTATGGCAATTATCAGTTCAAGATTTGTGTTGAAGTTTAGTAAAACGTCCCACTTTGTCGATTGCCATAAGTACGCTTTGACGGACTATTCATACTAAGATACAAGCAAGTCTCGTTTTTATGGTAAGCGACAAAGTGGCACGTTTTACTAAACTTCAACACATAGATAATACCCCTTTCACAAAGACAATATTAAAGGGTAAATTTAATAGTTATTAAAGGGTGATATAAAACTTTTTACAACAGTTATTTTTTAAACTTTTATACAAAATATAAAAATGTGCTATTTAATACTTTAGGTGTATTTTTAATATTTTTGGCCTGTCTAATGTAAGTTTATGGATACCGACATAATAATAACCGAAAACTTGAAGATAGGTTATGCAAGCTCCCTAGTACGAGGATGTAAGGCTGGACCGGTTGCTTTCGGCTAGCACACTTCGCTTTTCGATTTGCAATATGTTTGTCAATATCACCAGAAATCTGGAAACAAAGAATACTTACTTAAATCAATTATAAGCACAAAGTCAGACATTCTTTGGCCAGCTTGAAAAAGAAGAAAAATCATTCATTATGTTCAAAGATTTAGGCAAGGAAGAATTTCAACTTACATGCATTGATTTGTACCAAGAGGTTTTCTGTTGCTTCTGCTGAAGAAAATTTAATTTTCTGGAAAGTCGCGCCCTTAGGTGGTACTAAATACCCTAATAAGGCCATCTGCACTGGTATTTTTTTATCTAAAAAAATCATAAATTTGAATAAAAATAATAAATGTAAAGCTTGTATACAGACATACAACAATTAAGATACGAAAACTCATGCTTATCAATAACATCGGCTAGGGAACAAATCAATTTATTTTATGAAATATTTTGATTTGTTGGTATTTTAGCAGTAACACTAGGTACTCAATTAAAAACTTTATTTGATGGCATATACTGCATATTTCAGTTTTAAATTTTTATCAATAACATATTACTAGAACTCAGGTATGTAAAGAAATTTACAGATATTTATGGTATAGACTATACTGCCATCAATTGCACAAACGAATGTGACAAGAATTGTTTATTTACCAATATATGTGGTTTAGGATTCTTCAGTATCGTCCATTTCTGAAGTACTTCATCAACAGTGGCTATTACGGTGCTGTTGAGCTTAACTCTGTAATGTAGAGTTTTGTTCCATTTTTCCACAACTTCTTCCCATGGATCGGTGTGAGTATTTAACCAGAGGACATCATCATCTAACGCCAAGTCTGAAATTAAACAAGTATAAACGTAAAAAAACAGTAAGTATATAGACAGCTTCTTTGTGGCTTACCTACTTTTATATAAAATCATTATTTTACAAGTGTACCAAATTTTAACATAATCGGACAAGTAACTATATAGCGCGATGGTAGATGGCGAGTGAACTGGGGGCGACGCGCAACGCAGCGCGGCGTTGGCGCGATGATGGCCTGAAGGCCTAGTATAAAAGTTGTACGACATTAACTCCTCGACCGCGTTAGCGTATCGAGGGGTCAAAATATGAAAGTTGCCGAATGATTTAAATAAACGGCAAACATAATTTGAACTCCCGATACGCTAACGCGGTCGAGGAGTTAGTGTCGTACAATTATTATACTAGGCCTTCTGGTGGCCCGGCCAATGAAAGCTGACCGCACCCGTGTCGCGCAGCGTTTCCGTTGCGGCCAGCTTACGCAGTGTGACAAAGCATTTATATTTAAGCTGGAAACAAATTATCGGACGCGACTGACGGGTGCACAAAAACATACAGCGCGAGATTTCTGTCGGATGTCCGACTCAAGGTTACGTCCACGGCTTACCTCCGATAGTTTGCACAATTCAGTGTATATTCATTATCTAGATACCTATAAGTCGCGACTGTGAGCCGCGTCCGATAATTTGTTCTCAGCTTTACTAGAGTAATTTGACAATTTAAACTTACCAAGGAAATTCTTTACCACTTCGGGTGGCATCCCCCATGAATAGAGTAGGGAGGTTTCTTCCATACTTTTTTTCTCTGTCGCATTCACAAACTAGGAACACTTGCAATTTAAATGACCAAACCAATAATCTAAATCCCGGCAGGCGGCAAGCGACAGGCGTAGACATGAATGAAATAACAAACTAAACGAAAAACCGAACTTCGAAGCGTCTCAAAGAACGTCAGTAGGTATAGTGTTGTGTTGCCAGTTCACAAATTTGATTTCCCGCCTCCCCGTTAAGTCTTTTTAGTAAGGGATCTATTTTATTTGACGGAATAAGAATTTCAATCATCGAAGTGTGGCCGACTATATATGTAAATATGTAGGTAGGTGCATAATATTGTATTATTATTTAAACTTCAATTTTCTGCGAATATTAAGGCCAAACGAGTTTTTTTTTACCAATTTGACTACATTGGTTGCTGAATTTTGTGGTCTAGACGGAAAAAAATTACCAAGGACATTGGCGGCCGATCCTACTCGATCACGACGAGTTAGAGTATGAAATTGGTGATACGTGTGGACACAAAAATGAGATTGTGGCTGATGGAATTGACTGGCCAAATTGGCAATTCAATTGTTCTTGTGAACGGGGTATTATCTGCCTATATATGTGTTGAAGTTTAGTAAAACGTCCCACTTTGTCGCTTACAATAAAAACTAGACATGCTTGTATCTTAGTATGAATAATCTGTCAAAGCGTACTTATATATGCCAATCGACAAAGTGGGACGTTTTACAACACATATATATTTTTAATAATTATTCGTAAACATAACATTCTTAAAATACATGAAACAACTAAGAATATCAAAAAGCATAATTATTACTAAAAAGTTCATTGTTTTTAAGGTGACTATTTCATTTTTTCGTTCCTTTGAACACAAGGATTTTAGAGGTTTCTTTCAAAAACAACCGGTATAAAATATGGATGAACAAAAAAAATACGTGTGGCACTCGGGGACTGCCGCGGTAAAGCTATTGCATATCATTTTGTATCAACTTATGCAATTACTAGCGCGACTTCGTCTGCGCAGTATTATAATGTTTGGTAGTGTATTTTTATTACCATAAGTATTAAATACCCAATTGACTTGAACTGTAAATTGCTAATTAAATTCCGGGGCCGTATAAAACAAACAACTAACTTGCAACTACAGTAACCTGTTATTCTTTGTTCTCGTTAATAATTCAGGATATACCAAAAATGCTGGTGATCAATATTGTAATCTGATTTGGAAAAAATAGGACTAAATGTTTTTTTTGTCAAACATTTTTTGTTTATTTATTTTCCTAACCACAATTCGATACTGATTAGTGATTACACATTTAATCGAATCACCAGCATTTTTGTGACAGCTGTATGTATCTTTGACCACATATTAATCTTTCAGTGGCTGGATACGCTGTAGATATGCTAAACAGTACGTCCAAGTTGACATAAATTATCTTTCAATGAAATAAGTAATCAAGGCCGAGTGTTTTTGATCACGGTTTACAACACTGCCTTAGGCTCACTGAATTTAACCCACAGAATGTCAGTCGGTACCTGATTACAACTAACTTCCCAGTGAAGAAAAACATTGCGAGGATACCAAAATAATTACGTCACGCATATAATAATTATAAACTTTCATTAGGTAGGTAAGTATATATTATGTCTCATCTCAACCAAGGACGATCTTATGATAGGATCGGCAGAGGCCTTTATTCGCATTTACACAGGCGTTCAAAAGTGCATGGGCAATTTATGAATGAATTCATTCATAAACTGCCCATGCAATTATAGATTTGACTATTTCACTTGCTTCCTTCCCCTTTGCACCTCTATATAGGATGATTTTCATAACAAAAACTATTCTGTCCTTTCCTAGGAGTCAAAACATCCCCATGCCAAATTTCACCTTAATCCGTTCAGCGTTTTAATTTAGTGTGAATTGGTAACAGATAATAGTTCATCAAATTTACAATATTAGCATCGCATGGAAATTTGTCCAAAATGTAATTGAAGAAACCGTGCTGGTTTTGTGACAACATCGCTACGCAAGACATTTCCAGTGACGTCCAATTCCGTAGCTACCTGGAAGGGAAAGCCAAGCTGGCATCCAAAAAGCTCGGTGTGCTCAATAGAGCTAAGCAATACTTCTCTCCGGGGCAAAGACTGTTATTATACAAGTCTCAAGTCAGGCCTCATATGGAGTATTGCTGCCATCTTTGGGCGGGAGCACCTGGATACCAGCTGGGCCCCTTTGACTCGATCCAAAGACGTGCTGTCCGAATTGTCAACGATCCCAAACTCACGAGCGATATCGAACCCTTAAGTCTAAGGAGAGACTTCGCCTCCTTATGTGTATTCTATCGCTTGTACAATGGATTGTGCTCCGAGGAATTGTTTGATATGATGCCAACGGCTGCATTCTACCACCGCACCGCTCGCCGTCGGCAGGGTGTTCACCCGCATACCCTGGAGCCTAAATGGTCTCGTACCGTGCGGTTTAAGAGGAACTTCCTCCCGCGGACGCTCCGGCTGTGGAATGAGCTCCCTGCCACTGTTTTCCCAAAGGACTACAATATGGGGTTCTTCAAAAAAGGAGTGTTAAAGTTTTTAAAGGGTCGGCAACGCGCATGTAACACCCCTGGAGTTGCAGGCGTCCATAGGCTACGGTGACCGCTTACCATCAGGCGGGCCGTATGCTTGTTTGTCACCGTCGTAGTATAAAAAAAAAGATCAGTTTGCTAGACAACAAAAATAAAATAGATGCCATTATTTAGTAAAATGTATCTAATGAGACTAATGGCATGCCATGATCTATGAATGTTTTTGCGCAAAGTTAAAATAATTTTAATCAAATCAATTTAACGGGGATATAGGCGATACCTAGTTCCATTAGTGCCATATAGATAGAACTGTAATAAGTGCCATCCTAATCCATCAAGTTGTTCATATTCAGTAATAAGCCGTTTTAGAAAAGTAATCGTACAAAAAAATCTGAGTTTATTTATAAACTATCCTTGTCCAATATTTAATATAAAAACCGTACTGGCTTTGTGACATTGTTCTTTGCGCAAAGGCAAAATCGTTGCGTTTGGCCATTGTACTCCCCTGGGCCCGCTATGAGGTATGTATGTCATCAGCTTGTACAATGCATGGTGGGTGTTGACAGCCATATATACATTGAGTTGCCGTATTTGTAGTGGTTGGATTCCGCGTCACTAAGACCTCAATGATATTGTCCTGAGGTCTCTTCAGTCAGCGGGTGTTCATTCCGTTCTGGAGCCACTGGGTTTAGCCGCACTGATAGCAAGATGGAGTGACCCTGGTGCTGTGGAAAACGGGGCGGTGTTCAGTGTGGGATGTTACATGCGTTAGCACAATTTCGACCACCCATATTACTCGCACTTCCCACGTAGCAGGAGCCCTCTGCCGAAACTCTAGCGGTGGCGAAGCGGCAAAAGTGTGCGCTCCCTTCTGGGATAAGATCCCAAACGGATAGCGTAACGTAATAAGACAACAGTTTGTCACCTTTGTATGACAATTTCTGATAATTCTATACAGTTACTCACATTTGACAGCAATCACCGTCGCACTATCCATGCAACTTGTCTTTTCATGAACTTATAGCATTATCATTAACTGTTCAGGTGCCAGATGTCAAATTTGACTTACTAAATCGACCGTTTGCCGGCATTCAGGCACTCCAAGGGTTATCAGATGACATTCGTGGATAAGCAACTTAGGTCTATAGGACATGGATACAATACATGTTCATGCCTTTGGTTGTGGAGACAGCGGGCCGCTACAAAGTTACCATTATTAGTGATTTTATTTATTATCAAATTTATCACAGCATTAAACATATCATATTTACATAGATTTAATGGATCCCGGCACATTGGTCACTTTTCAACTCATTTCCTAAAAACACAGTTTTGTATTTTTTGTGCACTTTCGTCAGTAGTGACAAATATGTACCTACTTAAGTTTAATTTCTGTTTGTTTATGACACTACTGAACAAAAAAAACTTAAAATAAATTTGGGTACATTTTCGTCTGCAGTGAAAGAGAGCTTTTTTATAGGCGAAAAACATACGGTGATCATCGTCTTCGAACACCACAAACAAAATATTTACAGCACGCAGCAATATCACCTTTGTGATTATCACAATAAGGAACAAATCTAATATACCAATAGAAAATATTTGATAAACAAGACAAAGGCATATTTCGATACTCTACTTCTTTGTAGGTACTAATATTTCTTATGCCAATGAAATTTCCACTTTATTCCGTTGTGCACTAACGTGCTAAATTCACAAATTTAAAATGGTACTTAGTACGACTTTGCATTTGCACTAAGGTATCGATTAAAAAACAAAACGATTCGCAGTCTAAATAAAAAATTAGGCGCCTTTTGCCTTTAATTCGATCCAGCCAGTATATTATGCATCGATTACAAAATCGATTTAACATATTTGATTTTGGCGGGACTAAAATAATAGTGTTTATTTTGACGTTTGACATCGCCGTATCTCTGGTAATAAGAGCTACTGTCCTCAATATTTTGTATAGAATATGACACTTAGCGACATTCGTATGGAGATATATCCTTTCCCCGATAAAGAACTTTGTAACAAAGTGAATAAAGTCGGTTTCGGTCCGTCGGAGTGGGGAGCGTCAGGTTTTTTTTCGTTACGGAATTTCTGGATTCGGTCCCCGCGCTCAAGGCCCGCGATAGAAGCTATGCAATAGCTTAATAACCCCAATATAACAGTGATCACTACTCGTACTATTTTGTTAAAAATTACAATACATAGAAAATAAAGCGAGTAAAAGATTTACATACAAAACGTTTTTTTCGCTCTAGTTTATTTGAATTGCAATATTAAGCAACGAAATATAGTACCCGACATAGATATATGTGAACTAAATCTTTATGCCAAAAGTTTCATGTTATTTCAACGTGTCGTTTAAAAATGAGAGCGTAACTTCGTTTGTATGGGAAGTGGTTTATTAGCAGTGACTCCGGTAGAGCCTTAAGACTGCATATAGAGCATCCAGTGGCACCCTAATTAGGGGGATTGTGTTTTCTACGTTCTACGAAACCAATCCATTTCTGTATACCTATCTGCTTTTTATCTGCTGTGTACTACGAAAAATGGCGGCCACTATTATTCATTTAGATTAGTAGGCAAAAATAAAGCAAAATGAAACTATGTGACTAAGACAAAAGTTGGGGAATGAGTAGGAGTACAGCAGATAAAGTAGCAGATATACAGAAATAGATTGGTTTCGTAGAAAACACAATCCTACTAATGAGGGCGCCACTGAACGCTCTATCTATGCAGTGTTAATAAAAAAATCAGATATAAAGTAAACAGGCAATCGCGATTACCAATTTTGTTTTTTTTTTGCAGTGGTAACACTATGAAAAATGCAAGAAACTCTAAACGTTTTAAATGTTCCGTTTTTAAGACGCAACTTTTCTAATGGAGTATTATTTTTTTTATTTAAATATCTTGAGTCTTCAATGTAGTTTAAAGAATATCAAACCAAGATTTGGTATAATCAAGCCAAGAATGTACTAAATCTTGGCGTAAAACTTGGTAATTTTTTGATTTAAACTTGTTGATTGTCGAGTTGATCTCAATGGACATTAAATCAAGAATTAGTGACATGAAGCCAGGAATGTAACAAATCTTGACGCAAATCCGTGGTATTCTTTGTTTTAAGAGCTTCCTCAATTTCGAATGGAGTTCATAAACATCAAACCAAGAATTATTAAAATCAAGCCAAGAGTGAACTAAATCTTGACGTAAAACCGTGTATTTTTTTATTTGAACTAGTTACATCTATATTCTAAATATTAAATATCGAACTAAGAAAGAATGATTTACTCTTAAAAACTTAAAAGCTCTTATAGAAAAATTTTGGTGGATCTTCATTTAATATGGAAACATTTATGTTTTGATGAAGGTTACTTGAAACAAGTACGTTTTTTAAGAACTAGCATATTTATACTAAAATTCGATAGTATTTTGTCCCAAATAAATATTTTTTTAACTCAAATCTGTCCAATTTGCACCTAATGTATATAAAGATGGGTCTGAACAATTTTGATTCTTCCTCGAATTAATAATATCCCTTTAGCTGAAGAACTTTCAATTAGATGAAGAATTATATTATTCTATTTGAAAAATAGTGTGTGAGAGGGTTTTCCGTCTTAAATTAAAATATCTTTTCTATCTGTGTAAGAACACTGCAAACGATGCTCCTATGGTTTTTAATACAATATATTAGCACTTTAGATTTTTTTTATTTCTATAGTGGGCATACGACATCATCCACATTCTGCCATCATTCAAATTTCGCGTTTTTCGCTTTTTTTACTGTCGTTTAAAAACTAGTGTATGCAAAGCAACAGCGCATAATTGGTTCTTAAAATTCAATGGTCACTACTGCTAAGGGTTTTACTATTAATAGAACCCTTACTATATCACTGTTTCATAAACTACCAACTTTAAATATCAGAAGGCCTAGCACAAACCACTGCGTTCATTCGTTTGTCTATTTGCTTCTTTACCGCTCGAATATGGGAGAGCAAAAGGAAATAGTCGCTCCGCATTTGCGATTTTACAGATCAGTGCAAAAAGATGACATTGGCTCATTACAATACAAGCCCGTATATAAAGTGAGTAGCGTTGCTTGAATTATTTCTGTACTAGCTTTTGCCCGCGGCTTCGCTCGCGTTAGAAAGAGACAAGAAGTAGCCTATGTCACTCTCCATCCTTTCAACTATCTCGACTTAAAAATAACGTCAATTCGTCGCTCCGTTTTGTAGTGAAAGACGGACAAAACAAAGAACACACACACACACTTTCCCATTTATAATATTAGTATGGATTACTTATCCTGGAGCACTGTTTCTGTTGATGAATATAAGATAATCCACCGATACGGTCAAAGGTCCCAAAACATGGGAATCAGGTTTCCTGAACTTACCGCTGACAATCATATTCTTCGATGGATAATCTACATCTTCGATGGATAAAAATTTTGACGGCCTCCTAGCCTAGTCGGTAGTGACCCTGCCTACGAAGCAGGAGGTCCCGGGTTCGAATCCTGGTCAGGGCATTTATTTGTGTGTTTATCACAAATATTTGTTCCTGAGTTATGGATGTTTTCTATGTATTTAAGTATTTATATGTATCTATCTATTATATATATCGTCGTCTAGTACCCACAACACAAGCCTTATTGAGCTTACCGTGGGACTAGGTCGATTTGTGTAAGATTGTCCTATAATATTTATTATATTTATTTATTTATAATCGTGGAACTAAACGGAGCAATACTTACCGTTTACAGTTCGGTATGCTTTCAATTTAAGAGCTGTCAATACTGACATTGCGGGCACTCACCGTTAGCTTTTTTGGCCTGTCCCGCACCTTATACGGTCAGCTACTTGACTACTAGCACTCGCCTCCGCATGCCGCGTCATTTTGGCTTTGGTATTTGTTTCTTTAGAGCGACATATAGTCGCTATACTTACTCAATCTCGTATCTGCCACCAGTATTTTCTCACCACTCCCAGTGTACAGCAATTACACAGTTTTTGGATTTTCTCCTGTATTTGTGCTACAAACTCTTGCTTTTTGCCAAATTTCGTGATCCTAGGTCAACGGGGAGTACCCTATACATTTTGATTCCCATTGCAAATGTATGGGAAATGCGATATAAACGGTTGTATCTTTTGATTGCGTTGACGTAGAGGTTTAGTTTTTTCACAGCCTCAAGGAAGCGCAGACGTGTGTATGTGGTACTCGTATTAATTTAAACTCGACGGACGACTTTAAGGACGGACGGACGGACAACAAAGTGATCCTATAAGGGTTCCGTTTTTCCATTTTAAGGTACGGAACCCTAATAACCAAGCGTCTCTCTGACGCAGGTATACCATTGTAAAACAAATGAACGCCATATAAGTGCATTCAATTTATCGTTAATAGTACCAGCTTCAATAACGTAACGGATCGTTTCATCCCACACCATTCCAGTACTCTTCCCATCTTTAACCGTACAATCGACTACGGAGAACCAACATCTATAAGATCCTTGATTACTCACAGTTTCTACAGTTCGAGAGATCTTGCTCATACAAATTATACGAATCCATGTAGAATGGCATTCCAGTTTTTGCTAGCAACAAAGGAATTACATAATGTTGGAGTTTGCCGTGAACAGCTGATTCAATCAGCCTAGACCTCGATACTAACTGGAATTCTTTGTAAATTGATTCGTCTCTGGAGTAGACATACGTAGCTATGTCTCATCATCATCATCTTCCTAGCGTTTGTCCCGTGCTGTTTCCTGCATATCTCCTTCCTCTTCTATCCTGGACATCGTCTTCAGTTAACCCACTAGCGTTTAGATCTTGCGATGACATTGCGCCACCGTTGCCTTTGATTGCCCTCCTGTTTGGTCCTGGCAAAGCAAAGCTAAGTGCTCTGTTGCCTACATATTCTGGCGGCCTTCTTTTGACATGCCCAAACCACCTCAACATACACACACCACTCACACCATACGTAGCTACGCGTATACTTTTAATATTATATTATACGAGTATACTTTAATGTCAAAGCGTTAGAGTGTATGTTCAGATATTTGTGGGAACCTCGGTAGTTCCGGTATGTCTGGTGGCGACTGTACCCTGAGATTTATAACTAGGATTCGGTAAGGCGAGCCAGTCGGGTGAGTACGCTACCGAGTATTGCAGCCGGTAGTGGCGAAAGTGCGCCCGCGCAGGCTAATCCCGCCTTGATACCGTTTGCAGATCCTATTAATATTAGACTCGGATCAGCTCGCTCGAACGAGAGCGAGTGGCCCAGCGGTAAGAGCGTAGGGCTTTCAATCCGAAGGTCGCGGGTTCAACCCCGGCTCGTACCAATGAGTTTTTCGGATGTCCGAGCCGCGAAGGTGACACCACTCTGTCTGTCCGACGATGACTGCGCGATGCAGTCGAAACATGTCACGCCTATTGTGATAAAAATACGTGAGTGTTAACCGTTGCAATATAATATCAGTATGACTCACGAAGGTGTAAATTATATGAGTTTTTCTGAACTTATGTACGAAGTATCTTTTGAGATTTACCAATCGCTTGGATAACATCGTGAGGAAACCGGACTTATCTTGATAAAGCCTGGTGTACCCAGTAGTCAGAAGGTCAAGGACCTTACCATGACGTCTTAACGCGATTCAGGTTAGGTTCAATTTAAGTTCAGTTATATGGAAGCGACTCAGCTTAGGTCACCAACTGAATCGCGCTAAGACGTCATGGCAAGGCCCCAGATAGCTTTAGTAAAACTAGCACTTACGCCAAATTTTGGTATTAGTGGCCAAAGCAGACAGCAGGCCGTGGCATAAGCCAGGAAAACAGTAAGAAGAAGAAGATCGGCTTGCTAGAACAAGAACTAGATGTATCTTGACATAGGCCCCTACGGTCATAGTACATGGTAGCTCTGGAAACCATACTTGAAACATATTTATAGGAACACAATATATTTACAGAGTAGGTAGCCCTGCTATTTAATGGCTATAGTTTTCATTCCGTTGTGGATGTGATCCATTGAGGATTCAATTTCTAACACTCCCATTACTTTGATAACCGACAAATAATGTGAAAGGCGATAATCTTATCTCTTAATAGTTTTTTCTTGTTCAGCTTGAAAACGTGGTAATTATTTAGGGGTTAGGGGTAGTTTTTTGCCTGACAGTTGGTACCGCCATTGAGATACTAAATCGTTATTGCTTGAAATATCTGCATTATATTAACCCCAAATGCAGTGCACCTAAAAGATTCCATGTCTTTGAAATGTAGCGAAGATTTGGTTAAAGTTCATAAAATCATAAATAAAATCCTCATGTGTCAATTCTTGATTATTTTAGAGCAGTTCAGGTACTATCAGGAGAACATACCTAAATATTTTTATTTCCGGCGGTGGTTTTTGAGGTGTCGAACGAATCTACAACCCGCTTAGATCTACGGTATCTAGTATGCAAATTTGAGCGATTTATAGCTACCTCAGTGATTTGTTAGTCCTTGACAACCGTGGGCGAAATTATTCTGTTACAATTAACTTTCCTTTTTGCTGGTTATCCTTATGATAGTTATGATATACATACTGCAGATATTGCAACTTTTATTATTATAGGTATGACTATCAAGGTAGTTATATCATCTCTTTTTAACTGTAAATTACCTGTATTATTAACTGTATTATTTTTAAATGTATATGAACTGTAAAAATGTGAAACTGTAAATTAAAGTGTTCAGTCAAGTGTAAAAATATGGTGGTGCACATCTTACTCAAAAATATGTCCCAAAGCACCTTATGCCGGTGTAATAAGAGCGTAGTACCATATTTATGAGTCGATTATGTCGAACCATATTTTTGCACTTGACTGTTCAAACACTGCTTTATTGTATAAGAGGAGTAATGCGCAAGATCACCTGTAACAAATGCAACTATGGGGCAAATACAACTAATTTTTCTTTTATATGCAAGCATATTGAGAATTTGAGACTTAATGAGCTGTATTAAGCCCATGGCCGTAGAGGATTTTCATACATTTTACCGCCCGCCCGGAGCTCCCGGAGAACCTGCGCCCCAAGCGCGCGCCGCCACTCACAGCGGTGTACTGTGGACTGCGCTACTACACTACCACTTCTAATTATTGTTTATTTACGAACGAAAGTAACGAATATGGGCCTGGCCACATGTCCACGTTGCGGTGCCGTTAACGTAAAACGGCGCGTTGCCGGAGCGCAGCACGTTGCACGACGTGAAAATATACGTTGCCGCGCAACGTACAGATGCACGTTGCACGTTGCCTCGCCGCGCGCCGTGCAAACACACGTTATGCCGGATTGAGTGAATTCACGTTGCGTTGTCGCGTTGTACGACGTCGCACTTATCCATCACTACTAAATTTTGTGATCAGTCTTCAAACCGACATGGATATCATCACACGTGTTCTGCTCATGTTGTTGTTAAGAAGAAGCCTGAAGAAAAAGCAAAAGAAAAGAAAATATTGGATAAATCCATATATTTATAATATGAATTACGATGGAAGTCATTTTATAAAGAAGTACGAGGCGTTGAAAACAAGTAATGACAAGTTTTATGAATGGCGGACAATTTAGATGGTTTGGCAAACATCGGTTCAAATATATTCAAGTATACAGTAAAGACGTAATTCTCCTGCTCCGGCTGCTAAGACAACGGAATAAGAAAAAAAAACCGGCCAAGTGCCAGTCAGACTCGCCCACCGAGGGTTCCGTATATCATAAGAATGATTAAAATGCGGAACCCTAAAAACTGAAACTAATACATTCGGTGAATAGCTTCCACTAGTGAAATCAAAAAGTCGACATCTAAATTCTCAGTCATTTTTATCCATTAATTACCGCGTGCGAAGTAGTGCGAACTAAGCAACATCGCTTGGTCAATGAGTGCTCAAAAGGGGTGTTCTAGGTGGAATGGTGGAAAGCAGAATATTTAACTATGGTGTGTTGTGGAATATTAAGAATAGTTAGGAGACAAACAATAAACATACCTACTGAAAGTCCTTGCCTCTCGGTGCCCCTCGGTCCGGGGTACTGACCCCGAAGGGAGTAGGAACTAAAAAGGCCCCGTTTTTGTTTTTTTGAACATCTCAGAAACGATGCGTTATAAAAAAATTCGGTTAACTACATATTGAAAGATTATTAAATTCTCTACAACTTTGACATACTATAATTTTTATATGGTGTCCAGATATGAGTTCCGAAAAATGCTCGATTTTGATCAAATCTTTATCTCTCCACACTTTTCTTTTCATTCTGTGCTACATATGTTGGGAACTCTTTATCTGAGACAATAGCTTCTTGGAAAAAACTTTCAGATAGTTAATTTATTTTTAAACTATACCTTTACCTACATATGCATAAATATATGTATCATTTACCGTTGCAAAATTATAGGTACAACTTTAAAAAAAAATTACATATTTAGAAACATCTCTTTCAATTTATAATAAATAGTAATGTGTCTACTTAAAAAACCGGCCAAGTGCGAGTCGGACTCACCCACCGAGGGTTTCACACAAAGGATGCTCAACCCCTCCCCCATTTGTGAGTTGTGACCTTAGGTACCTACTTAAAATTCCGGTGGCACGGAACTCTCAGTATGCGGCAACTATACGGTTTTCAGATTTTTGCCTGTACTTGTACCTACTACAAGCTCTTGCTTTTTGCCAAATTTCGTGATTCTAGATTAACGGGAATTACCCTGATACATTTTGATTCCCATTGTAAATGTATGAGAAATGCGATATAATCGGCGGTATCTTGATGGCGTTGGCGTTGACGTAGAGGTTTAGTTTTTTCTCAGTTTCAAGGGACTACAGACTTGTGTATGTGGTATTAATTTCAACTTGATACATCTACGCATTTTCGAGATAAAGGGTCTTGTCAAACAGATGGACGGACGGACGGACGGACACACGTACGGACAACAAAGTGATCCTATAAGGGTTTTCATTTTTGTGGTACGGAACACTAAAACTAAACCAAATCAACACATTCATAACAAATAATAAATGGTCTGATTCTTACTCAGGGTCATTGACCTTATCAGCTGTAGAAGAATCGTTCGGGACACCCTGTAGATAATGATTTGAACTAAATAAAAATTATGAAAACATAGCCAATTTATTGATAAATTATAAAACTAAAGATTGTATCGTTAAGTATAAATACAAAATGAACCTGGCCTAATTGTTGACATGTGTATTATTTCGTCTGAGATTCTTTTGTTTTTGAGATTCCTGAGAATCTGAGAGTATTTTAAGCCGTATCTGATACAAAGCTTTATGTTATTATTTTTATTTTAGGATTTTTTGATGTTTTTATTGACGTCTTGTAAATATATTCTGGACAACCTATCGAGCTTAATTTAAGATTATCTCAGCCACTGCTTGATACGACTCAAAGAAAAAAAAGGGGTAACATGCTGCCAAAACATGTTATGTAAGTTTCCCCTTCATGATTGCCCAATTGAGCACCCACGAAATAAATGTGGTGATTTTATATTTACGAAAAAAAAGAATAACAATTTGGATTCCCGTCAACTTTTGATGCAAGAGGGATGAGGGACGCGCTAAAAGAATCAGCCAAAACCAAAGCCTAACATTCATGGCGATGGACCGTCGCTAGAGCAGGTCGATAGGGACGATATATGATAGATATATTCGATATTAAAGTTTGACCATTCCATCTAGAATCATTCGTTGACCAGGCTAATAGCTAAATAAAACTACCGAGCCGTGCGCCGTCCGCCGATGTGGTGGCACTGGCGCCGTGCCGCGGCACCGTCACCGTTCATTCTCACGGCAACGTCGACGTTAATTTTGACGTCGACGGCAACGTAAAAAACAACGTGCCACGTCAACGTCGACGTTAATTTTCACGTCGGCGGCAACGTAAAAAACAACGTGCGAAGGCACGTTGGCCGTCGTGCGTCGTGCCGTTTTACGTTGGCGACGCCGCAACGTGGACATGTGGCCAGGCCCTATGTATTAAAATTCACACTCGTTCGTAATTTCTTGTTTACCGCCCTTAATACACAATGTACTATTTTGCCCCATGGTTGCTTTTGGCACAGTTGACCTTTGTGGTGACCACGAGCACGAGAGACTACTGTAGAAATACTAGAAATCTATAGTCGCTAGCCTCTACTTCAACGCACTGTCGCGGCATCTTGCTAGTTCTTAACTGGTCGGAGCGAGATGGACATACTATCGAATCGCGCAGTCGCTATCGACTGGGGTTATGTACAACTCGTGGAAAGGACACTTATTTCTTATGATATCTTTTTAATTACATACAGTAAGTGTAACTTACCTAACTACCTACCTCTACCTACCTTAAATCTAAAATAGGTCCTTGAGGCATTGTACCTAGGATGCTGGCGGCATTTCCTCGTTGTATCGCAATGCTAATACGTTGTGCGAGGAAGCCACCAGCTCTTCGGTCACCAGTAACATCAACCAGTAATTTCGCGATTTCTACGATTTAGTTACAAAATTATTTGAAGGCGGGATGGGATAGAGCTCACTTCACACTTTTCTCTTACGATTTCCGCGAAACACTCAACAACTCTCTTATCAAGCTCAAAATATAGGTTTAATTGCAAATTCCAAGCTTTCAATTGCTTAGAATCCAACACAAGTTTGCCCATTACACCGCAACTAGGTGGCCCAGTTAACCCACGAAAGATCCATTATCTTATCAAAGAGATTTCTAATCAGCTATCAACAAAGGTGAATGGACGATGTTACAAGGCTGTTTAGTGATGGTTCGTTGAAACGAGTATTCATTTGGTGTTTTGTTTTAAGATGGCGTTCTCAAAATGGGTGTCTATAGAAATCTCTGTCTTTGGGAGTAGAAAGCACCAGTCATTAATTTCAGTCGTAATAGTTAAGACCGACTTATATGAAAACTAGGTTCTTTTTGTACACTCAGCAGCAGAAGTAGCTAACCGAGTCAAGTCGTGTTTATAGCCTAATAGCTTAGCACGCGAATTCGTCTGCGTAGAAATACAATTTTTGTTGCCTTATTTATTATGTCTTAGGAGTTAAACTATCCCCATACCAAACTTTATCTTGGTCCGTTGAGGAGTTTTAGCGGGAATAGACAGACAGACAGAATTGCTCTCGCATTTATAATATTGGTATGGATAGTATGGATTTCTTACCTTTACCATCAGGTTCGCCGCATTCGCCTTCGACTTTTTCTCCGTCCTTCGCAATATCTTCTGAATATTCCTTCGACTTCTAACTATAGCTATTATTGTACAATCATTTTGATGTTGACCGTACCTCATTTGTTTCTATTCGGTAGGTAAAGGCTTGTTTACACCGTCGAACCCAATCGCTAATGCATAGGCAGGTTCAATCTATCAACATTAGGGTTCATGCACCCTGCTATTTGTGGACGCACCCAGCTATAACGGGTGAATTTGCCAGGGTTGTCAGCTTTTGCCAAACCAACTCAGGAATTAAACCAAAGGGTTTTTTTCCACTTTTATCTTTTCAACGCTCAGTAGAAGATTTTTTATGTGATGACACCAATACCATGAATGGTCTTGTGTCGTGTGTTGTGCACACTTTGTACAAAGACAGCGACAATCAATCAATCGAAACGTCTATAGGACTATACTCGTATACTATATAGGACTTGTGCAAACTCAGAAGGGCTTGGGAACCTGTTCTATCCCATCTCGATTTAGAGTATTTGTTCGAAAGCACAAAGGTATTTCCGAGATGTTCCAAGTCTTCTGATCTTCTAACCTTCTAATTTGGTATTGGGTTCCATGAAGAACTGAGGGAACCCAGTCTTAAAAAGCAACTAGTGCTTTATCATTATGGCGATTTCTAAAAAGAATATATAGTTAGTCTCTTTTCTGCTGAGACTTTACGGAATAGCGTACAGCAAAAGCAGTTGTATTCAATAATCGCATTATCTGTTTATGAGGCGCCGGCGCCGAATATGCAAAAAAATTAACTACACTTAACTGTTTTGCGATTATCAACTATATTCCTTAAGCAAAAATATTAAAAATACATTATTTCTTACGCACGTGCCATATTTCTCTCAGGTAAATCCTAGGGACCACCGAGCTTAATGTTGTTTTCTCAATAAGTTCATATTGAATCTTATTGCTACAGACATAGAGTCGTAATTCAAGAATTGCTTAACGTTACTGAACCTTTACCTACTGTGAAAAAATTACGCTGCATACCCTGACTAGTGCAAACTCATAAATAATGCAAGATTGGTATATAACACTCAGTCGAAGGCAACTAATTCCATTCGTTCTCCAACTTTAGCATTTTGGAATTTTACGACTACCCTGAACTATAACATAGGTTTGGTATTAAATTTTATGAAACATGGCAAATTAGCTCGTATTTCAAGAGTATTAAGAGCCATGGTGCTGAGTTACCTACATTGTTCTTAGCGGTTAACGATTCGCGGAACAGAATGTGAAATATAAATCACTAAATACTGGCGTACACTGTATAGAATTGGATTTGCACTGGCTTGTCTATTTAGATATACAGCACAAAGATAGGCAAAGATAAGTTTATCAAAAAACCGGCCAAGCGCGAGTTGGACTAGCCCACCCAGCCACACCCATACAAGCTTCTTGACAACTAGTGGCACTGAACTTTCAGTGCGCGGCAAGTATACGGTTTTCAGTTTTTCCTGTACTTGTGATCTTGCTTTTTGCCAAATTACGTGATTCTAGATGAACGGGAAGTACTCTTATATATACATTTTGATTTCCATTGTGGGAAATGCTACATAAACGGCCGTATCTTTTGATTGCGTTGACGTAGAGGTTTGGTTCCTTCACAGCTTCAAGGAACTGCAGACCTGTGTACCTATGTAGTATTAAATATTTCAGCAATATCAGCGTGGTGAAACACGATGTGGGAAGTGTAAATTTACCTTCCAAAATTACTTGAACATCAACAAGTTCATTGTCATTAGGCGACGCGAATTATGTCATAATCTACTAAACATCCAATTTCGGCTTTGCCAATATTACCATATTCGCTGCAAGTGACAGATCTACTTAAGAATGTTGACAGCTACTCGCCGCTAGATAGCGTAGGTGACGCGTAGGTGGCATGGTGATCACAAGGCGATCTATAGCCCATTTCAGCATTGCCTTTTTATAACTGGTGAGTTCTTGAGTGGCAACCACGTACCGGTCCAACGTGGGAAGGCCCCAAACAAGGTAGATTGATGACCTGGACGAGGTCGCAGGAATCTATTGGTGACATTTCCGCTATTCCTTACATCCTTAAAAGACGCGGTGGACATATTCGGAACTAACTTTTCTACATTTATCATTGAAAAACATGTATCAGTGAAAAACATTGATAGTATTGAGATCGATGACAGCGCCATTTTCCGGGTTCCTGTCCAGCCATCAGATATATGGAGGCGGCCAAGGTGTTCACATATATGTAAACACGCCTTGACAATAGGCGTGCTCAGATATTTGTGACCACCTCGGCCGTTTCGATATATCTGATGGCGACTGTACTTAATTGGCGTTTTTGGCGATGATCTAATTGCTAGCGGAATATGGAAGTATTCTAAAAATAACTAATCACAATGAGACCGATTGAGATGTTATAGGATACTGAAATTACTGATATGGCGTTGTTGATTCATATGGAATAGATTTATTAGTTTATTTTGTTCATGGTACGCCTGACATGTATTTATTAATTGTGTTATAAATTAAATCGAACTTTTGTTAATCTAACAATATTGATCGCTACATTCTTACTCATATTTTTTATGGTACCGGATGTTGCCTGTAACAAAATAAATAAATTTAATCGTAGGTAGTCCTCGCCAAACTGAACATCGTTTGTTCAGCGACTTTTAAAAATAACGTGTGTTTTACCACCACCTAGGCTAGGAACCGTTAAAGTTTGGCTGTTACTCCTTTCTTTCTAAGACACCTAATATCCATGTGCTAAATCGTAATTTTCCCCACAAGGCTACAAAGCTAACAATTAAAGTTATCAGCAATACGATATCCTCGTACTTATACTGCGTTCTGTGCGTTTTGGCGAACTTACAGAACCAGGGCCAACACCGTTTAACCAATTATAGCCCCTATTCTAACAGCTAAAGGTCTATCGATGAATAAGGGATTGAACGTGGCTTAGCGCCAACGTTGCTTTCCATTGCTAATGCCCGCCCGCGTGCTGTTATGACACCTTTATTGCGTGCTTAGTACTTAAGTATAAATGCACGATTGTCTGGATCTGGACCACTGCCATAGCCGAGTTCAGCAAGACAGATGTAGATAAAGCATTATAAAGAGTGAAATCTTATCACGCCTCAAATTTCATCTTATATCTTCCTGAAAATTTCATAGTTTTTGGACTTCCCAAAGTTAGGGGGGATACTTTTTCACTTTGAGAGCGATTATTTCCGAAAATATTCGATTAATCAAATTTTTGTTTAAGAAACCTGTAAGTTATTTCCAAAGGCCTATCCGATGATGTTCCACAAGTAGATCACTTGCCGCACCACGTGCCGCTTGAAGACAGTAAAACCTGTAGAAATAGTACCTACAGCAATTGTGAGACGCAAGATATACGCGTGCGAAGCTCAGCGCTGATGCCGAATGTTACCATTTTGTGTTATTTTTGCATATTTTCTTAGTGTTTAAAATACCGGGATCCCGGTATTTAATTTCAAATTACCGGAATCCCGGTAAATTAAAATGTGTCCTGAAAAAGTCGGTATCCCGGTATTGGAAGCCCTACCATAAATGTAACTAAAAGAAAAAAAAAAATATTCAAAACTGACAACTTTGGGTTCTTCTACGAGTTATGTAAGTATGGAATTAGGTATCTTATTACCCCGCTTTTGAACTGCAACATATAATCATTCGCAATTGAATACCATTACGAATGCAAGATTCATTTAATAAAGCAATTATCATTCAGTATGTTGGTCCCCTTGCCTATCTAGATATGGCGTCGACCCAGAATCTAAGCCTTGGTTTATATGGAAATAATGCCTGACTTTACATTGTCGGTTGTCAGCGACGCCAATTCCTTCAATGGATTGATGAATAGACAGGTTGATCTGTTGGATTAAGTTGGTTTGTATTGGACTAACTTAAAGGGTCAATATATTATCAAGATCTGAAAAAGGGTATGAGAAATGAGGTTGCTTTAACTGGTAAAACTGGTATAAAGGTTGAAGCTTTTAGATATGGCAAGTGGCTAACTAAAATGTGGTTTTAGAGCCACATTTTTTTTTGTAGGTTCAGTTTTTGGGAGTTATCAAAATAGCGGGATTTGATACAAAGGTCCTATTAAGCATTCAAGAATACCATCGCTGTTACTGTGCATCAGATTAGATCAAGAGTCAAGACTGTACATCGATCTCGTCTTCCAATAGGTGCCATTCCACGAGAATGTCCTTTAAAGATGACTCAAACTAGGACAGGACGGGACGGGATGGGACGGGGCGGGATGGGACGATCTGTCAATTTCTATATAAAGAATCACGTGATAGCTAGGAACCCTCGGAGTTGACGTGGTCTATAGAAACTGAATCACCTCTATAAAGGTCCCCGGAAACGACAATTTGCCACCAACCGCCTTTCGACTTCAATGTGGCTTCAATCCCGTTTGAAAAGTGGTGAAGTTATAAACGGTCGTTACGCCACCGCGTGACTAAACGGACTAATTAACCAGTGGGAGGCTTAGTCACCAGATGGGATGCTAATCATATTTCGAGTAGGCTTGAATGGTTGCTTAAGCCGACATTTGCTGCAATGTTCCTGGCTGGTTTGATCTCGGTGTTACGTGGAGCCAGGCCTAGTACCGAACGATCGAAGATTGTATCTCCCTCTCTGTCACACTTGTTTATTGGAGTGATAAAGAGGTTATTCCGTCATTGCCAATTTTCAATGTTCGTGGTATCCTCCAGCCTCCTTCAGACTATTTATCAGACTTGGTACATGGATTTATTTGAGTTTAAGCAAAGTTTTAGTTTCAGTTTATAGTTGGACCACCGTCTTCCTGCCATTCTTACGTGCCATTTTAGCTGTCGTAGAAAAACTAGCGTATGCAACAGCTCATAATTGTTTCTTAAAACTTGAATAATAGACCCGTATATGACTGTTGCATAAACTACTATACTGTGTCAGTCTTTTGTCGAACCTAGGTACAATAGTAGCGTTGAAAAAAAAAACGCTACCTTTGCTTCTGACAAGTACCTAAGTGATACCTAAGCTACAATTGACCTTGGTATCATACTATACTACGCGTAAAATATTTAGATTTTTCATCAGCTAGTGCTGATTTATTTATACTCATATATACAAATACACATTAACTTTAAACTTTCAACAGACTATAAAAGTCGATCCCATTTAAGTCATTCTCAGTATTGAGTCTGAATAACATACTGATTTCATTAATGACACAGATGAATCAGGGACATCTGCTTACATAGAAATCAAATGACATCATTCACTGTTAAAAATATCTTAAGAGGAAAATAATAAAACTGCATTAAATAGAAGTGGGTCATATTCAATGTAGGGCACAATGAAAAGAAAATAATAAGGTTAAATGTGTTGTTTCCTCGTATTTTGAATGAAACCGCGTATTTGCTGAAGGCACAGTCAGTGCGAAGAAATGTAGCAGAGGATGCATCAGACAGGGGTCATCATAAGGATATTAATATCTAAATATGTTCGCGATCGCGCGTATTGACTGCCTCAGTAGATACGATAATACGCAATAGAACTGCCTCTCTGATGCGTCGCGTATGCAATGGCACTGCCATCCTGGTGCATCGCGGATGCAATAGAACTGCCTCCCTAATGCGTCGCATACTTGACAGTTCTAATAGCCTCCTGCGCCTATTGTTAGATTCGCCTGCTTGCACCTTCTGGAAACACTAGGATACGCACATGCCCTCCAGAGGCTTAGTTTATAATTTATTACTGTTTATTAGATATAGTTTTCACTAACATAGCATTAAGGGAATGTATACTAACACTGAACATGGTCTAAAATAAAATTATTGAATATTGAATTGAACTTGTATATTAAGATTATTAAGGGATTATATTGCAATTATTTTCAATCTTATAAAATTATAAAGCACACGCAAAATCTTAACAAATTTGAAAGGTCCTCCAGAACATACTCGTAGTAAATTTGGAAATCATTGCAAAGATAGAGTAAGTACCTACTTACTACATAATATAGATTTTGTAATCGGTTTTCTCAATCAAAATTCTATAGAAACTTAAGGCGACTTGCATGATTCATGTGGCGTTGAAACAGCCTATTTTAGGCACAGAAACAATAGTTCTTAGAACCTGTGTAACGAGTATAATATGATAATCTAAATTTTAAGAATTAATTGTTCTCGTTATATTCTCTTGTTACCTAATGTAGGTCAGTTAATATATATTGTCCTATAGAAGTTAGTAAATTATAAAATTTATAAACAATGTAGTAGGTATTATTTGGTGGTGACTGGTGAACTTCGTCATTTGTAACCACTTTTGATTTGCTTATAAATAGATGTAACCATTTTTTTTTCGTTTCAGGTAAATTCCGTTCAACCACAAATGCTGGAGCGCAGGCAACACGCATGTTGCTGCTACAGGCTACGGTAACCGTTTACTCTCAGGCGGACTGTATACTTGTGTGCCACCGACCGGGTAGGTATTCTAAAATCAGGATTTAGATACCGCGTGTAACAGATTACAAGAGGTCATACTAAAGCTTTGTCTATTTAACCAATAGCAGTCAGCTGCTATTGTTTGTCATTTTCTATACAAAAAAGTCTGCCGATTTTTGCGAAGGAAGGGCATGTCAAATATATTCGCAATGTAACGTACAAATAGTCAATCGATACAATGAACATGATTGTTTGTCATATGCTTTCAGCAGAGGGATAGGATTAAAACTCTGAGTAATCTAGGTTAAATCACGAAATTATCAGTTAGTTTTGCACGCAAGATATTGATGCAGAGGTTTATACCTTTATGTTGGATACGATACACCCATCTGATCCGGATCAGATAACTAACAGGATGTCTAGTTAAGGAACCATGACGTCATACTATTGCTGTCTATTAGACAGTCTCTAGCATTTGTGACGTCATTCGCTTATTCATCGGTTTCTAAAGTTTCTCAGGAAGTTTGCCAATACAACTTAACTTATTCAACTGCACTGCCACTAAAAGATCTAAAAAGTTGCTATCTCTTTCCGGTTTTATTGACGGAAGTAGGACAAACGTTGCTGTATTTGCTAGGTATAACCGTTTATGTACGTTCGTTAAGAAATGCCTCAGGCAATTCGTGATTTAGGGTTGTCTATTATCCAAATTTAAAACAAGCGTTGATATGATATGTGTCCGTCCGTCCGTCCGTCCATCTGTCTAACAAGACCCTTTATCTCGGGAACGCGTTGGGGTAGCAAGTTGAAATTAATACCTAATACTTAGGTCTGCGGTCCTTTGAAGCTGTGAAATAATCAAACATCTATGTCAACGCAATCAAATGATACGGCTGTTTATGTCGCATTTCTCATTTGCAATGGGAATCAAAATGTATAGGGTACTTCCCGTTGACCTAGAATCACGAAATTTGGCTAAAGGCGAGAGCTTGTAGCACAAGTACAAGAAAAAATCCAAAAACCATGTAATTGCCACACACTGAGAGTTCCGTGCCTCCAGTATTAATAAGTCATCATCATAAACTTTAGAAAGAGTTTTTCACTCTTGTCGGTGGAGTATCTTCCAGCTCTCTCTGTCCTGCGCCAGCGCTTTAACCTTTTGATACGACATGGCTTTTACTTTTTCCTTCACTTGGTCCATGTAGCTTCGTCTTGGTTTGCCTCTACCTCTCTTGCCTTCTATCTTTCCCTCCAGAATAGCTCTGAAAAAGTGGTCATGTCGTATCAAATGTCCAATCATTTTTCCGCGTCTCATTTCAATGGTATTCAATGGTATTAATAAGTATCTGGTCATAAATTGGGGAAAGCTTTTTTTTCGGAGTCTGACTCACACTTGGCCGTTTTTTGAGTACCAGTAGGTATGGTATTGAACTATTTGACAGCTAACTCCAGGTAACTCAGATACTCCTGGTTGGCGCTATTATCCTTATAAGGGTTGGGTTACCGTTTTGTTTCCAATTTGAATGCAATATGCTGGGCCATGACCCTAGCGCGGTGACCGGCACCGACTAACCAATCAATCGGCCTGTCGGTTTATCAGCGATTTCCGAACCAATATTCCAATCAATTTACCATCGTTTAGCCAATTCCACGCCAGACAGGCCTCAACTGAACGGCCAGTCGGGATGAGTATGTGCGTTGCGATTTTGCCTTCCATCTTTGGGATTTGGCCGGAAAGCCTGGGGACTTAGGATCTAAACTGAGTCGCTGCCATATAGCTGAGCATAGTTAAAAACCTAAACAGAATCGAGTTAAGTCGTCATGGTATGAAGTGCCCTGATATTCCTTATAAAGTGATTGTGGTAAAGTGGGAATGATTATGAAGACCAATATTTAAATGATCAAGATCAATAAAATCATCGGTATACATTTTTTGCAAGTAGATTTTAAACTACGATCAGAGTCGATTTCAATATGTTACCAATATGAGTACAGATTGATTCACGAAAGCTGGCGCAGAAAATGTATGAAATTGTCAGTAATTTCATAGACATTATATATACATATAATCCAGACGGTTCTTCAACCAAACTGGTCTGATAATGGAGCCAGAATGGTATTATATGCAACAGTGATACAACAAGAGTTTTAAGAACCAATTATGAGTTGATGCGTACTCTAGTTTTTCTAAGACAGCTAAAATAGCGAAAAAAACAAAATTTCGATATGCCCACTATAGAAAAAAAAACCAAGAGTTAACGCTGTCAGTCATCTAATGAGGACTAGCGTGAGTCGATTTTCCGCTAGGGGCGCTAGTGGAACGTGGGTCCTGCGGGAACATTTCAAACGTCACTTTGACAAATCTCTCATACTGACAACTGACACAGGACCCACGCATGAGTGGCGCCGCCTGGTGAGCGACAATACGGTAGCTCCCATTGACGCATAGAAGTGCTGGAGTAGAAAAAGTAAATAGTGGTACCTATTTGGCTATTTCTTAGTAAACAAGTTTTGGTCCAAATTATTAGTTTTCGTGAGGTTCTTGGGAACATTACGTCTAGTAAAGTAGGTACCTACAGTCGGCAATAAAACTGTATTTTAGGTATACCTATTTTTTGTTTGTCCCCTAGGTTTTGACTAGTATTCGTATGGATATATTTTAAGTAGTCTACAATTCAACATACCTTATCTAATGGTTATGATTCGATACGGCAGTGCGAATGTTTTCCCCTTTTCAACCTCAATTTGGACATGAACCGTTATATTAGAGTTCTTTAATCTGACACCTGTCATTCACTAAACGAAACTGAATTGACTAACATTTATTGTATGGTAATTTTGGCTTTTACTTAGTCGTACTAACCTGTTATAGTTACACTAATTGACCGAGTGAGCAAAGCGAGCGAAGCGTCTCCGTTTTAGCTGGAGCAGAAATGCTTTCGTGTGTCTGTCTATTTGTTTTCCTCTACAGGTCGCATTTATCAACCAATTCTTATGAAATTTTGTAAAGAAGTTTGTTGATTACATTTTTTTTGTCGATTCAGTTTCTGGAAATTTTCAAAATGGCGGAAATTGGTACAAAATCTCCTAAGCGTCATAGACCTCTCCAAAGGCGCTTACGACCTTTGTGCCAATAGCAGTACCATCTCGCAAAGTCTATAGCTGAACGAGCCACTATAGTACTTAAATAAACAAATACTAAGTTACCTTTCGAAATTAGTGCTTGGGTTGGGCTTTTAATGTTGTCCAAATATGCTTACGCATATATAATATGTATATTGAACTACGCCTCTTGAATGATACAGAAATAAATAAACAACATAGTGTACCTACTTGAAACGCAATATCTTAGAAGTACATGGATCGTTGAAACAAAAGAACGACCTTGACTTAAAATTAGAGATTCGCTGCGTCGTTACTTTTTAATAAATTGAACAAATATAATTGCAGTTCTTAATAATGAGTTGAGTCATCAAGTATTAGTAAGTATGCGCGGTGGGTTGCTTGCCTTATCCATTCAAGCCTTCTCCACACCGACACGACACGCACACAGCTGAGCGCAAGCCAGTTTGACAGTTCTCGACACCCTCAGTTGGCCGGTGCACGGCGTCGCGGCACGATCGTCAGCCATTTTGTATTTACAAAATTCGGAGTTTAAATAAACCGTACGTGTAACCAACCAGTGTTGTGTGTGCTAACGCTCTCTCGGAGGTTCCAAACGTAAATTCAAAATTGGAATTGCGATCCCAGAACCATTATTGTGATTTCGGTATTTTCAAACGGTTGTTTTTAAGGTTATAAACGTATTCGCGCTCTGTGCCGGTGTTTTTTTCTAACACGGGCGTGAGTCTGTATGATGTAATGCAATAATTATTGTTATTTATATTTGTTGTGAGTATTTTATATAAATATTAAAGAAATACAACAGTGTTTCCGTCTTACAAAAAATGAACTCACGTTTAGCCAATTTGGCTTAAAAATAAAGATTCCAAACAAGTTATTATCCGAACCGGCTTTTGACGTTTTATAATAGGTATGAGATAAGTGTTAATACGTATATAGAATTTTTAAATCCAACAACAGATTCGTGATTGATTGTTAACAAAACTCCATAGTTTAGGAAAGTAGTTCTACACAATGATCGTATCTTTTTAAAATAGTCGGAAAATAGGTTACGGTTAACGTTCAGAAATTGGGTTAGGTAGTCGGTCCAAAAGATTTCAACGCACGACGTTGCGTTCCAATCAGAAATACATGATTTATACGAATAGCTTTAGTTTTTGAAAAATACTAGTAGATATGATAGAATACCTACGTTTATTTTTAAAACTGATTAAATTTTGTGCGTGTTCATTAACCGAACTATGGTTAATGATATCTTATTAGAAAGTTATTAATAACTCATTAGTTAAATCTTGTTTCTCGGTCAATATCATCGCTGATGTCATTATAAAATTAGCTGCTGCTGATGAGGAAACAATTGTTATTTCCGTATTAATTTCCGTTTATTTAAATAATAGTAACTCCTGCAAACAAAGGAATGTGAATAGTTGAATACATATTGCAGAAAACTAAGACAATGTTCTCATGAACATTGTTTATTATTTATTATTAGGTATTTTTATGCTAGGTATTTATAAAATACTGGTTCACAAATATATATGTCGGTAGGTCATAAACTAGCAACACCTTAATGATAACAAACCGGGGATCCCCCTGATAGTCTAACACTTAATCAGTCTGATCGTCCTGCCGTTTTATTTTTCTTGACAAAAACTGTATGAGAGGTCAAAAACTCGTATCACTTTACATTTGTCACATTGATAACGTCATTCATTACATGCGAATTGATTATCAATAACGATCTTTATTACCTTGGTTTAAGGTTCAAATTGAATATTCCGGGTTAAGGTATGTGACTGGCCGCTAAACCCTTGAGCAAACATTTTCATCAGTCGAGGTAAATATTGTGTTTTTTTTTGTCATTGGATTTTACTTAACGTTCTGCTCAAGCGGTGTCAGTTCTTCCTACCCATTTGAGCTACTATATGTACTTGAGTCACTAAATAGGTAAATACATGAGTAAATACAAATGTACCTAATGTAACTTTACATTTATGAGTGTAGGTGTACTAAACTATACAGTTATTTTCGTTAGATATTATTTACATTCCAATCTTCTCTAGCAGAATAATTAATTGAAATTTAAAAATCGCCCGCGATGCTTCCAGGGCGTTTTAAATTTTAAGGATATAATACCTTTCACTGGAATCACCGTAGGTACGGGGCAGTTGATCTTAAAGGAAAAACTCCAATTACAAATAACTTATTGTGTTTTATTATTTAAAACATTTGGTACAAAAGAGTTGTGTTAAGAGCTTATTTTAAATACGTATCAATTCTTAAATAGATAGCCCTTCCGCCAAAACCCAGGCATCGCTCCTCGATCCCAAACCCAATTCCCGCGTCATCCTCTCTGCCCGGTCAAAAAGCCCCAAGTTCTGGCGGGAAAATCCAGCCCTCCGATTGGCGGATGTCATCGCGATACCGATGACATCAGCCAATCGTTGAACGACTTTATGTGACCCGTCACATTTTCAACCAATCACATTACAATGAATGATTTCGTGCAAACCATAGATTACAACTAAACATAACTGTCTTAAAAGCAAATTATATAAAATAAATAAGAAGATATTAACTTTTTTTTAGCAACGCCTTAAATATAATAACAAAAATAAATAAAACCTAACAATCGACTATCCTGACATCGTGTCCGTCCCTGGACACGACACCAGGTGGTAACCTAACAATCGGGTACTGTGGTCAGTTAATTAAATAAGGCAAATATTCTTAATCAGATAAGTATGCCTAAGAACTCCTTAAAAATGCTTAAGTTGAATTAATCATTTTAAATAATACAGACATTATGCGATTTCAAATTTCACTTGAGTACTGAAATACGTAACATCATCCAAACAATAATCTACAATAAAAAAATAGTAAAAACATAATAGCGATGACGAAAAATCTTTCTAGATTATTCAAAATTATTGACATATGATCGCTCTGAAATTATGAAGTTACAAGAAATCATTATACACACGGAATTATACACACCTGTAATTAAATAAATTCTGAGTACAGTTATGCACAGCATTTACCTACGAGTAAGCTATATAATGAGATTTAAAAAAAAAAAACTATATAATAGTTTTAAGCTTTTAAAACTAAAACAAAAAAAAACCTGAATCTAGTGACCCCAAACGAATTGGAATACGTTAGAACTTAGAATCAACCCCAAACGATCAATTTATTAATCATGGTGTCAGAACGATCCGCTCAGAGAGGTCGAACCTCCTGAACGATTGCTTAGCTTCATTGGCACCTGTCCGAGCCGAACGATTTATGCTCGTTGTACCTTAGAACTTAGAACCAACCCCGAACGATCGATTAATCAGGGTGGTCTTCAGAACGATCCGCTCAGAGGTCGAACCTCCTGAACGATTGCTTAACTTCATTGGCGCCTGTCCGAGCCGAACGATTTATGCTCATAATACCAGGCTTTGCCACTCGTTGCACTTGAACCTGTAACAACGAATAACTTTATGCAGTAACAATTATTTAGTTTCTTATTTTCTAACAAATACAAAGTTAACATTCTAATTAGAACCATTGCTATCATCACTTTCAGAACTTTCGTTAGGTTCGTTTTCGTCAATTTCTAAAGCAGGTACATGTATCCACGGTTTCATGCGATCAGTAGCAACGGTGGTAGACCGTTTATTTTCTGTAGTAACTAATCCAGGTATTGGAGCCACAACATAGCGATCATTACCTAAAACCTTGCTTACACGGTATGGCCCTACGAAAGATGGCATCAACTTCTTGCTCTGCCCATTGTTATTATAACATATTTTTGTTATCTTTACGAGATCTCCCTCATTATAAGTACGGGACGGTTTTCTACCCATATCGTACCTGTTTTTTTGTTTAACCTGTTCCTGGTCAATCCTAGCCTTAACACTCTCGCGTATTTCACATAAGTCTTCATTATTACGACTACTCGAGGTAACGACGTTAAGCGTGGGATTTATTTCACTGTTCATATGGGTTCCAAACAATACCTCAGACGGCGTCCTACCTAAGGTTTTCTGACTGGTATTATTGAGTCCCCATTGAATGCATCCTAAATGATTATCCCAACTTTTCTCGCCATGTTTAATAGTAAGCGCCTTAAGAGAATCTAAAACAGTCCGGTTATATCTTTCAACCTGCCCGTTAGACCTGGGGCTAGCGACCGCATTTAAAATATGCTTTATGCCTTTGTCTAAGCAAAAACGTTTGAACGTATGTGAGGTGAAACAACTGCCCCGGTCACTAACAAGACGGTCAGGGTTTCTAAATATACTGAATATATCTTCTAGAGCCCGAACTACGTTTTGGGCATTCGTATTCCTGACAGGCCTGAGAAAACAGAATTTAGTAAAGCCGTCAACCACTACCAACAAGTAGGTAAAACCTCTTACTGACTTCACAAAAGGTCCAAGGTGGTCCACGTGAAGAGTGTGGAACGGGATCTCTACCTTTGCAATAGGGTGTAGTAGTCCTTCGCGAGCGCCTGAATTATTTTTTGCATAGGCACATTCAATACACGCACTTACATACTTCTTGACGAATCTGGACATTTTTGGGAACCAGTAGTTACTTTTAATTCGTTTCAAGGTTTTCTCTATCCCAAAATGTCCTATGTCGTCATGATTGAGTTTACACACTTGCCACCTTGCACCCTTTGGTACCACCCACCTCATCTGTTCTTGATCTCCATCTAAACAACGAAACAAACGATTGTCCTTAATGACGTAATTCTGCTTTATATATTTCAATTCCTTTTCGTCTAAATCGCTTTTCAGAATGTCAATTATCCTACAAAGTTCGGAATCGCCCAATTGAAGTGTGTGAAGCCAGTCTTCGCTACTAATGGACATAACCGCCGGAAACTGATCCTCGAAAGGTTCTGACGGCTCAACGGGATTTCGAGATAGTGCGTCAACGTGGCTCATTTTTACTCCAGCTCGATACTCGACTGTACAATTAAATTCTTGAAGCGTTAGCCACCAGCGTGCTATCCTTGGTATTAAATCGCGCTTTGAAAACGTGGAACGCAGTGCACTACAATCGGTTACAATCTTGAATTCCTTCCCCAATAAATAAACTCTAAACTTACGAAGGGAACATACCACCGCTAGAGTTTCTAATTCGTAAGAGTGGAAGTTTTTTTCTTCGGGAGAAGTTTGCCGACTGTAAAATGCCACTGGGTGAAAATTCTCGTTACCCTGCGTCCGTTGTAAAAGGATACCGCCGATCCCTAATCTACTGGCATCGGTGTGCAGCTGTAATTCAGCAGAAGGGTCATAAATAGCAAGAACCGGTCTATTAACTAGAATAGACTTTAAATTCTCAAACGCTCGTTCCTGATCATCACTCCACTGCCAAACTGCATCCTTTTTCAAAAGTTTACTAATTGGGAACGATATCTGAGCAAAGTTTTCTATGAATTTGCGAAAGTAACTGGCTAAGCCTAAAAACTGTCTTACGTTATGCACATTCTGCGGACGTGGGAAGTCGACTACGCAGGAAATTTTCTTTTCGCCTGGCCTGATGCCGCTGGCACTAATCTCGTAGCCTAGATAATCCACTCTGTCACGCAGAAACTCGCATTTCGACAAGTTCAGAGTGACATTCGCACTTTCAAACATTTGCAGCACTTCTTCTAGGCGTTCAAGACACTGGGCAAAGTCTTTACCATAAATTAGTACATCATCAATGTACGCGGTCGCTTTACTGAATCTGGCTGGACCAAGGATCCCGTTTATCATTCGTTGAAAAACCGCAGGCGCATTTGCTAGGCCGAACGGCATGCGATTAAACTCGTACTGGCCGTCCGGTGTAACAAAAGACGTCAGATGTTTGCTTGGCTCAGATATTGGCACCTGGTAATAGCCAGACGCGAGATCGAGGATTACAAAACACGATTGATCAGCAAGACGCGCTATTTCGTCCTCAATTATGGGCATTGGGTACCGCTCCTTAATGGTCACTGAATTTAACATACGGTAGTCAACGCACAACCTTGAGGTACCATCCTTTTTACGCACAAGTATAATGGGGCTTGCATAATCTGAAACCGACTCTCGAATGACCCCTGCGTCTAACATATCTTCAACCATAGACCGCACCTTCTCTCGTTCATGGTGTGACAACCTATATGGACGGTAAACGACAGGACGATTACTATTAAGCTCTATATTCATCTCAGTGACGCTCGTACAGCCTAAGTCTTTTAAGGAAGATGCAAAACAATGCTGATATTTCTTTAACATTTCCATTAGAATTTGTCTTACGTCAGTTGGCACTCCTTCACCCACGCGCACCTGACTTTCATCTAGGACGTGCTTATTTTGTATCTCAACTGGCACATCCACTATCCTATTCACAACGTTAACGATCTCTGCGCGACAAAAAACTTGCTTAGCCGAAATGCGGCTAAACCCCGAACAAGGCACAACTAGTACATTAATGTATCCACATACCGACCGATGTAGTCCACCTGTGATGAAGTATTGCTCGTTCGGCTTTCCTGCTACAGAACTTTTCAAAAGTACGTCACCATCATACTTAGGTCGGACCTCTACCCTTACATAAGCAGCACCGTGAATTTCAATTGAGCTAGCTGGAAAATATGTCAGCAACGCGTCGCTGTCATCAACAAGCTCGGGAGTAGGCAACTCATTCCCTATATTAAAGAAATGTAGATTATTGGGGTAGTTGTAGTTCGATACATGCGGCTGTTCTGTGTACGACTGCCCGACTAAAATAGGGACGTCTAAGAAATGGTCGCTAACAACTTTGGTGACCACCTTAGCTTCTACTCCATCGACGTCTATGTCAAGCGTCAAGCTGCCTAACGATTGCACGAGACCGTTACCAAACCCTCTATAAATGTTAGAAACATTATCGTGTGACAGACCTAACTCTTTAATAGTCGATTCCCTAATAAGTGTGGCGTGGCTTCCAAAATCTATGAAAGCTTTTACCTCAGTACTATTGACTTTAATATCTTTAAAATATTTTAAACCTCTGTTGTCAACCCCAACTTTACTATCGTTAAAGTCTATCCTCATAGTTTTTTGTGCTGCACCACTAATATTTGGTGTTAATTTGTCGTCTAACTTAGTGAAACATTTTTCCGTGTTGTGACCAAATTTACCGCAACGTGTACATTTAACCAGCGGCTTAGGACAGTACGCGAAACTGTGGCCTTTTTCTTTACAGTTATAACAGCCGTTAGATATGCTCGTTCTATTGCCATGTTTAGGGTTTGCTGTGCTAGAAGTGACCGAAGAGTCTAAATTCCTATTCCTAAAATTAGGTCGGTCAGATTGGTATGTCTGATTATAATTCCTATTGCTAATCAAGTACTGCAATAGCTGATCAGGATGGGTACAACGTAGTGCCAAAGCTCCGGATTTAAGTGTTCTATCTGTAATACCATGAATTATACACTCTGCCGCGCGGACACCTTCTATCTCGCATTGATTCACTAGACTCAACTTCTCATAATAATAGATTTCTATAGACTCGTTGTACCTACTCCTTCTTCTACTCATATCCTCCAAGGTCTGACCGTAGTTTTGTTCACATGGGAATGCATTTAGTAATTTCCCTTGCCATTCAGACCAAGTAAAAAGAATAGAATTTAAGCTTTCAAACCATATCTTAGCCAGACCTTGTAGTTTTTGCATTGCAAAATGTGTAGTTGTTCTTTCATCCCATCCGTATACCGAAGCGCATTCATTCACTTTTTTTAACCATACGTCCATTCTCTGGTTTTTTGACGAAGGATCAAAATTGGGCAATATATTTTTATGATCGATTTTCTGCAACGGTTGCGGAGCGGCTTGGTTTACGGATGGGGATGCTAGACCATCTCGGAAACTTTTAAATATATCGAGTAAATCTTTCTTTGAAAGAGAAGGACTACGTGACCTGACAATCCGTTCTTCCGTGTCACGCTGCCGTGGTCTGCGCTCAGCCCATTCTTCGGTGTCACGCTGCCGTGGCCTGCGCTCAGCCCGTTCTTCGGTGTCACGCTGCCGTGGTCTGCGCTCAGCCCGTTCTTCGGTGTCACGCTGCCGTGGTCTGCGCTCAGCCCGTTCTTCGGTGTCACGCTGCCGTGGTCTGCGCTCAGCCCGATGCTCTGCATCCCGGTGCCTGGACGATCTGGAGACGCTCCGACGACGTTTGTCCACTGGAGGCGGAGTGACTCGCCGCGATGATTCTCGCAGGTCTTCGGCAGCACGCAAACGGCCGCGTTCGCGTTGCACTTCTCCCTCCAGCATCCGTAGTCGCTCACGTCCCAGCTCGACGTCCAGCTCTGGGCGGTGGCGACTGTTACTTCGGCCTCGCAGGGGACTTCGGCTCCGCACCGCCGAGTATGCATCTCTCCGCCTCGGGGTCACGAGCCTCCGTTGGTCCGAAGGCTCCGACATTGTCTGAAATCTCACGTCCCAAGATTTGAGAATCCTAAAATGTTAGTGGTAATTATAATGTTCGGGAACCTAAATAATAAATATCAAATAAATCATTTATTTTAAACCATGTGATTTGTATGAGGTTATTAAGCGCATTGTCGAAACAATTGTATCTAGAGTAAAATGTCAAGTCCATTAACTATTAACTTGTTATAAATGCAAATATAATAAATGTTTGTATACAAACATATTCTAAAAGGGTTTCTAAAACATATTCTAAAATTCTAATATACGCAAATTCTTCTGATATAACTAAAAACCAAAGAACTAAAATTAAAGATCAGTCCAAATAAATAAATGAACCGAAATGAGAATGGGAATCAAAAACACTGTTAGCACGACAGTAGGTGTAGGTACCTACTTACTTATAACTTTTGATCAAAGTAATACATCCATTATACCTTTGAGTTTAAAGTGAGAATACTGAGAATACGAATTGGTAATTGATTTATAAAATATAATTAATCATAAACAGTCTACATATACAAACTACGTAAGTTACATAACCTAAATATTTCAGTTATCTTCTTAGTAGATAATATTATTATTTAAGTACATAAAATAATCATATAAAACAACATTCAGAAACATAGGGTGTTTAAAAGTGCGCAGCCTGGTAAAAAGTACGCAGCCTGGTAAAAAGTACGCAGCCTGGTAAAAGTGCGCACCCTGGTAAATGTACGCACTCGAATAGAAAACACTACCCACTAACTAACGAAGGAAAACAAGATAAACCTTTAATGGCGCGTATAATATCGTTGTAAAGTACGATTCGTTTAGTTTATAAATGTAAAATTGAGATTTTCACGTCTAGTAGATAGTTTAACATCAAGTTCCAAGCAAATAAAATGATTATTTAAACCAAATACGTGCTATTTGGGCGTATACTTACATTTTAATGGTTCTTATTGTCACTTCTGAAATATAATACCTTTCACTGGAATCACCGTAGGTACGGGGCAGTTGATCTTAAAGGAAAAACTCCAATTACAAATAACTTATTGTGTTTTATTATTTAAAACATTTGGTACAAAAGAGTTGTGTTAAGAGCTTATTTTAAATACGTATCAATTCTTAAATAGATAGCCCTTCCGCCAAAACCCAGGCATCGCTCCTCGATCCCAAACCCAATTCCCGCGTCATCCTCTCTGCCCGGTCAAAAAGCCCCAAGTTCTGGCGGGAAAATCCAGCCCTCCGATTGGCGGATGTCATCGCGATACCGATGACATCAGCCAATCGTTGAACGACTTTATGTGACCCGTCACATTTTCAACCAATCACATTACAATGAATGATTTCGTGCAAACCATAGATTACAACTAAACATAACTGTCTTAAAAGCAAATTATATAAAATAAATAAGAAGATATTAACTTTTTTTTAGCAACGCCTTAAATATAATAACAAAAATAAATAAAACCTAACAAGGATTTATTTTGATGCTCATGGATACCACAATGAAATTAGAACCAAATTAGACCCCCTTAAATCTCTCAAAAAAGATTCATCCAGTAGATTAAAAAACATAGAAGAAACTAATCGGTTTCGTATCAGCTTAAGACGTGTTTACAAACTTATGGCATGGAATAGCAGTTCTGCAAGGTCGTTTTAGATAATCGCAATGATCTGAAATGTACACTGATAACAAAAAATACACGGAAACGATAATCCTGCTATGTAATCCTAATGTATCAGAAAAAGTGATAGCGAAGTTCGTCAACTCGATTATTTAGGAACGTCCTAATAGAAACAGATACTTCATCCTAAATACAGAGTTGTGATAACTTAGAGCGTTAGTGACCCAGTGGTAAGACCGTGGGACTTTCAATCCGATGGTGTCAAACCCCAGTTCGTACGAGTTCTTCGTAACTTATGTACGAAAGATTATTTGATATTTATGTACCAATCGCTTTTCGGTGAAGCAAAACATCGTTAGGAAACCGGACTAATCCTAATAAGGCCTATTTTACCGTCTGGGGCGCATGGCGGTTTTCGTAAAACAAGCGCCTTCGCCAACTCTTGGGATTAATTGCCAATCCGGACCCCAGACTAGCTGAGCCATGGCATAAGCTGGAAAAACGTTAGGAAGGAGAAGTGATATCTTCGGGTCTAAATCGCGTTCGACATCCTATGTCGCTACTAAATTACCAAAGCCAGTATTTGTATGTGTAAAAAATACTAACAGTCTAAATTAAAACCTCTTATCTTTAGGGTTAGACATGGTCATTATCAGTTATTTTTAATAAAAATCACTATCTGATTGATGGTGTGAGGTAAGGTAATACTATTAAAAAAAAATGTAGTATTACCTCACACCATCAATCAGATAGTGAAGGAAAAACTACCAAAAGTAATTATGACATCGAGAGTGTTTTGAGAGAATAATGTCGATGGTCTAGTGAAAGCATTTAGCAAAATTATTAAACGAAACGCATATTTCAACATAAAATTGGGCATATAATCTGATGAATGATGATATAAATAAAACGTATATGGCATTTAACGCCTTATTTGGTTTTGAATTCCGACCTCAACACCAACCTTCAGACAGATTTCGTAAAAAGGAAACCCAGTGCATTTCGAATGCGCCATTGTATCCGAGTGATGCAATTGTTTTATCTGTTCTTACCGTTATTGTTATTATGTTGTCTATCTCAGATGAGATAAATGTGAAGTTAATCTAGTGTTTGGCCTTCTTGAGTAGGTCGACGCTGGAGTTGGGACCTAGTTGCGGTTTACAACAAGCAAAAAATTGTTTTCTACCTGATTTTACTCTCTGTAATTGAAGGCTATCTGTATTGTATAAACTAGAGCCTTTGTAAGTGTATATTATCCTGTAAAAGGAGATTTTTTAAATTGCTTTAACCGGAGAAATACTAGTGAATGAATATATATCAGGCATGTGGGCTACATTCCAAAGTTTGTCATCTATAGCCCATTCACCTATTGATTGCTGTGAACGATCTACGTCACTTGAAAATGTGCCAAAATACACTAAAAAATATTCGCTTCCCGTCTTCAATGTTTACGCTTTTTGATACGAAGTTGATGGCTCATCTCATGACACGACATGAATGTTCAATATTGATAGAGAATTTAGTAACTCTACTATTCTCTTGATCATTTGACTAAATTGTTCTTGATCATTTTCGTAATTTGAGACATCGGCGAGCCTTAGGCCTTAAAGCATGTATAAGTTTAGCGTGATCAGCAAATTCAAATTCATCTGCTTATTGGCGGATTTGAGAATCATATCGTTCACTTTTTAAAATCTTTCTTTTAATGAAAATAGTGAGGACATTTCTTGATTACGTTGCCTTATTCACTATAACGTAACGTAAATATGAACTTGTATATCTGGCTTCTTAATCTTGTTTTTCATATAATCGCTCACATTACGTTAAGCATTAATATGCGTGTGGTCTGATCAATTCGATGGCGAATCGCATAAGAAATGTGCTTCTAGATTTATAATATTATATTAATATTCATGAATAATCGACCTTGTAAATATTTTTATAATTCTTCCTCGATGTCTGATTCCGATCTTTGATTGATTTATCTGGTGTCGTAAAGATACTACGTATTTACTTGATCAATTTGCTTTACAATTTTTTTAGTTTGCTCATCTAAATCTATTTTTCTCTCTCTCTAAATCATTTTCCATTTTCTTTTGAACATTTCATTAGAGCCCTGAATCATTTTTGTGCCCTTTTGGCCCCTTTTTATGATAGAAGTTCATAAATTGACCATTGGATGCACTGTTGAACCTCACTTCCTTCGGTCGAAAACTGATTTCATTTAGTTAACATCATTCACACTTTTCACACACAAAAAATAATAAAACTAAAGTTTGAGATTAGTGAGGAAGACTGTATTAAAATGTGGTTTTTATTGAAGACCCTCATTTTGTAGGCAACAAAAACAAGGATACTGCTTTTGCCTAAGTTGTATTCGCATTAGTCTCTTATTTCTTTGTGGTTCAGTATTTTCTTCTTTTTTGAAGGCAATATTGTCAATCAAAACGTTTTAATCGTTAATGCGTGCAATTAAGTTGAGAACAAATGATTGCGAGTCTAAACATTTCACTATTGTTTTTAGATATACCAACTTTTTGTCGATATTTATTTCTTCTAATATTGATTTACAATCAGAACGACAGTTAATGAGTAGCAACAAAAACTATGCTATAAAAAGTTAATTAGAAGAATATTGAGGGCGCCATCGGTGTACTGATCAGGTATCGAGACCGACGAGCAAAAAGTCGGGTGTTTTACTTCACATCTGATATGTTGTCACGTGTGATATTCTATATTTAACGCAACGCTGATGCTCATAGATCAACTTAGCAACTTGTGCAATTTTAATTCTTGTAGACAGTGTGGCCAGAGAACAGATTCATAGTGCTGCTGAAATTCCACCGTGCACTTTTTAATTTTTGAGTAATGTCTAACTTAGAATTTCTTCATGTTATTGTACAGAATAATTAGCAATGAATCCGCCAGTCCGTTTCTGGCCAAGCTCTGTAATAATTTATCTGAAACGCAATTTTTCACCAGATTCTGCAGACATTTGCGGATCCGCGAAAATATGTTGAGTATGCTATAAAAATCATGCATTGGTAGTTTAAGCCTTGCTAAGTATATGGAATAAAAGTTACCTGTATGAATCGATACATTCTAAGGCAAATGTAGAATCGTACGCCACACCGCGATCATGCCGCATCGAATCTCGGATACTAGTTTCGTACGTGAAATGTACTTAGCGGTACCGTTAGAACCGGTCGGATGGCCCGCGTTCCGATCATTGTTCCCCGTGTTTTGCTCGCTCCTCAATGGACCAGTGTTGTGATTTTTATCGCTGACTGCTTATCGGATACTTTTCTTGCAGTGCGAATTTGCTGTGTTACGTTACTGTTAATATGATTATCGGTCTCAGAAAAGTCGGTGTTTATATGCGGTTTGCATTCAATTTCGTGGGCCGCTTTATTATCTTGTGCTTTTTAAATTCGAATTCAAATATGGTAGTAAAATTTGAAGCGTATACATTATTTAGTGTTATTCTTGTGAGTACGAAATTCTTTCAGTTGAAGTGGTGTCATTATGACCAATGCAGTTTTAATTAAAATAGCAACTGCTGCAGTTATTAAGTTAATAATTTGCATTTATAAATAAATTAATACAATGGTGTCTAATTTATTCGCAAATATGAGATCATTCATATTATTCCCAATAGAAGTACACTGTCTCTGCGAATCAACAAGAGAACGTGTTCGTAACAAATGTTTTGTTTCATTGTGGCGTGGTATTGAGAAACGGTATTATTATGGTAATTATTTTATTGTCTAAAAGAGGTTTTTCGAGAATATTTACCGGTGATTCAGCTGGGTCGCAGTCAACACGATCTTGACACAAATGACATGGCAAACTAAATGTCTTGGAATATTTCTTTATCACTATTAGGTACCCTACTTTGAAAATGAGTAGGTATAGTATAGGCTACTTTAATAAAAGTAGTTTCTAAATGCAATAAAACACCTAAATGTTGCCTTTGTCTACAAGTTTCCGTGTTTAGAACCAGCTAACTAAGTACCGACCAAGACATTCTTGCGGCCAACGAACATAAAACCATTCAGCGAGAAAATGGCGTCTGCATATTAGAGATTTCACGGAAATAACCGGTAACGGTGATCCCGGTCAATGGTCAAATGAATTGGATTATTTTTAAACCGTATTCTTCACAATGGCAGATCCGGCAAGAGATATTAAGCTTCCCACGGCAATGGGTTTAAGTATTATCATCAAATTTGGTCTCATGCGCTGTCTGAGCTGTTTAACGGAATGAAAATGTTTGAGATTGTTACATTCAAAATATCTAAATTGTTTTAAAGTATACTCACGGCGTTTGCAAACGTCTAGTCAGTGCATTGTTAACTGTTCTTAAATTTGTGTTTTGTATTAGTTCTTTATTATCAATCTAAAGTTCTGAAGATAACATTGTCCCTAAACATGTCAACACAGTGAACCTTCAATACTCAAATGACACTTAAATCTGTTAATTTATTCAAATAGGTTGCAATCTTTGGAGACACTGAAAACTGGTCTTCGTTTCCCTAAACTACTTACTGTCTTAACTATCACTACTTATTTTTTAACAGTATAACATTCAACTGTTAGCCACTGTCCAAACATACAAATAGTATTTGTGTACCCCTAATAGACTTCTGTGGACATATCTGTTTGCAGTCGCTCAGTTTTACCCGCGAGACATGTTTTAAATAAGTCTATTTACTTGCATGCCGTTATTTTGCAATGCGATGTTGACTGAGTTATGGTTGGCGATGCTAGTTTCTCGTTCCATTAATCTGTATCATATTTCGTATGAAATTTGTTTGCGATAAGATTACGGTTTAACGTTTCTTCTTCTCTCTATCTATCTATAACTAGTGGCTCTGTGAGCTATAGAGTGGCTATAGGTAGAGCTCGCGAGATAGTATACGTACTGGTATTGGCACAAAGATCGTAAGCGCCTTTTAAGTCTATGGTACTTAAGACCTTTGTACCGATTCCCGCCATTTTAAATGTGCTATTACTGGCTATTAGGTAATTCGCAACTCGTATTGATGCTATCATCACTGCGAATTTCCTCCTATTCCCACTTGTATCGTAATGTAGGTACTATTTTCCCGTTTCTTCCTAATCAGTCCAAAATACTGGTTAGATCTCCAGAATTTTGTTACACATTGTAGAGAGAAGAGTTAATAGAAGTCAAAACTACAACGTGAAAAATTCAGCAATGGCCAATTAGCTATAAAAACTATGATATTTATCGAAAATCCACTCATGGACGAGTATGGGAAATGCTCACGCGCGTATCGTCTTTTGTTTTAATCTAACACAATTTTTCAATTAGTACCAATTCTTGTGACATGTTACGCCCTAATTGAGTACAATATAGCATTAACGAAGAAAAAAACTCATTCGTTGGAACACTACCGTACTGGTAACGCGATAAGGCTTAGAATAGGCGGAAGTTCATTTGGAAACGGAACTGATAGTGTTGTTTGGAAGGTGGGTTTTTTACTGTGTTCGGTATAACGCTGATCACCACGTTTGATGAAAACAATTGAATGAAGCTAATGAATTTGGGCAATGATTATAGACGGTTGAAAGAGGATGTCTTAATTTCAAACCGTCGCGAAGGAAGTTCTTCAAGGAACTACGCCTGACAGGCAAACATGCAGACTTGGCTACATTAACAGGACACAAAACAGTTATGCCAATACACCACCACGCTGAGGAGTGAGACAATTCGTACAAGTAATGGTTTCCGTAGTCTACGGAAACCGCTCACCATCGCGCGGGCTGTGTGCTTGTTAACCACCATTTCCATCATTGAAATGAAATCGTAGTGTATCGTCAATAAATAGTTATTTTTTTTATGAAAACTTTAGGACAATTGTCATGAGAAAAAATAAGTAATGTTTTAAAGAATTTACGGTAGTTTTTGACATGACTCTTTCTGTGTCGGAATTTCTTGACATGACTCGCTCTTCACAAAAGTATTAGTTTTTAGTGGTAAAATTTACGTTTTTATTTTTAAATGACATGTTGGTGGCAAGCAAGCATACATAAGCTGAGCCCGTAGCCCATAGACGTATCAGTAATAATGATGCTGACAATTGTCACACTTATAACACCCTGGTGAAATAGTGGCTTCGCTTTGTTGGTGGTCGAATATTAATTTTGCATCTGTTAAAATAATAATTATGAAGGGCTATTTCTGTACGGTAATAACAGATTATGTTATTCAAAATTAGGTTCTGACTTACGATCTAATTTACCTCAATTCACACTCCGAATAGGTACGTCTGTATGCTGCCTATAATTCCTTACTTTTTTATTGTAACAAAATTAAATAATTCCTTAGAAACTTTTTGCCAACACACCCATCAATCATCTCGTTCTCATCTGGCCAGATTGCCCAGTAATGATGGCATTAGCTGCAATATTTAACCATGGTATCATTTGGAGTTACGACACCGTGTCACATGTTCTTGCGCGGTTTAGACAATCCGGTGAAAATGCCTTGTGTGACCTTAACTAATGCGGTGGCAGTGTTAGCGGGTACGGTCGCAGAGCGGGTTGATCGTAACTTGTTTTAGCGTCTATAGCTGGCCATATACTTACTTTCGGGCAAGTCTGCCGGATCTACCATTTACATAATGTAGCACTCCCCTATGCTAAGTTCCCTAGATTTTAATAGCATATACCGTGGAAGTGTTAAGTAAACGTCAAAATATTGTCTTATGACCCGAGTAACCTCAGAAAGCTAAGGGACAGAAACAGAGGAATACTCATGATACCCAGATGCAGGCTAACCAAATCTGCCAAAATGATCTACACCATAGGTCCTAAAATATACAATGCAATCCCTGATTGTATTATTAATGAATCGAATGATGACTTATTTTATAATAAATTAAAAAAATGGCTTGTTAGAAATGCTTTCTATATTATTGATGAACTGTTTGACATAAAAAAAATGATTTAGTATACATTATATAATTCTAATTCTAATTTTATTTGATTATCTCTTCTTTAATTTAATATTGTATTTAATTAACCTTGTGGTATGTAGTAATCGATTTTGTATTTTTCCAGTTTATAAATAAATGAGTATGAGTATGATTCCGCGATGGTTGTTCATTGAAATTAAACACTAGAACGGATTAATCGCATTTACCCTGTGGAAACGAGTGCTGTAAAGGGCTCGAAACGTAGGGTCAACGTCTTAATAAACGCGATTAATCCGTACGCGAAAATCGAATTAAGATAATATATTCTGTAGGAAACCCACTAGTTTGTAGGGTTCCGTATCCAAAGGGTAAAACGTGACCCTATTACTAAGGCTCCGCCATCCGTCTGTCACCAGGCTGTATCTCAAGAACAGTGATAGTTAGTTGAAATTTTCACAGATTATGTATTTCTATTGCCGCTATAAGAGCGAATACTAAAAACCAGAATAAAATACCTACTAGGGTTCCCGTACAACAAACGTGATATTTGCCGTTTTTAAAAATAATTGTATCGAATCCTCGCACTCGCAGGCTCGCACTTGGCCGGTTTTTTTTCTATAGTCACACATCTTAGCCAATCTGTTCAACCCCAAAAAAAGCGGGCACCCATTGTCCCCGCTGGCACTGGGGCGCTCGGCGCCGGATTCCCACGGCGCTCCGCAAGGTCACCACCTTGGAGTTGTGTGTGTCACACAATCCGTTGGCGAATTCGGACCCGAATATCGGGTTTGACTCGTTATTCGTACCCGCCTTAGATTCACTCTACTTATAAATCTGCTTAATAATAATTGATTAAATGGACTCATTTTTATGCCTGTCAGAAGTGTTTTCAGCTAGCTTTTTTAAGTTAGATATATTTTAGGTGTTTATCGTGTATCGACTTATTGCAATTAAACACTTCAAAGGATTCAATGACATACCTATAAACGATATTTTGCAACATTTGGAGTCATTTATAAATGTAATAAATTTATTTGAAATGTGGTAAATACAAAAAGAGGTGGTAACAGCACCTCTTTTTTGCATTTTAGATCAGCACATTTCGCCAATAACATGCAAAATATTAAACACTTACATATCTAAAACATTATACATACACTTACATACCTATGTAAAAAGAAATTATGTAAAGGAGTCGAAATTACTGTAACCAGCAGCTACATTTCAATAATAAAACGCTGCTAAGTAAAAAGTTTGTTTACCTTATCTGTGTTGCCAATATTATTGCTAGTAAAACCCAGCCGTCTTGAACCCGAGATAATTTACCCAGTATAATTGTTAAACGCTAATAAAGAATTATAATTATAACCATGCGTCCATTTTCGTCATCCGTGTCAAGGCCGTATTCGTAAATAAAATAATAATTTTTCTTAGTCATTCGCAATGGCTCCCGAACTTATTTTAAAGTGACAATGTTCGTTTTTGGAAGTCGACCGTGAAGCAAGGTATTATTGTGCCAAATAAAGGGACAGTTTTCGCCGTCATTGGGCTTAATTTCGATAAATGACATTCCGGGTTTCGAGTATTTACGATTCAGTAATTGGCAGTGACATATCAAGGAATTCTCATTCACTTTGTTTTGATTTAACATCGGGCGAATAGCTGGCACTTTTACGAGATTTTTGAATATTTTTATTGTAATAATCCGCCTTAATGAAGAAAGCTGTACGAGTAAATTTGTATGAAATGTCAAATCCTAATGTCACTTCGGCAAAGTCGTGTGAGATTTTGATGAAGTTTAAGACGCATTTTATTGAGTTGGCGCACGATCGACTTGGTTAGTCGAATCGAATCCAAAACGAAGATCCAAAGGTCTGCGCAGGTAGATACCCCGTCCGACGGGTCGGCTATATTTATCTCATTTATAACATAACACGTCTAATAACATATTTGCAATATTTAGCAATATTTTAGTATACCAAGTATGGAACTATGGTTGATCAAATGCTGCGCAGATACAATTTCATTCAGAAATGTTATGGGCATTATCGCGAGTCGTGAGCGAACGTGGGTCTGGCGGAAAGCTTACAAATGTCACTTTAACAGTTCTTTCATATTGACACATGATGACCCACGCATTAGTGGCGCCGCCTGGTGGAGGACGATTCGGTAGCCCCTATTGGTATAGTAACTTGGCTTAAGGTTAGTTAATGTTTTGACAGCGAGAGTAGGTATAAGATAGCTAAAGGTAGATGATTCGATAAGTTGAGTATTTTTTCTGAGTCTTGTTCATACGTCAACATTTTGTTAACATTAATCACTTAGTGAAGCGCGCATAATTAAATGCTAGTTACTTCTAATTTTTAAAAGATTTCGTCATAATCATGTTTTGATCATGTAGCAAAACACGAAGCGCTAATCAGAGCCGCGAATACTTAACAAGGCCTTTAAATACCGAAATCAACATCGGGTTTTTGTAATCGCCGTCATTAACCACCGAAAGAGCGTAAATAAAATGATTAGAGCATGAGGCAATCTGGACCTCGAAACTTGATATGGAAATTATCTCATTCCATTGTTTCCACTTCACAGGTGTTTCCACTGCTTCTCTATTTAACCAGATGCAAGAAGCCATGTGAAACCCGACGAGAACCATAGACAAACGACAACGAACATTCGATTCAAACGTAACCAAGCATTCCAAATTTAAAACTAACCATAAAGTTGCCATATTAACAAACTATCAATAAGTAACAGTGACATAAAATAAGTGAAAAAATCGTGTCAAGATCGAAAAGTGTGTGTCAAGGGATTGCAACATTCCTTTTGCGGAGTCGATGCAGTGATCTGGTGAATCATTGCCTACCTTGCCGCGACGGGTTGCAGGATTTTGGCGGATCCTGTTTCGAAAAGTGTTATAGTGTTTAAAGTGTCCGGTATGCGTACGTGTTGATCGGAAATGTCGACGCAAGCGTACTACAAGGAGCGCCTCGGGTTCGACCCGCAGGAGGTGGACGGAGTGAATGGGAACGGGTTCTATGAGGGCCCGCATCAGCCGAAGCGACACCGCGGCGACAAACGACAGGCTGGCAACTCGCACGACCAGGTGTACGAGGAGAACTTGACCAAGTTCAAAGGTACCACATGTTGGGGGTTCTTTATTGAGCAGGCAGGTTCGTGGTGGTGGTTATAGAGAATGCGCGTGTTGTGGTGTTTACAACTTACAACGTTTGCGTTCTTGCGTTGCTTTGCGGCGGTTTTGTAAACTGAATGTTTATCACTTACGCGAAAACTGTTTATTGTCCATTTGTGGTATATTGCAAAGGCGCAAAGGTTGACCATTGGTTAGTTTAACGTGTCGCTGCTGGCATTTGGCAATTTGCTCACTGTTCTAACAGAGAGTTTTTCTCTTATGAAAATGAAGCTCAGATTTATACTCACAATCAGTCAGAGGAACAGTAATCTTGTTTACGTTATATTTTTTTGTCTTATTATGAAGTTCCTAAAGCAAGTGTCAAAGTCTTTGATTTATGTAACACTTTCGTTTCTTGTCACTGTGACAATAATATCAGATCCCTAGCGGGTATAATATTGATTGTCACTGTGATGATAAGTGCTTACCATTTTTACGTAGCCACGAGTCGATAGCGACTGCGCGTTTCGAAAGTATTTGCAACTCGTTCCGACCGGTTATGAACGAGCAAGGTGCATATACTTTGGAATCGCGGAGTCGATAGCGATTCGAAAGCTAGAGCCACTCATGTCATGTGAATCACATTCTTTGACCGAGTACTTGTACGTCAATTTTTCATTTGTTTCGAGTGATAAACGAAAATATAGACCGAATAGCCACAACTCTTGCAATAAAAGTGTTTGTAAACTGCCGCAAAGTAAACCACATAAACAGTGAGAGTACCGACTGCGTGTGACAACTTAACAAGTTTCTAACTCTTTCAACTATCAATATGTCTCTCATTACATTTGCATATTTGATAAAAAGCAAACATGGCTGACTCAGCAAACTGCAATCCTAAGCGACAGTTAAACGCCGCTAAACTAATTAAAGTTTTTAAGATCTCCATATTTTCAAATCAAGTCGCTTACGCATTTACATATTTGACATTAATTGGTCGTTGCTTTTACGTGTGGCTATATATCGTAAACGTCAGCGGCAATCAACTTAAAACACAGTAAATGTATCACCGTTCGCAATACTGGTTTTGCCTTCAAAAAAATATGAGACTTTAAATCCAGGCTTTTAAAATTGAGGCAGATTAAGATTGACATTTGTTTTTTAGGTTGCCATTAAGAGCTAGTTAATGGCTAGGGTTTTTTTGCAAATGGCTACTAATTAAAGTAATTAAAAATGATTTGTCTGCTGTTTTAAGCCATGATTCATATATTTTCCGCCCCAGCTTCCGTGAATCAATCGGTCCCTACTTTTAGTGGTAGCTACCGTATTATCGCTCACCAGGCTGCGCCACTCATGCGTGGGCCCTGTGTCAGAATTGTCAAAGTGACGTTTGAAATGTTCCCGCGTTCCACTAGCGCCCCTAGCGGAAAATCGACTCGCGGTAATCCTTATTGATTTAAAAATATATCAAGTTGATCCGTTTTATGCCACATTAGGTTATACTATTTTTTTATAGCCACTATAATATATCATCTCCTGACGATATGCCATGTTTGCTGTCTTAAGATATTGATAATATGCAACGCGACATCAATAGGACGCACCGTTTTGACATCACCTCAAACGATGTGTAAGAGATATGTATTGTTGTGTGATTTGTGATGTGTTGTCAAACTTTAACGTGACGTGTCATGCTACTCGTTTAACATCGAGCCTGTCTGTATTTTTATTAACATTAATATCTAAGATAACATGTTTTTCATAGCTACCCAAACAGCGACGTACAGACAGCTACAGGGATTTTGAACTCCTACTCCATACAAATGGGGGCGTCCATTATCTCTGCATTTATTACATTTGACTCATTAAACTGAATTTGGACATTTATTTCGCGAAAACCAAATACGTACTTAGGTGCCTTTCCTCAGTTGATCCAGTTTAACTGCTCACTCGGTCAATTAAACTACTAAGGCTGCATTTTACCAAATTTTTAATCCGAGAATAACGCTTACTCTCAGATAGTAACGTCAAATTACTATGGGATTTTGACATTAGTATCCAAGAGTAAGCGTTACTCTTGGTTAAATAGTTTGGTCAAATCCAGCCTAAGACCTATAACTATACCTATTAATTTACGAAGAAAGTTGAATTGCCTCGACGCGGCAGCTTTCAAGCCTAATAAATAATTTATCTCTTTTTCTAATCAACCACAGAACTATACTCAAAATGTGTGCCGACTTATCGAAGCCAATTGCATCCATAAAATAGCAATTAAAACCAATAACAGTGGATGCAGGTACCTGTGGCGGCTTCTGTTGAATGGGCCTGAAGGTCAAAGGTCATAGTGGCCATAGATCCGAAGACATTGGAACGAATGTCTTTAATCAGTCCAATTTGGTGGGCTCTCTACTGCAGTCTTAAGTGGTGACTTGCGGATCTTTCGTAGAGGCCAATTGAATTTAATTATCAATATTTTGCTTCACAAATAACTATAATTTTGGCAGATCAGAGTTTTTTGCCGACAAGCAAATTGTGAAAGGATTGCGAACGGACGGAACGCAGATAAAGTCGCGAGCAATATTTGCATTTTTATGCAAACACAATACAAATAAAATCCTAAAACTGTATTTAAAATGTATACAGCTATACCTATACCTAGCTACCTACCTCTACCTACCTTAAATCAAAAATATGTCCTTGAGGCATTGCACCTAGGATGCTGGCGGCATTTCCTCGTTGTATCGCAATGCTAATACGTTGTGCGAGGAAGCCACCAGCTCTTCGGTCATCAGTTACTTCAACCAGACGTTTCGCGATTTCTACAAAAAACTAGCGTGCGCTGGGACCTAGAGTTTCGACGCCAAATGGTAGAAATTGTAAAAAAAAAACTTATTTCACCGAAAGAATGTTATGACTTATTAAGCCACCAAGTTGTAGGTAGGAATTAGGGCTTCAAATACCGGTATTTACTGTATGGGCAATGCCGGGATCCCGGATCGTCCATACAAAAAATACCGGTATTGGTAACAAAAATAGGAATTTATACTATCTGTGACCTACAGGCATTGTGGCGTCAATTGGATGCTTAAAGAACGAACCGCGTTTTCGTATTAACGAATCGACTTCAGCTCCGAAAGGTCGACGTTCTCCTAAATTTGTCGCCTATTTCGAACATCGTAAACCAACCGCCTCCGTGGCTAATACCATCGCCAACACTATTAACTGACCATCATAACTTCTATTCCAACAGCATAAGATCTATCGATGATTGGTCGTCTTGCTGTTTGTAGGTATGAATGTTTACTCATAGTAACAAATCAACTATAATCTGGCTAGATCTAACAGACGGTTAAAGCGGAACTGAGCTCGCGCCATCTACAGTTATTCACTTTTCAACCTTATGTCAATGGCATACGGTGTAAAAGTGTGTTACATATGTATGCTGCCGCCATGTACGGAACTGCAGGAATCCGATAAGCCCGCAGATAGTCGGCAGTGGGTCAATGCGGACCGGTTACCAAGGTAATTAGGTAAACGAATAATACCTATAGGGTTATGTGTTCTGTATATTGACTTATTAAAATAACACAAAGCTCAATAACTTGTTAGAGGTCAATTCTTTTGGGGAAAATTAGATCAATATACGATTTTATGCTAACATGGTCATTTGCATCATAACTAATATTTGAAACGGGATAATTACCATGTATGTTTGTTTTATTGAGCACCCGATATTTCGACAAGCATGTTGTTGCAAGCGTCATGTTCACGGAGTAAACGGGTGGTCTCAATAAAACAAACATACATGGTAATTACTAATTATCCCGTTTCAAATATAAAAATTAGATCAGTTCAACCTTGCCGAGGACATATTGAATAAGTCAGTAAATTGCAACCGCACATATGCAGTCATAATGGGTAATATATCCTAGTTGCATCATGGACTGTAATGTAGCAAATTAGCGACCAGCTGCTAACTGAGTGCGGCGGCGGGGGCTAGATGAGCATTCGATCAAGTGCAGTGCAGAGTGCACTGGTGATATTAAACTATAGAAAGCTGTTAAATAATAGATTATCTTCTCTCTTCTCAGCATATAAGCGTCCACTCCTGGACATATGCCCCTTTTTAGGGTTCCATACGTTAAAAGGAATTATAGGATCACTTTGTTGTCCGTTCTTCCGTCCGTCCGTCTGTCTGTCAATACCCTTTATCTCGGGAACGCGCAGAGGTAGCAAGTTGATATTAATACCGCATACACAAGTTTGCGGTTCCTTGAAGCTTTGAAAAAACCAAACCTCTACGTCAACGCAATCAAAATATACAGCCGTTTATGTCGCATTTCCCATACATCTGCAATGGGAATCAAAATGTATATTCAAATTCAAATTCAAATAATTTATTTCAAGCAATATTGTTATAGCTCATATTGATAAAATAATAATAATACAAAATACAAAATACAAAAAACAAAAATAACATCAATAAAATTAAATTATTTACAATTAAGATTAAAATTATACATTATTAATACCTACGATCTACCTTACTAACTAAGCCATGCCGGCTACAACAGTGCCGAATATATGGGCAATCTTCCCTCTCGGCGATCATGGCTAGAACGGCGTTGCGGCTGTCCCGGACCAGGGACCGGAAAACCCCTCTTTAGGCTTAAGCCTATCGAGTTGGTTACCTAATCATATCTGTTACACAATGATACTGTAACAGCAACATTCAGTAACCAAATACAAACGGTAAGCGAAATGTTGCTGTAACAGTAACCATAACCCGGTTAACTGCAAAACCCAATCCCGATAGGGTTTTTGTTTGGGGTTTTCTTTAGGTTACTGTTAACCTTATTATAACAAACGAGTATACTCTTTACGTGTAAGTAAATTAGATTCAATATCTAATAACAGTAGAGGCTGGCATCGGCAAAGACAATTCCGTGTCAACAGTGAACGATAGAAATGTCGTAAAGGACATATAAAAACCTCGTACTTAAGACATTTGTATCTTGCACTGTTTTTTGGGTCCAACAGGTAGAATAACCCAGGTTTGTTTCATAGTTGTCACTTCAATCAATTTTGAACTATAAGCCGTTACACTAGAGTTGTATTAATAATAACAAGCGGTTTCTACGTCTTACACTTTCAAATTAAAGCGAAGACGGCAACGCGACGGCACGTGTTAATAATTTCTTATTTTTCTTCAAATACACAACAACCCGTTAGATTGAACTAGCTTATTTCATCAAATAAAATGTCATACCTTACAACTTCAATTCACGTTATAATAAATAAAAATACTTCTATTAATTACGTGAATTTCTTAAGCTTTCGAAAATTAAAAGTGTAGTACTAAACAAAATTGCAATTAATGAAACTGACAACAACATTACGTTTGCTTGCATGTTGTGATTTAAAGTTATTGGTAGTGTTTATTTTGACGGATTTAACTTGTTCAACGAATTTAGTGAATATCTCTTACGAGTCTTACTACTAACGTCGGTAGGTGATATTTTGTTAAGTTATTTAATCAAAACATTCAAAACCATTGTAGTAGGAACGAATAGGAATAAATCGTCTAATACTGCACGTGCAATGATAATCAAACAACTTAGGTAGCCAAGTTTACAAGTCGGGCTCGCGTGTAATTTAGATCCGAGTATCCGTGGTACTCGTAGAAACAGATCTTAAATACACGCGGACCTAACCCATCCTTATCCGTTACCATAACGTTTTAGGGCATTTTCAAAAATAGGGTACCATTTTCATTTCTTTTTGAATATAGGAAGTTTTGGGTTTTTTGTAACCAGGATCACGAGTACTATTGGAAACAAGAAAAATAGTGTCCCGTTTTTTTTGTCAGCTTTGTAACGTATTTTTTTCATACATTTCGTATGGGCCGTTACAAACCTGACAAAAAAATTTTTTTATGGAAAATTGAGGACCCATTTTCATTAAAAGGGTGCACTTTTTTCTGAAAATGCCCTTTAACGCAATTCAGTTAAGGTTCAGGTTCAGGTAAGGGACCTGTGCTCAGTTGTATGGCAGCGACTCAGTTTAGGCCCTAAACTGAATCACGTTAAGACGTCATGGTAAGGCCCCTTGGCGTGTAAAGTAACAGTGCATGATAATTAAAATATAAAAAGTAGGGATACAAACAAAAAATTAGACATACTCGTAGTACATATTATGATCAATGTGAACAAAAATCAAAATACAAAATATTCAGCAAAAACAATTCTACAACGATAGTAAAAAATAATATCGCACTTTTGTCTTAAATCTTCATAATAGGTAGGTCTTCCCATCACGGAACAATTGTGTTCCGGACCTTTGGGAGGCGTACGCGGAGCCGAAGCCAACACGCTGAGACCCTTTCGACAATTTAATGAAATGTAAGGGGTACACCGAGCGAATGATGCACCTGCCCGAGTTATGGGATGCACGCAGAGGCAGCACCGCCAGGGTGTATAGACTATTGAGATTTAATGGAAACTAAAATATACTGGTCTATTAGGTGAAGGTGGTTGACTAAATACTGTATTATAGAGAATAAAATCAGACGTCTGCCTAACAAAATGGTAATAAATTTAATTTACGGCAAACGGTGACTCGCCCACATAAGATGGGCCCCCACAAAAAGCGACATCTAAGAGAGCTCGAGAGCAACACCAGTATGAGGGCTGGGGGTAGAGAGGTGTCACTAAACTTTGAACATATAGCCAACTCGCCACTTAAGTTTCCACATCTAGTAGGTAGGTAATTATTAGGATTAGCTTTTGGAGCCGACGTGCTCATATTAACAAAGGCTCGTTTATAAAACAAAAAAATGGCCTTGCACGTGCAGACTACGGATAGGTATGAGTTGTTGGTAAGGGTATCGTTATAAAAATTATGGCAATTTAAAATGATAATATTGAAAGCAGCTCTAGAAATTCCTGCTTCAAAAACTTTACTTGCATTGTTTTTACTAATTACTCTCATGAGACAATGACATTTAAGTGCACAAAGATGAATACCGACCGAGTGCAGGCTTATTGTTATTGCCCTTATCGGTTCCACATAAACAATGAATCTCGGCAATGTCTAAGCCGCGATGCGTTATATTATCTTGGTCTGGTATTTTACATTAATATTCTTACAATTTACGTAATCCAGTCAAATTATTATTACACATATTTTGAGTTGATACTTTGTATCCCGATACCTATACCTACTAATTGGTGTCACGGTAAACACTTCCGCTTTTCTATATTTTCTGTGTGTATGTACACGAATGCATAGAATGAGCAGAAATCTAGATCCTGGATGGCTTTATGGATCTAGGGTGCCATGAAACATTGCTATTAAAGTAATATAAATAGTTAAATACGGTATAAGAGGGCAAGCGTACTGTTGGCTAAAAAGCTATCTCAATGGGCAGCGACAATGTGTAGAAGTTACAAAAATAGTTAAAAACCTTAACAAAACGTATAATTCGCCGTTCATCATTAACACATGCGGCGTGCCATCGGGTAGTATACTAGGGCCGTATTTGTTTTTACTTTACATCACCGATTTACCTGGCGCCACACAAAATGACACTATACTATTTGCAGATGACACAACCATAGTAATTAAAGAAAATACAGATGGTTCTCTAAGAAATATTATTACATGTACCTACATTAACAAATTGGTTAGAAAATAATAATCTCAAAGTTAACTTAACCAAAACACAACTGGTTTAATTTCAAACTTATAATAGCAAATCAATTAGATTATCTGCCGATTTTAATGGCGTAAGTACAACTTAATGAAACGGAAAGTGCAGTTTTTCTAGGAATTAAGAATGATAAGTTTTGTAATTGGAAAGCCCATATTAATACCCTTTGTAATAAGCTACATCGATTTAATTATATTTTGTATCGTCTGCGAGCAACCGTCTCTGAGGCGGCAGCAACGGCAGCCTATAACGGTTATGTATCGTCGCAAATCTGTTACGGAATAATAATATGGGGCAACTCATCAGATGCTGATAAGGTTTTCTTAGCCCAAAGAAAGTGTTTACGAGTAAGATCTTTGTGTGGAGCATATTACCTAGATAGTTGCAAGCCATTATTTAAAAAAGTATACTACCCTTGCCATCCTTATATGTATTTGTTATGTGTATATTCGTAAAACATAATATAGAATTGTTTAAAATGAAAGGAAGGGAAAAACGATATAAATACGATCTAAATACCGACACATCAGACATTAAAACTATTTCAAAAAATACGTGTGGCACTCGGGGACTGCCGCGGTAAAGCTATTGCATATCATTTTGTATCAACTTATGCAATTATAATTATTTATTTATTTTGTTCATGCAGTATTTCTTTTTCTTTGATATTAATTCAAGTTACACTTTTTGAGCGTGGTGACCGATAAGAAAACAATTTTTTCTATTATTTAATAAATAAAAAGTTAATATTGTTTAAAATGTTTTTATTATTTTACAATACATGTGGGTTTTATTATCTTACAGTAGCTGTTGGTTCAGGAATATTTATCATTAAAACTATAGGTTTATGATAACTGAAATAAGAAACATAAGTTTGCGACTTAATATCCTCTAAATACCTAGAAAATACCGCGTCAATGGTGGTCCCATATTTTGTTGTAGACTCTTGTGGATCATTATTCATTTTCAAATTCAATGTTTTTGATAGAAAAGTTGTCAACATTATTTTACAATACATGTGGGTTTTATTATCTTACAGTAGCTGTTGGTTATTCAGGAATATTTATCATTGAAACTATAGGTTTATGATAACTGAAATAAGAAACATAAGTTTGCGACTAACATATTTGATTTTGGCGGGACTAAAATAATAGTGTTTATTTTGACGTTTGACATCGCCGTATCTCTGGTAATAAAAGCTACTGTCCTCAATATTTTGTATAGAATATGACACTTAGCGACATTCGTTTGGAGATATATCCTTTCCCCGATAAAGAACTTTGTAACAAAGTGAATAAAGTCGGTTTCGGTCCGTCGGAGTGGGGAGCGTCAGGTTTTTTTTCGTTACGGAATTTCTGGATTCGGTCCCCGCGCTCAAGGCCCGCGATAGAAGCTATGCAATAGCTTAAAAAAAATTGTAACTCTATGGCCATCAAATTATATTATAATTATTCTTCCTGTTACATATGAGAGTTTTTAAAGGAAATAAAATCAGTAGAAAACTCTTGTTCATTGTTAGATTTTGTATATAATTAGATATTGTTATTATAATTTTAGTATTATAAATTTACGAAAACGGGGCTTAATCGTGTATAAACTTTGAAAACAAACCTCCGACGTTTCAAGGGCGACATTGCCCCCGTGGTCCCGGAGAAAGACTGTAATTTTAGTAGTATTTCCGTGAATATACCTACTTAAAAAAGTTATACCCAGAGTATCTCGAGATGCGATATTGTAATGTAATAAAATAAATTATAGATGTTTAATTACTCATTTAGTGTCGGTACATTTTCACACATTACAGAAGCGTCTTGTAAATGTCGTTGTCACACACGATACCGGTTTTCTGCTCTGTTTGGAACATGCCATTAGGCCACGTGTAATTAAGACACGACTCGTGTACACGGAGCCACGTGTCAGCGTGTACTCTTGTAATCGGGAGCCCTAATCTCAAACTCGTACGATTATACAAATTTTGCTCATTACTACGATAATACGAGATACGAAAAAATAATATAATAATAAGTATCCAATATCAAAGTATGTCATAATCATTTGGAGCACCGCTTGCTGCACTTGCTTACAATTAACTCAAATACATACTTTTGTTTTGCCAATGGTAGCAAATAGCGGTCTCAAGTGAAAACACGTCAGACGTCAGAGTGCGTAGCCAAGATGCCAATCGCTCACGCTTAATAATGTATCGTAGCTACCTCTCTCTATCTCTCTTTCTTATTAGCGTGACAATGACAGTTGCATTTCATTAGCGAGTGAGCGTGAGCGGTTGGCATCTTGGCTACGCACCCAGGTAAGAAAAGAAAGTAATTGCCGGCAAAATCGTATTAAGATTGGTAATAAACTAGTGCTCCTGGTCGTGACCGTGTTTCGTGAACCCGTAGCCGAATCTCCGTTGCTGTGTTACTCGGCAACGGAGCTCCGCTCCGTTTGCTCCGTGTGATTCGGCTACGTGTAATTAAGATACGTATCTTATTTATACGTAGATCGGATCCAGTCGTGACCGTGACGTTAAGTGTAGATTTTATGCGTGTTATTAAACCCCCCGAATGTAATGCAAGGGGCGAGTTTTTAATTTCAGTTTCCATACTTTTGCATTTTAAATAAAAATTTAAGAGATCAAAAATAATTAGATGCAAATATTATGTTGGAGGCAAAAATAATAGGCTAGTACAAATTGTAAAAGATGTGTATTAAAAGAAGCCGAGCGGAGCCGAAGCCGAGATTCGCAGGAACGTAGCCGAATCCAGAAACGGATACGTATCTTTGACGTGACCGTGTAGTACGGGATCTTAGCACCGCCGGTGCTAAGGCTACGTAGCTACGGTTCCGCGTGTAACACGTATATCACAAGCCCTATAATAAACAAGACTTTTATTGTCGCATTATCACTCTTGACGCATATGTGAGAAATTAAGGAAAGATAAAAACTATTCACCGTTTTATAATGTAAACAGTTTAAAATCACGATTTCCACTTGAAACTTATCTGCTATGAATAGCATTGTAGTGTCTTTTGTTAAACCCAATCGCTAATTACCTGCAGAAAATGAAATGCAGTAATACAAAAACCTGTAATATAAATTACAAATTTACTGTCTTAAGAATAAGGGTCAAATTGGAATAGGACGCATTTCACATAAAACCTTTTAGAAATAAAATATGATCTGACCACCTGGGGACAATTGTATAATTTATTTTGTAACTTAAAATATTAGCGGAACTCTCTTTCTAATAAAAGGGATTGAAAAGAGACTTCCGCTAATATTACAAGCTATAACTGATTATGCAATAGGCCTCCGGTAGCGTGTTTTGCAAGTCTTAGTTAGAGGGTGGTATTTATTATATTATTTTTGCTCTAGTTGAGTAGTGTATGAACTAAGCATGGATTAAAAATTCAAGAATCCAAATGCATTAAAAATCCAAAAAGTAGGCCAGTTGTCGATTGTAAGAAATATCGGGAATAGAATACAGTGTAGCTAACGTTGCCGGTACTTGGAAGCGACTGAAGCTTGCACAATATCCTCAAATCGATAAGAAATCTGTCCCCACTTTTTTTAATATCTACCTACGTAAGTTGCAAAATTTAACACAAGCTACAATAATCAAATCAACTTTTAATTATGAAAAATAAACAGACACCTGGTTGACCACGCCTCGGTTCTTAATTTCAAAAGGTTATACGTTGAGTGCATGCTATGACAATTTAAACTTTATTGCCAAAGGAATACTGTTGTTATTAATAAAATATCTCTTGTTCTTTATGGTACTTATTTCGTGCAGGTAATTAGCTGTTGGTTTTACAAAGGATAACAATGTCGAGATTTTAAAAAGTTTTAACTTTACCGACAGTCGTCACAAGATGTACTCACAACAATAGCACTATTTGCTGAAGTTTATCGCTTCGTAATCTGAGATTAATAGTTATGTTTTGTTTTTAAATAATATCAGAATAATTGCGCTAAGTTACCCATGTATGATGATTATTTACGACTCTACCTATATTTGACTGATTAACTACAAGAAAAATAAATAAACTTGAGCATAGTAGAAACAAATGCTCACGCCGCTTTCATTTCTATGTATGATGTTAAAAATAAAAATGTTAGGCTAGCCTAAATATAGTAAGGAAATAAAGAAACGATGCCACACTAAGAGCAAAACAAACCTGGTTCCACAGCGAGCGACAACGTCCTAACTCCTAGCCATGGTCATTCAATATTAAGTCTAATTCCTGGGCGTATAAAGATTACTTTCGTTTGAACTGTTCAAAACAGAATAAAACACTAACAGAATTCATTGCGGTTAGTTACTGGTTAGAGGTTAATTGGGGTTAACTGGACCGATAAGGTTTCCGAATGATTAAGGTTTCCGTATCATGAGTTAACCGAATTGGAGGTGTTTTGAAAACAACCTTTAAAATAACCTTATGAAAAACCCGGGTTATGGTAACCGGTTCCGGTCCCTGTCCCGGACTCTGCGCACAAGCGCGGCGCTGCGCGCGCGCATGCTCGCATGGAAGCACGCTACACGCGCCTCTGCAAACATGCCCGACGCGCTGCAGTACCGCGGCAGCCCCAAAACCGCTCTAAAAGCGTTGTTAAACTGGACGCGAAGGGCGTCGTATGCTTTCTGAGTGTAATTCGCCCATAGGCCGCAAGTGTAAAGTGATGTACAGTAAGCTCTGAAAAGCATTACCTTTACGTTTCTGGAGCACCTCGCGAACCTACGAGCGATCATGTTCGCTCTGACACACAGCGCCCTTCGTTCCCGCTCGATGTCAGCGTTGTCCCCAAGGTCAGACCTGACTATGTGGCCCAGATATTTAAACTGCTCCACCCTTTGCATATATAGGGTACTTCCCGTTAACCTAGAATTGCGAAATTTGGCAAAAAGCAAGAGCTTGTGGCACAAGTATTTACAGGAGAAAATCCGAAAACCGTATAATTGCCGCACACTGATTTCCGTGCCACCAGTATTTTGAAGTACCTGAGGTCATAAGGTCAAGGGGGCGCATCCTTTGTCCGAAACCCTCAGTGGGCGAGAACGACTCGCACTTGGCCGGTTTTTATGGATTTCCATGTTCTTAATGCGGCGTTTCTGTGCCAGGTCTTTTTAATATCCTCCGCCCATCTGGCTCATGGCTTCCATTCGTTTCGGCTTTCAAGTCGAGGTCTCCAGAGTTGTTGACAAGAATTGTTCACAATCTAGGAATTATAGTTCTAGAAATAAAGGGAATGTTGAAAAAGCTCATGGATATTCTGGGATTCTCGCCCATCGCTCTACTCACTGTGACTGCTATTTCTTCCATTGTATCCTTGGTATGAGTCTTCAGCAAACGTAATGTTTAGTTAAAATTAACCTTTTCGACTTCATGTTAAATACAAACGCTTGCCCTCCGACGCCACTTCACCGAAGTGTCAAAAATAAAGTTTAATTTTAGGAGTTAGTTAAGCTCTATGTTGTGTCTGTGATCTGTGACCGATTAATCAGTATTTGGCGTTGAATTTGTGGTGCCAATATATACATCTTTGGCGTGGACAAGGTAAGATAGATCAGACTTACATAATTATATACAGAGCAAGAGAGCTGAGAGGATAATATCGCGCTGTCGAAAACATTTCTCAATAATGATAATTAAGTATTGTAATTCAGTTAACAAGTGTTACTGGAAAATGTCAATGTAAATGTTATTTGCTTACGAATCGGCCTTATTCCAAATTCTTGTTAAATTATCTCCAACCTTCAATACCTCATTTAAATAATAATCAGACAGAAACATTTAATTGATATACTGTTTTCTACAATGGTAGTACCTACATATTATCAGGCCAATGGAACTCTCCGTGCGTAATATTCGATTGTATTTTGTCTTGTGTCGGGTCAGACACACGGGCCCACACATCCCGCTCAAGTCGGTGCACGTCGCCTATAATATAGAGTTGTCTACGTTATCGTTGTTATATCACACAAATTACCACGTTTTCAGCAACCTTCACCTCGCTTAGCGGTGCGTCAAAAGTAGCGCTGGAGCTCTAACTATACGTTAACACAGACAGTCACATACTGATTCCAGTACAGATTCGTTCTCATTGATGTATCCAATTCTAATAAGATTTTGATGTTTAAATTGCTTCTCTTTTCAGTCTTCGAAAGATGGGTACTGAAAACGAGGTAGATAGGCTGAAACCTGGTGAAAATGAAAGGAAGAGTTTTACCTTGATGATATATTTGTTAAATATTTACATTAAGAAATAGACAAATAAACACAGCTTCTTCTAATGATCTCAAGCAACGAATCAATTGGCAACAAAATATGACACAATAATAGAATAAGAACTAAAAATATTAAACATTTACCTATGCGGTCTGATTCTGCAGCCTACTAAACAGTCCGCAACAGGTACTAAGGGATGACGCAACCTAGAACGGGACGGGACGGGACGATAAGTCACTTTCTATAGAAAACGACACGTTACACCCGAGGCCTCCGAGCTATCACGTGATTCCTTCTATAGAAATTGACAGATCGTCCCATCCAGTCCCGTCCTGTCCCGTCCTAGTGTGAGTCATCCTTCAGAGCAACACATGCCTGTGCGTTACAAATCCCTATCTCGTTGTAATAGTTGATCTGTTAACTTAAACTTTTCCACAATTGTACGATCCAAAATCTCTGATTATAAAGGCCCTAGTTTCAATCTCATTCAAATTATCGATATTATTTGGTACTCATTCATAACTTGTTCCAAAATAAATAGTGAAATAAACTATAACAATCATTATAACGATCATTAGAAAAGAAAGTCAATCGATTAAAGTGAGTGTGCTGTTATAATGAGGCTGCAATGATAATTGATCGATTATCGCAGGTGGCTTTTAAACCGCCGATGCCATTGGATAATCGCCGTTAACTCTTTGACATAAGGATCAGGTAATAACGGATAATGATCATAATTTAACGTCTGATTAAGTGCACGCGCGGGAATTCTTCCGTTATATCAATCGGACTGTTTATGCTATCTTTACAGTCTTGTATATGAACGATATGAATCGCTAAGATGCTTTGCCCTATACAGAGATTTCATAAATATCTAAATCTTTAACCTGACTTTATATTTAAATTGCCTCGAGCCAAAGGAAGTCAGGGCACTACCCCTGAGCTCCATCTTCCGAAACAGATCTTGAGTATCGCAGCAGAGGGCAATTACACAAAAGATCCTCATGGGTCGAAGTGTGTTCGGTAGAGCCCTCTGATTTTAGATAAGATAAGAATATTTAGATTTTGTCTACTGCAAAGGCTTCCATTTCTTGAAAACCATATATAATAAGGTCATACATTGGCACAGTTAAATTAAAAGTAATAGTTAACGTTTATGTCAGATATCTCCGAAAGTATAGCAGAATCACTCGCAAACACTTGAGACTATTAAATTTCGCATCCGTCAATCTTAATGATTCATCCCACAATTGAGTTGTCAATCACAGCATCGGACCGCTAACTGATGATTCTTGACTGGCCATTACACTTGATACGACTAAATCAGTATGCAGTCTACACTTTGAATTGAGTTGTGTGAACAACATGCTGACATGGCAGCAGATGGTAGCCAGAATTTCTAGCCAAGAAAGCGTTTGCCATTCGTATTCTTTTTCGAATCCTTATAAGAACGATTTTGAATGGAAGGGCTTGGGAAGACATTATAACTGTTGATCCAAGACATCCAATTAGACTAGTTACAGGTAATCGGTAAACGAGTGGTAATTATAAATTTACATAATCGGGGTTTAGCCGCGTAAAACTTTGTGAGTTTAAATAAGTGGTCATTAATTTGACCAAATCTAATAAGGACTACCTTTCCCTTTGGGTACACCCATGTAGTTTCTTAAAATGTGGGTTGATTAGACCCCCGGCTCCTTTTGGATGCAACCAAGAAAGGGCTCAATAGCTTCAAAGTTTCAAAAATTCAATATTTTATTTTGGCTATATCGAGGAAGCAAGCAAGCCAAACTAAGTACATATACCACCGGGCACCGTCCAGTATTGTCCAATGTCTGAGGAAAGACTCTCAAATGTAAATGATGAACAGCGCAAACTTGATCCTCTCGGGCATAAGTACGAATGCCACTCGAGAGCTACTGACGCCGGGCGCTACCAAGTCAACATAAGTCGTAACAACCTATCTTGATATGAACATCGTGGTTTTTACTACCTTTTGAGATTAAGACCCCTCGTAGGCGTTAACAAGTCCAGTGCACTCACAATGGTCAATTGCAGTGATAACAACAGCTGCTCGTTAATAATGCATTTCAGTGCCCATCGCTTCAATTGCTGAGAAGTTTGCGGCGAAGTTTGTCCTAATTTGTTTAAGGTTTGTTAAAGTTACTGTATTCACATGACTTTGAGTATCATCTTCAGATGATGCCGCGTTTTGATAAATAAACAATATGGTGTCGTCTAAATGAACTTTAAGTTAATTGATTGCTCTTGCTGCACGCATCCGTACAACCAGCAACACCATCTGACAATCGGTAGATCTTATGCCGTCGCAATAGGGATTGCAAATGGTCATTTAACAGTGTTGCCGGTGGTACGTTACATTTCCGCCGAGTACGGTATAATTTCCGTCGTGTCGGCATTTCTAGAGATTGCAAATGAGTGACTGCGTTCTTCTAAATTGCACCTTTTGCAGTAACAATTTAATAAACGCAATCTCTGTGATCAATCGAAAGAATACTATTTTGCTGATTTCCCTTGCATGTGTAAGTATCATTCATGAAGGTACGTGATTCTAATTAGTCCGTCAGTTAGATGGTCCTTTTTCAATTTAACTAAAATTGACGAAGGTATAGAGCATCAAAGTTCCGGGGTTGGGGCTGGTGACGTCACTACTAGGTAAGAATTGTATCTAATAGTGACGTTACGCGAAACTTGAACGCACTGTATTTTTGTAATTCTTTATTTGACGAACAAAAGTAAAAATACGTGTACAATATTTTTTTATAATGTAAAAGACGGACTAAATAGTTTTTTTAGTCGTCTAGCCTATTGGAACCCTAGGCCACTGTAGGACTATGTCAAAGTGTCGCTATAAATCCGATTGTAAGAAATCTCTCACTGCTTGTCATTTTGACATGGTTCTAGAGTAGCCTAGGAGCCTAGGAGGTTGACGCACTTGAATAACATGAAATGTTACAATACAGAAGTTTAGTAAACGGACTATACAATATTTGTTAGGTATAAGCCAATGACCAATCAATTTGCACTTGGTCCTACAAGGCTCTGTCTATATCTTACATGTCTAGAAATGGCTGCGCTCCATACGCGTAACATGAGAAGGCGAACATCTGCCAATGGTAATCAACTTGTTGATATGCTTAAGTGCTTATAATGGTGCCTAACTGGGACCGTAAGTGTGTCAGACTTTCGTACTCTATCTATATGTGTACGTTTAGACATTTTGAAGAGAGCCAAGTATGTCTACTTCACAGTCAAATACAAGCCATATAATATATCTCACACTAATGTCGCCTGTTTTTTAGATGCAAATTGTAAGAATAATACTCGCTGGCAAGCAAAGTGTTTGCGCTACCTGCAGTACATATAAATCAATAATTATAACCTTAGCCAACCGTTAACACTAGATCTGCATAAACAGTAAAATGCACAACACATAATTCCAGTCCTAACCAATCTAGGCAGAACTATCAATTCAAGATTGTGATCTGTATGGAGCAATACATTGGCGGGTCGGCCAAAACCGGCCGCTCCTTACTTGGTCATCTAGCACTCCGTAGTGGTGTGAGATATTTTAATTAGCAACCACGGCTTACTTGATGTTGATTAAGACGTGTCTCAAACTGTTAGTGCTGCATGAGATAAGGCGAATAGCCCTGCATTCTTGCCAAAGTAATTATAGAAGTAATCACACTTGTTGGGGGCGATAGTTTGGGTTTTACTCGTCAGGTTAGGGCCTCTTATCTCTAAGAACACTAGCTTCGTCTTTCTTTACTGACCCCAGTTAAATTGATAAAGCATTTAATACCAATGCTATGTCCTTCCCCGAGTCCGGGCAAATCAATAAAATTCCATTTAGAATCCAATTGGAATTTGAGTGCTTCGAAAATGCTAATTTCATTAGAGGACTGAACAATAGGTATAACGCTTCAGATAAATGTATTTTCCTTTTTTACACCTTGTTAGGTGCATTTAACATGCTTAAGGTAATAAGGTAATCATTACAAAACATCCATCCCTATTGCGTTGTTGCAAATTCTCGGTGCGAATGTTTGGCAAACGGTTCCTACTTCCGATCTAGGAATAGGCGGTTCTCTGAAATAGCAGTGCCTATGTTTAGACAGCCGATCAGTTCGTTCACCTGCTGTTATTGGATAACACCTAAATGGTGGCTTAGGGGGCTTATTGATTTTGTCATGCTCGTGTCGTGTGGTACAGACGCCATCAGATATATCGAAGCGTCCGTGGTGTTCAAAATATCTGAACAAAATATCCGATGTATCTGACGAGGACTGTATCTTCGGAGGATAGTAGACTTTTCGAACATGACTATCGCCGGGAACTTTAAAAAATATTCGGTTGATTTCCTACTTTTTTTGGTTTCATTATTGTTTACTTATTTGTTCTTCTCTAATGATTTCGTTTTACTTAACCCTAGGGCTAAATATACGTAATAATTAATGATAATATGGGCGAAAACTAGGGTTATGGCCGGAGGTATTGGCAGTATGTAATACTGAATCCTTGTATCAACTGTATGTATTTTTTACTTATTATATATTTTTTCTTTTCTAGATGAACGAGATGCCATACAGAAGAAGACATTCACAAAATGGGTCAACAAACACCTTAAAAAGGTAAACTATCTGCATATTTCATTTTATCCTAATATTACTGTTCCTTTTCGAAAATATGAAATACATAATTCAATGGCAAAGAAAATCTGTTTCAAGTTGTTATCATAATTAGCTTTGAATAGAAGAATGACAATGACCTGATCTGGTAACAATGTCTGCATACTCGTACACAAGTGTGTCACCATCACGATTGCCAATTGTATGAATCGTTTTATTGGTTAGATCATCTGGAAATTCCATATGGATTCCCAAATATTTTTTATGACTTTGAATTTTTTTTTAGTCTTGTAGAAGCTCGAGTCCTGAGGAAATGCTGGCTGGAGTGGCCACAAGTATCCATTTTGTTTTATAAATAATAAATAAATATTGTGGGACACACACAAACCGACCTAGTCCCACGGTCAGATCAATAAGGCTTGTGTTGTGGGTTGTGGGTACTAGACGACAATTTATATAATAATCCATAACTCCGGAACAAATATTCGTGATAAACACACAAATACATGCCCTGACCAGGATGCGAACCCCTGCTTCGTTGGCAGGATCACTACCGACTAGGCTAGGAGGCCGATAAAGACTTTGAATTCGTTTGAGTCTAGTACGATGGGTTGCCAACTCCAGCCAGTTGATATGAATCACACCAAATAATATAAAGGCTTCGTCAGATTAGCGCGTGGCGTGAGCGGGGCGTGAGCGGGGCGCGAAGCGACCGCGACCCGCGCTTGGACGCAGCGCGGCGCTAGCGCCGCGCTCCTATCGCGCCCCGCTCACGCCCCGCTTTCAACGCGCGCGCGGCGCGCGGCGCTACCGCCGCGCAGTCACAGCGCAAAGAAAAATGCTCGGTGAATCGAGCGCGCGGCGCTGGCGGCGCGCTCGCGCGACGCGCGCGTGACCAGCGCGCGATGCGCGCCTGACACGCGCGCCATGTAAGCGCGCCGCGCTCCCCGCTTCTATCGCGCTCTGCTCGCGCCCCGCTCGCGCCCCGCTAACGCCACGCGCTAGTCTGACGAAGCCTTAAACTTGAACCTATTCAATTGTTGACCAATAAACAAAGCTATGAGATAGCCATAGAACATAACATTGACACTTCAATAGAACTACTTAGTAAACGGGTCGTGAATTACAAATTGACATCGGTGTCATGACATGTCAGATGACGATTGACATAGAATCGTGACGCCGTCAAGCCTGCGTAGAATAGTAATGTATCATTACATTAATGCAAATATGAGGAAAATTATAGTATTATAGATCTTGACTTGAATATTAACTTTCATTAAACTAGGTTTTATTTTGTTATTATTCGGTCGTTTTCTCCATTGTTAGTTTTAGTCGAAGAATCAAAGCTTCTTGTACAAAATTTAAAAAAAAGGACAATCTTACACGCAAATATCGATCTAGGCTCACGGTAAGATCATAACTCTCATAGCACTTGTGTTATGGGTTCTACGCGACGATATACATGGTCTATAAATACATATATATATATAAAACATCCTTAACTCAGGAACAAATATTCGTGATTAACACAATTGTACCTGTTTTGTACCCTCCTGTTTTCATGATTCCTCCTATTTTATCTATTATTTTTTATTAGTTCCTTTATATCATGATTAGATCACTGTTTAATCAGTGCTTACTAAGGTCTTGTTGATGACCAAACCTTTCTCTTTAAGCATGAGAACATACACTTAATCAGTCTAAGTGATGACTAACCACTTTGGAAGCAGTCGTGATATCCTTTGTGTTCAATTCGCGAGCAGACTTCCAATAACCAGGATCAAAGGACCAAGTGCAGAGTAAACAAATCTGCATTTGATTCAGGCAATTGCCTTTCGTATTCATTTGTTTTATGAATTCTGCTGATTGATGCACCATATACAGGGTGTTCTTGATCATTTGCTTTAACTTCGTCGTGTGGCTTGGTATATTAAGGAACCAGAATAGCATAGTCAGTTCTATTAAATTCGTTAATTTTTTTTGTAATTTCTCATACATAATAATTACATGTTGCATCAACCGCTAATATCAAACGGGCATTAAAATTGACTTTACTAAGTATGTGACAACTATGACATATCAATGTCATGTCGAATACTCATACTCAGTTTACACACATGCAAATCCCAGAAAAAGAATATCGGAATTTGGAATACCGGTGTCTTTGATAATAGTACATTACATACCAAGGCCGTTTAAGTGGGAAATACCTCGGATTCCATGTAATTGTCGGCCGAGGCGAAGCCGAGGTCGACTAACATGTGATCCGAGGCTTTCCTATTTACCGGCCGAGGTTTGTATACTATTTTTCAGTCCGACGGAGCCGGCAGGCGACAATTTAGTTTTGCGTAAAGTGGCGCTTACCGGCCGGAGGACTGAAATATTACATTACTGCAGAGGCCGTGAAGTAAGGGATTGCAGGACGAGTTTGTGGTAGACCGGATTAAACAAGTCCTGCAATCTCTCTTCCGGCCGAGGCTTGTATAGTGTTTTTCTCAAACATTGTGAGGAAATATTAAAATTAAAATAACCACTAGGTAAATTAAATACCTAGTTAATAAAGACAAAATAGTTTAGCTTTTAGTTTAGTTTAAAAATAGCACATTCATACTCACCACCAGGGACCGGAACCGGTTACCATAACCCGGGTTTTTCATAAGGTTATTTTAAAGGTTGTTTTCAAAACACCTCCAATTCGGTTAACTCATGATACGGAAACCTTAATCATTCGGAAACCTTATCGGTCCAGTTAACCCCAATTAACCTCTAACCAGTAACTAACAGCAATGAATTCTGTTAGTGTTTTATTCTGTTTTGAACAGTTCAAACGAAAGTAATCTTTATACGCCCAGGAATTAGACTTAATATTGAATGACCATGGCTAGGAGTTAGGACGTTGTCGCTCGCTGTGGAACCAGGTTTGTTTTGCTGTTAGTGTGGCATCGTTTCTTTATTTCCTTACTATATTTAGGCTAGCCTAACATTTTTATTATCATACAAAGAAATGAAAGCGGCGTGAGCGTTTGTTTCTACTATGCTCAAGTCTATTTATGTTTCTTGTAGTTAATCAGTCAAATATAGGTAGAGTCGTAAATAATCATCATACATGGGTAACTTAGCGCAATTATTCTGATATTATTTAAAAACAAAACATAACTATTAGTCTCAGATTACGAAGCGATAAACTTCAGCAAATAGTGCTATTTTGTGAGTACATCTTGTGACGGCTGTCGGTAAAGTTAAAGCTTTTTAAAATCTCGACATTGTTATCCTTTGTAAAACCAACAGCTAATTACCTGCGCGAAATAGTACCATAAAGAACAAGAGATATTTTATTAATAACAACAGTATTCCTTTGGCAATAAAGTTCAAATTGTCATAGCATGCACTCAACGTATAACCTTTTGAAATTAAGAACCGAGGCGCGGTCAACCAGGTGTCTGTTTATTTTTCATAATTAAAAATTTGATTTGATTATTGTGTTAAATTTTGCAACTTACGTAGGTAGATATTAAAAAAAGTGGGGACAGATTTCTTATCGATTTGAGGATATTGTGCAAGCTTCAGTCGCTACCAAGTACCGGCAACGTTAGCTACACTGTATTCTATTCCCGATATTTCTTACAATCGACAACTGGCCTACTTTTTGGATTTTTAATGCATTTGGATTCTTGAATTTTTAATCCCTGCTTAGTTCATACACTACTCAACTAGAGCAAAAATAATATAATAAATACCACCCTCTAACTAAGACTTGCAAAACACGCTACCGGAGGCCTATTGCATAATCAGTTGTAGCTTGTACTCGTAATATTAGCGGAAGTCTCTTTTCAATCCCTTTTATTAGAAAGAGAGTTCCGCTAATATTATAAGTTACAAAATAAATTATACAATTGGCCCCAGGTGGTCAGATCATATTTCATTTCTAAAAGGTTTTATGTGAAATGCGTCCTATTCCAATTTGACCCTTATTCTTAAGACAATAAATTTGTATTTTATATTACAGGTTTTTGTATTACTGCATTTCATTTTCTGCAGGTAATTAGAGATTGGGTTTAACAAAAGACACTACAATGCTATTCATAGCAGATAAGTTTCAAGTGGAAATCGTGATTTTAAAATGTTTACACTATAAAACGGTGAATAGTTTTTATCTTTCCTTAATTTCTCACATATGCGTCAAGAGTGATAATGCGACAATAAAAGTCTTGTTTATTACCAATCTTAATACGATTTTGCCGGCAATTAGTTTTTTTTCTTACCTAGGTGCGTAGCCAAGATGCCAACCGCTCACGCTCACTCGCTAATGAAATGCAACTGTCATTGTCACGCTAATAAGAAAGAGAGATAGAGAGAGGTAGCTACGATACATTATTAAGCGTGAGCGATTGGCATCTTGGCTACGCACGCTGACGTCTGACGTGTTTTCACTTGAGACCGCTATTTGCTACCATTGGCAAAACAAAAGTATGTATTTGAGTTAATTGTAAGCAAGTGCAGCAAGCGGTGCTCCAAATGATTATGACATACTTTGATATTGGACACTTATTATTATATTATTTTTTCGTATCTCGTATTATCGTAGTAATGAGCAAAATTTGTATAATCGTACGAGTTTGAGATTAGGGCTCCCGATTACAAGAGTACACGCTGACACGTGGCTCCTTGTACACGAGTCGTGTCTTAATTACACGTGGCCTAATGGCATGTTCCAAACAGAGCAGAAAACCGGTATCGTGTGTGACAACGACATTTACAAGACGCTTCTGTAATGTGTTTCAATTAATTTGAAAATTTACCGACAGTAAATGAGTAATTAAACATCTATAATTTATTTTATTACATTACAATATCGCATCTCGAGATACTCTGGGTATAACTTTTTTAAGTAGGTATATATTCACGGAAATACTACTAAAATTACAGTCTTTCTCCGGGACCACGGGGGCAATGTCGCCCTTGAAACGTCGGAGGTTTGTTTTTAAAGTTTATACACGATTAAGCCCCGTTTTCGTAAATTTATAATACTAAAATTATAATAACAATATCTAATTATATACAAAATCTAACAATGAACAAGAGTTTTCTACTGATTTTATTTCCTTTAAGAACTCTCATATGTACAGGAAGAATAATTATAATATAATTTGATGGCCATAGAGTTACAATTTTTTTGAAATAGTGTTAATGTCTGATGTGTCGGTATTTAGATCGTGTTTATATCGTTTTTCCCTTTCTTTCATTTTAAACAATTCTATATTATGTTTTACGAATAACATAACAAATACATATAAGGATGGCAAGGGTAGTACACTTTTTTAAATAATGGCTTGCAACTATCTAGGTAATATGCTCCACACAAAGATCTTAAACACTTTCTTTGGGCTAAGAAAACCTTATCAGCATCTGATGAGTTGCCCCATATTATTATTCCGTAACAGATTTGCGACGATACATAACCGTTATAGGCTGCCGTTGCTGCCGCCTCAGAGACGGTTGCTCGCAGACGGTACAAAATATAATTAAATAGATGTAGCTTATTACAAAGGGTATTAATATGGGCTTTCCAATTACAAAACTTATCATTCTTAATTCCTAGAAAAACTGTACTTTCCGTTTCATTAAGTTGTACTTACGCCATTACAATCGGCAGATAATCTAATTGATTTGCTATTATAAGTTTGAAATTAAACCAGTTGTGTTTTGGTTAAGTTAACTTTGAGATTATTCTTTTCTAACCAATTTGTTACATTTGTTAATGTACATGTAATAATATTTCTTAGAGAACCATCTGTATTTTCTTTAATTACTATGGTTGTGTCCTCTGCAAATAGTATAGTGTCATTTTGTGTGGTGCCAGGTAAATCGGTGATGTAAAGTAAAAACAAATACGGCCCTAGTATACTACCCAATGGCACGCCGCATGTGTTAATGATGAACGGCGAATTATACGTTTTGTTAAGGTTTTTGACTATTTTTGTAACTTCTACACATTGTCGCTGTCCATTGAGATAGCTTTCTAGCCAACAGTACGCTTGCCCTCTTATACCGTATTTAACTATTTATATTACTTTAATAGCAATGTTTCATGGCACCCTAGATCCATAAAGCCATCCAGGATCTAGATTTCTGCTCATTCTATGCATTCGTGTACATACACACAGAAAACATAGAAAAGCGGAAGTGTTTACCGTGACACCAAATAGTAGGTATAGGTATCGGGATACAAAGTATCAACTCAAAATATGTGTAATAATAATTTGACTGGATTACGTAAATTGTAAGAATATTAATGTAAAATACCAGACCAAGATAATATAACACATCGCGGCTTAGACATTGCCGAGATTCATTGTTTATGTGGAACCGATAAGGGCAATAACAATAAGCCTGCACTCGGTCGGTATTCATCTTTGTGCACTTAAATGTCATTGTCTCATGAGAGTCATTAGTAAAAACAATGCAAGTAAAGTTTTTGAAGCAGGAATTTTAGAGCTGCTTGCAATATTATCATTTTAAATTGCCATAATTTTTATAACGATACCCTTACCAACAACTAATACCTATCCGTAGTCTGCACGTGCAAAGCCATTTTTTTGTTTTATAAACGAGCCTTTGTTAATATGAGCACGTCGGCTCCAAAAGCTAATCCTAATAATTACCTACCTACTAGATGTGGAAACTTAAGTGGCGAGTTGGCTATATGTTCAAAGTTTAGTGACACCTCTCTACCCCCAACCCTCATACTGGTGTTGCTCTCGAGCTCTCTTAGATGTCGCTTTTTGTGGGGGCCCATCTTATGTGGGCGAGTCACCGTTTGCCGTAAATTAAATTTATTACCATTTTGTTAGGCAGACGTCCGATTTTATTCTCTATAATACAGTATTTAGTCAACCACCTTCACCTAATAGTCCAGTATATTTTAGTTTCCATTAAATCTCAATAGTCTATACACCCTGGCGGTGCTGCCTCTGCGTGCATCCCATAACTCGGGCAGGTGCATCATTCGCTCGGTGTACCCCTTACATTTCATTAAATTGTCGAAAGGGTCTCAGCGTGTTGGCTTCGGCTCCGCGTACGCCTCCCAAAGGTCCGGAACACAATTGTTCCGTGATGGGAAGACCTACCTATTATGAAGATTTAAGACAAAAGTGTGATATTATTTTTTACTATCGTTGTAGAATTGTTTTTGCTGAATATTTTGTATTTTGATTGTTGTTCACATTGATCATAATATGTACGGTCTAATTTTTTGTTTGTATCCCTACTCTTTATTTTAATTATCATGCACTGTTACTTTACACGCCAAGGGGCCTTACCATGACGTCTTAACGTGATTCAGTTTAGGGCCTAAACTGAGTCGCTGCCATACAACTGAGCACAGGTCCCTTACCTGAACCTGAACCTTAACTGAATTGCGTTAAAGGGCATTTTCAGAAAAAAGTGCACCCTTTTAATGAAGATGGGTCCTCAATTTTGTTAAAATATATCCAAATAATCTGAGTATCCTATATCCGGTCGGCCGTTGCATTTCTGCTGCATTACATCTGAAATGTCGGCCGTTGCGGCTTAGGCCGGTATAATATATTTTTTATCCTCCATAAAAAAAAAATGTCAGGTTTGTAACGGCCCATACGAAATGTATGAAAAAAATGCGTTACAAAGCTGACAAAAAAAGCGGGACACTATTTTTCTTGTTTCCAATAGTACTCGTGATACTGGTTACAAAAAACCCAAAACTTCCTATATGAAAAAAAATATGAAAATGGTACCCTATTTTTGAAAATGCCCTAAAACGTTATGGTAACGGCCAAGGATGGGTTAGGTCCGCGTGTATTTAAGATCTGTTTCTACGAGTACCACGGATACTCGGATCTAAATTACACGCGAGCCCGACTTGTAAACTTGGCTACCTAAGTTGTTTAATTATCATTGCACGTGCAGTATTAGACGATTTATTCCTATTCGTTCCTACTACAATGGTTTTGAATGTTTTGATTAAATAACTTAACAAAATATCACCTACCGACGTTAGTCGTAAGACTCGTAAGAGATATTCACTAAATTCGTTGAACAAGTTAAATCCGTCAAAATAAACACTACGAATAACTTTAAATCACAACATGCAAACAAACGTAATGATGTTGCAGTTTCATTTATTGCAATTTTGTTTGGTACTACACTTTTAATTTTCGAAATCTTAAAAAATTCACGGAATTGATAGAAGTATATTTATTTATTATTACGTGAATTGAAGTTGTAAGGTATGACATTTTATTTAATGAAATAAGCTACTCGTAGTTCAATCTAACGGGTTGTTGTGTATTTGAAGAAAAATAAGAAATTAAAAACACGTACCGTTGCGTCTTCGCTTTAATTTGAAAGTGTAAGACGTAGAAACCGCTTGTTATTATTAATACGACTCTAGCGTAACGGCTTATGGTTCAAAATTGATTGAAGTGACAACTATGAAACAAACCTGGGTTATTCTACCTGTTGGACCCAAAAAAACAGTGCAAGATACAAATGTCCTAAGTAAGAGGTTTTTATGTGTCCCTTACGACATATCTATCGTTCACTGTTGACACGGAATTGTCTTTGCCGATGCCAGCCTCTACTGTTATTAGATATTGAATCTAATTTACTTATATGTAAAGAGTATACTCGTTTGTTATAATAAGGTTAACAGTAACCTAAAGAAAACCCCAAACAAAAACCCTATCGGGATTGGGTTTTGCAGTTAACCGGGTTAATGGTTAGTGTTACAGCAACATTTCGCTTACCGTTTGTATTCGGTTACTGAATGTTGCTGTTACAGTATCATTGTGTAACAGATATGATTAGGTAACCAACTCGATAGGCTTAAGCCTAAAGAGGGGTTTTCCGGTCCCTGCTCACCACTCGCAGTCATTGAGTAACGAATAGCTTTAAGCTACTCGGAAATTACTTCTCCGAAATAATTTAACTGTGGCGGGTATTTGCGATATGATACGCTGCAAACAAAGGTAATAAGTAGAGTTGGGATGTTTGGTGGCAATGGAGTTGTAGTTATACATTTATGATTGAACGAATGAACGAATAAATTATTGATACACCAATAATGTAGGTATGATAAAATGTATTGGTCGTAAATTGATACAACATACAAATCCAATAAAAACATAATATATTAATAAAATGTATAATGTTCTATTTAAGATCTTGAACAATTCTCCATGTAACTTATTAAAACGTCACACACGTCACGTGTTGCCAGTTTGGCAGAAATTGACAGAGTAATAAAAAAGTAAATGGGATAAAAAAAATTGCAGAGGCTTCAGGGTCAACCAAACAAATAAAATTTATTTAGATGTTATAATAAAAATCTACGTATTATGGATTTCTCATTTAAGGGGCTACCCGGCATATTTCACTGTTTTTAAAGTGAATAGGCTTTGTTCAGCTCCAAGCACAACGCTTGAAAAAAATATATAATGTAGCTAGGTATTTGGTCTACATTTTGTTCCACTAAATTGTCGAAAAACATAATACATCAAGAGAAAAAAAAATAACCGTAAACCCTTTTTTCTACCTTAAATCTGTATCTACTCCCTTATTATGCGTCGTAAGTACAAGAAACTTAGACAAGCATTTTATATTTATGTTTACTTTAAACGCATCCACTGATTTTTGGATAGGTTTTGTACTTTTCGAGAAAAAAGCTATTACACGTATTTTTCCGAAAACGCCGGCTCGAGATGCCTGCGCGGGCGACGGGGGCCAGTCGTATAAGATGGCACTAGTAGTTTATAGGGTTGCGTCCTAGTACAAGCAGCTCTTCCTAGGTGACGACTTATGCTTATAACCGGTATTGTATAACCGGTGAGGAAAGGAAGCGGTAGGGGAAGAAAGCTCAAATCGCCGAGGTCATTGGGATAGGGGACGGCCTTAAGTAGTTAATTTATTTAAATAAAAAAATATACAATAGCGACTCCACTGCATAACTTGTGCTAAAATGCCACCAGAATCCTAACCTTAGTAATGAGCAAATATTCTTCATTGTCTTGCAGATTAGTTTGCTCATTGCTTTGGTAACAGTAACGACTTTGGAATTCTGTTTTAGTATTTCCTTAAACATGCATTTGGAATTTGCTAACACGCTAACGAGTTACAGGAAAATATAATTCTTAGTCACCAGAACTTAAGGTACTTGCCTGCTATGGCTGATAAGTATTCAGAAACTGTACAGCTTATGGCCAATGTGTCAAATTTTCGATAATATGATGACCGTAGAATATAAAGCAGAGTTTAATGGACATTAGAAATCTAGTACCGAGTGCTGGCGGAAATATTAAGTGGTCTTTGAAATCTTTAGGGCTATTGTTTGCTCAAACTTTCGATTTTCAGAAATGGTCGCATATGAGGACATACACTTTGGACATTTCATAAGTGTGCAGATCACGTGTATTATGTTAGAGTCTAGTTAATACATTAATTTGATATTGTACTATAACATTCATATTGTTTCTGTTTCTACCTATGTGTTCGCATAATTATGGTCAAAAACGAAACAAAGACGCATTGAAACTTTTAGCGTTTCCTGCGCAAGAACAAACCCCGTAAAAGACTTCTTTGAAGCAAATACAATGTTACTCACAGCACCTCGTTATAACAAACAGTACATTCTCATGCTTATCAGATGTCTTTGCACTTTCACACAGCGTCCGTCTGTCTGTCTGAGTCACCAATACTTTTGGCCCGTTGTTCTTTGTTGATTGATATTGTGATTGCAATCTTGAGCACATGAAATTACTTTAGCATTACCATATGTAGTTCAGAGCTAATGACCTGGCTTGACCTCCTCTGAATAAATTCACTTATCCTTATTGGGAGCATGTCTATCCGTCGATCAGTTTGCGGATGTGTTGTATAGTTTTATTAATAAAGTAACTCGTGTAGAAACAACAGCGACACTACATTAAACGACATTGCATATGGAAAATGTTTTTTTCTAATGTGTTCCGTTCCATTATTTAGTTCCGGTTAGATACTGGTGTCTTTTCAAATATTTCTTTTAAGTTCTTATCTTTCTGCATCAAACAAAGATTACTGACCATTAACTGGTTTGTTTCATTTATTTATCCTAACTATAGTGAACAGATCTATATCTAGTTAATATTTAACGTCTCATTAAGTTTACTCGCAGCGCAGTTTAGGCGCAGCGTGGGTAGGCCCCCCGCAAGGTGGACTGATGACCTGGTGAAGGTCGCAGGAGTCCGCTGGATGCGGGTGGCGCAGGACCGGTCATTGTGGAAATCTTTGGGGGAGGCCTATGTCCAGCAGTGGACGTCTTTCGGCTGAGATGATGATGATGATGATGATGAAGTTTACTCTATAAAATATGAAGTGTAAGATATTAGTGTGACAATGACAGTTGCGTTTCGTTAGCGACTGAGCGTGAGCGATTGGCATCTTGGCTACTCACCCTGTTCTTATTCGGGCATATACAAAGAGATTCATACTTGTAGTCATGCTGTTTTTTCTTACCGTCACACTTGCTATCAGACTTAGTTTGTCAGACTACATGAAATATTGTGGCCAAGCAAATTAGCTTAAATAATCCTACAATCACTTCAGGCGGTTTGGTGCATTCGGTGCAAACCGTCGTAAGTTATCCATATATCAAATCTGTGGATATCAGGCAATTGCTCATAGCTACTACGAGTACTCCTACAAGACAGAATAATATTAGATTGAATCGTATCGCTTCCACGTGTGCCTTTCGAACCATAAGTTACGGTTTAGCAACGAGTATAAAACAATAATCCCTAGTTAAATATTTACATAGCCGAGTAGGTCGTAGGTTTAAGCAATGCCGATAACAAAGGATGTAGATGCTGACGCATGCCGCAGGCTCGCTGATGTTGATACCCGATTGACCTGCTGACTCACGGGTGAAGTAATTTTAAGGCGCTTTCAAAATGGGTGACGATTTTAGGCTAAAGGTAGTAAAGGTATCGGATGTACATACAATGTTTTTCATCACATTTGTGAGGAAATTAATAAAGTTACTAGGCAGATAATTAAACAATAAATATTAGTGACAGTGTAGTAGCACAGTCCATAGTACTCCGCGGTGAGCGGCGACTACGTGCGCGCACGCGAACGCTTGGGGGGTAGGTCCTTCGGGAGCTCCGGGCGGGCGGTAAAGTAGTATGATAATCCATTAAGGTCATGGGCTTAATACAGCTCATTAAGTCTAAGGCCCTCTTGCACCAGCCACGGTTAACCGCAAACCCGGAGTTTAGCCGTCGAATTCCATACAAAAAAACGCGTAACTCCGGGATATGTGGCTAACCCCGGGGTGTGCAAGTGGGCCTAAGAATGCTTGCATACAATATCATCATTTACGAGCAAGTGTGATGAAAAGATTCATTTGGAAGCTTATCAACAACGGACAATGTGGTTATTTTAGTCTAACGTAGGCAGTATAGATAGAAATAGTATGGAATCCCAGTGCTCAAAATGACTAATGAGTTCTTGGTCTGTTTAAAGTAGTTATCAACTTATCACTGTTTTTAAAAATACAAATATAGTTGTCTTGGCGACAAATACAACTTTTTTCTATTCGGTGTCGAGACCCCATGGGGTTTGAGCAGCCACACTCTTTGAGGATATCTCAAAGAGGCTTGTGGACGCTACCAGCTTCCTCGCCCAACATATTAGTATTGCGATACAGCGAAGAAACGCTGCCAGCGTCTACGGTACCACGCCGCGGGGGGAATATTTGTTTTAACATGTATTTTATTTAATAAATTACCTTTAATCTTATTTTCGGCGAAAGGTATGTCTCTTGTTGATAATTTAAAAGCTTTATCGGCAAGCTACAAAGTAGTGATTAGTTGATTACAACTATTCGCATGATTTCCACCAGTCGCGGATTAAGTCAGTAAACAAAATTACAGAATGATTTCCCAACCGGCCCACTCTCCAGACTCCGTCATCAACAATGACCGATGACGCAAGGCTGTAGGCTGTCAGATTTACGACTAAACCTTATGCGGAGTGGTCACTCCCGAACTGGCACCCACGCTGTGTGACACCCACGGCAGTGACACCCTGAATGAACTAAATGCCAATGAATGAAGATGTTAAGTTCTGAGAAATATTCGCCTTACACACGTATTGGTACTTAGAAAGGCCGTACGAATTCCACACGGCTAAGACACCCTCGTGGCTGACACCCTGTAGGTGAACTAATTACCGATAAAAATGTTAAGCTCTAAGAAATGTTGGACTTACACTCGTAAAAAAGATGACTCACACTAGAACGGGACGGGATGAAACGATCTGTCAGTTTCTATAGAAAACGTCACGTGACATCCGAGGGCTCCGAGCTATCACATGATTCTTTCTATAGAAATTGACAGATTCCCGTCCTATCCTAGCGTGAGTCATCCTTAAGTAGTAAGAAATGCTGAATGAAATCCATACGACTGGTGCTGTCATTAGGTACAGATGGGAAATTGTCCATTCTCGCCTTCGGCTCGTTACATAATACCATGACACCAGTGTTTTAATGCCTAATTATGCATAGTAGCATACACTACCTTATCTACACACATATCATAAGTGCTCTAAGATGGGTTCAGGAACCGCAGGGAAATGACCTGCATTGTTCCTAGTGCTACTTGTAAAATATCTATTATTGATAGATATTTTACAAGTATAAAATAATGCAATGAAATAAATTGAACACATACAGAAACAATTTTTTTACAATTTTTTTACTTGTAAAACAAACAAATGACAACTAATGGCGGCGTTTAGAATCTAGAATACACTCGCACTTGAATTGACAGCTGTTCCAAATGTAATGTTAAAATTACAGTTCCGTAAATTCCTGCTGGTTGGTGATCCTGGTCATTGCCTATGATTTCTGAACGTATTTTAGAGCACTAATGATATATGCGTAGATAAAGCCCTGTTCTAAAAACAAGCACACATAATCCAGTTATAAATCATGTTATCTCAAAAAGGAGTACGCAAGTCTACTTATTCATTGTTTTAAAATATCACATATTTATGTTTTCGAGGAATTAATATAATGGTCATATTAATATGTTTAGATTATTCTGAATCGAGTGAAAGGAAACATAATAAATCTCTGCAGACCGCAATGATTTTATTTCACAGGATTATTTATCTTGTATGCAGATGAATATTGCAACCTCGAATGTTTGTTTACTTTCACCATTGTTTACGAAATGGCGAGTTTCGCTCCTTTTAACACATTTCCCAGAAATCAATTAATCATTACGAACCGAAGCATTATTATAAGATTTTAAGCTAACATGGTCATTTACACTATAATTACTATTTAATTTTTTTTTATTTATTTATTTTGGGGAGCTCATTAAAACAAATGTACATGGTAAATATCTCGTTTTAAATAGTAATTATAGCGAAGCATTATTGACGATGAATGTTACTTTTGCAACTTTTGCAAGCTGCGACCTTCCGACGTGCCGTTTTTTTATTGATCCGTTGCTGCCCAAAATAATAGCAATCCCAAATGGATATTATTGGCATTACACTTAGTCAACAAATTCGTAACAGATTAGAAAACTCATAAAATTCTGACTAAGATTTACCATTATCAACCTAGTATAGAAATAAAGCTTTCTAGAATATTACCCATAACAAGATAATAATGACGATAATCACGCTGAATCACTAAGTTGATTCAAAACATTTTAACATCTTGAATAGAGCTTAACTTGTGAGTCAGTAATTTGTAAATATTTAAGATGTGATACACCTAAGCGTATGAAATAAAGAAGCGAATTCGTAGAATTTAAATTCGGTGGATATAAATGTATTAAGTTAACAAACAAACATACATTGCAAGTTAAATAAAAGCTTCTAAAAAATAAATATTTCGCATACACTAAATAAGTATTACTTATATCCCAATATATATTCACATCTAAATTTGCACCATCAATCAAAAACACTCGAATGATAGGCATGTATCTTAACTTACGCTCCGTAGAATTATCCAATAGATCACCCTGATATCAGTATCATGTTAGCCGCAAATAAACAAAACACTACTAGTTCCGAACCAATTACAAAATGCCTCACTTAAAAACAGTCCTTTCTCAGACGAATTTTTTGCTGATCGTTTTTTGTACCCAATCTGGCTCCAGGTTGAAGGTCAAAACGTCGGCACTGCTAAAAATAACAACATTCTTGTGAATCCTTCGTATTTGAAATGCATAATGAATCCAAACCTAAAGGGTTCGCTGACATCATCCTCGGAATGCAAGCAACAAAGATGGACATGCATTTGCAAAGTTGCAGGGATATGCATTTGGATTCGTGCTAACGTGGCATAAATACCGGAGGGGTGATGTGTTGTTTACCGTAAGGCTGGCTCTATGATCCTCGAGCCCTAAAAACTGTGTTAATCAACCTTCCAACTTATAAGATGAAAATATTAAGCGTGTTTAAACTGAAGTCGATAGAATAATAAGTTTAATTACATTGCTTTTAAATTTTAGGAACAGCTTGAAATAGATTTTTTTTATTTGAATTGAATATATATTGTCTTTATTTTGGTATTTACGTGTTTAATTGATGTATTCTTTTTGAATGTATGTGTACTTTAGGTAATCGACTTTGCCTTATTGGCATACAGCTATGCAAATCTTTACTTTTAATATGTGATAGATACAGATGCAACATGAATAATCGGGCATATGTGTGAGTCAATTGCCGGCATCTTACTCTCATGGACAATTTCTATAGAGATGTTCTAAATAATAAAAGGATTTGCTTTTGCTCTGATTTTTCCTAAAAATTATATATTGGTACTGCTTCGGACACTTTCGTAGTGCCATTTAGTAACAAAATGTACAAAATGGTCGCAAATGGTTGATGAACCTTCAGGAAATCTGTCGCAACCATGCAGTTTTGCCTATTCAGAGTATTTTTTTCCTATATCTTGAAGTGTTAGGGGATTTTCAGCGTTTTACCTTAGCTGGACACGCATTTTACAAGCACATTTTTCAATAACAATTTGTTTGAATTTTCATCGCTTTTCATTTGGACGGAGCAGCACTGGAAACATCTCAAGGTCTGTAACATACACTGCTTCTTTATACTCCTTTTTATTTGCTACTGACATTTCAAATCTCGTTATTATAAAAACTTTGCCGGCAAAGAGCAAATTGCTTTTTGCATCAAGAGATTGCGAAAAGTATTGAACTCGTTCATGTCCAATGTTCAATGACGGACTAATAAAAACTCATCGTGTTCGTTTGTTTTGTTTCGTTGTATATTGTCGGCTTCTTTTGTTTTGGTTTTGCATGTCTCATCTGTTTAGGTATTTATTTAAGCAAGTGGGTAAGGGACATGATCTAATATGAATTAAAGTAAAGGTCATATTTTTCTGCGTAACTTGACAATGTAATTAGTGGTCATTTAAGTAGTTGTTCTCAAAAAATCCATTAGCGGTAACTACCACAATAGACGGGACAGTAAATCCCAAATTTGCGGTTAAAGTTCGTGGTTTGTGACTTAAGAGCTTACGTCATGGCCGAAAGTTTAATGATTTGCATGAAGCTCACGCAAAAAAAATTATGATGTTCGTAAGATTTAAACAAAAATTGGATGTTACGAATTTTTCGGGTTGGGTACTTGGTGGATTCTGTATCAAATATAATCCGCTGAGTAACTCATATATCAGCCTTAATTTGATTGCAATTTTATTTTGTTGCTGAAGTGCAGTAGATATCGAATTTATAACATCATATCATAATCCTCTTGATTTAAATCCTTTCTTATGTTGAATAATAATAATAGCCCGGATGTTGAAAACTTATCGAAATATGTAGCGGGATACCATTTAGGATTGCTTTTGTGTGCTCCATTGATGACTACCTCAGCATATCTTATCCAGGTGTTATCGTATCTTTCCACCATGCTGCTCGGACAGACGTACACGAGACTCCACGTGTGTGAGATCGTCAACAACCAGCCGTGTTGTCCCCCTCAACAAGTAAGTCTAGGTGTTGCTGAAAGTGATGAGCCATCAAACTTAGTAATTCTGAAACACGGGGACCGTCTGCTGTAAATGAAATTAGAAATTTATTCAATTGTTTACCTAATTTCATTTGACGGGATATTCAATTGAATGATTTATCATGTACATGTATGCAGTCTGTTTATCGTGGTAGATTTTGTCTTTTGCTGTGAAGATATGCTTTTTCTCTTAACCGGCTTTATACTGAAGTACAAGTTTGATGGTCACTTCATCTCATTTTCGAGTATGTCGTAGAGTCAGCACGTTGTTGTTGTTCGTTGTTGTTTATAGTTTCGCATGGATGCTAATAATGCAATCATTTTTTTTTAGTATGTCATCGTCACTTCATTGACAACTTTATCATTGACTTCCACATTTTATCATTTTTATGTGAGCTGTACTGTGTAGCTTGTATGATCTTCTTCTTTAGTTATTTTCTGATTTAATTGTGTTGATTTCTCTGATTTATTTTTGATTTTAATTTTTATTATCTACAGCGTTAGATTTGATTTTATCAGTTGTGTGTTCAAAAGACTGGTGATTTTTGTTTTTAATTGTGATTTTCTTCTATGTTGTGATCTCTATGGTTTGATCTTAACTTTAGTTTTTACTCGTAGCAATAACAGACTCTGCTTTCAGATTCCTTTCACAGTGTGTTTTTATAACAGTTACATTTAGTTTGTTGTTTGGAAATGTTTAAGCTTATTTAATTCGTAGGTTAATTTCAGCTGTTTCAGACTAATTAGTACTAATAGAACCTTTTTTTTAAAGAGGGCAATACAAATGTTTTAACGTGTTAATCTTCGCAGGTGAACCGGCACGTGAACGACCTCTTCGAGGACCTGCGCGATGGTCTCAACCTCATCTCGCTGCTGGAGGTGCTTTCTGGCGAACACCTCGTGAGTATACCTCATCTGTTAGAACTAGAATTTGTTCAGTAATCTCTCGACCATGCCAGGCGAGTCAAATGCCTTGATAAAATCGGCGTGGAATACCGCTTCTGAACCAACTTCAATTATTCCCAGCTGTTTACAAAATCGTTGAAGGCTGTTCCTGACAGATAGTGACAATTAAGAAATCGGTTTTGAGGCGCGTAGAGGGCTACTTATTAGAACTCATATTTCTTAATACTTATTTAAACTTAAACGATTTTCACTTATTATAAACTTACTAAAACTTACCTCCTACGCGAGTTTTCGAGGGCGACATTGTCCCCGTCGTCGGAGGTTAGTTAATATAAATATGATATTACTTAATGGTTTTCCATTAAAGAAAATAAACTGTTTATTTCACCACCGTGAAAGTTTTTCAAACGAAACTTATATTTTCGCTCTTATTTTAGTGCATTCACAAACGCGTTAATATGTATTAATACTGAAATATATCACGTTCTTTGCAACTTTTATCTAAATGATATCTAATTTGCACTTTATATGAAATATATTATGCTTAATAAACCAAACAATATACAAGCAATCAAGTTGATACTGGGTTAAAAGCGTGTGATTACCATGGGAATGGCAAAAACCCATTCTGTAGTTTAATGATAACACAAAATATTCGTGCTCCAAATATATTCATCAGATTTGCAAGCAATCCATTTAGCTTTCTGTTTTTCCCTTTTAATCGGAATCATAAAACATAAAATCTTTTAAATAAATGTAACTTTAGATTCTTAGAACTTGAATTTGAATTAAATCCATGTTATTTTGGCTTTGATCCATTTATGTATAAATGTGATTTAAATATGAGGAACCATGGTATTAATTAAATAGTAATTTATATGCAAGGTTCCTAATTAGAATAGGAATTTGTGAAAAACAAACCTTAAACGATTTTATGACCAAATTAGGCCGATCATGATAATTTTATCTACCGACGAAACTTGACGATGACGTCCGCTAAGGAACATTGATTATTGAATGATCCAGCGAGTACCAAACGGCCAAGTTAAGATATTTTATATTTTCATTCAATTTCATAGTTAGTGAAGCAAGGGTCTATAGAATTAGAAGATTGGTTCTGTATGAGATCTAATAGCATTTGGCTGTGCAAATTACATCAATAGTTATTTATTATACAAGGGGCAAAGTAAACAATCTTTGCCGCCGAGTGTAATACAACATTTTTCACCTCGCTAATGCGAGAAAAATAAAAACCACACATGATTATAAATATTATCCAAATGTTAACTATCCGATATTTATTACACAAAACGATCGTTTAAATGTCAGTGCTAACTTAACTTGAAGCTCCAAACTCAAGATCAAATTACTTTCCCTGTATTAAAAGGTAAAAGAACGCTTTCCGAACTAGTGAGGGGAAATGGTTATTTATGATTCAAGGGTAAAAACTAGGCGAGTGTCGGTTACTATAAGCCACTTTCTAATCTTTCTATGCATAAGTTTACCCTTGAAAATAGCACTTTCCGTGCTAATGTATTGTAAAATATTATATAGTATTTCAATCACAAAATGTTGAGCCGTTAAAGTTGAAAAATCAAACTACGCCCGCCTATTCCAATTTCGAACCAATCAACCAAAGAACTAATGGCCACAGATTAAAAACTTTTGCACTCCAATGGGTAATTAAATTTTAAATTTCCGACCGGGGCCGTTAGCGTGGCATAATGGTGGTATCGCGTGCCTTTATCCGAGTTTTATCGTCTGATAACTATGGTATGGTATGATATGTGGAATATTTAGTCGCTTGGTTTACTTTTGGCGGATCTATATCGGAGTCCCTTAGGCGTTTTCCTATTTTTGTACTCCCTGATAGTGTTTGTCCTAATCACATGTGCCCTAATATTGTTTTCCCTAACATCGTTTTAGTTTTAACCTAAATTTGTAGCAGCGCGCAGCGGTTCGAATCTGTGTGAGGTCACAGTTCTAACCTAACCTAACCGACTTTTCTTACAGAAATTCTCTGTTAATAAACGCGATTAATCCGTTCTAAAGTGTTTAATTTCAATGAATAACAATCGAGAAACATAAGATAATATCATATCACTTAAGTTATAAATAAAACGGTTTAAAAATAGCGAGTTTTACCAGTTATATAGATTTAGTTGCACCAAAGTTTGTATTTAAAACATAATTAAATTGTATTGTACGTTGTTTCATAGTTCACTTTAGACTTACGTTGATAAATCGGTTGTGGTTGGTGCAACTGACCCTTAATCTTTTATCTATCCCTTAATCAGTTAACAAGCAGGTGTGGTGAACCCCAGCGCCCCACCCAAAGTTTTAAATGTGGCCCAAGGGGTTGATTCCCTTATTCTAATTCATTTCGCCGGAACACCAACAAGTACGATTTAGTAATAAATAAAATGAGTCTCCCTCGACATCTCTAAATCGTTTGTCAAAATCACTTGCCATAACTGTTTTGTCCTAATGATCATAATCCCTAACAATGAATTGTCCTAACGATTATTTGTCATAATTGAATCATTGCCCAAAAACGACTTCACCCAGAACCGAATCGCTGTTAGAAAAGTCGGTTAGGTTACCTCACACAGAGTAGAATCGCTGCTAGGAAAGTAGGTTGAAACGATGTTAGGGAAAACAATATTAGGGCATATGAGTTTAGGACAAATGATCATTTTATGTCAAACAGTATAAAGGAATACGAAAATAGGATAAAAAGCTTTAGGGATTCCGATATAGATCCAAAAAACGAATTTTTTTTGTAACATAATTAATACACTGTACTTGTACTACCTCTCTCTATCACTCTTCCTTATAGTGTGACAATGACAGTTGCGTTTCGTTAGCGAATGAGTAGTCCTAGCAAATTACAAGAGTGTCTAACTAAACCGAACAGTAAGACGTCACTTTGACAATTCTCTCATATTGACACAGGACCCACGCATGAGTGGCGCCGCCTGGTGAGCGACAGTACGGTAGCTCCCATTGAAAACGGTCTTTAAATGTATGCTTTCGGATTTCCGTATACGAGTATACGCGTGTGTTACTAGTAATTTTTCAGTAGAATTAGTAGTAAGTAATTTACACGCACCATGCCCCATTTATCTTTTGAATATTTAATTACCGTAAGGGCGTGGTTATACCACTTATTTACGATGACTTTCATGGTTGAATCACGTGAGTAAGCTGTTTCTGTGTTTTCGTTTAGGGAAGCAAAATATTAATAATCACATTCCTAAAAATTTTTGATGAAAAATTTTCAAGAGTAATTGCTTTATAATGGTGCTCACTAACATAGTGATAAATAACGTATTCTGAATTAGTTTTCTGGCTTTATTCGTATTTTGTTTAATGAGTTGAAAGATAAATTAGTTCTAAATCTAAAGATCTTCTTTCTTCAAGTGATTTGCAATATTATAACTGATCTGAATGCTATAGCATATTGTATAATGCTATAGTCGTGATGATTACTTGGTACTGCCATTAAATAAGTACACCAGAGCGGTCATAGGTTCCCAGTTCTAGGTCCAATGCGAGGATAGCTTTGTTCAGTTATTTGTGAGCAACTTTGTTGCCCTGATGATATGTTTTATTTGGAGGCTTATATTTTTCACTTAAGGCAACCAACATGACCCCGCATTTTTTTTTCAATCTTACACAGCTCGAAATAGTCCCAAACTAAACAAAGCTTGTATGTACTAGACGACGATATACTTATATAGATAAATACATACATGTATACATAGGAAAACGTCCATAACTCAGTAACAAATACTCGTGATAACACACAAATAAATGCCCTTACCAGGCTTCGAACACGGGACCTCCGGCTTCTTTGGGTCACTACCAACTAGAATAGAGGCCGTCAAAATTACAAGAAGGTAGAAGTTTTCAAATCATCTTTCTAACAATTCGCCGCTCTGTGAGCTGCAGGGACACCTCGCGACCGGTATTAATCGCCATAGACTCTTGTCTTTAAGCTCATTGTGACAATTTTCAATTATCTAGTTCGTAAGGAGAACACAGCTTTTACCCAAGTTAAAACCGGTTTCCTTTGCTATCCAACATCCATACTTTGGTAACCACCCTGGGTGCGTAGCCAAGATGCCAATCGCTCACGTTTAATAACGTATCGCAGCTACCTCTTTCTATCACTCTTCGTTGCGTTTCGTTAGCGACGGAGCGTGAACGATTGGCATCTTGGTTACGCACCCAGAGGAGAATGGAGGAATACGAAATCAATTTTTCCCAAGTTGAGATGGATGGCTATCGCTCAGTAATAACCAGAACATTCCACCATTCCAGCCGCGCGAGCGAGGCCGCATGCGCTTCCACATGCTCCAGAACGTGCAGATGGCCCTCGACTTCCTCCGCTACAAGAAGATCAAGCTGGTCAACATCCGCGCCGAGGACATCGTCGACGGCAACCCCAAACTCACGCTCGGCCTCATCTGGACCATCATCCTGCACTTCCAGGTCAGTCACTATGATAAACCCACCATCAGATACTACACAGACGCCGCTTTAGGTAGCATTTACAAAGGGAATGAAGTAATCATATATATGCACACATTTACCTCTAAAGGACCCCTTAGTTTAGGCTCCTTTCACCTTAGTTTAGGCATTTAAAAGATTTAATTTTTTTTAATGAAAATTTCGGACCATCAACAATATTTTACGAACCGAATCGATTTTATCTCCAAAAGAAGACACATTACACATTTCAATAGAGAGTGAGCTTATTTATTATTGATCTCTACAGACAATTTTATTTGCAGGTTTATTTATTTTTTAGAGGGTGAAATTATCACCATAATCAACTTCTTGTTTATTAAATAGATAAGTAACGGTCAATCGTCATTCTTGTCATTAACGCGATTAAACGCTTTCGTATAAAAAAACTTTAAAATTTTCCCAATGTTCGTAATTATAACCAAAACAAACCTTAAACTTTGATTGCACGAAAACAACTTCGTATTCAATGAGTCTAATGACATATTTATAACCGTAAATCCTGTAGAATTAACTATGAGATCATTCCCTGGGATACCGATTTGTGAATTATATACACGAGGCCCATCTTAATCACTCCGTTTCTGAGAAAACGTTACTTTGCGTCACAAATGTTTGCCCTCTGCAAGGGCTCTCGGAACTCTGTGTCGACAAAATGGTTAACATGAACGAGCTCGTTGCATGACATAACATAATCATTGATAATGACGGTCCGGGCATTCTTCATGTCTCATTATATCCCAGTGCTTGGGATGCAAGAAAAAGACACGTGATTTTGTATAAGAAAACTGATTTGAGAAAAAACTGTATTGAGCAGAGCTATATTGGCTGTTCTCATTTTGAAGACCATTTGGCGATTGAGTATAAGTAATTGTCGTGTTTACATTATCGCTGATGATGTTACTGGTGACCGAAGAGCTGGTGGCTTCCTCGCACAACGTATCAGCATTGCGATACGAGGGAATGCCGCCAGCATCCTAGGTTCAATGCCTCAAGGATCTACTTTAGATTGAAGCTAGATAGAGGTACGGAACTAGGTAAGTTACACTTACTGTATATATTTTGAAAATAAATGTTTTCTCGTCTCGCTGTAGGTGAAGAGTTTGGTAAAACGAACTTACACCGTAGCATACAGTGTGACAAAGGATGGAACTGGAAAGAGCTCTTGCAAACACGCAGTTATTGCTGTCTAAACTCCTTTTAACTGATGATGTATCGTTCTATTTATTTGTACCAAGCTTAAGTAAATGACTTTATTTCTACTAGAGCTTCCTTACGCACGATTAAACGTATCAACTTAATCTAATACACCTTTGAATCGTCTAAAACCATCCGTATCCCCGTGTGACAAGGTTGAATGTCCATTGAGAGGTTAGTCGTTGTGGTAATCTTGTATGTAACTTTGACACGTACTAATCTAATGATATTATGTAGATGTAATAGGATTATGTCTTAAAAACACGCTATTGGGGCCAAGGTTTACGACATACAGCCAGAAAATACCGAAAAATATTGTTTTGTGGAAACGCGTTACACGCATGTTGATAGCTTTCGTCATATATTCTATTAAGCTAATGAAAGTGAAGTAGAGTATTGTATGATTTTATAATTAATGCTAAATTAAACTGAAAGAACTCCAGCTGAATTTAGATTTCTTGTTGCATGAACTCACAGAAAACTAAACTGGATTGTCTTTAAATACGGTTTGAAGTGGAGAATATTTCCAACGATTTTGCAAATAAAAAGGAGAATTGGCATTTCATTTTTGAATATTCCTAACTTCAAAATATTTCCTAATTGATGTTGTCTCAAGATCTTATCTATGCTAATTCTAGGATAAGGTCTTACGCACGAGTGTTGCGACAAACCAAATTGGCAACCAGAAGGCGCCAGAATTTCGCAATATCAGTTGACCGGCTTCTTTTAAATTCAAATCTACCGCTTACAAAGCTACGCGAAATTACCTTATTTGTGCAGGCGATCAGTATTCAGATCACACGGGGTGATTCTAGCGGCTTGCTGCTAACTCATGTCTGAATGATTTGTACGAGTAGGTATGATGTTGAATAGAATTTTTCAGTACACTCTGAAAGGGACTCGGCAACAGTGGTAGCCCCCATAGAGACTTTTGTTCGGGACGTTAAAATGTATATTATATCGAAATCTCAGTATATTGAACTAAAACCACATTTTTCATACTTTTGGTACGGGGCTCTTTCAAATATTTAACGATGTGACAGACAGACTGAGTTGCACCATAAGGGGTCCTTTTTTACCATTTTAGTACGGAACCCTAAAAAGCAGTCTAATACTGACAGTCTGAAAGTTTTAGAGCCCGCCTAAACTAAATTTCAAAGATTTTGATAGCACTTACTGCGAAAGAGTAAGTAAACGTCAGAACTTCAAAAAAGTTTGAAGTTTAAAATATTATGCGCAGTCTCTGATATCGATGGGCTGACTCAGATATAGAACTCACTCTGACTGACTGACTCAACTGACTCAGAAATAGTGTCTTCAAACAGACACTGAGATTTGAATCTATGTAGTTATATGTACGGTCCAATTAACCCTAGGCCACTGTAGGACTATGTCAAAGTATCGCTATAAATCAGATTGTAAGAAATCTCTTAATGCTTGTCATTTTGACATGGTTCTAGAGTGGCCTAGAGTTCCAATGGGAGCTACCGTATTGTCGCTCACCACGCGGCGCCACTCATCGTGGGTCCTCTCCTCTGTCAGTATGAGAGAATTGTCAAAGTGACATTTGAAATGTTCCCGCAGGACCCACGTTCCACTAGCGCTCCTAGCGGAAAATCGGCTCGCGGTAATCGTCATTGGTTGACTGTATTTATACAAACGTACCCATAAATACATAAACCGCAAGAATTCTTTCGAAGCCAACGCAGCCTGCGGTTTTATCGAAGCCGACGTTGTACAGTCACGTCTATCAATATCTATACAATTTGGAACTTATTACAGGGAAAGAAGGGTCGAAATTGAATACAGATGCATATATATTTACGAAGCCGACCGTATTAAAACAATATGGCTCAAACCTTTTAACCTACTTACTTAGGTAAATCTACTGCGTCTATTGCCTACTTTAGTAAGTCACCAGTGACTACAAAATCAGCCTGTATCTGAATACAGAATTATTTTTAGGGTTCCATACCCAAAGAGTAAAACGGGATCCTGTTACTAAGGCTCCGCCGTCCGTCTGTACGTCTGTCCGTCTGTCACAAGGCTGTATCACAAGAACCGTGATAGTTAGTTGAATTTTCACAGATTATGTATTTCTATTGCCGCTATAATAGCAAATATTAAAAGCAGAATAGAATAAAATTTAAGGGGGCTCCTATACAACAAACGTGATTTATTAATATACTTATATCCGGTTACTCACGTCTATAAAGTCGAAAATAGCTCGACATGTTTCGGAACGGTCCGCGTCCCATAATCATGAGTGAGAAGCGCTTGCGGCGATTGCTCTGCGCACACACCGCCGCAAGCGCTTCACACGATGAAATTAAGTTACGAAAGTTTTCCAAATTCTTTCTGAAGTATGTAAAATATAAATAAATTGATAATGTTGTTACTATTATTTACTTTCTGACGCAACCTACGAGTATATAGGTACTTACCTATATTTGTCTTTGTATTACCTCTATCACGTTGAAGTAGTTAGTACAATTGTAAAGCACGAATCAAATCATTCATTAAATGTAATAAATGTTTTGATTCATGTTTTATGTTTTTTAAGTAGTCACACTACTATATATAAATTATAAATTGAAAGATACGTCATATACTACAGAAAAAGTGACCAAGGCCCCTGGTGAGCAGGGCTGGGATCGAACCAGCGACCTCCTGCGGACCTCGCGGCAGAGGCGTCTGCAGTATATGACAACTCTTTCAATTTATAATTGAAAATCTAGTAAAATCCACAGCATTTTGTTTGCAAACTTCTTTATATTTTTGTTCCCTTGTTCGTTCAAATTGTGTGGCGTGAAATAAGTTACATTGTAATTTAGTTACGCTCGACGCTAAAGTTTAACGATTTGGCATCGTTTATAAAGCTTGAATTTAACGTAGATACTTTCAATTAGTATTTTCCTACACTTTTGAACGTGACAGTATTCGAAATTGAAATTCACGTAGCATGAAAAAGGGAGTGAAAATATTATGTACAGAAAGAAAGGAGTACAATACAAAGTGATTTATTGTAGAAGTTGGAGGCGTCCATGGGCAACGGTGACCGCGTTTCGGACCGTATTATTTATTCATTTATACGAGCCTAGAGTGTCCCACAGCTGGGCAAAGGCCTCCGTCCTCTCCTTCCACGTATCTCTGTCTTGCCCCATCTCCCACCAGTTCCTACTAAAGGCATCCAGGTCGTCTCGCCACTGACAGACTGGGCGGACCGTATACTTGTTTAAGGCTGCGTTTTACCAAATTTTTATTCCGAGAATAACGCTTACTCACAGATAGTAACGTCAAATTACTATGGGATTTTGACATTAGTATCCAAGAGTAAGCGTTACTCTTGGTTAAAAAGTTTGGTCAAATCCAGCCTAAATAAAACAGTGTTTGTTTGAGTGCGTAGAGTTACCCGGCTGGAAAGCAGTCGGTTTGAGTTGGCACGTAACTGCGATATCATGGGTGCAAGATCACGACTTGCCAACAGCTCGCCAATAATTACCACACGTAGTTACAGTTGACCTTATTCATAATAGTAGTTTTTCTACTCCACCACTTCTGTCTGTCAATTAGATGACTGACAGCGATATTAAAAAAGTATACATTATAACTTTGTCTATGGTATTCCATAAGAACACTGCTCCTATGGATTTTCATACAATATAAGAGCACTGTTGTTTTTTTTTATTTCTTAAGTGGACATACGACATCTTCTATATTCTGCCACCTTTCGAGATTTTGCTTTTTTCGCCATTTTAGCTGTCGACCGCACTAATTATGAGCTGTTGCATACGCTAGTTTTTCTACGACAGCTAAAATAACCTAAAAAGATAAATCTAGAAAAGTGGCAGAATAGGGAAGATGTTGTGCCCACAAAAAAAAAACAACAGTGCTAATATAGGTATTGTATGAAAATCCATAGGAGTAGTGCTCCTATGGAATACCATAGACAACGTTATAGTGTGTACTTTTTTAATATCGCTGTCAGTCATCTAATTGACAGATAGAAGTGCTGGAGTAGAAAAAAAAGTTAGCGTTGGTGACCCAGTCGTAAGGCGTGCGAGTTTCAATCCGAAGACCCCGGGTTCAAATCCTGCCGGCTCGTACAGTCGCCATCAGATATATCGGAGCGTCCGAGGCGCTCAAAAATATCTGAACACGCCTCTATTGTCAAGACGTTAGAGTGCTTGTTCAGATATTTTGAACGCCTCGGACGCTCCTTTATATCTGATGGCGACTGTACCAATGAGTTTTTCGAAACTTATGTACAGTGAACTACAGAGATATGAATACAGCCAAAGTGCCATTAATATGTATATGTATGTCACCGTTAATTGTGAACTCCCGATAGATTATAATTTGTCTAGGGATATTATAAACTAACCTATCCGTTGGTTTACAATCTCGCGCGTTAGTTTATAACCTAACGGTACTCACAATTCTACGGTGACATATACACGACCTTAATGTTAAGTTAATAAAGTATACATATTTTTGGCACTTTGGCTGTATTCATATATTTTTAGTTTGCTGTACCTACGAAATATCATTGGACTTACCAATCGTATTTCGTTGAAGGAAAATATCGTAAGGAAACCGGACTTACCGGACTAATCCCAATAAGGCCTAGTTTACCCTCTGGGTTGGAAGGTCAGATCAGATGGCAGTCGCTTTTGTAAAATTAGCGCCTACGCCAAATATTGGGATTAGTTGCCAAAGCGGAAACCAGGCTCCCATAAGTTGTGGCATAAAAGCCGGGAAAACACAAGTAAGGTAAAGTTTTGAATTCATTCTTTAAAATTAACACTTAAGAACGGATCAATCGCGTTTATTAACACCATGAGCCCTTTACAACACTCGCTTTAAGTGTTTGATTTCAATGAATGACAATCGCGGTAACAGAAGACAATAGTAATTCTTTAATTTTATGGCTTCTTCGTTGCTCTTATTTATTATAACTACAGTATGAAGAACATAATTTCCCTTTATATTTACCGGTTATTCATTTTCTGTTGCTATTAAGACACGTATTTATTCTGCATCAGACTGCATACGTTCAATTATTCTCACGATATTGCAATATCAGCAAAACGCCGCCTCACGAAAGCGATAATCAAATTACTGTAACAGTAATCTTATTGCGATCTTTTGAATAAATCATTCGCAAAAACTTCATTACCGACCACCCACATGCTTCTAAAATGTCAATTGCATTGCGCAATTACTCTTCAGAAAGATCGTACAACCAGCAACACGTTTAACTGGCCATCGATGGACCTTATGCCGCTTACAATAAGGATTACAATTGAAGTTTCAGTGTTGCCGATGGTACCCGAAACTTTCGCTGTCACATTCATTACGTCATTATCCTTTGAACTCAGTCCATTCGAATGTGAATCTTAAGGCTTCGTCAGATTAGCGCGTGGCGTGAGCGGGGCGCGAGCCGGGCGCGAAGCGAGCGCGACGCGCGCTTGGACGCAGCGCGGCGCTAGCGCCGCGCTCCTATCGCGCCCCGCTCACGCCCCGCTTTCAACGCGCGCGCGGCGCGCGGCGCGACCGCCGCGCAGTCACAGCGCAAAGAAAATTGCTCGGTGAATCGAGCGCGCGGCGCTGGCGGCGCGCTCGCGCGACGCGCGCGTGACCCGCGCGCGATGCGCGCCTGACACGCGCGCGATGTAAGCGCGCCGCGCTCCCCGCTTCTATCGCGCTCTGCTCGCGCCCCGCTCGCGCCCCGCTCACGCCACGCGCTAGTCTGACGAAGCCTTTAAAGTCAGGTGATAGAATTGAAAATTAAAAGCAGGTTTATCTGTTCTTAGACCTTTATATTTCTGAAGCGCTGGCTCGTCATTTTTGCAAACCCGGTTTAATTCATGTTTCGTACTTTTACGTTCGACTTTAAATGTATGATCGACCTGTATGGTTATATTTTTTGCTCCAGTGAAAATATAAGATCCGACCAAGATCTCGGTCTCAGTCTCGGCCAAAAAGCACCGAGATTCTCGGCTCTGGCCGAACCCTCCGTCTTGACACTTTTTGCTATTTTTGTGGGTACTAATACTAAGGTACTAACCAGTATTTTAAGCCAATTATAAAGTGTATCGCCTCATCCTAATGCCAGTGATGACTTTTTTTCTCACACTTTGGCTTAAATGTATTGCTTCAATGATGGCTTTATTAAACAACAGAGTAATTTTCATTATTAAATATTTTTGTGGAAAACGGGTGTTTTTATTATAAAATTTCGACCTAAAAAATGGCCTCGGTCGGACCTTAAAAATAATCACTGAGCAAAACCATTTTACAAGTCATTATAGGTATAATATAGACTATTTGGAGATTTGGGAGCGTTGGTGGCTCAACAGTTAGAGCGTGCGACTTTCAATCAGACGGTCCGGGTTTAAACCCCGGCACGTACCAATTACTTTTCGGAACTTAGGTATGTATGTACGAAATATCATTTCATATTTACCAGTCGCTCTTCGGTGAAGGAAACATCGTGGGGAAGCCGGACTAATCCCAATAAGGCCTAGTTTACCATCTGGGTTTGAAGGTCAGATGGGACGCATCCGTAAAAATGAACACCACCGCCAAATCTTGGTATTAGTTGCCAAAGCGGACCCCAGGCTCTCTCAGCCGTGGCATGAGCCGGGAAAATTGCTAGGAAGAAGAAAACTATATGAGTGTGGTCTTAGGAATTATAATTTTGAGCGCTCTTTAATACGGACACACATCGCGCACTCACATTTATTTAAATTTGACCTTTATGTAACCACACGTTCGCTTCAAGTGGGGGTAAAAGCGTCCTTTAAAGGAACGTTCAAAACGAAAGTGAATCGGTATTTTGAACAGTTTTTAAGTACCGATATTATCGGATTCTGTGAGAACGAAAGTTTGTTTCAACTTTTTTTACACGATCAAGTTTCACTATAATTTCGGGCCGCTTGCCACTTAAGTCAGTATTTGTTGTTGATAATTACATGATAGTTAAACAATTAACGAGACTTTAATTGGTTAAGGTTAGTGCCTCTGGATGGCATACTACGTTTATGTAATAAAGACTAATTGTCTTGCGTCCCGATATGAATGCGACAGGTACCTATATGCTTTCGTCAAGATAATATATACTGTCATAGTGGATGATGTCATACCAATTAGGAGAACCACGTGCTTCATAAATATATATGCACCTGTATTCGATTTTGAACATCCCTTGTAATAAGTTCCGAAGTGTATAGATATTTATAGACGTGTACTTACTTACTTACTGCTGTGGCCCAGCGACCCGAAGTGGATCTTGGCCCCTGACACTAAGTACCGCCAGGCTTCTCTGTCCATCGCCGTTTCTGCCCAATCGACGGCACAAAGCTCGCTCAGGTCTTTCCCGACCTCGTCGCTCCAGCGGTACCTAGGACGTTCAACAGGTCGTCGACCAGTAGGACGACCCGAATACGCTCTCTAAACTGCACGATCTTCTCCCATACGGACCACGTGCCCGAGCCATCGGAGTCTTGCGGCTTTTGTTTCTCCTACTATGTTGGGCTCGGCCACTAGATCTTCGATCTCTTGGTTCCTGCGTATCCTCCACGAGCTACCTATAGTCTCTTTAATCGAGCAATCCTTGTATGTTTATCTTTATGTACCACGTCGGTGGTAAACAAGCATTCGGCCCGCCTGATGGAAAGCGGTCACCGTAACCTATGGAGGTTGCTACCCCAGGAGTGTCAAATGCGCGTTGACGGCCTATTAAAAACATGTACATTCCTTTTTTGAAGAACGCCATTTATTGAAAAATATGTCTACTTATGTCATATATATATTTATTTACGATATATATATCGGGATGAAAAATCGACCTAACTTATTCTTACTTTGAGAAAGCGCGTGTTTTTAAGTTTTCGTGTGTTTTAACACTAGGGAACCGGTTGTTTTTTTATGGAAAAAAGTCTGTTTTAAACCAAAACCGCGCTTTTTTCATACAAAAATGGTTAACCGTTCCCAAGCACAGGCAAAAAATATGATAAATCTCCAAAAGTATACTCGTACTATAAAACATTCGTAAGTTGATGGAGGTATTGATGTCCTATAAAATCCCAGCAAAACTCAGCCTCATGGCGTCACCGCATGACTCACCTCAAGTTATCGTACGTGGGCAAAATTTACGAATAATCGCTCATTTCACTTTCGCTCCATAACATCGTATTTATTACTCGTACTTGAGTCTGCCAGTTATTCCACTGTTACGTAAACTGTCATGTCACATTAAGGATTACTCCAGCCGTTTAACGGAAAGTAACATATACCTACCTATTTTGATTCCCTTTGCAAATTTATGGCTATATTTGATTACGAGTACGTTAACGTAGAGGTTTGGTTTTTTCACAGCTTCAAGGGACCGCAGACCTGTGTATGTGGTATTAATTTCAACTTGATACCTCTACGCGTTCCCGAGATAAAGGATCTTGACAGACAGACAGACGGACGGACTAAAAAGTGATCCTATAAGGGTTCCGTTTTTTCCTTTTGAGGTACGGAACCCTAAAAATGGCAAAAAGAAGAAGTAAGAAACTGCCATTTTATGCCAGCGTTGTTTTCGTTATCTGCGTCTTTATACTTTCCTTTATACTTATAATTCAATCCTGTCCGTGAGATACTGGTCCCAAGTCCTTCGTAATTTCCCCATCGCAAATAGAATCACTTTTACTTTTGCAACAAAAACAACTAGTGTAATAACAAGTGGGGTACTAATGTAATCGGTTAAACGCGTGGGCAGAGACCTGTCGCGGCCTTATAAGGAGCGTGGTACAGCGTGTCCCCTCTAAACTATATAAAAAGTAAAAACAACAACTACCGCTAATCATGCCTACTGATAGCTGCGACGTCATATCTTTTTTAGGCGATATTTTATTTTGAAGTCCGATTGAGGTTATAGGTTGAAAACGCCCCTAGATTGGCCCTTAAAGGCCGCAGATTGAATGCCCAAATATGTACATAAACAAATTAAATATTAATAAGCAGCAAAAGATGATAGCGATATATAAGAAAAATCTATCTATCTTACTTAAAACATTCGCTTTCTAAACCAACTATAACATATCCTAATCGCTATAACATTTTTATAGCTATATATCGCTACGCGCTATTGCAAGGCCCTGGGCCCATGTGATCAATTAATATGTAAGGGCATCAATGTAATACCATGGTTGCATTGCAAATAAATGAATATGCAATTTGAAATATGAATATATGGAACTATTGGATGACTCATATAAAGTCAAACGACTAAAGGATTACTTACACTAGAACGGGACGGGACGGGACGATCTTTCAATTTCTATAGAAAGAATCACGTGATAGGTCGGAACCCTCGGAGTTCACGTGACGTTTTCTATAGAAACCGACAGATCGGCGCGTCCCGTCCCGTTCTAGCATAAGTCATCCTTAAGTCGTTTGATTTTATATAAAACCCTCGATAAAATTTTAGCAGGGTTAAGTTAAACCTTCTTATATCACCAAAAACCGTAACCAAATCAGTTAAGCTGCTTATTCAGAGTAAGCATTATGTCATGTTGTACCTCCATTCCAACTGTAATTTCATATCGAAAACATTTTTATATTCTGTAAATTCTCTACAGATTTACATAATAAATCACGCACGTTAATCTATTACCTACACATCAGCCTGTAAGTACCCGTTTATGGCGACCGTTGGAAATAATAGCCGACATGATTATTCATACCGCAACGCAGCCGGATACTGGTCGGGCGGCTTACTAGTTTGCGATCTGGTTCGAGGGATTAATTTATAATCCCTCGTTCCTCGTCTTCGACTCGGGCTTATAAAATTACTTATTAAATTCACACTCGTTCCTCATTTCTTGTTTACCGCCCTTAATACACCATGTACCTACTATTGTCGTGATTCAGATGTCACGAGTAAACTTCTCTCATTTAAGTCGCACATAATCTTGAGCCATGAATATGAGGTACATTTTTGGCTCATTATCTAAGACGTCTACTTTGCTTGTAGCTAAATTGATCATGTGTACAGTAACTTAAGTATACGTATAATTTAATTAATAGTACATTACGATAAAATGGCGAGAAAGTGGAAATTCGCAACGAGTGGCGATAAATTAAAACAGGACCGTAGCGAGTGTTTTATATCGACACAAGTTGCGACTTGCGAATTACCTCTTCGCATGGCACGTAAATTGCTCATTATTGCTAGGGCGGTAAATTAGCACCATGTATACTGTAAATAAATAAACTGCCTAGTCCTTCCGTATACGGCGTATGTTGTGTAGAATTTCTTAACGTTATTAATAATGATTTTAAATGGCTGTATTTGCTTGACGTAGCTCGTAGCGTCAATACAATCAAATAATAATAAGGAAGTCTTGAGAATGCAGTCTGAACATAACATACCTAACGTATGTTATATAGAATGAGTTATATTTTTAGTTTATTAAGTGTTTGTACCTTTTTAGTATCGAATAAATATAATATGTATATGCTCAGTTAAAACAATATTATAACTAGTAGTAAGAACACTAAGAACCTATCTCGGCCCACTGTTGGGCAAAGGCAGATAGCCCAGATTTCCTAATTATCACGGTCCAGAGCCTAGTTCGCCTACTTCTCCAAGAAGTAGGTAGTCCAGGTCATTCCGAAATCACCGCGGGGTCTGCGAGATCCTCGATTTTGCTCGATTATAAACCATACATTAATGTACAAAGGCAAATAAGGGACTGACGCGGACGGAAGAAAGGTCTGCCTTCGGTTGGTACAAAATTTAGGAGGAAAATTGTAGATAGCATGAATAACTTTCCAGATGACCTGAAATATCAAAAAGCTACAAATGTTAACCAATCAAATTAATATGCGTGACTTTGTAAATTGTTAGGGAATTCCAATACTAAGTCATACAGTTTAATAACACTAGACCGTAATCATTGTGTTGTGTTTCTGTTGGTGAGTAAGGTCCCCAGGGCTCCAAGAGGATTCACTGTGTTGACAGCTGAGGACCCACGGAGCAAAGCTTGCCCCTTTAGCTATCAACACAGCGATTCCTTTTTTTAAAGGGTTTTCAACGCTCATGTAACACTGGAGTTGCAGGCGCTTACCATCAGGCCGGCCGTATGCTTGTTTGTCACCGTCGTAGTAAAAAAAAAATACAGAGTCAGTCATGTAGTGCATAATATTTTGACCTGGTATTTGCACCCCCCGAGCGGGTCATGCTATTTCATTTAGTGTCAGTAATAAAAGTACGGAGGTCGATTGAAGGAGCATGACAAATGACGAGCGCTTCCGAGAAAATAATACATTAGGCACTACATCTGTATGACTTAGTATTGGAATTCCCTAAAAATCTAAAATCACGCATATTAATTTGATTGCGTAACATTTGCACCCCAATAGTTGACACGAATAATGGTAACTTGTAATAACTGTCACGTGTCAAGATTCCCGGTGCGGGTTCAGGCACTGGTCCCACTAGCGGCGATCAGCGAGTAGCGATTTTTCTACGCAGGCGAGTGATTCTCTATGATAAATAGTACTCGCCGGCAGTGAACAGTCAGCGATAAACTATTGATATATATCTCTCTTCCCGCTGTTGCTCGGAAATGTGGCAATAGATGGTCTGAATCAACGCTGGAAAGTAGGCTTTAGTTGAACATCTAAACCAACTCTGTGAGTTGGGTTTATAAAGGTTGTTGTTTATAGAACAAATTTATAAAGTGTTATTTAGTTAATTTAAGGCAAATTGCATGCATACGCTCACCTTACCATAGTTAAATTAGTTTTAATTTCTCATTTAAGTGAATTGTATATATTCTTATGAGAAAATAAATATCTTTAAACCTATTTCTCGTCACTTAGAAACCAATTCGGTCGATTTTGGCTTACCAACCCGCAGGAACTAACGGAACTGAAATTTTGACATTACCTACTGAAAACAGTAGTTTATGCGTTTAAATTTGGAACAGCTGTCAAATTCAAATGGGTGTCTATTCTCGATTCGAAGTTCGAAGCACCGCCATTCCGAACTTTCATTTGTGTTTACTGTTATAAAAAAAATACTGTAAGATATTTTACAAGCAGCACTAGTAACAATGCAGGTCATTTCCCTACGGTTCCAGAACCCATCTTAGAGCACTTATGATATGTGTGTAGATAGAGGAGTGTATGCAACTATACATAATTAGACATTAAAACACTAGTGTGGTGTGATGTTATTATGAAACGAACCGAACCCACACTCGTGTTGTAATGCCCTTCATTATGTATAGTCGCATAAACTACTATTATTTACACGGGGGCGATTACCTTTTGTTCGTTTCTTGGGCGAGAAATCGCCTGATAGCTCATTTGTTACCCGCGCTTGGTGGGACCAGTGCCTTATGGCGGCTGGCCTGCGGCGTGCACCGGGAAGCTAGAGGCTGCGTCGCGGGTCAACGCACTGTGCGCACTGACGTGCCATTCTAATGTTCCTATAGTTCCGGAACAAACGTCTGCAATGATAAAATGATAATGATAAATATCTTTATTTTTCAATTTAGGCACATTACAATGCACTTATGGACGTCAAAAAAAAGCTTCTACCGGTTCTAACCCTACACCACAGCCCGAGAAGATTATTACCAACACGAATTTCGGCGGGACTTTTTTTATCAAAACAAATTACAAAAGTAGTGAAAATATTTACTTACAATATGTGGTTCTACAAGAAACCATGTCAATAGAAAATAGTGAATCAGAAAGACCACAAATTAAAACAAAAAAACAATCGGTTTTATGAGTTCAATGGCTTCTAAGTCTATCTATTGACAGGTATACATTTAAAATGTTCCTCCTGACACATACATGTATTCTATACTTACTAGGAGACTCCAACCCTTTGTTATTCTACCCCGTATTATTATCATAAACATTTTTATTTTTTTATGGTTCCGTATTCCGTATCTCAAAAGGAAAAACCGAACCCTTATAGGATCACTGTGTTGTCCGGCCGTCCGTCTGTCTGTCAAGACCCTTTATCTCGGGAACGCGTAGAGGTAGCAAGTAGTAGTTTATACAACATATACAGGTCAGGTCTGCGGTCTTTTAAAAAAAATATTTTTTTGTATTTTGTTTGCATAAAGTGAATAAAAACGCTAACACAAGTGAACATCTCTAAATGGCGAGACCGCGTGTGTGATATGTAAATGTGGAAATAATTATCAGTAGCATAAAAACTGTAGCTAAAAATGTAGCGAATTAACTTCCTTAATTTTATCAAATCGGAAGCGATTAATTAGATTTCGTTTTTTGCATACCTACGCTTATTAGCGTTTACATGAATTTGTGTTTATTAATTACAAAAATTTCATTAATTTCAACGAAGCATGTAAAATAAAAATATGAATATACATTTGCCCATATACGTACACATTTCTATAAAAATTATGTTACTATAAATGTGTTTACATTGTATTTTTTTGTTATCTTAAATTATAAATTATATATAGATCTCTCATTCTGTGCTTAACAAAATGTAAGTACACGCTTCATTGAGAAAAGACAACGTGTCTATTTCTGTTTTGTTTCGAGTGATGTAAACATTGTGGTGTGTAGCGCCATCTGTGTCCAAGTAGCCGAAGCTTTGGTTCAACAGCTTCGTCTATATTTCACTAGATGTCGCTGGTGGTCGTTGTCTTTGAGGATTTGAGGGATTAATGCAAATGATTACTGCACCGCTTATTATTTTAATTAAAGTAGAATAAATATATTCTTTAAAAAATAACTGCAAGAATAATTAATATTTAAATATCAACTTGTACTTACAACGTAATGTGTCAGGAATAAAACCGCCAATCCTTTTTAGCGTAGTTTTGTCATGAGTTATGCCTAGTATGCCTACCCATTTAGGTAAAACAGGCGTGGGTATGAAAAATGTATGTAAAAAATAATTAAACTACTGGAATATCCATCAATATAATTCAACTTTCAATTATTTAGTTGTCAACTACTCCTCCCTCCTCTCCTCATTTCTGGGGATCTTGACTCCCCTTCAGCCTGTCAACTGCTTGCCTCCATCGGCTTCGGTCAGCTGTCTGGCATGGTGCGGCGTTAATTGGTCCGTTGGTCTGCTCTGAAATCTCCAACTATATCTCAAAAGACCCTGACTTTACAGATACATGTTGTTTCGAAAGATTTTTTCTCGTGATGTCATCAATGCGAACTACTCGCGGTGGCGACCTACAGGGCGCACGCGCACGTAGGTCGGAAGGCCGCACCAGATGGCGGCACCCACGCCGCCCTCGTGAGGCTTTCTATCCTTTGTACATTCCGCAAACGTCATTATTATAGTATCTGTAAGCAGTACACTTTACACCCCCAATTTATGCAATTGCTTACTTAATCGAAAAATCTTGTAGAAATTTACTATAAAGTTTCAAGAAAAGTGGTTGAAATTTGCGATCGGTAGTCGAGAATAGCCAGGTACCGGCACGAAAGCTCTTTTTTCCAAGTGGAAACGAAAACGCTTCGCTCGTGCTTTGCGCTCAGTTCAGTGTCGAAAGATTAACAAAAATCATTAGAAAACCATAACTAATATTCAAAACGGGATAATTACCATGTATATTTGTTTTATCGAGCACCCGATATTTCGACACTGTTGCAAGCGCCATTTTTACGGAGTAAACTGACGTTGAGTTTTTGACGTTGAGAAAGAGTTTTTAGTTCTGATCGACCCACATTCCCCGATTAATTATCCCGTTTTGAGTATTAGTTATAATCCAAAAGACCATGTTAGCTTAAAATCATTAGAAACCGATCCTCTGATCCGTCTTCGCCTTTTGGGACATTAAACCACATGAATAATCGAATTGCAAGGTCTCGGAATTTGCCAACACCAAGAACCAACAATTTATTGTTACCTACAAACATTACAACAATAAATCGACAGAAAATTAATCCAATTAATTAATCAATTAAAGAATTGTCGCTGGATATTAACCGAAACTCTTACGACTAAGATCAATCAATCGTCATTTTTGATCGTTAACGTTAGTCGATATACATTTCGACCATCACTGGTTGTAATGCTGAGTAGGTACTGTAAATTATTAGAAAAAGGTTAAGTATTGTTCGCTAAGTTGCTCTATGACTGGATCATAGATCATTCAAAATGTCGCCTTACATTATCATATTACTCAGAGGTTTTATGACTTTTAACGTTTTATATTTAGACTTCTGATGATGAAATAACAGTCGGTAACTACACGGCGGTACCATACCAGCGCATGATTATGATTTGTATTCCATCGAAACCAATCGTAAATAAGACAAGTAATAAACAACTGCAATTACGATTGAAATGTATGCAGCTGATTATAGCATTAGATCGCCATACACGATAACAAGTCTAGATCCTTATATATAGGTCAACTAGTTGTATCTGTGTCATTGTTATTGTTGACATACAAGTATGGCGCCATTTAGGTATTCGTAGTCAGAATAGCTTTTATAATCTGTAGGACTTGAGTACTCTAAATCCTTTTTATGTTTATTTTACCACTTTTTCCAAATTACTTGCAGAACCCGATTATGTTGGTACAACGTATTTCTAAAATTGGCGGTAATGCAAAGTAGATCGATAATTTGATATATCTCGTATCTTGTAAACTTTGAACGTTTCTCACATGTTTTATCTGTCCATGCAAACGATGCAGACTATAATGGTAAGTCTGACGGAAAGGCTTTCGCTTAGCGCTTACCGTTGCGGCAGAGAGATGGCGCTGTGCTGCATTGCGTAGGATTGCGGGCTAAGCTTCGGTTTGCAACGCTTTCCGCTGCTTGACGATAGGTGCCGTTAGCAGTACTTAAGCATATATCTCGAAATATAAATATGAGAATTAAACTTAGTAGGCAATCTGCATAGAGCTTAACCATAAAAAAACTAGCGCTTATTAACAATAAAGAAATTAAACACTTAAGATCTACCTAAGCAACGCCCGCTCTCAAAATCTCAATTGCACATATATGTAATTGGTGTAAACTATAAATAAGCAATCTTTATTTCCATTTAAGACTACAGGCATATGTATATCATGTATATAACGCGGCTAGCTCGATAGATCTGTATTAATAATACTCTATATAAACCAATTCATGTTGAAATATCCGTATAAATAAATTTTAATAGTCCAAGTACTTTATAACAGTTCTACCACCTTTTTACCAGGTCTAATGTGACATATACGTAATCCCATTAAGAGTGTAAACAAGACCTTAATTTTACGTCGTGACTTTATTTTGACATTAATTTCTGGATTAGATCATCATGTCATTTAAACAAGGTTAAACAATATACTCGATCATGTTATTACATTTTAGAGGGCTGTCCTTATATGGAACGTTATGTGTGTTGTTAAAATTCGTACAGTACATGATATCGATACCAATTGAGTTGTACGAGTAACTTTACGTTCAGTAAGTAACTTAATCTTTAAAATATTGATACGCTCCGCGAATGTGGTAAAGTTAGGAAATAGATATCAGGAAGAATTAGCTCAGTGCTCGACAGGTGTCAACTACGTACTACTTATATACTACCCACGTTGTTGACTTGGTAGGGGAGTAGGCGTATGGGCGGTTTAAAATGTAATACATATTGTCTATATGGCGTTGCCATATTGTTATTTAATTATCTTAGCTGACGAGTTCATGAAATATATTATAACGAGTGGGTGCATATAGAATGTTTGTGAGGAATGTGAACCAGAATTGCAATAATAATGGTCCAAAAAACCTTGATGATGTATTAAAATTTTAATGTACCCATAACATTATTTTACATAATTATCATTAGCCAACAACGGACCTGTAGATGATTTTAGAAGTCTGACAAAGGACGCGAGTGTATATCTGCAAAGTTGTAAATTTTAATTTCTCGTTATTGTTTAATTTAATGTGTAATACTTATATATTATGTAATTATTGATGTAAAATACCAGCGTGAAAAAGCCATACGATAAATAAATAAATTAGCCCTCTAAAATGCGTTCAAAAACTGCATATTAAGACCCCCATAATGATACCCTTTTTTTAACAACTTTCTTATCTATGAAAATGAAATTTTAGCTAAATAGTAATGTCGACTTCTAAGACATTATTATTTTCAAATCTCAAACATCTTAAAAAAAAAAACAAAAATCATTTGATTTGACCTCTATTCTAATATCAGTCGAGATGAAATTGAGTTCGAAACGAAGTGTCAAATGCAAACAATGTCGCACGCAATACACACGTTATTTGATATTTAATGATATCAAAATCAGGGTCATCTTTAGTTTGTCTGTGAATTTTTTAATATAACAAAAATTTAATGTAAAAGGTATTGTGCACAAAAGTCAGATTTAATGTCATATGTTCTCTACTAGAGAAAATAAGGACAAACCCGAAAAACGATGGACAAACGAAACGAAAATAATCGGTGCTAAAACAGGTGGTTTAGTCTTGTTAAAACACAGGGTTTATACTTTCCACTTTATTTTGAAATTTACTTGTCATTGATATACTTTCAAAACTATTGAAATATCTGACATTCCAATTAAGGTTTAATAACTTCCAAAGATACTGCAAGAACAGGAAAGTTATCAACTTAGGTCACACATCAGCATATGCAGAAAATAAAACAGCTTGAAAACTAGGATCTCTATGCATAATCTTTCTTTGTTTCTAAAAATATTTTGCTTTTTTCTCAATTGTTTAACTTCTCATTCTCAAAGTTCGTCACCTCCATCACACTCGTGAAGATAGCGCGTCAACAAAACTCGCCAATCGCCATATGGTGCTATTTAGAAAGTCGACATTGGCTCCGCTGACATATTTGCCGTGGAATTCTATTGTGTATTATGCTCGTAATCCTATACTTATTTAAATGGCTTGAGGTCATACAAAACTAAGTCACGAATCTGTTGCAAAAATCAAAAATTATGAGCGAATAATGCAGAATATATTTAACTATGCAGTAGGTATCAATACTTTTGAAAACTCTGATTATGATTATTATGTTAAGTATAACGAAGCGAAATACGGATATAGATATTTACATTATTAATCATCTTCTTTGATTTATTTACATAGTTTCTGTTCACATACCTATATATTTTTAACATATATGTGATGAATACAAGATTTTGCACGATTCGGGAATCGCTAAATGTCAGGTTTGTGTTAATGAGACTTCATTCATAAATCTATTCCATAGTGACGTAAATTTGAAAATGGAAAACCATAGGGACATTACTCATCAACATGACCAAAAACCTAGTATAGTTACTAGCCATTGTTTCAAACACATGATCATGTACATACTTATTAGAATTCCCCATTAAAACACCTGAACTTCAATTGTTTAACAACAAACCTGCATACGCCACTCCGTCACGCTGGCCTGCGCTGGCGCACCGCAACACGGCAGTCACCTGTCAACCCGCGCTCGAATCGCACGCGCCGCGTCCCCTTTCAAACACATTCGAAACGAAACGAACGTTCACTAACACGACTAATTACTAACCAGTGATTTGAAAAAAGAATTGTGGTGTGTTTTTTTTTAATTTAGTGACGTGATTGGTGGATTCGATACGCGATTTTTATGCCGGTGACAGCTAAACGGTTTAGGAGTTTGGTTTAATTGTAGAGGCGATTGATTGGCGTGATATTTTTAACGGTTTAAAATATAGGCAAATTAAGTAAACCTTAGGATATCGCAAATCCCCGAATACCTACTGTTATTGTTGAAAATTGGAATTAGTGCCAAAGGTCCGTAGGTACAGTCAACCAATTGGAACCCTAGGCCACTGTAGGACTGTCATAGTGACGCTATAAATCAGATTTCAAGAATCTTTTACTGCTTGTCATTTTGACATGGTTCTATTGTGGCCTAGGGTTCCTGTACACAGTTACTAACGTAGATGTGGTAATTGAAAGTAGTTTGTACACACACATGTAAAGGCTACATATATTCACATCTGAAAGATCATAGGGAATTTTAGACATACATAGGATGCACTTCACTTTTATAATGCCACATTTATAGCCTGCACACCAAGTTATGTTAGTCTTTTTTCATATCAGAGACGAGAGTAAGCGTTTTTTTAAATGCCAAATTTCTAACCACTTTTTTAAGTCTGCGCTAATGCTATCAAAATCGAGGCAAACGTAGGTTAGTCGGACTTTAAGTTACTACGCAAGTCGGTTCTTCGTGCCTGTTGGTTCGTCTTATATGCCTTAAATCCCCGATTTACGATACTATGCGCAAATACGTGTTAATGCTTAGCAAATTCTGCGTTAATTAGGCAGGTTAATTCTAATGCCTACACACAAGGCCTGTATTGTCTAAGCGCTTGACGTAACGTATGTTGCGGAGCATGCAAAGAGCAAAGTTGACGCTCGCCAAAAAGGCTTATGCGCGATGGAGGTTTGGTAGTTACAGCCTTTTGTTACGGTTTATATTGAAGATTATTCATTAACACTGCTATCTTGTTGGTCTATTGTTGCAAAATATGTTTTCATGTATTTCATAAAATATCTGTTGAATGTCACTGATATTTCCAAGCTAGGTACACCGTAAACAGTAGGTACACGTACGAATGCAGTTATTATAATACCTATATAGTCACACTATTATTGTATATATATATTATAAAAATTGCATGCTATTAGTTGACCTCATGCAGATGGCAATCAAATCTACATACTTACATACACATTTAGAACCGTTTTTTTCATTCCAACGTGACATCACTTTTCCTACACATTTCAATTCCACATTCATTTAATAATATGATGAGGACCGGTTTTAAGTGAATTGTTTTGTATGATAAATATTAGATTTATTGATTTACTTATTTATTTAGCACCTTCTTTTATCTAGTCTATACATAAAATAAAGCAGAATAAGGTCAACAATCTGTAGATTGAAGATATTTGAAAAAAAAACCGGCCAAGTGCGAGTCGGACTCGCCCACTGAGGGTTCCGCACAAAGGATGCCCCCCACCCCACATTTATGACCTTAGGTACTTAAAAATACTGGTGGCACGGAACTCTCAGTGTGTGGCAATTATACGGTTTTCGGTTTTTTAGGGTTCCGTAGCCAAAATGGCAAAAACGGAACCCTTATAGTTTCGTCATGTCCGTCTGTCCGTCTGTCCGTCTGTCCGTCTGTCCGTCTGTCACAGCCGATTTACTCGGAAACTATAAGTACTACAGTGATGAAATTTGATGGGAATATGTGTTGTATGAACCGCTACAAAATTATGACACTAAATAGTAAAAAAAAGAATTGGGGGTGGGGCCCCCCATACATGTAACTGAGGGATGAAAATTTTTTTTTCGATGTACATACCCGTGTGGGGTATCAATGGAAAGGTCTTTTAAAATGATATAAAGTTTTCTAAAAAACATTTTTCTTAAAGTGAACGGTTTTTGAGATATCAGCTCTCAAAGTCGTAAAAAGTATGTCCCCCCCCCTCTATTTTTATAACTACGGGGTATAAAATTCTAAAAAAAATAGAGGTGATGCATGCTAATTAACTCTTTCAACGATTTTTGGTTTGATCAAAGTATCTCTTATAGTTTTTGAGATAGGTTGATTTAACTGTAATTTTGGTTAAGTTATTGTGCTTACACTGAAAACGATGGCTGAACCTTATAAGTTTAGGCTCCATTCACCAGGTGTATAAATTGACATAATAAGTTTATTATATTTGCTGCTACGGAACCCTTTGTGCGCGAGCCCGACTCGCACTTGGCCGGTTTTTTTTCCTGTACTTCTGCTACAAGCTCTTGCTTTTTGCCAAATTTCGTGATTCTAGGTGAACGGGATCCTATACATTTTGATTCCCATTGCAAATGTATGGGTAACGTGACATAAACGGCCGTATCTTTTGATTACGTTAAAGTAGAGGTTTGGTTTTTTCACAGCTTTAAGGGACCGTAGACCTGTGTATGTGGTATTAATTTCAACTTGCTATCTCTACGCGTTCCCGAGATAAATGGTCTTGACAGACAGACGGACGAACGGACGGACGGATAACAAAGTGATCCTATAAGGGTTCCGTTTTGCCTTTTTGAGGTACGAAACCCTAAAAATGAGCTCTAAGAATTGATAACAGAACCAGTGATTTTTATTTTTTTTGTCTGTTTGTCTGTCTGCCTGTTCATTTGTTTGAACATCACGTGGAAACGGCTGAATGGATTTAGATGCAACCTTCACTGGCACGTTAAGGGGATCTCCTGTCAGGTAATAGGCTAAAAAAACAAAACTGATAGATAATTGATCACGGATTTGTAATAAACACACAATATCTTATTTACAAGGATATGATTAAGTAGATATATTTAAAATGCACATTACATTTGTATAACGCACATTTGATACTTTATCATGGAAAGTACGGAAACCATTAATCTTATTAACCTTTATTATATGCAGTCTGAATTTATAACCGACATTTCGGGATAAATCTGAGAAAAAGATTGGTGTCTCACCCAGTGACTAACTTGGTTTCAGTGACGTGTGTAGATATAAATACATTTCGGACCTTGTTAACGGGGAAGAAGGTTGAAAACTGCATAACTCTTGCAGCTGATCATACGATCTTTTGTCAAACGTCACAGGATATATGTGACACTGGGTTCAAAGCGTCCTCCTTATCCAATACCGTGACTTACAACTGACTCATTACATCTTTAACTCGCCGTCACATTATTATTTACATTACTTTTTTGAGGCTGGCCTCAAGAAAATAACTGACTCTCCCATAAAACCCCAAACTTTTTAGGGCTCCTTACCTCAAAAGTAAAAAACGTAACCCTTATAAAGATAAAAAAGTACTTTATTGCAATAACAACAACTCACAATAATAAGGATAATAAAGATCACTTTTTTGTCCGTCCGTCCATCTGTCAAGACCCTTTATCTCGGGAACGTGTAAAGTTAGCAAGTTGAAATTAATACCGAATTCACAAGTCCGCGGTCCCTTGAAGCTGCGAAAAAAATAAACCTCTACATCAACGCAATCAAGCGATACGGCGGTTTATATGTCGCATTTCCCATACATTTGCAATGGGAATCATAATGTATAGGGTACTTCCCGTTGACCTAGAATAACGAAATTTAGCAAAAAGCAAAAGCTTGTAGCACAAGTATAGGAGAAAATCAGAAATCCCTATAATTTCCGCACACTGAGAGTTCCGTGTCACCTTTATGCGGAACCCTCGGTGGGCGAGTCCGACACGCACTTGGCCGGTTTTTTGTTTGAAAACGCTAAAATTTATTTCGAATCAAACATAATTACATATTTAGCTCACGGAATATGGCTAAGGGGTAAAAAAAACATTGTTTGTCACTACAAGGTGCTGCTAACTCGTAGGTATGAATCTAGTTTCGCTGTGCATTCCTACTATAAAAACGACAATTACAAGTATCCATACAAGGATCCACAAGGTCCGCTGTGGGCGTCACCATTGACTCGACCCCCGCACTAGCCCACACGCCAATACCTCGATCATTTGCATTATTTCGATAATGTTCTAATCTAATGCGAAAAAATACGGCTGGAATTGAAGGCATTCAAAAGTCTCAATTAAAAATCGAGGCAAAATTTGCTTGTATGGAAGGTTAAGCTGCATATGGTATGTAACGTGTGAATAGCAAAGAAAGATTAATGGTAATGACGATGTTAGCCTTGTCAAATCTACATATTCTGATCAAGACGCCTAAAGACATTATATACTTCTGTTTTCGATGCCTGTTCATTTATTAGCCTAACTAAACCCATCTTATTATTTCGATGTATGGATAAATATATCAGTAACTAATTCTATATGTATAGGCAAGAGTGAAACACAAATGAGAGTAGTTATCGCCAAGTTCTCGTATGCAACGCAGGCGCAATTAGCAAGTCAACTTGCATAACTGTGTGCTTAACCAATCCAACATGCTGTGCTAGAACTTACAGTATAGAGACAACGATAGTACCGCGTCTTCTATGATATAGAAAATTGTGTATCCAATACTGGACGCAGAGACTGCTCGTCCATACCGGATTATCCAGACTATTTGAAATTATGCAGCGTAGAACTTCATTTGTTTTTTCCACATCCACAGACTTTTTAAATCTAGGATGTGTCCAGTAGTCATGTTGCCTTGTCAAAGTATCTACTGTTTCATGTCTCGTATCGGAAGCATATGGTTGCTAATGTATTCAAGCAATGTATTGACGCCGCATACTTGATCTCCCATTATGTCAACATGTTTATTCATGTGTTTGCTCTCGTATTCCGGTCAAGGTTTACCTGATTTGAATCAAATGCGCGGCAATAATTTCCAATCTTTCCCTTAATTCCCTTTGATCTTTTTTTATATTTATAAAACGCTTCTGCTTACGTCTATATACTATTGTATAAGCGGCCTTTCATGTCTTGTCGTGTAAAGTCGCTGTTAAGCGTACTACCTACATGTATCTGAATCAACTTGTGTTTAAACATTTACCTTACCGAAGGCTTAACTCGCCAATCGCCAGTTCGTTACATACCAAATGCGATGTCACCGGTTGCTTAGCTCCGACGTAGGCATGTGACGTCCGCCGGAAGGGTCGCACCATATGCGGCGCCCGCGCACCCAGCGCGCCTAATCCGTCAACCAAAGTCACGCCTTTCAATTTCAACATTTAAAATTCACTTTCAAGATCATTGTCTAAAATTCCCACTTATTGTCGCGAGGAATGAGGTTATTTAAAGCTGTCACCGGTTTAATGATAGAAACGCGCATCAAATTGTTAATTCTACGTTTGTTGTAGTCTGCGAGCGATGATAAAATTACGCCTGTGAAGGCGAGAACGAATCGAAAATGTCGATGTACAGATTCGTAAAAGAAGGAGGCAGCAGCAAGCGCCTCTTTGTTCAAGGGACGCTCGAGAACGACGACTCGAAGCCTTTGAAGTCCAGCCTGAAGAAATCGACACCGTCTCCCGTCGGCTCCCCCATCACCACAAGCCTCAACCTGGCTTCCGTGCCGAGGAGTCTCCGGGAGGGCCTAACGAAACACGAGACGGTGTACGATGGCAACTACCCGGGCATGGAGAGGACGTCCAGCCACCGGTCCGGCTCGTACCGCGAGGAGAGCTACAACGGCCGGATAGTTCACGACGGGAACCAAACCCACTTCGAGTACGACGCGGCCGACGGCGCGCTGGCCGTGCCCTCCTCGGCCGGCGGCTACGGGGTGTCGGAGCTGCAGGCGATTCACACGAACAAAAGATTGTCGACCGAGATACTAGGCTCTTCGCTAGAGTCGACGAAGATCTCGAAGAAAGATGAGACGAGCGGCCAGAGGCGAATCACGACTAGGATCGTGAAGAAGGTTACCACCCTGACGCGAGGGGAGGAGAAGGCCTCCGCCGAGGACTTGGTGCGCCGCGGGGAGGCCCGTGAGGTGCACAGGTCCGCCGAGCACTATAGGCACGTGGAGATGGAAGCGACTCACCCGCGAAGAGTGAAGGTAATTACATCTGAGCTTTTAATTGAGGAAGCCATCTTTTTAACGAACGGAAACCGATGAAGATGTCATGATAATGTCCATTAAGACTGATAATGTGTTTAAGTAGTTTGCTTTTGTTGTTTAACGCTTTTTATCAAGATTTTTGGTTGGGCCAGTCTCTTCGATCATTCCAAATTATTTGCGAATGGAATCAACTCTTACTTATCTGTGTTCCACATATACGACAGATTGGAGGTAATTGGAACTACACGAATGATTTAAAGATACAAATAACTTAAAAGCTCTCATCAATCTTGAACTAAGTCACTTACGCTCAAAAGCGGCGTTTACAAACGAGCGTTGTAACGCCTAAATTACCTACTATTAGTACTCTGAGTGATCGTCCCGCAAACTATTTACTACATAATTGCAAGCTGTTATGTATCCATTCGGATAGGTACATAACAGCGAATTACGGTCTACTGAGAAAACGCGACGACGCACCAGTTTCTATCTTTGTTAAATATTGCAGTACCTACTTGGGAAAGGGTTACCGCAATTGATTAACGAAAATAACGAAATCAGTTCATTAGCAAGTTTTCTCCAACCTGGCTTTGGACAATAAATTTCTACCAGAGAAGGATGACTCGTTAAACGCGGAACGCATTGTACGTTAACCTTTTGAGATGAAAGTCCCGAAATAGGTAGAATGTTCCAGTACTCTTGAATCTTTGAACTCCAATTTAATAACCTTACATCGATCATAGCTCAACTTATTGGAATTATTAATAAATCTTATTGGTGTTCAATAGTATAAATACTCGTATATAGTTGTATATTCAGTTGATTGGGTGGGCTCAACTATGTGTCCTCGCGATTAGCACATCTTGTTAGAAGTCTCTCGGATCTAGATGTGCTAGCCGTTCTTGTAGGTCTAAGAACAAATTCCATCCCCCTCTTATTTAAGTAGTGATAAGAGGAAATTTTATGTGAGGTGGAGTTAGAAAATCTTCAATCCTCATACTTGAATTTTAAAGTGACGAAAAAAAGCGTATTTCTACGCATGTGAATAGGCTATAATATGCATGTTTGCTCTCTCTTTAGATAAATTAGCTCGATCCGTATTGGGCAGTTTCGATTGGTTGTTGTTTGCACACATGGTCTCGAATAACGGAGTGCTCTAAATTTGAACTTGCGAATGAAGCGGGGGAGTGTTCAAAATGAAACGAGACCTTAAACTCCTGTGAGACATATGAATCCATGAGACATGATAATATTATAAACGCGAAAGTTTGTATGGATGTTTGTTACTCTTTCACGTAAAAAATACTGAATGGATTTTAATGAAACTTTACAATAATAGGTATAGCTTATACATCAGAATAACACTTTTTTTATACTACGGCGGTGACAAACAAGCATACGGCCCGCCTGATGGTAAACGGTCAGCGTAGCCTATCGACGCCTGCAACTCCAGAAGTGTGACATACTCGTTGCCGCCGACCCTTTAAAAAAAAGGAGGATTCGCTGTGTTGACAGCTAAAGGGGCAAGCTTTGCTCCGTGGGTCCCCAGCTGTCAACACAGTGAATCCTCTTGGAGCTCTGGCGACCTTACTCACCAACAGAAACACAACACTATGAGTAGGGTCTAGTGTTATTAAACTGCGGTTTTCTGTAAGGTGGAGGTACTTCCCCAGATGGGCTCTGCTCCAGATTTGAGCGAGACGACATTAGTTGTGCTGTGCCCTACCACACTAAACGATATGCATCCGCTGTGCCCATACCTCTCCATACATGGGCTACAATTTATAAAGATATTGCGAAAAATCCACGTATTTTATTACGCCCGCCTGCGTTGTCGCGCATGGTACTCAATATACTACGCTTGATAATGGAGTCCTAAGATCTCCGAAACATGTCTCCAAAGTTAAGTTAGTGTTATCCGCAATTTATTTGCAACAACCAGTCAAAGGACGTATATTTAATTGAACAAGTTACGATCACCTTTTCTTTAAGAATCGGTTCTTACGACCATAAAACATCTAACATTAGCGGCCTTAAATGAATACAAGAAAATCGAAATATATTACAATACTATACAAATATTTATTAATAAAATTTAAAATCACACTTCTGTATTAGCATTTAGAATCAACTAAGAATACAGAAGTGCTCAAACATTAAAATATCCATCAAGTACTTCCCTAAATTGTACAACCTTCGCTATCAGTAATAAATATCCGCACAGAATATATTACACATCAATACCAATATCAAATCGTTCAATTCAAATTTCGGGGCGCGCATGAGTGTAAAAGGCGCCTCTGACGTCATCGGTGAACTCACGGCGTGGGTGACGCCAAGCAGCCATGGCGACGATGAAGAGCCTTATAAGGCTAAGAGCATAAGCTGGATTTATAAATCTGTCATAATATATTCTGATTGTCTGGTTGTTTGCCATCGGCTGCTTAGACCACAGTCTGACAGTCAATCTCTCAAGTACTCTCAACTTTATGATTATAATTACGCCCTATTCGTGATTTCGGCTAGGACAATCTTCTACACAACCTCAATGTTTACAATCTCGCGCGTTACTTTATAAAGTAACGGTATTACAATTCTACGGTGAAGTATATATATCACTCGATTATTCCGAGCTCCGTCTTTCGATTTCAGTAACTCTTTCTGTGTTCGAAATCGGTAGAAATTTGGTCCTTGTCTGATTGTCCATCTACAAACGTATCAGTTGGATTACGCAAAGGAATATATTTTAATTTTCCCTTTCAGATGTCGGTTTTCTTTTTTTGTTTTAAAAGTTTTTGTGCGATACTGCCGTACAAGTTTGTCTATACTACTTGGACCTAAAATAAACATTGAAAACAAATATGACACGGCTATCATTAACAAAAATCACTGTAATTAAAGCAATAGCAGACCATCAACCGTTTAGCTTCAGGCTACACTTAAATACATAATTGCATAGTTCCATCTCTTCGTAGATCAACACGGAAAATCATAAATGTAAAATAATCGTACATCAGAGGAAATGATGATGTACTCTTTATTTCTTTATGACTGAAATCTCTTTAGGTAATATTTTGCAAGCTTGTAGGAAATCATCAGCATGCAATTTTCGAAATACATTTACTTATGTAAGCTTGCATACCTACCTATTTATTCGTCTTAAAATGAAAGGATAATAGAAAAGAAAGCAAGCCGAGAATACATCGACTGTCAAAAGTTCTCGTTATAACAAGCGGCAGATTTAGATCGAAATTTAAAATAGTAGATCGAAAGCCAGAGATAAGAGCACAATAATAGCATAGACATGGCGGCGGCGCCTAAAGTTCAGCTCTTGAAATAACTGGAATAATGTCAGCAGTTCATCCGTCTGTGAATACGAAAATATTTAACCAGATTTCATGAGAACAGTTCTTATCAATTATAACATAAAACATAACGCAATAAACTATTTCTGCGCTTTACATTCGAAATTCGAAATGAAGATATTTTTTTCATTCAATTCTTTTTTAATTAACGCGTTTAAGGAATCCATTCAGCCAGTGAAAGTACGTTATCATTTTAATTCCATACAATGGATAGATTTTCTCTTAATTAGTAATAGTAAGGCTAGGCGTGGGCGATTTGTTCGGTTAACTAACCATGAGATATGCGCTTACATTGTCGTGAACATGTTTAGTTCATTTACATGCCCCAATTTAATCAGGGACTTAAAGTCAGTAAACTTTAGGAGAATAGTTAATCTCGAATCACTTGTACAGTCAAATATATCGTAACTTACCTTTGTCATGAAAACAATGATGTGTTGAGTATTTGATGTCAGCATCATAATTAGCAATTTGAAATTAGAATTAAATGATGTAGAGTCCTATGGACCACGTTCCTAATTAGTTCAATGAAATTTAAACTATTTTCAATTGGAATAGTGTTTAATTTTATTTTACAACAATAGAAGATCAACCTTATACCCTACACTATTGATTACAAATAGCATTTTTTTGGCCTGGTGGGCCACGGAAGGATAGAACCTACGGAATTTAAATCCATTTAGAAACAAGACTTCTTTTTCACTTCTCTTACTCGAAAAGTTCGACATTAAATCGCTTTTGATGATGTTTAATTTTCAACGATTTAAAGTGTAATAAAACCTAAAAGGTATTTTTCTCACAATTGAAGTGAAAAGCAGAGTGTATAACTCGGGCACAAATACCCTATACTACCTACTATATTGGTCCTCGTTGCACTCGGACCAATAAATAGCCTCGGCTGAAATGGGTAACTTTATGCCCTTGTCATACACAAGAACCAAGTTCAGTTAGCTATATTTTAGCTCTGCATCAGTATATTACTCGTAAGTTCTCCTTGTTTAAATCGTCTCACGGCCCGCTGCTTCGACTAAAGAATAATTGGTTTCTGAAACGATTTTGCATAAATTGCACCGCCGGTGTACGACTTCAAATTGCATTTTGATTTAGCGTTTAACTACGAACGACGATTCATTTCTGTTTTTACAACCATGGTAGCCATGATGCCAATAGTTCACGCTCCGTATCGTAGCGTAGTTAGCTCCCTCTATCACTCTTCCATTAGTGCGATAAAGACAGTTGCGTGTCGTTCGCCGCTGAGCGTTAAGGATCGGCATGTCTACGCACCCTGGTATTATAGGTAGGCATTGAGAGATAAAACATTAGATTGAAGATTACCTAGATAATCCGTTAATTACTAAAGTGTGATGTTCTTCCATAAAACCGTCGGTATGCCGGCATCCATCTGAGACTGCTCTATAAAATTGTTGGTTGCATATAATTATGCTCCATGCTCAACGCTTTTTGCTCATTTCTATGCTTTTTGCATAATCATGGGCTTTCTTTTGTGTAATTAACTAATTAATGACCCGTAAATGAATTCAATAAGACATGTCTGATTATTTTCTAAGTAATATACTTAGTAAATAACTGCAAGCGTTTTTCGTTCACGGTCTAAAATATCCTATGCGACTTTTTATACGGAAATGTTTTATAGACCTTGTTTGAGACTTGGCCCCAAAAGTATAGTTCTATTTTTTTTATGAATAATAATAATTTTTTTTTTTTTTATGGGAAAGGTAACAAACCAGCAGACGAGCCGCCTGATGGGAAACGGTCATCGGTCAATTATCTGGATTTCTAACATATCAGCTGTATATCTCAGAAATTTTGTTATAATTCTCCAGTATAGTTACGTAGAACCAATGAGGATTACCGCGAGTCCGATTTTCCGCTAGGGGCGCTAGTGGAACATGGGTACTGCGGGAACATTTCAAACGTTACTTTGACAATTCTCTCATATTGAAACAGGACCCACGCATGAGTGGCGTCGCCTGGTGAGGTAGCTCCCATTACGACGCGAGAGCAAGACAGGAATGCTGAGCATATTTGTGCTAAATAGCTACAGTAGATAGGCAAAGGATAGATTTTATTGTATAAAAAACATATTCGCTACAATGCTTATGACATCGACATGAGTTTAATAAGAAGCTATGACGTCGAAAGGTGAGAAGGGTGCTTGAGCTAATCTATATGACGCAATCAATAAGTGGACCATAATTGGACAATTAACCACTTAATCCATAGGAAAAACTGACAGAGAACTATTTTTAAGCATAATGGGTTACGAAAAAACAGCTGCGAGGTTGTTGAACTTTCAAGTAGTGCAATTTACTGAATCGTGATACCTCCTCGTCCTTTAACCGTTTAGATTTTACGGATTAGACACAGAGAGGCGACGGTTGATGTCTTTTAGTCATTAAAATGAAAGAGCATGTCTTGCTTGAGCTTTGATGGAGACATTTATTTAAATGTAAAACCACTTATAAGTAAACTTACAGGCATATATGCAAGTACAAATATGACTCATAATGTCAATATTCCTATTAAGATTCGGCGTCAGCTCTTATTGAACAATCTTCTAAGATTACAGTATTTACGAAAATTGCGATTACATTCTATAGAATAATAGACATTTGTTTTAGAAATATATACAGTAAGTGTAACTTACCTAACTACCTACCTTAAATCTAAAGTAGGTCCTTGAGGCATTGTACCTAGGATGCTGGCGGCATTTCCTCGTTGCATCGCAATGCTGATACGTTGTGCAAGGAAGCCATCAGCTCTTCGGTCACCAGTAACATCACCAAGCTCTCGTGTGAGTCGCATTCCATGAACTAACGTGCCGATTGTGTTTGTGTTAAGTCTTCATTTGTATGGGATTAAGAAGTTTCCAATACGTCCCGCTTGGTGCGCTTTTCTAAATTTGTTAGAAGTTAAGACTTCCAAGGAATTTAGAATGCGATCGTCAAGTAAGTTTATCGAATGCGACACATGGTAGTGCTTCTATCTAAACATTTTTTTAACTACATATTTTCCTGAACTCTTGTTTTACGACCGTTGATATCTTCATCGATTTTTGCATCTCAAACACGGGTAACCGCCATAAATCAGCGGAGACGCGGAGATGCGCGCCGATGCGCACGATTGTCGAAATCATGTGCGCAGACGTTTGCGCAGCAGGTCCCATTGTCTGCCATTGTTGAGTTCTGAACGTTATGTAATTGTTTTAGGTCAATGTCGGTTTTAATTGATATTCAGATGTTTTTAGTTTGTGTATGTTATCATTTATCGATGCGATTTGTTATGGATGCGAAAGCGGATTCATTTTTCAAGCATTCGCAGCACTGAAGTTTACAATTCGACTATTACGAGACATTAACTGAAGCCACATTTTGCATACTAGTAGTCGCCTTTTATGCTAAGGATAAGGATATAGCGGTCAGTGTCTTCAAAACAATAGTTATCACCAACCGTTTGCAAGATGGCGGACCGGAAGGAGACAGGTGCGGCGCGCGCGCATCGGCGCGTGAACGGCCGTGCTCTATGCTCCGTGGTCTATGGGTGCGGGGTGCCTTTCTTACCAAAATTTTAAAACATGAAATTGCATGTGTTTTAAAACTGGCATTTTCGAGTGCGTATCGACGTACCAAAGCTGGTATATGGATGTGCATTTGCGCGGATTTGTCATTATTTGTCAAGTGGATATCTCCGTCTGTCAAAGTATTATGTTTCTTTTTTTTATTCAAATGAGACCCCAGGACTAGAACCTAACCGAATTATTTGTATAACGTTCATTTATTAGTATTAACTACTAATAACCATTGTTGCTCCTTAGTCCTTGCAAACCCAATGGTCTTGGAAGGATACTTTTCTCCTACCTACTTCGTCGCTTCACTCTTCGTTATTTTTATTTCAAACACAATAATCTGCCAAGATGTCCCGTTAACCTTATTTAGCGTGCCGCCTTATAAGGCTCTTATAATATTTTATTACGCTATTATATTTTATTTACGTTATTTGAGTCAGTCTGCAGTTATAAGCTCAAAACACGATGATTCAAGCTTTGAACCGGCTTTTATTTTTTACTTCTGAATCATTCCTGTGTTAAACAAAAGTGACTCAGATTTAAAAGCGGATAGAATCGTACTTAAATTCTTTTGTTTTAAGGTTTAAGTGTTTTCTAATGATTATAACCATTGGTTTAACTTGCCCCGGGGTTATTAAACAGATATATTTACGGACGGTATAAGAATTAAATAGGTATAGTATAGATATAGGTTTAATAAATAGTAAAATCTTTTTAATACTGTTAGACCAAAGAAAAGCCTTTAAATGAGGTGCAGAGAATATAAAATAATTCGGGTCGGTTAAGGTGCTCGCTAATATTTCACGGCCTGACAGTCCTGAGACTACCCGAAGAATTTACAAAGACTACACTCTCAAAACGTTAAGAGTGCATGTACAGATTATATGAGCACCTTGCCCGCTACAATATATCTGATATCACAGCGGAACCAACATCGAAAGTGTCAGTTCCGAGCTAATAAACACAGACAGAGAAAGCAAAGGGCTTCTAATTGGGAAAGTGAGATGGCGATAAGACACGCGATACCGGAGTCTGCCATTCAATACCGGAGGCTGACTCATCCGTGTAATGAGTTTCCATGTCCATTTCTTGATACAATTAGACACCCGGTGTTTTCGTGTTGGATTTCATTAGAATATGTTATCAGGTTTAATTTAATTTGACATCTGATTAAAGAACCTTCATGATTTTAATAGTTTCGCGTATCATCCTGGGAATGTATCGCTTTTCCTTGGTGAGAAAGACCAGACCAGACGCATGCAGTCTGGCAACATATTGTCACTGATAACTCTGTGTAACTAAGTGATAAGCATAGCTATTGGATGAATTTTTTTAACTTCCCATTGTGCCATTAAGAGCAATTTTGATGAATATGATAATAATGTAACTCCTATCATAACAAGTCTAAAAATAATATGGTAAATGCTTTCTGCATATGATAACAAACCGGGTTTAAAGCACTATACCCGAATGCCTAATGAAATCACAATCTCGCTAAAGTGTTATGCAAATGCTTGTATTTGCATGGCGAATGATAAGAACTAGAACCTTGCGCCTACGCAAATATTGCGAATTGAGTTGTTCACCCCAGCCTGTTTTAGGTGAGCATGCAAACATTGTATGGTGAGAGAGATTTGCAGTATATTTTAGAGTTATATGATATATTTTTGGCTTTACCACATAGACGGAAAAACGTGTCCAGTCTTCGCCGTTCAAGACAAACAGTTGGGGATTTAGTATGATCGATGATATCATGGATGGGTTATAGAGCAATGGAAAGATTTATTAAACACAATCCCCCATTGAGGACGCCACGGGATGTTCTGTGCCCTCCTGAAGACCGTCGTTTGAAACATGTGTAATGGCTCTTACCAGCAATGGAACTGTAATAGGCCGATGATGCATTGCATATATACAAACATACATATCCTTACGCCTGTATTCTCGAAAGGGGTAGAGCAAAGGGTTAGGCAGAGCACATAAAATTGCTCAAGTTTCGGTACTATTGCTAGCAATTCAGGACTTTAAAGATAATGAAATTGTGACAATACCAGTAATAGGTTGCTAGCTCATCGCCCACATCTCTCTTGAACCTATATCCCACTGTCGACTTATACGACGGAGGAAAGGGGTGAAATGCTTGATCCGACACCACACGGGGTCCAGTGATGATCAAAGAAAAAGCCAATATCACTTTATTAATTTCTAATTCTAAATGAACTTCTATGACCATTGTGCGTCTTATTGACTAGCGACAAAGACTTTTCCCTAAATACGATCATAATTGTTGAAGCCCTACTGTTTAATTTTATAGCTAACTTTAATGACCCTGGGGGCGAGTTTAGCGATAGCGCTCGATTTGCTTTTAATGCGGGGGCTTCGCCCCCCGGACTCCCGCGATACTGCTGTAGTTTCTTAAAGTACTTTGTGCCCCTTACTTTTCTCGCCAGAAACGTAACTGCATACCGTTCCGAGAATTTGCATTTCACCGTTATGTCGACTAGCAAAATGTTAACAAAAATGCCCATATAAATGTATCCGTAACGGCGTCTTAAGTGAATTTATATTAAGCCAGACATTTTTATGGTTTGCGAACCATAATAAGGATCTGAACTCATAAACGGTTATACGAATGACTTAGTTTATTTAGTGGGAAGTGCTTATTTAGTGCTTTGGATATCCTTTTATGCATATTGAGATTTAAATCTATCATGATATGTTAATCGACAAGCTAGCTAGTAATTTCGTGTTATTGATAGATTCCTCTTTAGACATTTGTTTGGTTAGATAATCACAAGTACCAGTTGGTTCTGTTACCAAAATTTGATTCGCAACGCTATAGAATCCATTTATCACTTGCGAATCTCTCTTTCCAAAACATATCTTGCTGCTGCCCAAAACGGCTTCCCACATACGGACTGTTGCTTCCACTTATGGTACCCGTCATTAAGCTACGATTGTCCATTGATCCAATTCCTGCAGATTTATTTTAAGATAGACTTACAGTCTTTATATTGCGTGATTTCTTTTATATTCTTGAGGTGGTTCTCAGTGTGTGATGATTTTTGTATGATTGCATTGAAAGTAAACTTCAAGGTGATATTATATCTTAGAACAACATGCATTTTGTGATATCTATATATTATGATTTATGATAAACAATAGTATTCTACATAGATAATTGACCGAGTGAGCGAAGCGTCTCCGTTTTAGCTTGGGCAAAAATGCTTTCGTGTGTCTGTCCATTTGTTCTCCTCTGCGGGTCGCATTTATAAAGAAATTCTTGTGAAATTTTGTAAGTCACTTAATTTTTTTTTTCGATTCAGTATTTGAAAATTTTAAAATGGTAGGAATAGTTACAAAAGTCCTAAGCGCCATAGATAATGCTTAAAGTAGTAAGTATGAAACCTAAGTCAGATTAAATGTTATGCGTGGTGTCCGCTTAATGACTGAAGATGGTAGATACAGTATTATTGATCAGTAATTTAAAGCAAACAATCAATCTATGAGATACCACGCCGAAAATAGTGTAGGTAACTAATATGATCGAATTGTTTATTACATGAGCCTGTCGGTTACTTCCGACTCTGGTCTAGTACCACGTAAATCGAACGATCGAAAAGTATCTCTCTCTGTCACACTTCCTAATAGGAGTGATAAAGAGGTTCTATCAATGCTAATTTTCAATTTTCGTGGCAGGCCTGCTGTTTTTGCCGCCTTATGATCACGATGATGTATTTGTCGATACCTCGGCCTCGTCGAATGCCCATCTATAGTAATGATGTCAACGATTCTGCGATGACCTCACCCGACATGTTATTTAACCTGTGCATACTTTTAGGGTTTCTAATTCAGATCAAAGTTATCTTTAGAAATGGTTTGGGTAGTTCTATTTTTGGTATGCGTAACATATATTGCTATGCGAAAATTTAAATGGCGGTACATTTATGACCGAGTATAGTATAAGCGGAGGTTAGGCTTCTGCTTAGGCATAAATTTCGCGTGTCTGTTCGGCTCTTCTCATCTACAGGTCACATTTCTCAACTTATTGGCGAAAATTGGTGAAAAGTATAGGAAAGTATTTTGTAAAATGTTCAAATGTGTCAAAATAGTAGAAGTTGGCACAAAGGGCTTAAAGTTTATAAGATTAGAGGTTAATTGCTTACGTTATAGTTGTGTCTGTGAGGTCTACAGCTCACTGAACCACCAGTTTCGTGATATTTCGATACTTCTATCAGTACAAATTATATAATAGTTTTTAAGAGGCCACAGTGGTCAAATTGTTATCATTCAGACGTCTAGATCTCAATATTGATAACAACTAGGTACCTTACATTCATATGTATAAAATTTCAACATAGTTCCTTCAAACTGGTAAACATGATTTTTAACAAAAGCCTCGATATATTTTTTTTCTAACAAAGGTCCTTTTTTACATCTTTTTGGTCAGAACGTGGAAACCCTTGAATTTGCAAACATGATTCATACATAAATAGTTGTGTAATAACTAGTTCTTAAACCTGGTAAAATCTATTTATCTACAAAAAAATTAGTATAGTTGTAAACAGCAATTTGAGACGTTAACGTTGAGTTGACGCTCGCACAAACACTAGGGTTGCTTACGATTAGAAATACTATGTGGCAGCCCGTTAATAATTTCAACTTCTTCGGACGGAAGATAAAAGACAATCAATTCAAGTTCGCGCGGAGATTTCGATAGGGCGTGCATGTAATTTACCGGTCCACGGTGCAACCGACCTGAAACCGTGGCGCGAAACAATTAACCAATTATTTTAACCATGCGACTCCAGCCGCAACTAAAGATGCGCGATAACGTGGGAGCAAGGATTGTCGGACGTAAAATGTGGCTGGATTGTTTCCTTATCTGTGCCATCGTCGGCGCTAACGGAGCACCGGTGATCAGTGTCGGTGTTGGTGCCCGGGTTTCTTTTTGAAAGGAGTCAGTTACATCCAGTTTAACCCAGTTCTCAGTTTAGTTTTTGTATCATCTTTTAACCTTTTCGATGCCATGTTACATACAAACGTTTCACTTAGACGCCACGTTACCGAAGTGTCAAAGCTGAAATTGAATTTTATGAGTTCATAGCGACCCGCCCCGCCTCCGCTCAGATTATTATACATATAAACCTTCCTCTTGAATCACTTTATTTATTAAAAAACGCATCAAAATCCGTTGCGTAGTTTTAAAGATTTAAGCATACATACATACAGACAGCGGGAACAACTACTTAGTTTTATACTAGGTCAGTAGTGATTAAGGTCTACGTTGCCCTGTGGTCTGTGACCGATTAATCGGTCTTTGGCGTTGAACCTGCGGTGCGATTGGGTTGGAAAAGGTTGAAACAACTCTGTAGATCATCATCAAGCACTAGCATAAGAGTGCCCATACAGGATTTCGCGGCCGAGAAAGACACTAACAACAATCGACAAAGACAACTGTTCTTGTCTACTCCGAACCGATGTCTTCCTCGACCGCGAGGTAATGTCGCAGCACTCATGTGCTAGGGCTGTTGTACTTGTACAGTCACCTACAAAGATATGAATACAGCCAAAGTGCCAATATGTATACAGTACTTTATAACCTGAACATCAAGGTCGTTTATACATATTTTTCGCACTTTGGCTGTATCCATATCTCTGTAGTTTACTGTACAGTCGCTACAGGCGCATCCAGAAATCATGTGATCATATTATGACTACTTGCAAATCCCTCCTTCCCCATGGTCTTTCTAGTAAGATTTAGTTTATATTTGTGTATGGATTCTCCTGTACCATCTTTAGGCCAAGTTCCGCTATGTTTACAGAGCAGTGACGGCAGCCCATTAGGTCGTGGCAGATGGTTATCGCCTCATCACGCTCCCAGCACCACGATTCTTATGTTTCACTCCCGGCCATTGCTAGCCTGACGTTCAAACTTTATAATGGGATCATATTGTGCACAAGCATTGCTTAGGCTTCCTTTAGCCGTCTAACGGTGGCTTTCATAAACGAGTGATGTAAAAACTTTTTAGTCTAAATTGGTTTTATCTGACCTATGAAATTAGTGCAAATTGACGTTAATTTATATTAATTGACATAATTTGTTTGATGCATCAATGACAGAGCAGGTACGGTCGACAACAAAAATATATTTACACTTTTACACTTAATTGCAAGTGTTAAAGGTGTTCCAGTGTAAACATAGCTTTGGCGTCGACTGTACATTTTACTATTAAAAGGCAATACCGAAAATATATTCATGCACTTTCCATTTAACAGCTACGCGAATAACAGTAGGATAACTGGTATAGATTAATACACAGTGCTTTGTTTCATCAAAGATGATCGATTACATCTGGCACTGAACATGATCCAACATTGAACTTCAAATGCCAATGAACCGCGCTATTTCAGTCAAGTGATCAATCCGAAAGCAGACCACTTATTGCTATAATCGTATTATATTTATTGAGGAAGGAGAGATTCCTTATGTGATCGTATTTAGTAAATGGACCATATTGGCAGTTGTTGATAAGATTAATTTCTAAAGGCATCTTTAGGGCGTTAGCGCTTTATTGGCCAGCGCCAAACTTTTTGCTAAAGTCAATCACATTTCATATTTCATTATGAGTGGTGTATACACTGTTCAAAAAAGGAGAATGCGTTAATTGCTTGTACCAAAATAATAAATAAGTAAGTATTTAACAACAACCTTACGTTCGATAAAAAACGTAATATAAATAACTATCATCTCTGAGCTACTTCAAGTTCAAGGCGTAAATATTCCCAAAAAGTAAATAAAAACAAGTCACTTGATACAATCTTCAAAAAATTGTACAATACTTGCTCACGATTCGATGACAAATAGGTTCACGATTCCGACAAATTGGTGGCCACAATCCAATCCGAGTGTAGCACGCATTCTTGTCGATTCGATTGGGATGTAATGCCGCTATTCGTTCCGCTAAACAACTTTGATGTTCAGAAAATATTTGTTTGTGCTCTATTGTTTTAACAGTCAATGAAATGTTAATGTCACACGCCTCGAGTGATTTCCGTATATACCATGATGAAACTATGTCGATGGTTAGAATACATTGTACCAAATCGAGTTAATGTCTTACTAAGCATACGCATAGCCAATAATTGTCTTTACATTGTTTACCATGTTAGTATCTCTAAGAATGAGTTTGGCTTACCTTTCGTTAAAATTCGGGCGAGAATTTTAATCATCTTCAAAATATTCTGATTATTTTTAGATAAATCTATTTAGTTTAATAAGCGGTTTCTAAAAACCCCCATTACGGAGGGTTCATTGTGCTTATAGCTCGAATCGTGACTAAAATTCCCGCTTATATTCTCCGCCATAGATCAACTGCATTAGGGTCAAAGATTTGTAATAACATAAAAAACGGTGAATCCAATCCGGACAAAACCTAGCTCGCTCCATATTTCACCGCGTCAGCCATTGTCCATTCTGTTCGAAACCGCAGATCTTGCTCAAGCGAATCTTAACTTAAAGACGATAGAGATAAAGTTCTTAATGATATACAAGAAAACGGTGATTACCTGAAGCATGACCAACGTTTCATTAAAGTTGATGGACAATCACTACAATCAGCGACGCCTTTGCGATTGTTTGGAGTCGATGATACTAGAGGTGATGGCGCCAATAAGATGCTAATGATGCCTTGATCATCTAAGGATAGTTGGATAATTGTCACATCCTGGCACTTACATGAGGTTTTACGCTACGAAATTTAAAAATCATTGAAGCAATACTGCAAAACATGTTATACGCTGATGTTTTGATCTAAGTTTTCGCCAACATATTTAAACAATTACAACAATAGTTTTTTTTTGTTTGCTAATAATGCTATTGTGTTTTTAACTATTCAGGTCAATGCCAAACTTGCGAGCTTTAAAACTGTCACAAATAGCGGTAATGCTAAGTCAATTTTAAAGACACCTGCTATATTTTATTACAAACGACCGATTGAAAAGTGGGCGTGTAATAAACGACTTTAATTGTTATTTTACATCCTACTAAAGACACAAACATCTAAAGCAACATATGCAATAAAAAGCCAAGTGTCGACTAAGTGAAGGCCCTGACACACTACCCGATGACATCATGGATTCTTTAGCCTCCGAGACTCCACCCACGTATCAACATCCAAACTAACCCACCAATTATTACCGCTACCTTATTGCCAATGATATAGAAGCCAATATTCAATGTGGAATGTTAATCCAGCAGCAAATGCTAATTGGTATCAAAACAGCCTCAAGCTTATCAAAATAATATTCGTAGGGAGTTAGTCTCCAAAAATGGTTGGTCTTAATTCATATAAAGGGCAGCTGGTTAAGGTCTTACGTAACGTACGAACTAATTAGCATTTTTGTAAGCGTGGTTGGATGGCCTTTAGTTAAGGATGGCACTTTGACTCCTTTTGTTTGTGTTATTTTCTTTTCTTACTTTTGCCTTAAGGTTGTCCTAAATTTGAACAACTGCAATCGCACACATTTGAGCATACACAACTTCTTCAGAATTAACATCTTCTACTAAACCACAATGTCCTTCTTCAGCGTAGCTTTTGTGTAGTATTTCTTTGTTGTCAAATGTTTGATACTACAAATAGCTGTTTGGTTTTAGTTTTGCTTAAACTACTCACAATATGTCTGTCTGAATGAGCACAGTATATATAAATAATCTTTATTGACTTATAAACCTAATACAGTACAGCGTGTTATCTAACAAATTAGGTGGTAAATAACTAAAAGTACATATCTGATTAGGTTTGTAACAGGATTGAGACTCTGTCTCCCGAACTAGGTAATGATATACATTAATGATATACATATTCAAGTGTTGCCAAATATAACAACAATCTGGCTAGTCAGATTTCCACACAAAAACTTCACACATCACACATTAGCAAACATTTGTATAGACAGTGAAAGTACCCGCAATGCTCACAAGCTTCATGGACTGATTCCCCTGCCCATGGCATTTGCTATATTTACTAATGCTATATAAACTACATTTGATAATGATACTTTCATTTGATCCGATCATTCGAAAACTAGTTTCAATGATTCAAGAATAGTGCGTATATAGTACTGGATCGGCTGGGAATTGATTTACTCGTTCTGTGATCTTGACGATTTAAAAGAAATCGTAATTTATCGATACACCGACCTTGACGCAGTTTGACAGGTTTGGCTACTGAAGTACCATCGCCCACACCTGTTATCTGACCATTTGTAATCTCTATTGCAACGACATAAGATCGAGCGATGATCATTTAAGGGTTTTGCAGTACTTGCAGTCTGTACAAGTAGATGTTGTCATCGGTCTCACAGTATATAGTCTGACAAACTAAATGGCGCGGTAGATTTAAAAATATCTGTATCCCTTTTTTCCAAGTGGCAATAAAAGCGTAAGAAAGAGACATTATGACTCTCTGCAGAGCAGATCCTGGTCAAACTATATTTTATTACTATATCTTGAAACCTGTATGGAGTTATTCAATTGTTTTGTGATGCGTCGAACGTAGTATTCTTGAATGAACGGTAAAGTTGTTGTCACGTGCGACTCGGTGGCGTGGTGCAAACAAAAAGAGTTTAGGGGCCCGTGTTCCGCGGCAAAATTCCAGTAAATATGAAGAAGCTATGAAAGAAATAAGGAAATAACCGTGGCTTAAGAAAAACAAATTCAATAGTTACTTAAATTTTCTTGTAAAAATTCACAGTTATTCCCATAATTGATCGAATGACAAGCGAAAATCATTTAGACTTAGGGTTCCACTTGGTACGATTGATTTAAATTTCTTCTTCTGCGATGTAGGTACCCTTAACATAGTGAAATCGCTAGATTACGGCTCCGGCGAATATAATCCATATACGGAACCCTATCTAAACTATCAACTCTGTTAACTTGCGAGAAGAATTCGATATGCAAATTATAGCCACTCTCGTCGGCTCGTTCACGATTTTGATTCGATATAACAATGACAAACGGTAAAACAGGTGTGCTCTTATACTTTGCGATTTGAAGTTTGTAAAGGCAATAATTTCACAGTTATTTATTATTATTCAGTCATACATCATCATCATCAGCCGCGAAGGTGACAACACCACTCTGTCTCTCCGACGATGACTGCCCGATGCAGTGTAAACATGTCACGCATATTGTGATAAAAATACGTGAGTTTCAACCGTTGCAGTTTAATGTCAGTATGACTCACGATAGTTTCAATTATAGAGTCAAGACTTATTTCAGATCCTCTTTACAGTACTCGATAGTCAAAGCCTTCCATTTGGCAAGTGGTCAAGCAGTTCACTGAACTATAATCAGCTGATCGATTCGATTTAGCATTGACACCGAGTTCATTGGCCGAGATTCGTTAACAATAGAAGAATTACGTGAATCGTATTTTACACTAAAAAGTAAACATTTACTTTCAGACTGTGTTGTCGAATCATAATAACTAAATATATAAATGCAGTCTGACACACCAAGTCTGACAATAGATTTTTTATTTATATAACATTATGTATTTCGGAGTGAAAAAAGGGAGGCATATATATAGATTTGAAAATAATCTGCTGCCTCTGTCTTGGTTTTTTTAAATCTTTATTTATTTAGAGAGGGTTTTTTTTACATATGCCACCCCCATAGTGGCTCTCTTATACTAAAGTCTTGGATTGTCAAACTATAACTTACTGCCCTACTTATTTATGTCGAATCAGAATAAGCCTTTCTAATTACAATCTGTTTCTTCTTAGTTGGTTCGGCTTTTCAAACTAGTAGCGGGTGTTTTTTGTCCTATTTAATAGTCATTAGCGTAGCGCATATAATAAATAGTAAAATGATTGAAATAAATTAAGTATAATTTCTCTAAATTATAGACGTCTTTTTTTTCATTCCAGCTTCCGTAAGATTGAGGCAATCAAAATGATTTATTGGCTACTATAATTATATCGCAGAAGAATGCTAGTTAATCTTCATTTGTGCATAACCCGTTTTAGACTTACTTTTTTTCTATACGTATAAGCCAGTTATAGTAATAATTATTGCTTAGATATGTTATACGCCCGTTAATTGGGATTCTGCAAATACGGTTTGCCGATATTGGTTCTATACGGTTGCATAATTGAGGATAGAGTAAGTAAATAAATACTTAATTAGTGCTACTTATACGACGTATTTGAACTCAGATTCACAATCGCTCTTTTAAAATGCTCACTATACATACCTAAGTACTAGAAACTACATCCAGTTCAACTCGAAATGCAATATACGAATATGTAAAATAAAGTTAATGACAGTGTCCTTTTATTAGGACATAAGCATGTTTCAAATATACAGCCACTGAAAACCTAAGGCTCATAGGCATAAGTCATACTGAGTAATTTTTACTATATGCCCAACCCCAAAATCGCAAAAAAAAATCTTCTATAAATATCAAAATTACACTTCCAAAATGTATGAAACAGTCAGATGTTTTTCGTGATTTAGGGGTTGTCCCCATGCATACTAAAAGTTGCTCAGTATGACTTTTACATATGGAGTGTCTCAGGTTTTCAGTGGCTGATATTACACCCTATATTAATATGATTTTTCTTGGCGCGAAATTCAAACCTTTACTTCTTGAGAGCTTACTTTACGGGTATGTGTTTCGTTAGGCCAATTTCCTTCTAGGTAGGCCGGCGAACCGCCGAACCGACATTCCGAAGCCTCGATAAGCCCTAGGTTATCCAGTCAGACTGAATTTAGAACTTAATTCGACCGGTACAACTCCAGTGCGTGCTTCCTCATACTTTCGAGCTATTATTGGTTTCAGAGTGTTACTGAATATTGAGTCGTTTTCTTAAGGTGGTAGCGATGATGTTGGGTATGTTAGGATTGTGCGGTTAGCATTGTGTATGGTACTGGCTTGTGGTTAGATTTAATTCGCATTATAGTATAGTTGTGTTCACTGATTTGTTTGCGCAAATCTATCTCGTTATTACCTGATGTCCTAATATTCGGATAATGTACACACGCAAGTTCCTATATTTTGCACACATGTACCTATTTAAAAATGTGCCATTTATGTTTTTCTTCTGTGACTTAGGTACGAGTATGACTTAAAATTTATATTGAGATCTAAATTAGGTACTTAAGGCCGTCCCCTATCCCAATGACCTCGGCGATTTGAGCTTTCTTCCCCTACCGCTTCCTTTCCTCACCGGTCTTACAATACCGGTTATAAGCATAAGTCGTCACCTAGGAAGAGCTGCTTGTACTAGGACGCAACCCTATAAACTACTAGTGCCATCTTATACGACTGGCCCCCGTCGCCCGCGCAGGCATCTCGAGCCGGCGTTTTCGGAAAAATGCGTGTAATAGCTTTTTTCTCGAAAAGTACAAAACCTATCCAAAAATCAGTGGATGCGTTTAAAGTAAACATAAATATAAAATGCTTGTCTTAGTTTCTTGTACTTACGACGCATAATAAGGGAGTAGATACAGATTTAAGGTAGAAAAAAGGGTTTACGGTTTTTTTTTTCTCTTGATGTATTATGTTTTTCGACAATTTAGTGGAACAAAATGTAGACCAAATACCTAGCTACATTATATATTTTTTTCAAGCGTTGTGCTTGGAGCTGAACAAAGCCTATTCACTTTAAAAACAGTGAAATATGCCGGGTAGCCCCTTAATCTAAAGAAACTTAAAACATATATGGCGGAACTATTTATTTCAACACTGGCTGGTGCCCGCGACTTCGTCTGCGCAATATCTTTATAAATTGTAGCCTGTGTTATTCTGATGTATAAGCTATATTAATTATTGTAAAGTTTCATTAAAATCCATTCAGTAGTTTTTACGTGAAAGAGTAACAAACATCCATACTTACAAACATTCGCGTTTATAATATTATACTAGGATATTAGTCAAGTGGTCAGGAAAAAACTTCTCTTAAGTAAAAATGTTCATAAAGCGTCACGCTTAACAACTACAGCATTATGAATGCCTGGTAATCGAATATGGCAAAAGACCGCGGTAACTTAGCCATCTACAGACGTATTGTCATTAAAATTTGAACCTTACCTCCTACGTATAACGTCTATATTATAATAATCATGTTCGATGGAAACCTATGTAAGAATTGGAAGAAGCGCCAAGTTTTTTGGCGCATTCCTGTCGTGGGAAGATGGCGTCATTGTTTATATGAAATGTATCGGCCTATTCCTAATGCGATATGAGGTAATCGGGCAAAAACTAAGTAATCGCGGGTTAGTAGAGTGTGAATACTAAGCCAAACTCTGTCTGTTAACATGTTCACGTTTACAGTGACTTCTGTCGCCTTAGCATAGCTACATAACTTGGTAAAACATCTAGGTCTTCCAGACGCCGCTGCTCAAATTATTGTACTTTTTATAGACACTAGAACGCCATGATTTATGCTAAGCGAAATCCAAAAGACGCGGCGCGACATGTATGTATACCTGCAACTCTATTGCGTGCCGTGTACCGCAACTTCAAGACAAAGTTTGGTACTGTTGATGCCGAATACAGCAGAAGGACTATCATAGCAAAACTCACGCGATTTCGTACATCAAGCGCCAGTTGACTTATGTACTCCTGGTGTTCGCGCTGATATATCCTAGCAGTTCTGATCAGTAAAATCCAGACTAGATTGGCTTGAACTTTTTATTATCTATACAAACAAGGTGTCTAGCTTACAAACTATTTAGGGTCTCCCTCGACGTCCCTAATATCGTTTGTCCTAATGATCATATTCCCTAACGAGCAATTATCCTAACGATTATTGGCATGATCGAATTATTGCCCTAAAACGACTTCACACACAACCGAATCGCTGTTAGAAAAGTCGGTTAGGTTAGAACTGTGACCTCACACAGAGGCGAATCGCTGCTAGGAAAGTAGGTTAAAACGATGTTAGGGTAAACAATATTAGAACAAATGATCATTATGTCAAACAGTATCAGGAAATGCAAAAAAAGGATGAAAGAACTTTAGGGATTCCGATATAGATCCACTATTTAATTAGAGTGCATGAAGAATTGAAGACAAATAACATGAAAGTAATATCATGAAACCTTTATAACAAAAGCTATCTACCTCTATAATCTTCTTGTTACTTTATGTATCTGTTTTATGTACTACAGATTATGATAAATACGTAGAACTTACTTATATGAAATTCTATTCTCTGCAACATATGGCTCAAATTATTTTGACTTGTTAGTGCGGTATTGGTGTATTGTTGGTGGTATCATCATAAGTGTTTTTTCCCAAAGCACGCGAATCGAGATTAAATCTTTAATAAGCTGTGGATGGCTTTGTTCAGTTCATTTGTATGTTAATGTAGAAACTACTGAGACTTTTTAAGATCTCTTTTTAGTTATGTTACGCTTACTCTTTATCTTTTTTGTTATTCGACACAAAAATATATTCGTTATAAATATTGTTGATGGTCCTCACTTACGAAGAAAAAAGTAGAGATTTACGGAGCCTATGAGTTTTATTTAGCAGGCAACATCTCATTCTATTACCACAAGTTTAATTCGAAACTCCGGTGAGTATCAGACATATTAAAATACTTATATCGGGTTACTTACGTCAATAAAGTCTGAAATAGCTCGTCATGTTTCGGAACAATCCGTGTCCCTTTCATGAGTCATGCGTCCGGCCGCGACGGCTGCTCTGCGCACACTGCGAGCACCAGCCCGAACACCACGAGTCCTTGACACTAGATTCAAATTTTTTTACGTTTCCTTCTTCCTCAGATCTCTGACATCGTGGTGGGACAGGAGCCGAATGTGACGGCCCGCGAGGCGCTGCTGAGCTGGGCTCGGCGCTCCACGGCCAAGTACCCCGGCGTGAGGGTTACGGACTTCACGTCCTCCTGGCGCGACGGGCTCGCCTTCAACGCGCTCATACACAGGAACCGGCCTGATCTGATAGACTGGCGTAATATCAGGTGAGAGAACCGTTTCATAAATGTGCTGCCGAGAGGTACTGCTTTGATTATGCCTGGCGTATGGAACTATTTGCGTGACTTAGAATCGATTGTCTTTTGTCTGTCTGTACCAACAGATACGAGTAGGTATTATCAACGTGCCACAATGCTGGGCTTCGGCTCCGGTATAATCTCCAGGGCCGTAGCTAGAGTTCAATTGAAGATCGGACATCGGTCATTACATGTAGGGCACAACTGGTGCAAGTAAGCACTTTGGAGTATATCAGAGTTGATAGTATTTCTTAAGGGGCACCTTTGTAATTTATATTTTAAGGCAGGGCATTGCCCCATAATGTCCCCCTAGCCCCTGCGCCCTGATAACTTCTGGTTGAAATCAATCGGTACCGAAACCGGATCCGGAGGTGTGAAATCAACCGATAGTTTCGATATATCGGAACCGAAGTCGAAGCTCCGTAACATCCCTTTTTTTTATTTTTATTTTTTTTGTCGCAGTGGTTGAAATGCTTTTACGCATCCCCCCTCGGCCCGGGGAGACCATAAGGAGGGGGGTATGTAGGACTCGCCGTGATTCTCACAGCCCTACCCACTAAACATTCCACTGCGGCGTCATCCGTCACTGCCGGGTTTATACGGGGGTATCATGGGATAGATCGTGCACTCTACCATGACACCCCCCCGGCTGCCCCAGCGGTGCTGGGGCTTCCGCGCCAAGGGAGAGAGGACTAGTGACGCACTAGTCCTCCCCCAGACGGGTAGGGTCAAACGTTGTGGGTCCCCGGCCCACTGGCCCTACTGGGGAAGGCGATTGGCAGCAGCTGCCACGTACTGCGCTCTCCTTCTACCCACCCGCCTACGCCGGAGTGGGTGCGCATCCTCCCTATCTTCGCGCTCCCGCTCCGCAGCCTCCTTTAGGGTGACCACCTCCTCGCAGAAGGTGGTCACTGCCCTCCATTTCGTCTCGCTGCACAGCATGGCTGAAACGACGCTGTGCAGCGAGAGGTCGTCCGTAGCTATGTCAGCCACCATCGTGCGGCGCTGCTCGTCCCAATTGGGACACACAGCCAACGTGTGTTCAGCCGTGTCGTCCGGTGCGCCGCAGTGGTGGCACTGCGTCCCAGGCTCCCGCCCGATTCGACTCAGGTAATGACCGAAGCATCCGTGACCGGTCATCACCTGGGTCACCCTAAATGTGAGGGCCCCGTGCCGTCGCCCCAGCCATTCGTCCAAAGACGGGAGGATAGCCCCTATAGTGCGGGTTCCATAGGGGCTATCCTCCAACATGGCTTTCCACCGTTCTTTGAGACGGTCCAGGACAGCCCGTACCGCCCTCTCCCCTTCCTCGGCATCAGGCAATTCCCCCCGCGCCCGCGCTTCTGCCCTCAATTTGTGTCTCTCTGCCAGCACCCGGGCCTCAAGTTCCCACGGCGGGGTGCCGGCAAGGAGGCATACCGCTGCGTGTGAGGTCGTGCTGTACGCACGCACCGCTCTCTGCGCCACTACTTTTTGTGGTCGACGGAGCAGGGCCCGAGTCCGCTCCGTCAGCCTCTCCTCCCAGATGGGAGCCCCGTACATTGCCATGCTGCGTACGATGCCAGCATAGAGGCGTCTGCACGGGGCGTTGGGCCCTCCCACATTGGGGAGAAGGCGGCCCAGTGCCGCGGCCGCACCAATCAACCGGGGGGCAAGTCTGGCGAAATGTTCCTGGAAGTTCCAGCGTCGGTCCAGGATGAGGCCCAGATATTTTATGTGGGCCTTAACCTGGACGTTCTCGCCCCCGACACGGATCTGCATTCCGGCACCAAACCGCCATCCCCGCCCACCAAAAACTATCGCCTCCGTTTTGGGGAGGGACACCCTTAACCCAAGCTGACCGATCCGGTCAATTGTCAGCTGCGTTGCGGCAGCAGCCCTCCTCATCACCTCCGCAAAATCTCCACCCCGCACCGCCACCATGGTGTCATCTGCATAACAAATGGTGGCCATGCGGGGTCCGTAACATCCCTAGTTGGAATTATAGTATCCGATTTCACAAACAATTGCTATCAGACCCGAAACTGACATTTATCTGTAAATGTCTGGTTGTAAACACGCCTTCATTAAGTGTTCCCGTTAGCTTTCTTAAGGGTAATAAAAGCTAATTTACGGCGTGTGAAAATGATCATTCAGCATAATATAACGTCAGCATATATATTTTATTGAAGGAGTAAATAACTTACCGTTTTTATTGGTGTAATCATGAATTTATGTATGTTACTTGGCTAATAAATTGAGTGCGATAAATGGTTTTAACCCTTGGAAATAATGATCTATTCATAATTAATCATTTAGTGACATTTATTGGTTATTGTATCTGATTCTCATCACCGGATCATCTCTATTTCACCTGCATTGTTTCATATGTCGTTTAGGTAATTACTTGTTGTATCACCCGACATATTATCGTTTTGCTGAAAAACTGCTTGTTAAGTACAATATAGCACAAGGTTCCGCTTATTTTTTATTAACCGACTTCAAGAAAAGCTACATTCGACTTTGGTTCTGATCTGATATTGGAATTTTTGAGGAACAAAAATCCTCAAATTTGAGGTGTTCGATTTTGGTGTTTTCTTATTCCCCTTAGGCTTATTTTGTGCGTCGTTTCTATGACTAACATAATATAAATGTGTTTCCCAGGTCAAGGCAGGTCCGCGAGCGACTGGAGACCGCTTTCCACGTGGTCGAGAAGGAATATGGAGTCACCAGGCTACTGGACCCAGAAGGTAATTTTACAAAGTATTTCTTAATACAGTAATTTCAACATTCAAACTATCGAAACAATAACTTCTGCGTCCTGCTAAAACTTTATTTTTAGAGTCACTCGTAAGCCGAGGGTTCTTTTCTTTACCAGTTTTTGACATTCAAATCGAACGGTTTATGATCGGACCAATTACGCTTTGTTATTACTTTGAGGTCATGAGTCGGGGCGCCTTTGACCATCCAACGCTCATCCTCACATCACCCATCTCCGGTCTCACGCTTGTGGTCTGTGAGGTCAGCTATTGACATGTCAGCTGCGGGCAACGTCTCACGGCTCGCATGTCGACAATTATTTCGGGACAATAGTAACAGCGTGAAAGCTCACGGTTCGCGATAACTTAACTGAAAATAGATACACATGTTTGAGATTAACATTTCCATAGAAAATGAACCAAAAAATGTTTTTTTTTCTAGAATACTTCTGATCTATACTAATTGCATACGCTTAGGGTTCACTCACACGTAAATTGTGAATTAATTTTTTAGTATGCCATAACTACAATGCAATGCAATGCAATGTATAATCAATGGATGATACATTGTGGGGGAATCTTTATGCAAATATACACCGCACTCTAACACTCTGATTGAAAATGTATCAGGAAAATCCTGTCCATTTTGATCGTACCTATTTTAAAAGTTAAATACTAATGAAGCATTTCTTTAACAGATTCACTGCTAGCAACACATGTGTGTTTATTTTCATACACGTTTATGGGAGTCGGCAGAATGTGATCAATCACTCATCCATGGGGATAGATTAGGTAGGAAGCGGCTCAGTGATTATCCAAATACCGTTATCAATGAACCACAAGTTCATGTAACTCCTTACGAGTGACTACCATATGCAACACACGCATCCCCTCGTACCCACCTGTCCACCCTACCCACGTATCGTAACGGTTCCGCATCGGCGCCGGCGCATCGATTCATCGATCGCGATTATGCTAAACAATCGATTATGCGACGCTCGACCGACGCCCGTTCGGAAGTGAACGTTTCATCTGGAAAAAATCGATAGACGTGCGTTTGACTGTAATTAAAATTACACTGTTTTTATTAAGTAATCATAAAGTATTTTCCGGTCGGCGATTAAACCATTGGATTATGTAATTTTGTTATGACCACAACCTCGCTTCTATTTATTACAGCCAAGTGGCTTTGTTAGTAGTCAGTTGTTTTAAAGTGTATCTCTAAATAAGCTAAACAAATGAAGTATTGGCGTAAACTATTCACGGCGGTTATGCGCCATAACCGTATGTTTGAAAAACAGTGCTATAAACATTTTATTACCTATACTTGCTCAAAAACAATGAACGAACAATTTAAAACAATTTAGACATTTAACTGTTTCTGTGTTGGTCAGGGTTGTCAGATGATGATTTATTTATCAATAAATTGGTATTGGCATTGGTCATATATGTACTAAATTCCGTTTTCGTTTTAATACGACTCGTTTGTAAAATCAGATCAAATCTAAACATAGTCTTATTGTAAAATGACATGTTTGACTTACTTTAAGTGTTCAATATGTAATAGCTTTTATTACGTGAAATGTCTAAAAATATTATGTAGAAAAACATCGAATCTTCAGTCTGGCGGTCTTTTACACAAGCGTATTCGCCTCATATCCGCCATTTCTCTCATTGCTACGAATATAGTCACAAAGAGATATTGTAACGATTGTTGAATGTCATATGAAAACTTTCCTTTATACCTACTTAATGTGTTCCTATGAATTCCATCCCTCTGGCAACCCTGGGTCGTGAGACCTGCGCAGGAGTTTACGAGGCATTGTTCACGGCCGCCTCGCGTGACGTCACTCGCAAAAAATATCCAACATACTGATAACTGAACATTTGTCACCCCTATGGCAACGGTTTAAGGTCTAGCGGTGGTCAGTTCATACGCCATCAGATATATCGGAGCGGCCAAGGTGATCATAAATATCTAAGCACGCGTTTATTGTCTGCGCGTTTGAGTGCTTGTTCAGATATTATTGATGTTTAATGGCGGCTGTGCCAGTGCAAAACATACATATATTTACCTATGTATAAAGTTGAAACATGTTACATGGCAGTGTTTATCTTGATTTATGTGGGCATGTTACAATAACGTTACAGATATGTACTTTGTATATTCTGACGTCATTGCAGTATTATCTATACAGAATACTGCAACTAAGGGCAAGTGATTGATAGCTACAAACACTTATGTCCTAATGAAATTAATATGGCATTGAAGATCTAACCTAATACCAAGCCTATATAAAAATCGAAATCAAATTTCAAAAAATAAGAAAGCAGATATTCTATTGTATTTTTGTCTGTTTTGTTGCCATCTTGTGCGAGATCCGACAAGTAGGCACTAGCTGTTAGAATGATGTATTCAAATGCTTCATTCTTAGATACATATAAAGAGCACATGCATGCATGGTAACGTCTAACATAAGTAAAGTGCCCGTGAAAATAATGGTAGTTTATGCAACAGTGGTGATATAATGAACCAATTATGAGCTGTTGCATACGCTAGTTTTTCTACAATAACTAAAATACTAAGCGAAAAAAGCAAAATCTAGAAAGGCGGCAGAATGCGGAAGATGTCGTATGCCCACTATAGAAATTAAAAAAAAACAACAGTGCTTATTTATTGTATGAAAGTCCGTATGAGCAGTGTTCTTATGGAATACCATAGACAACGTTATAATGTATACTTTTTTAATATCGCTGTCAGTCATCTAATTGACAGATAAAAGTGCTGCGGGGCTAAGATGCCAAGCTGATATCCTGATAATTGCTGGATAAGACGATAATTTGTCGCCACGTTCTGACAATTTCTGATAATTTTAAACAGTTCTGTCAAATGTCTTTGCATTTGGCAGCTGTCACTATCGCGCTATCCGAAGTTTATCAACTTATAGCATTATCTTATGACATTCGTGGATAACCATCTTAGGCCCGTGGAGTAGAAAAAATATTAAAACTTAAAGCCGGCATTTCGATATACGTTCAGGCATATCTGCTAGATCTGCCAATCAATGTATGAAACTTTTGTCTGGCGGATGCGCTATGCAGACTGAATGGATTGCCCTGGATTAAGCTTTAATAACTTTTGAAGATACGCCTTTCAAAAGCCTTCGAACGTAACACGGTACGGAACTTACCACAATTTTCAAAGACCTTAGTCCCGCCTGGGCACCTGTGGTGTCGCGTGGCGTAAATAATGGCGGAGCGCTCCTTTGCCGGCGATCCACAGATAACAAATCGTTTTGAATTAAACACCGCGGTTAGCACACCGACCGTGACTCGTTTTATGAATTATGTAGATTGACATTTTCGCGAGAAGAATCCCATTTTTTTTCTAACATATAATTATGTAATTTAACGTTTTTCCTACTCGGAATCATGAGGTCTTTCGATCTTGTAGAATAAAAGTAGGAGAAAAATACTGTCCCAAATTTTTCTGACTTTTCACATACTCTCCATTTTGTAACCGCCGTACAAAGTATCTGAGAAATGGTAACGGATTGGAAAAATTAAATTCGAGACCCTTTTTGTCTCCTAGTAGGATCTAAAGGATCGTGATTCTAAGTAGGAAAATCATTAAAATTACCTATTTTAGGAAAAAAATTGGATTCGCGAAGCTGCCTAAATGCTCTCGTAAATCTAGGCTGTTCAGCCTTAGTTTGTTTTCGAATGTTGGCGGTAAAATCAGAGTTTATCTATACGGATTTTAAATCCATCGCCCACATTTGACAGCAGCTTTAAATTCACTTGCTGGTTCGTTGATTCGTTTTATGTACTCTGCAATATCAGTACGAGTTTATCTTCTTAAATTAGTCAATAATTCTTCAAAGATTCTGGTGGGACCGTTTGAATTAGCAGATTTCAACAATATAACGTTTAGTTGGTCGGTCGGTACTATGGTATGAGCAATGGGGATTAACGCGAGTCAATTTGCCGCTAGGCTAGGGTCGCTAGTGGAACGAAGATCTGACGGGAACATTTCGTCATTTTGACAAATCTTTCATATGGATACAAGACCCACGCATGAGTGGCGCCGCCTGATGAGCGACTATACGGACGCCTCCATTACTTCTCTCCGCGTAACATATGTCAAATATAAATCTCAGTTACTCTTTCCGCGTGCGCCTACGTTCGCAAGCAACGACAAAGACGAAGTTGCAGGCACAAAAGAATCGAAACATCACTGATTCAGGTTTTAAATCAAGTTTTTTCATTCCAGATGTGGACACCCACGAAATCGACGAGAAGTCCCTCATCACTTACATCTCGTCTCTGTACGAGACGTTCCCGGAGCCGGCGGCTGTGCACCCGCTGTTCGACGCGGAGTCGCAGCGCCGCGCCGCCGGGTACACGGAGCAGGCGGCCGCGCACCGCGCCTGGTTGCACGAGAACATTGCCCTGCTGCAGGTATGTGTAGCGGGACGAAGAGTCCCTCATCCCCTAGGTCACTATTTTATACGTTCAACATCTGACCTCATGTCACGGGGTATTTAAAAATATCTGACGACGCCATCACGTTTAGTAACCTCAGTTTTACGCTCCTGTCAGACGGTCGTGGCTGCTTGGATGCAGTAGATGGTTGGCCTGTCTACTTCTCAACATTTGCCTCCGCTTCGTTTCGGCGATAGATAGACCTATTAGTAATTACTATTATGACTGACTGAGATGAGTTTGATCAATGGATCAAAGTCATCTTGGTCACTACTCTTCGACGCAATTGTCCAGCGAAGTGAAGTGCTCTTGATTTTGGTAGTCCATGCATCTCACAGCTGATGGATACAGGCTCTCACTGATGAAATTGTTTATACAATCTGTGGGCATGAAGACGTCAAGAACCTTTTCTGTTTGATCTGCAAAGCCAAAGACTAGAAGATAGTAACGATACCTGGTTCCATTGCAACTTTAAAATACTAACGTGCTCTTGTGTTTTCCAAGGACCGTGCTTTCCCGTCAACTTTGATCGAGATGAAGAAGCTGCTCAGCGAGAGCACGCGGTTCCGCAGCGAAGAGGTGCCTATCAGGCAGCGAGAGAAGCAGAAGTTGTTCCACCAGTATCGGGAGTTAGAGGTAATTACATTCTATTTTCTTGTAACAGCTTCTTAAGGTGACATGTTATAAAGGGTGCTAAATTTGGGCGCGGCATCTTGCCAGGCATCTTCGACGACTAATACTTTGAAAACAACGTTTGTGATTGCAGAAATATTTCGAATCGGTGGGAGAATGCGACATAGAACCGACGCTCCGACCCGAAGCGTTGGAGCAGGCGTGGGCGCGACTGCTGATGGCACAGCAGGAGCGCGAGCGCGACCTCGCCGACGAGATCCGCCGCCTCGAGCGGCTGCAGCGGCGAGCTGAGAAACTACACAGGTGAACACTCAGTACTTCTACATCTGGAAGAATTTCCAAGCGTTCCATGTCACCTGCTTTCGTAAAACTGTCCATAAACTGTTTGACCAGAGGGTCACGGCCAGACATTCATTTCTCTCGCTTCCTTTGAACTGGTTTGAGTGGAAAAGCTCAACCACTTTCACTCGTCCAGATTGAAGGGCTTGTGAACCATTAGATGGGTGTAGACCCTTTCTGGGGTCTTTCACACAACTCCACACAACCTTGAGACCTTTACTGCCACCGATAGTGCTCAAATTCGACTATATTACATTTGTGTTGGCTTTCTTTTCGGATCTCCAGGTAGTTTCATAAAATCTCAACCATCTCTTAATTGAAGACTACCAATAGTATCACTGATTCTTACGTATCTCCTTCCAGAGACATAAAGCAAACAGAGTCCGGCCTAGACAATGTAGAGCGACACATCGAGAGCGAGATCCGGCGCGTGGAGCGCGGCGTGCACCCCGCCGAGGCCAAGATGGCCGCCGAGCAGATCGAGCAGGAGCTCCGCACCATGGAGAACACCATCCACGAGATGTTCCAGGACGCGCAGGCGTTGAAGGAGGGCCGGTACCCACAGGCCTCCGACCTGCAGCGACGGTGAGCTTTCTTAAGTCTACATTGCATTAGACATTACTGTCACGACTGCGGAACTCTCCAAGCGATCGTCTTTTGTCTTGTGTCGGTACTGACACACGGACTAACCAAACATCCAGTATTATATATTATAATCGTAGGCAACCCTAGCGGTTTGTATTCGCTTTTTCTATGAGAGATAAATATCTCTTCTTAAGAACTATTATATAGTTTGTGGTACTGTGACACTAGATTGAGTCATCTGCGGATTTAAGCTCTGATGGATCTGATAAAGCTTCTGGATCTTGTAATTGATAGATGTATTGATCCCCTTTTTCCATTGGTTCCGGTTTTGTGCAACAACTGGCCAACAAAACGGAGTCTAAATTATCCTAACATCGCTGACGGGATCTGCCAGGTCTCCGGTTAGAGTGGCCCACCCACTGTGGTTATCTTGGCCCATAAATCGATCGGCATGAGACAGGTCTTTGCCCAGCAGTGGGAAACAAAAGACTAGTACAGTCGGTGCCCTCACATAAGTATCCACGCGCTACGCGCTTGCATTCGTGGGGTGGATACTTATGTGAGGGCACGGACTGTACGAGTATATATAATATATCAATCCATATGATGTCTGTTCCAGCGTCCAACAGATCCACGACCGCTGGCTGAACGCCCGACAGGCGTTCACCGGACGCCTGCTGCCGCGTCTGTCCTCCGTGCGGCTGCCCGTCCAGCAGACCACCGTACGCCGTGAGACCCGCACCGTGCTGGAGACCAGGGTTCACGACGCCGACCCGTTGTTCCAGCAGCTGCAGGACGCCACCAAGTGGTGCAAGGACCGACTGGTGAGTGCTCATTCGTTGAGGTAAAATACGTCTAAGAAATTTGGTTAACAAGAATGCTTGGACTTTGACTCGAGGAGACACAAGTAACAGTGAGGGTAAGAACTGGCCGGTTAAAAACCATATCAATATTCTTTTATCGAGCTCCTAGTCCTAACTGAATATTCTGAGGATCCTTTAAATTAAACCATATATCGGGACCTCTGATCTGATCAGTCGAGATCAGAGCGCGCTGGTGCTCGCAGTGTGCGTAGAGCAGCCGCCGCGGCCAGACGCATGACTCATGAATAAGGGACACGGACTGTTCCGAAACATGTCGAGCTATTTTCGACTTTATTGACGTGAGTAACTCGATATAAGTGTTTTAATATGTCTGAAGCTTGAATGCGATATCCCAACACACAGTTCAGATCTCATCCTATTGCTTTTCGTCTTGCAGAAGAAACTTCACGAAGCGGAGTACGGATCAGACTTGCCGGGCGTGCAACACGAGCTGGACAAACACCAACGCGAGCACAAGACCATCGACCAGTTCCATTCGAAGGTATGCACATTGTTCTATAATAAATTACAGATAATAATCATGTAGTTTTAGTCTCTCCTCACATCTTAGGTAGCGACGACGCAGGTAGGCGTACTGAGTTACGATCCACCGCGCGCAATAAAACCGGTGACCAAACTAATCCCTATAAGGTCTAGTTTATACCCTCTGGGTTGGAAAATCAGATGACGATGCTTTCGTTTTAACTAGCGCCTTCGCCATATATTGGAGTTGTCAAAGCGGATCCAGGCTTCCATCATTCCGCGAGATGACCTCATTATTCCGTAACTTGACTACTTTTGGTATACTTGACTAATAATGATTTGCAGGTGGAACAGTGCGTGCACAACCGCTCCAACTTCTCCGGCGAGGAGCTGACGCTGTACAACCAGCACCTCAACCAGCTGCAGAAGCTATACGCTGAGCTGCTCTCCACCAGCACCAAGCGGTAATTATACAATAGACTTGTTCAATTTTGTTTTTAATAGAACTTTTGTAAGACTTACAATGTCCGAGATTTAGCGAGGGAGCGTTGGTTGGCCAGCGCGTAGAGCGTGCGTCTTTCAATTCGAAGGTCGTGGGTTCAAACCCGGCTCGTAGCACAGTCACCTGCAATAGTATATGACGCTATGAAGGCCGCAAAAATATGTGACACGCTCTTATGGCGGTACAAACAAGAACGTGTCAGATTATTTGCAGCCTTCATATAGTCCTATACTATTGCAGGTGACTGTACCAATGAGTTTTTCGGAACTTATGTACGAAATATCATTTGATATTTATCAATCGCTTTTCAGTGAAGGATATCATCGTGAGGAAACCGTCATCCCAATAAGACCTAGGTTACCCTCTGGGAGGTCAGATGGGAGTCGCTCGTATAAACTAGCGCCTTCGCCCAATCTTGGGATTAGTTCCCAAAGCGGACCTCAAGGCTCCCTAAGACGTGGCATTAGCCGACGGTGACAAACAAGCATACGGCCCTTTTGGAGCTCCAGCGACCTTACTCACCAACAGAAACAACACTATGAGTAGGGTCTAGTGTTATTTAACTGCGGTTTTCTGTAAGGTGCTACTTCCCCAGATGGGCTCTGCTCCAGATTTCGAAAAACGACATTCGTTGTGCTGTGCCCTACCACACTAAACGATAGGCATCCGCTGTGCCCGTACTGCTAGATGAATGAGTGACAACATTAAATATATTCTCTATATTTCCAGCATGTCAGACTTGGATGCCCTACAAGAGTTCCTGCAAAGCGCTACAGCCGAGCTGAACTGGCTCAACGAAAAGGAACAAGTGGAGTTGTCCCGGGACTGGGCTGATCCTCACATCAACTTACCAGCTGTGCAGCACTACTATGAGGTACCACCAATTTTCCAGGTCAAACTTCTCATGTATCGAAACCCTTGTAAAGCTCAAGATTTTCAGTTTTTTAAGCACTCGCACGCTCATGGCGTTGCTTGGCTATTATATTTCGCTTGCTCAGTTCGAAATAAGTACTCGTACTTACGAGAGGTGAACAAAAACTTAACTCCGTTGTATACTAAACATATACTATATAAGTGTATGTTTCTGCCCTCCGGCCAGTAAGCAGCCAATTGTAGGCCGCTACGCTAAACGAATTCGCCGCTTGCCGACCGCGTCGAGCAGTAAAATTGTGTACAGACCTTGGCCAATAAATAAGAATGCCTCAGATCACATGTTTGTATATTAATAACACGAGATCTGAGACATTTCTTATTTTACAGACCTCGGTTTGTAATCTACTGTAACAGTCGCTCTTCGGGAAACGAAACCATCGCGAGAAAACCAAACGAACCGATTAAACCCTAGTTTCTCTATTAAGTTGGAAGTTCAGCTGGCAGTCAATTTCTTATAACATAGTGCCCGTAATTTACCGGGTAATCTTATGTAGAAGAGATAACGCATGTATACTTAGCTAGATTAATATAATAATGCATATTAAAAAAGTTTTGTATGAAGTCCACTAACGTAATGTAGAGTTTGCGTCGGTTTTAGAAATTTTAGTGGAAATGCAACTAGTTATTCAATATCCATTACCTGCTCTTAGATCTGACTCCCTTAGTGCTAACTTGCATAAGCTAAAAACTAATGTTTCTCGCAGTTCCTTCGTACGAAAAGTAACTTGAAAGATTCCTGTCATGGCTTATGTGAGTAAGCGCTAAAATGAATGAACTATCCATAACGATGTTGTTGTACCATTTATTTAGAATTATTTACGAAATTCCGTTTTCAATCCTTGCAAGCATTCCTTTGGAGAAGATAGCGAGGTTTGTTCATTTCATTTAAATTCTCTTCAGTTGCCGTTTTATTTGACGCTTGGTTACGCTAGTAACTTTGAGTCTTGTGCGCATATAAATAGGGTTTACTTTGCAGCAACTGATGTCTTCGCTGGAGAAGAGAGAGCTTCAGTTCAGCAATGTCATCGACCGCGGGGAGGCGTTGATCGCTCAACACCATCCGGCGACGAAAACGATCGAAGCGCACTTGCAGGTTAGAATTTGAACCTTAATTGTACTGATATAGCGTCTATTTTAGATTATTACTTGTTATTAGCTTGCTAGTGTTTTTGATCGCTCTTTGATGGTTGCTGTTTACCAATAGAAATCTTGTGAAATTAACAACAGTTTCCAATTTTGTTTATCATCAATGTTAAAAGGGTCACTATGTGACTAAAGATTTTGGAGTAAAGTACTCTCGGGCAAGAGTATCTAATGCAAATGGGTCACTTGCAAAGGAAAAGTGAAAAGTTTCATCAAAGTAATCTGATGTAACAACGGCTTAGATTCTAGAAGTTACTCCATTATTTTACATCGTAACTGTACCCGATCATAGGACATTTAAGAACGAATCAGAGTATTTTTGATATTTCTCTGATACCTGTAAAAGTTGTACTGTTAATTTAGTTAAAAGTTGAAAGCCTGGTGAAATAGGAACGCATCTTTTTAAATATAAATAAATAAATAAATAAATAAATATTTTTTTCTTTATTTCAGGTATACACCCATATCACAATTGTTACATTATAAAGTACAATAATAATATATAAAAAAGAACAAGACTAAAATTGTAAAAATAAAATAAGATATAAACAATGTACTTATATAGGTACATTTGTCACTTTTTGTTTGGTTCGCGGTGCACAGTCACCCAGTACTTGAGGATACTACAGTCCAGACGCTCAGACAGGGTACGGAGAATCTCGTTATTGGATGAATATAGTAATATCGGGTTAGTCATTTCTATAAAGTCGAAAATAGCTCGACATGTTTCGGAACGGTCCGCGCCCCATAATCATCATAAGCATCTTTTTCTGACCGTTAATGGGATTTGCCAGTGAAAACTAGTCCAATATCAATAAATATAAACATTTCTGCAGTAACAACTGATTGCAGGTTGACCTTGATTCGTGTTTAACTAAATAAACGAAACACATGGTGTAACAAATGAATAAACAATTGTGACGGTAATTTTAAGCTTAATCCGCTGATATCGGCTCAACCTCCTTCGTTCCACCACCATTTCGAACCGATAAGACAGGAATTACCAAAAAGCTGAATGTTTAGCAGCTGAATGACCGGTGTCAATGTTAAAATGGTTCCAAAAAGTATAAACGACTTAATGTAGTTTTTTTTAATATAGCTTCTCATTATCCATACGCCGCTCATTATCGGTGCGTTAAATATATATAAATAAATACAAAAATATTATGAATTGTATACCAATATTGTCACTTTAGTTTTCGTGAGGTACTGAGGTTACAATTTGACATGACAGGTGATGCAGTCGCAATGGGCGTGGGTGCTGCAGCTGACGCTGTGCCTGGAAACGCACCTTAAGCACACCACCCAATACCACAACTTCTTCGAGGAGGTCAAGGAGGCCGAGAAGTGGATACAGAAGTAAGTACTGACTTAGCAGAGTTCGTACAGGTGTAGTACAGTCGGTGCCCTCACATAAGTATCCACGTGCGCTACGCAGTTCTATATGTGGGGTGGATACTTATGTGAGGGGATGTTTTAATGTTGTCATAATGTTGTCATGCTATTTCAATCGACCTCGGTACTTTTAGTACTAACGGTGACTGAAATGGCATGACACGTTCGGGCGATCCCGTAAAAATACGAAAACAAAAACTACGCACTACATCAGTATAAATTATAATGAGAGGTATTAAATTTAAAGCGGAGCTCACAATACATCCGTTTTTTAATACCATGTCAGTGGCAAACTAGCAAAGCACATATGTGTTGCCGACCTATTAAAAACTTGTACTTCTTTACCAAAAAATAACCGTATCAAAATGACTTTTTTCTTATTTTTTTTAAAGCATGAATCATTTATTTTTTAAATATATAGGTACAGTAAGTGTAACTTACCTTGCTACATTTCTCTACTCTGATAGATGGTTGAATGGTTTATTAAACTACATACAATTTAAATATATACATAAAATCACTCAACTAAATTAATTAAAATTATGAAAATAACAGATATCAACAACTATTTACAAATAAAAAATGGGAGCTAGCTCAGCGCCAGACGGTAGGGTACCCCGAAGGCTGGTGGCATTGCCCCGCTGAATAGCGATGCCGATTCGCTGGGCAAGATACGAGCCAGCCCTCTGGCCCAAGGCGTCCTCGAGGCGCTTAGCCAGCTGAAAATACCGTGAGCTCCAGGTCCCCAGGTCCAAAGGTTTATACCCCAAAGGGCTAAAAAATGCATTACAAAATACTAACATTTAAAACCTCAGTACTCTCAATAGATAATTTAACATTTAAATTATGACTTGGCATAAACAGTGTCTAATATAACACGTTCTCCACAGACGCGAAGAAGCCCTAAACTCGACGTTCTCTCAGTCCGAGTTCACCCTCGACCAGGGCGAGCGTCTCCTCAAGGGCATGCAGGAGCTCCGAGAAGAGCTGAACTCCCACGGCGGAGTAGTCTCCCGGCTGGTGGAGGAGGCCCAGGCTGTGAGGCCGGTGAAGCAGCGCCGAGCGCCCATTACCAGGCCGCTTAGAGCCGAGACGGTGTGCGCTTACAAACATGCCAATGTAAGTATACGTCATATCATTACCTACGACCGGGACGAGACTAAAGACTATGCAAGAGCTTAATTAAGAACTGAATTTACACGGCGGTGTAGTATGTCGGCTGTTGGAGGAAGCGCCTAAATATAAGCATAAGTGCTCACGTTTTACGCTGGCAGGGTCGCCATGCAACGTTGGATGTTAACATAGTTTAAAGAAAACTTGTAACCTTGTAAAGTGGCGCATTTCTATATTTGCCGCCCGTAAGCTACTCGGTGTCAGCACCCCTAGCCGTGCATTGTGGTTGCCGATTTGCCGCCTACATTTGGCGACCTGCCGGCCCCTAACATATTGCCGCCTTAGACTTCAGCCTACTCAGCCTATTGGTAATCCGCCACTGCTTGTAACAGGATTCTCTAACGATACATATGTGTTTTAGTTTACGATTATAGTGGTATTATTTTTATACTACGTAAATTTTCTTTAAACAATGAGTCACACTTGAACGGCCCGGCAAGTAACCGGACCAGGCCGATCTACCAGTTTCTATAGAAAACGTCACGTGACCTTCGAGGGCACCAGAGCTCCGACGTGATTTTTTCTATATACATTTACAGATAGTCCCGCTATATGTGAGTCATCCTCAAAGAGCAGTACTGCTTTACCGAATAATGTGATATAAGACTTACATGTTAAACTCGTTTTGAGAGACATATTTAGAGAACAAAGAAACGAATAATGATTATTTCTTTTGTTGACACAGATCGCGATCGAGAAAGGCTCGGCCGTGACAGTTGTGGATAACTCTGGACGCTCGCGCTGGCTGGTACGATTGGGCGGAGCGGGCACCGAGGTGCAGCTGCCAGGAGCCGTGGTGGCGCTGCCGCCGCCCTGCAGCCTGGCTACTGAGGCTGCGCAGCGACTTAGGAACGCCTACGATAGGGTAAGTCTCCGACACAACCATATAATATACAGACTGTAGTACAGGTCCTCGCAAAAATCCGAACATGCACTCTCGCTTTGACAATCAAGGCGTGTTCACATATTTGTGAACTCCTCGGCAGCTATGATGTATCTGATGGCAACTGTACAAGTTCGTGTCAATTAGATAATCTTTATTCCTATGGTAACAATGTTGTGTTGCGCAATATTTGGCCTCTATGAGGAGAAAGCTTGTCTTTATCACGCAAATATATGAAAAATGGGCCAAATGACACCATTAGCTAATTACATAACCATAACACACAGACTTATTGATATTGAAGAATGTCTCTTAAGATCCCTTGTTTACAACTCACGCGCCATCATTACCGTTAATCACATAAATTATCTACATAAACAAATATTCATTCAGTACAAATTGAACTCTATATCAACTCGGATAGCGATCAAAATAACACAAAATTAAATATCATGTAAATAAAAGTTTATCCAAAAGTGTTCCCAATAATAATCAGAATGACACTCACCATTTTAGTTTGACTTAAAATGCCGTAGATAATCGTTTATAAAGAAATACGTGTTTGTTAAATGAGATATATAATCTTTAGGAGTATCACTACTTTAGCTATGTTTGTGTTGTTTATACTCTATGCCAGTGCGTTGTTAATATGGTGGTTGTGTGCGCAGGTGATCCAGCTGTGGCAGAGGAAGCAACTGCGTATGCGGCAGAACATGATCTTCGCCACCATCAAGGTGGTGAAGGGATGGGATTTCCCGCAGGTAAGCTATGGTTTATAAAAAAAATAGTGAAAGAAACTTAATGCGAATAAGGTTGTTTTTATCCTGATATTGTAGGAAGTTGCAATTGTATCTGTCGTTATATTGTTTTCGAATAAATATAATTAAGAATTTTATATTGATTCGAGAATAGAATAAATAAACAAAACAACGTGCGATGATATGGTAACTGCATCAATGGTAAAGGCCAGACTAAATGGATATTTTCTTGAGCCATACAAGACAAAAGCATTTATTAAAGGGCATTCTCGTAGAAATCGTTATCTCAGCGAAATAACACAGTTACCGAAATCTTAGTAAGGTGGTAATAGTAAATTATTGGCGAGGGACGGAAAGTAAGGAAAGTAAGGACGGACTGACGAGTTGGTGGCGGCTTGCCGAGGCCCGGCATAGCTGAGGTCAGGCAAGCCCTGTTTCCGCCGAGGCAGGTACAGTGCTTCTCTCAACCATGCGCGGTGACCGGCGCGCGTCGGCGTGTGGGGCGAGGTCCCCGGCCCAGTCGGCCATGTTTTCCCTAAGAGTAAAATGAATTATACAAATTCCATTATTGCCCGCTGCGTCCGCCCTCCAGCAGTATGACGCGGCGGTTAGAGAATTGGATACTTTACGTCTTCTATTTGCAATCAAAATGCGACCATTACTGACCATGTTTGAGAATGTCATGTAGCTAATCATTGTCCAATGGTCCCACAGTTCGTGGCCATGGGCGCGGAGCAGCGCCAGGCCATCCGCCGCGCGCTCAACGAGGACGCCGAGAAGCTGCTGAGCGAGGGCGACCCCGCCGACCCGCAGCTGCGGCGCCTGCGCAGGGAGATCGACGACGTCAACCGCCTGTTCGACGAGTTCGAACGCCGAGCTAGAGCTGAAGGTACGTCAACTGGCTATATTCTACAGTGTGTAAGTCTAATACGGGCGATAAATTTAACCAAACATAGAATTCATTATTGTTATCAATTATTAAAACATATTTTTAAGTTACACTTAATTATGAACCCATAATTAATTTTACTATAAAATTTTCAGCAGCATTGTACTATAAACAATTTGACGCTGACAATTGTCAACGGATGTTTAAGGCGAGTGTGTTTGCATTACATTGCGGGCCGAATTATTTTGTATGGATAAAATTTGAATTGCAATCCCATTTAAAAGTTATCTAATTACATTTCTTATGTCCTATACTAACCACCGTTAAGAGGTTCGCCCGTATTAGATTTACACACTGTATAAATTAAAATAGATGTCATATACTATAGAAAAAGAATAAGTCCATCGTGTTGTATTCAGTGATGGGCAAAATTTATTCGAATGACGGATGACGAATAACCAAATCATTCGCGGATGACGGATGAATTTTCGGATGATTATTCGTATTCGAATAAATTATTCGTCGAATAATTTATCCGCGAATAATTCATTCGCCGGATGAATTGCCATGAATAATTTTTTAAATACCTTATCAACTTCTGTTTAAAATAGCTATCTAATTATGAATTCATAACTCAAGTTTCATTTCAACCGCCTAGTTTCATTGACACAATTTCTTTTAAACATTATGGCCTTACTAGTTTATATGGAATTAATTTTATATTCGGTTATTTGAATGAGAACTACGAGGCCCTTTTTAGACCGAGATAGTATATGTCATTGAAATGTACAGAAACTTGACAAAATCTATGCCATAGAAATTAGGCGGTTTCTTTGCTCAGATTTTCTTCCAACCCGCATAGGGATTATAAAAGGACTGTAAATAAAAGTGCACTTTAGAAATCAACATGAACTTATTAATAATTCGTAATAAAAATCATACGTCATGATATTCTTTGTTTGAAAACCAGAGTAAATAACATTAACTACATATAGATCATATCGAATAGATCACTAAAGTCTTAGACGATCGTGAACTTTAGTAAAAATTTGTCATTTTTAATATATGTTTCTTTTTTTAAATTTAATAAAATAGCCAAAAAACCTGTAATATTGTTAGTAAATTTATAGGAGTAATATAATAAGTAAATCATTCGTCAAGTTAAAAACCGGTCGAAATATTTATTCGCCGATAAGTTACTCGCGAATAAATCATCCGCGAATAAATCATCCGCGAATAAATCATTCGCGAATAAAAAATTGGTGGATTATTCGTCATTCGAATGATCATTTAGATAATTTTTTATTCGAATAATGCCCATCTCTGGTTGTATTGATATGGCAAGAGAGATGGCGCTGTGCCATCTCTCTTGCCATACCGGAACCCCTAAGTCGATTTGGATGGAAGTACGAAGCAATGAAGCTTGTACTTAGAGTACGGTCACAGGCGTCTTGCCTGTCGCAACTTGGTCCTTTTCTTATATGGCATATATTTTCAATTTATAAGTTATTTACATTAGTGTTACTACTTAAACAAATTTTTGATTAATTAATTTGATTTGTTTCTACAAAATGCTATATTTTTCATTTATTTTTTCATCAAACAGAACAGCAACCACTTCAATAACATTTCGGGGATAGGCGATTTCATTCGACAAATTCACAAATTGCTTATTTGAACGTTCACACTAGTGTATGTATGTACTAGCGATTCTGCCAGTTATATAGATTCATCAATTAAAACCATTTTCGAAATAATATCATATAATAAATATCCAGTCCTTGATAATTGAACCGAAATGCAATTAATCAATTTTATTGTTCCAAGACTCGGAATTGAATAATTGCAGGACAATTGGTTTGTTTTCTTGCCATATTTAGGGCACAACTGTTACTAAGTGACCTTCGTCTTGTATGGCACAAAATTGTACTACTGGGTTTCAAATAGTAGATTGTATATCAAGAGCATAAATAAACCCATTTTAGACGAGGCTATTTATTGATTCCAACTGCTTTTTATAATTCGACTTTTTACGAGTTTTTCATTGATCTGTCAAATGAAATAGGCTATTTACTGGATAGTCCAGTAATAGTTAGTATGGGCGGCTGTCGCGTGCGATAGTGACGAACTGATAGCGTAATTATAGTGTGGGTGGATGCACCTTAACCGTTTACGGTCAGTTGGTCTTGATACTTATGCCACTTCCATTCGTTTTCAAAACTATATTTTGTTTATATAACACTTTATACTTTCGCGTTTTGTATACATTATTATAAACAAACACTTTAGGACGGATTAATCGCGTTTATTAACATCATTACCCTACTTTTCGAGCCCTTTACAGCACTCGTTTTCACAGGGTTAAGATGACTGAGAGAATGCGAATTATCCCCTCGAATTCTAATAATAATGTATAGTTTGTTTATGTATGTTTTCATTGATCATGCATACATGGTTCGAAAGGCAATATGTTACACTAAAGAGAAGTGGTAAGACAACACTAATTTCGTTATATGGGTACCAAGTTGAATTATATTGCAGATCTGAGATATACGTATTTAAGTGCGAGTGTTGTGTTAGTAAAATATTCACAACTGCTCGGCGATAACGGCGGATCCTTCCACCGTGCACATCAAGGGGGTAGAATACATTTTTACTCTTTTGAAAGACATGTCTCCTTTCTTACAAGTATCAAAACCTCTCGTATCAATGTTGAGGTCACAAACTCACAAGCGACAGAAGCGTAACCGTCCTACGGGAGTGACAATTAGCCGGTACTACGGGGACGAGTCTTGTTGACGCTGGACGCTCTCCAGCCGGGAGACGTTCTTTATTTAAAATTACGACATTTTATTGGTTAAACGTGGTGTGAGTTAGGCTACTGTGTGATGTGATTTGATGTGTTTGTAAATCATGGTTTCGTAGTTAAAATTTATGGCTATTTACAGGAGTGCAGTTTTGGACATATTTTAACAGAGTTAATAATTTTTCATTTATGTAGAATATACTGTAGGTTTCTGTTATAAAAACTTTAACTTTACAATGTATAAATAATTCATGCATTACGTTGTTTACTGTACAATAAACACAACTTATATGTATGTATGTATATGTATGTATCTGTTGTACGGTTCATATTATCCTTTAAATAGTTTAAACAAATAAAATTAACTACATATTATATTTGTGACCTAAAGGGGATGATATCAAGTTTCGAATGTTATCAAATCAATCAGTGCCGAAAGTGAAGTTAACGATATTTTGTGCCTTATTGTTTGTTCAATAGAGTTCATACAAAATGAAAAAGATTAAGCGGATATTTTCAAGAGGAAAAGATGGTAAATATTAAAAAACTAGTCTAAAATTGATGTTTTGTTTATACACACGGAAAAACAACTTTTATTTTTCAAACACTGAATGTTTTGGCATATGGACATAATATTAATTACTGAGCCCTTTATGTTTAAGTACGAAATCTCTCGAATCGAGTTACTTCTTCTTTGCCTCCATTACCCAAATTTTGTCTGGAAGAGATTGCTTATTACCTCTTTTCACTTGTAAAACATACTTGAGTTCGACTAAGCTAAGTTTTTCATGCATTTTGATAGCTCAGGCTGTCTTCTCTCTGTACGAGAATTGGTCAATTTTGTCATGTATTATTAATATATCAGTAGGTATATCATATATTATATAAATAGTATATTGTCTCTAGGGTGACGTTTTTCGATAATTGGCCTTACTATTTATTAAGTTTATAGCTATACATAATAAAATAGTTTCTCAAGAGATCCTGGGACAACCGAGTAATGACTTAATAACAGTTACACGCGTTTCAGGATTAATTCTTCATTAGCTGCACACTTCTTAAAATCATTGAACTAATAAGTAGTACTTAGTCATGCCAGGAATAGAATTTATAATAACATTTTAAAATATCATTTAAAGGTATCCGTTAAATGTTTGTATTGGCACGAGCTTCGCAAGTTTTGATTTTTAATTATAGAACTGAGACTGGCTTCGCCATATGTGCCGTATTTTTACAAAGTTGTACTTTTTACGGATTGGAATTGGAAAAGACATAATAATAATAGCTTGTGCCAGTAGTCAATATAAAATCTATCAAGAGCCAAAAATGTGGTATGTTTTGCCTGAAAACGTTTGGCGATTTGTACTAAACACATAATAATACGTGACTGTTTTAGTAAAAGGATAAGGCGATAATACCATAGAGATATAAACCATTTATTGCAAGAAACTAAACTAAAACATTAAAACCCAAATTTAAATCTATAACTATAACGAAACTAGATAAAAACTAAAATAAAACTAGATAAAAACGAAAATAAAACTAAATAAAAACTAAAATATTATCAAAAAAACAGGCCCCTGCGGCATCGTACCGAGGACGCTGGCAACATTTCCTCGCTGGATTGCTAGACTGATCCGTTGAGCGAGGAAGCTGCCAGCTCTTGGGCTATGGCGTCTCTGAATCTCTTCAATAGGTCTTTGAAGAGACTGAGAGCGCTAGGTCCCCACGGACCAAAGGTCAAATAATAGTTTTATAAGTAGAACACTAACTCAAAATATATATATTTAAAAAAAACATTTTAACCACGCGTTAACGAATTAACGATTAACGTTAATTTTCGTTAAATGTTCTGAAATGTAGCGATGTAACGAAGTTAACTTTTTTAGTAACGGATTATCGATTAACGAAGTTAACTATTTGATTCCCGGTGCGTAGCTATGCCTAAATGTTTTGAGAATACTTTCGCAAGTTTCCGGGCTGTCTTGAGGCGAAGCTTTTTCACTATCACCCGGTGCCCGGTGGTAGTTTCATTAACATTCATAAGTGCCATAATTTTTAAGCAGAAACCTCTGAGTAGTATACCAAATTTTTCATTTCAAGAGTGGAGAAATTCGGGGCCCCGGGTCTGGTCTCGGTAGCTCAGTGCTGGTATCCAAAAGTCGCGGGTTCCAGTCTCGCCCGAGGTCATAAATTTTCCTATTTTTCTTAACTTTTCCTACTTAATAATATGCCTAAATGAATACTGTGTACAAGCCAAACATCTTTTAAAACAGCCATGTGTGCCATGCGGAGAGTGGGCAGTGTTACCAATTAAAATTTGACAACAATTTAAATAATGCAATTACACCGACGCCTGACATTGACCTTGAGCTTGTTTTCAACTGTTTAAGGTCAGGTTATTGCGGCTGCCTGAGTGCCATCACCGTTATATATAGTCAGTGAGCGATACAATCGGATGAATGTATCTTTGAACGCAATCGTGACAAACGGCTAGTTGTGAACGATCTTATCATACTTCTCATTGACCTAGACTTCTGTCATCTATAAAACGCACATCTTATCTTGATGCAAATACATAGTTGAGGTAGGCTGCAGAAACTATTTATCTATGTCATGTGGTGTTAACAATATCGGCTTTAGAATTGCTTCCCTTATCCATTCAGCCAACCCACGTTATTTCTCCAAGCAAATTTACTGTCAAACTTTAGTGTTAGTTTAAAGATCAAACCTTTATGAAATTATGATTTTTACTTAACACTGTCAAAGTCTGTGCTATCAAAATCCAGGAAACTTAGCAAACACCATTTTTCAGATTTATTTTTGTGACACAAAATTGCTTTTTGTGTAATTTTGAACAGAAAGTTTAATAATTAAAAACGCAGGGACCGAAAAGTTTAAGACGTAACATAGGTTTTCATAAGCTAGTGCTAGCTAAGGTAGCTAATGTTCTAAAGCAAGCCTAGGCATATTGATAACAACCAAGCCAACCATCTTAATACATGTCTGATATAATATTGTCTTCTGTTACCGCGATTGTTATTCATTGAAATTAAACACTTTAGAACGGATTAATCGCGTTTATTAACACCACGATCCTACGTTTCGAGCCCTTTACAGCACTCGTTTTCACAGGGTTAAGATGATGACTGAGAGATCATCATCATCTCTCAGTCATCATCTTAACCCTGTGAAAACGAGTGCTGTAAAGGGCTCGAAACGTAGGATCATGGTGTTAATAAACGCGATTAATCCGTCCATGTCTGATTTTTGGATCTAAAGTGGCTATAGTCAATACGTTCTTTATCCGACTAAAAATGAAGTAATATCCTTCTTTCTCTTCTTCCTGGCGTTTTTCCGACTTATGCCACGGCTCAGGCCTGGGTCCGCTTTGGCAACTAATCCCAAGATTTGGCGTAGGCGCTAGTTTTACGAAAGCGACTGCCATCTGCCTTTCAACCCAGAGGTATTGCCTTATTAGGATTAGCCAGGTTTCTTCACAATATTTTCCTTCTAACTACATCCGTACAACGATCACTTTAATCAGACGTAATTTATTGATGATAACAACTCCTCCCGAGGGCGCCTACACTCGCGTGACATCATGTTGTCATTGCTCAATTGCAAGGGCAATTTTAGGTGTCGGCCGCGACGGGCAATCGGCTTTGTTGACCGCCGGTCGAAAACATTTCTTGTGTATTGTTCTTAGTTATGTTACGAATTATATACCTATAATACCTAGTTCTTAAGATCAGATATGTGTCTCTCATAGAAAAAGCCATTACAAACCGTTTTTAGCACTATGCAAAAAACAATCGACCTTCAGGCCTGACAGTCAGGTTGGCGGGTGTATTTTAGTCTGCAATGATCCCAAGGGTTTGTAGTGGATGTTATCAATTTAAAATTTAGTACCTAATTGGTGCCTTCATAATCAAAAGTAATAGTAGCGCCCCTAGCGAAAAATAGATTCGCGGTAATCCTCATTGAATTTATCGTTAAAAACGCGGTTTTAATTTAGCGAGCGCTTTTCGAGTGAGACCCATCTTGAATGTCAAGTTGTTCTATGAGTAGTGTTGGCGGCACTTTTCAGTCGCATGTCCAGAATTTTACCGCTCAGACAGATCGCTTGTACGGTTTCAATGTTGAGGAGAATCGTGACAGTGCTTAGGACGAGAAGTTTTGAACGGACATGGTGGGACTATAAGCTGTCAGGTGACTTAAGTTTTGCATGAATTATAGTGTCGGATACTGATTGTAATTGTGTTTAAAATCTTCTTTGCGTGACTTAGTAAAGGGAGTTAAAGTTCCTTACGAGGTGTTGTTTAATATATGGATGTAGTTTTTGTATGTTGGTTTGTTAGGGTTAAATCTAGCAAGCTGAATTTGACTAACTTTCCGTTATTCAAATCAACTAATGGCTCTGCGAGCTGTAGATCTCGCGAGATGGTACTGTTACTGGCACAAGATGGTATTGGCACAAAGGTCGTAAGCGCCTTTGAGGTCTATGGCGCTTACGACCCAATATTTCAGTCCAAGCTGAAACGGAGACGCTTCGATATATGCTCACTCGGTCAACTAAAACTTCACATGCTTATGTAGGTTGGATGACAACTACATTGTTATGGTGGAGTCAAGTACAAAGATATGAATTTAAATACAGCCAAAGTGCCAAAAATGTGTATACACGACCTTAATGTTCAGGCAATAAAGTCCTGTCTACATATTTTTGGCACTGTATTCATATGACCGTAGAAGAAAAGTACAGTCAGCTTTATCGCTGACTTGAAGGCTGAGCTTGTATTAAAAAAAAAAATTGACAAAAAAACTTATTCATTGTCTCGAAAGAAAGACGGAATCAATTAGTACTACTAAATAATAAATAATTTCTCAAACTTGATATATTTGAAACAAATCAAATTATTTAATTCATAATGCTATGTGTGAATAAAAGTTACGTGAGTCATCTTAGAGGATGTTATATTTATGCTACTTTAATCACTAATTAATATTAAACTTTTTGCAGAGGAGAGCAAGAATGCCGCCCGCATCTTCACCGAGCAGTCGTCCTCGCTGCTGGAGCGCCTGGAAGTCCTGGAGCGGCAGCTGCACGAGCGCATCGCGAGCCACATCCCGCGCGACCTGGACAGCCTGGAGCACCTGGTGCTGCAACACAAGGACTGGGAGAGCGCCGTGCACACCCTCACCAGCCACGTGGAGGAGGTGCAGACCACCTTCAGAGGTGAGGCTGAAACTGTCAATGTTTCTACATTTTGTATTCAAAACTTCTGATACAAAAAGTACGAGTAGGACCTGTCCTATGTCAGGCGGAATATTTTTTGAAGATCGTAAGAATCGAAGATCTTTGCCTGCTATAGTTAGCTACCTTACAGAAAACCGCAGTTTAATAACACTACTCATAGTGTTGTTTCTGTTGGTGAGTAAGGTCGCCAGAGCTCCAAGAGGATTCACTGTGTTGACAGCTGGGGACCCGTAGAGCAAAGCTTGCTCGGTCTGCCTTGTCCGGTTGCCTTTAGCTAGGGTCGGCAACGCGCATGTAACACCCCAGGTTTATAGGCGTCCATAGGCTACGGTCACCGCTTACCATCAGGCGGGCCGTATGCTTGTTTGTTACCGTTCAAGCAAAAAAAGTTCAAGCAATATAGTCCTATATACAAATTTTTGGCACTTTAGCTGTATTCATACCTTTGTTGCTGACTGTACCACGTCCGTGGCAATTAAGCATACGTCACTCAAAGTGGTCACCGTAGCCTATGGACGGCTGCATCTCCTGGCATATGCGCGTTGTCGCCCCATCAAAAACTTGAGCACATCTCTTTTGAAACACCCCATACTGTATTCAGAAAAACCTCGGCAGAGACCGCATCCCACAGCCGGAGCGTCCGCGGGAGGAAATTTAAAATGAATACTCCCTCAACCCGAACAAGTATAGGGCTAGTATGCGAATCAAAACTTATCCTCAAACAGTTTTAACGTATAACATTTAAAACTTTCGCGATTTGAACACATATTTAAACATAATTATTAAACGGGTCTAACGCGAATTAACTTGTTTACCTTATTTACCGACGTTTCAAGAAACACCCTAGAAATTTTAATAGGGAGGATGGTTTTAACTTATCACCAACTTGGGAACCAGTGATCCAGAAGTTGCAGCCACGGGATATATCTTCGGATGTGTGCGGGGATATTGTGAGTGTCGTGTGTCGGACTATTGACAATAATTAACATATGTTTTGTGGGTAGTTTAAAAATTGTGTGTTTACCCCAAATTTCTACATAGACTTTTCGTTGGGTAGTTACACAAATCTCTGTTTTGACATTTTGCTGGGACATCAGTCAGCCGCGACCATGACCAGTGAAACCTGTGTCGAAACGTCGGTAAATAAGGTAAACAAGTTAATTCGCGTTAGACCCGTTTAATAATTATGTTTAAATATGTAGTTTTAACGTAGCTTCTAAATCTAAATCCAATAGGAATCCTTAATCACAAACAAAATTTATACCAGTATGTTTGTTTGTAGGCATTGCCCTTAAGACACCGGCCATGAAGAAGAACCTCGACAAGGTCATGGGCAAATGGAACGACATGCAATCGAAGAGCCAACTGTTTGTGGAAAGGTGAGTGACCTATATGTTTTTCTTTTAATCTTTGGCAATATTAAATACGTGAAAAGTGTTACTTTGTTGCGTGGTATACAATTCAGCTTTTGTCTAACTATCCCAAGAAATTAAAATCCTAAAGTAGGTACATTTCAACTCACCTAAGTTAATGCAAAGTAATGTTAAAACCCATATGACTGCGAAAGCTGTAAGGAATATTGTCGGAAGTTAACACATATTGATATGTTTTCAGGCTGAAGTACGTAGAAATTGTGGTTAACAGCATGGAGGAAAACCACCAGAGCATCACCGAATTCGAAATCAAGCTCGCGCAGTTCAACGACTTACCGAACGACATCGAACTGCTGAAGGATGTGAGTTAATATTTTTTTTTGTCAATTTGTAAGGTTTTAAACGACTCCTTTTTTAGGCTTTATCAGTGATACTGATTACTATCTAGATGGTCGGTCTTCATAACATCAAAAAGTAATCATCATCTTTATAATGAAACTTCATTTATTTTCAAAATATATACAGTACGTACCTTTACCTACCTTAAATCTAAAATAGGTCCTTGCGGCATTGTACCTAGGATGCTGGCGGCATTTCCTCGTTGTATCGCAATGCTGATACGTTGCGCGATGAAGCCACCAGCTCTTCGGTCACCAGTCATCATCATCTTGGCTCACATCTGAAACGTTTGTAGCCCAGCGGTGGTCTTTCAATACTTAGATCGCGGGTTCAAATCCGGCTTGTACCAATGAGTTTTTCGAAACTTGTGTACGAAATATAATTTCATATTTAACAATCGCTTGTCGGTGAAGGAAAACGTGAGGAAACCGGGCTAATCCTAAAAAGGCCTAGTTTACCCTCTGGGTAGGAAGATTCAATGGCAGTCCCCGTGGCATAAGCCGGGAAAAGGAAGAAGAGATGGCTCACATCCGACTTTCGTGTTCATACTATCTCTAACTCTTCATTAAACTTCGTCCTCATACACTGATGTTAAAGGAATCATCACACATCCTTCCTCAGATGCACGAAGACCTGCTCCGCATGCAAGTGGCGGTGAGCAAGCAGCAGGTGCAGGTGGAACAGATGAACGACGACGCGGAGAACTGCCGCCGCCTGGTGGAGAGCTCGCGCGCCGCGCTGCCGCACTCCTCGCTGCCGCGCCAGGGCAAGCACATCGACCTGGAGCGGCTGGACAAGGAGGTCACCCAGCTCAACACCAGGTGGAACAACGTGTGCCAGCAGCTGGCCGAGCGGTGAGTACATAGCAGCAGAGCAGGAACAGATGAACGACGACTAGATCTGCCACCGCCTGGTGGAGCTCGCTTGTCATTTTATCGTCTGACGCGGTAGACGCCTCCTCGCACTTACACTTTGTTAAAGCGTGACATACTATAAACACAATTATATTAGGCAAGTAGATATCTTTATCATCTTACAACAAACAACACGCTTAGTTATCGTTAGTCAACTCATTACTTAGTGCCCTCACATAAGTATCCAACCGGAATCACCCAATTATTCCGAATAATATTTTCCGATTTTAATAATCCCGCGTATCAAAACTCCGATCATGAAAATACCGACTCATGAAAGCACGATTTAAAATTCCGATTTACATAATTCCGAATCTAATAGGTACTGCTTCGGGATTTGGAATTTTAAATATTCGCGCTTTTATCAGTCGGAATTTTGATAATCGGTGTTTTGATAGGTCGCTATTTTCAAAATCGGGATTATGACATTCAATATTTTAAAATTCAGTATATAGTTTTTCGGATTTATATAGGGTATCCTATCCAACCAATATACTTATGTGATGGCACCTGCTGCACAAACTTTCACAACAATAACTCTAACGTTATCAACTGTTGTTTGAATTGGTGGCTGTCTCCATGAACCTTAGTTTATTAACATTTCGCAAACTAAGATTGAACTCCAATTCCAGCCTGCGAAGCTGCGAAGCCGCATACCAACTCCTGCGCAACTACAACGCCGGTCTCGAGAAGGAGGCGGAGTGGATCGACGACTCGTTCGGCAAGCTGCAGGCGCAGCCGCCCATCGAGGTGCGGCCCAAGGAGCAGTTCGAGCCAACCAGGGTGAGTCCGCCAACGACAAGTTCGCAATGACTATGCAACTGTTTTGTGACTACACCAACCGACAGATATTCGACTTTAAAATGTCGAGCTTTGAGTGGTAATATACCTTCGTCGGGACACATTAGCGACGTAGTAGTTTTGTCCATGGTATTTCTTCGGTAAAGCTCTTATTTGTCATGCTACTTCAATCGACCTTGGTGCTTTTAGTACTGACACTGAATGAAATAGCACGACGCGTTCGGACGTTTCTGTAAAAATACGAGGACAAAACATTATGTACTACATCTGTACCTTATTATTACGACAATATATAATGTACCAGTCAGCAAAATTATTCGCAAACAAGCCTTCCTGAAAGTTGCCTAACTTTATAAATGGTGGGAATTCAGTTCGATGGACGCGCCGCCATTGTTTGTTTCTATTTTCACCAGTTGCGTATTTGTTGCGTAATATTTAACATATTCAATGTTGTTGGCAGTTTAGTTTAATATTTTCAGATTTGATTGTCTCAGATGATATCCACTCGTTAGGCCTCGAGTCCTTTTCTCGTCTTCCAATTGGTCATACATTTTAAACCAGTATTTTTATAAAAATGCATGTGGTTTAATACTTACACAAAATGGAGACGTGGGCTGTATGTGGAATACCACTAAAAGGTCCTAATTTAAAGTCAATGCATGCACGAATCTATTAACTTCAAAAGAATCGAAGGAGTTATATCCACTAATAATTATAATTCATAAAATATAAGGTTTTACATTATAGAAACTCGATAAAGCATGTTGAAATTTACAAACCTATAATATAACTTATTTCGCACGAGACAAGGTCGATTTTTGCACGATTGCACCTTATTCACTAATAATATTCATTTCCGGGTGTCTTGTGGTTTAAATTGCAGAATCTACTCACCAATGTCGTGGAGCGAACGCCAAAGATAGAGAAGGTTAACGTTGACGGTGGCAGATTCATAAGAGAGGCAAAGGTAAATCACAGAACACTAAAACACACTACAGAATTTACTTAATCTATGTCCTCTGGGACTGGTTCGAAATTTGAAACTTTGTGTTCGATTTTTATGTTTTAAAAACAAAATAACTGACTAGACTTAACCTTTTGAACGCCCTATGGTAAAGGAATATACCGTGCCTCGGACGCAAGGTATTTATACCGATTATTTAAGCAAAATTAAACTTTACGAAGCCCCGCGTACATTCCGATGACGACCACAGCCGATAAGGTTAAAAAGTTAAATCCGTTTACAGTTACATTGTTTTTGATTCGTCAGAAATCTGAATTCGTCAGATTGTCTTGTATGTTGTTGAATTATTACTGTTTATGATTGTTGGATGGAAGATATGGAATGGTTCAGCATTTCATCACCACCTTTCCTCATTCCTCGTTTAGTCGTTTCGTTTTCTTTGGGTGTCTTCGTCTAGGTTCTTTTGTCTATGATCGTTGCACTTTTATTTTAGATGCACGTCTGCTTTGGCTGAATCCCTGGAGTGTCCACGGCCATATTTGATAATTTTACGTCACTCCAATGGGGCTTTTTGCGCTTAAAATAACCTCCACGCCTTTTGTAACTAAGTTGTGTGCAACTTATTAACATTAACACATGTATGTGTGATGTGTGTAAGATATGATGGAACCAGCAATATATTACTGTTCATCTGAAACCGCATTGTGACTAAGCGAAATAGAATTAGCAAACAATTATGTTACGCACCATCTTGAGCATTCTGCATTTGTGATTCAAATTTGTTACGTACCCATTTTATTGAGATCTTGTTTTACATTGAAACGGTTTTTAATAAGAGATCAGATTATATTTGACAGTTTGTAAAGGTCATTGATCTTTAATGACTACCTTCGCATGCATTGTTTGGGTCTATTCAGTAATGTTGCTATACAAAAAAATTGTATTTTTGCTTTGGTGATTAGTTGGGGTGTTAATGCACGAAAAATGGGTATGTATATTTAAAGTTTGGTGTTGCACGCTTTAAAAATTGTAAAGCTTTGACTGTCTCCCAGCATGACTCTCCTGGGATACCTTAAATCTGAACAAAAAAATACTCATAAATGAATGTGTGATGGATGAAAGACAAGATGATTGTTGTGTGAATGATTAAGTGTTTCTCAATAGGTGTTGTATGAATGGTGAAATGAATAAATGTGTTTAAGATTTTATATTCTAATATTAAATGCTTCTAATTATAACAAAGCAGCTGATTGCTCTTTTTTCTAAAATGTCTGAAGTGTCACAAAAAATTCTTAAGTCCTAAAAAAAGAGCGGTCAAATAATTACCCTAACATAACCATAACCGGCTTCGATCCTAACTCAAATTAGATCCACTCATCGAGATGTCAGCGTTACGCCGAATGGCTCTGCGACGACGTCCACCCCTCGCTCGACATGAAGCAGGTCAAGCGGCAAGCGGAACTCGACCAGGCGGAGCGGCACAGGAGTCGAAACAAGCCGGTACCGGAGCAGAGCGGCGCGGAAAACGTGGCGAGAGAGCTAGATGACTTAAACGCGAAGCATCAGAGGTTACTCGACATGCTTTATGAAAGACTGAGGAGGATCGCCGCCGCCAACCCTGGAGACATTGTTACATTGGTGAGTGTTTTGTTTTTCTGCTTTAGATTTGAAGGTCTCTTGCCAAATGGGGATTACCGCGAGTCGATTCACCGCTAGGGGCGCTAGTGGAACGTGGGTCCTGCGGGAACATTTCAAACATCACTTTGACAATGCGCTTATATTGACACAGGACTCATGCATGAGTGACGCCGCCTGGTGAGCGACAATACGGTAGCTCCCATTTGGCAGTATGACCACGGATTTGATGAATATAGCTGCCATACAATGGCAATTCGTAAGGGGTTTTCTCCCAGTATGTGCCTTTGGAAGACGTATAGACAAGTATGCGCCATGTATTCGGCCTCTAAGTGGGTAATGCTACTCGTCAATGCGGTTACCAAATGATGTAAAAGGTGATTTTGAAAATTCTGTAAACTGTTGTTTTGGAGTTGAACCGTTTAGATATTTTACTTATATAAACTTAGTTACAGAATTTTCTTAATACTTATAATTCCATTAGGTTTTAATTACCGTGATAAAATTCACACGTCTTCGTATTAAGAATTTAAAATGGCGCATTTTTTACTCAGGCAATGGCAATTAAGAATTAAGTGATTTATTAGTTTATTGCTTTATAAATATGACCGCTCGACCACTGCCGTGTGTCACGATTAACGTCCATTTTCAAGGTCGTTTAAATAATAACAGCACGCGATATAAAATACGATTTAAGTGCTAATCTAAGAGCTAGTTACAGAAATAGGTATGCAATTTATAGAGCCAAGAAATCCCTCTAATTCGTGTGCCATATATCATTATTAATCCAGGCGCCTGGCAGCTCTGCAGCGGTGGGTGCGCGAGAAAGGGGTTGCGAAATCAATTGAAGGTGTGCAATTTATAGAGCTCTGATGTAATCGCTAACAGTTGAACTCGGGGAACAAGTCTTTTACACATCTTCATATTTGGTTCATTTATTTTATCTCAGCAGCTCGAAAAGGTTTAATTTGATGCGCAAAATTAGTGGGTAAAACTTGATTTTGCTCACTGAGTAAAGAAAAATTAGACACTGATAACAATGATAGATTATAGGCATACGAAAAATTATACCGGGTGTTGCCTGTAACAGAAGCAATACCTACAATATGGGAGTGCTCTCCCCAAACAGAACAACGTTCGTTCAGCGACTTTTAAAAATAACGTGTGTTTTGATTTTGATTACACTTTAAAGTTTTTTAGAAGACGCAATGTACTGCAAATTTTGTCATTTTTGTACTATGACAAGTGACGTCAATTAGGCTTATGTTAACGTACATTGAAAATACTATTTAATTTGTATGAAAAAGTAAAACCTCTAGAGTACATAATTTTTAAAACTTATTGTGCAAAAGTTGTTAGATTGGAGACTACCTTCGATTTAATTTATTGCTCATGTTACAGATAACAACCTGTATTTCAACCGAAATGAAATTTAAATTTGCCTACAAACGATATTCTCTAAATTCCCGATACACTTATTTAAGCAATCCCACGTGCGAGCATTCGCTTGTTTACGTATAATTCTCGACCATGATGTCACCACATTATGTCATTTAACGGCCTCGAAGTTAATGCCAAGATGGACGAGTAACGGCTTACGTGCTTTTTATAGGTCTATCATTATTGTGCTCATATGAAACTTAGGGGTAGTGTTCCAATCTTTCCACCAGATTCAGAGGTCTATCATTATAGTGCTCATATGAAACTTAAGGGTAGTGTTCCAATCTTTCCACTAGATTCAGAGGTCTATCATTATAGTGCTCATATGAAACTTAGGGGTAGTGTTCCTATCTTTCCACCAGATTTCCCAATTAAGTACACTTTTTTTGCACCCGTAAATAACTATAATTGGCCTGGAAAGCACGAATAACAAGCATATCGTTTGGGAACGTATTGATTTAACCAAATTACGGCTTATTCTGTGAAAAAAGAGCAATAACCCGGACATTTAAAGTCGGTTAAAATGTCCGACTTTGTATATTTGACGCTGTGGCGGAACGTGGGCGGAACACATACACGTGTATGGTCAACGTTTTAACGAAATTGCAAAATATATCTATCAAACTAAAGTCATGAATAAGTAGGACCTCCAACCTATGCTCTTACAAGCTCGTATTATAGAATAAAACTGACTTGTTTATGAGCGGGCGGTAAAGTAAAACGGTGCGCAATTCACATTGTTATGAAATGTGGCAGTGTGAAGGTCGTATGGATAATGCATTCGCTGCACTGAAAATTACTCATACTCCGAATCAAGTCATAATATTACTTACACTGTTATAAGTGCATGTAAAAACGCAATAAAGTGGTTCAATATCGGCCATTTTTATCCACAATAATAAAAATAAATATCATTAGAATTTACCAATAACTTTTCGGTGAAAAACATCTTGAGGATATCGGACTAATCCCACTGTTTTTTATTAGTTTACCCTCTGGGTTGGAAGGTCAGATGGCTGCCGCTTTCGTTAAACTAGCGCGCTCGGCTAATCTTGGGATTAGGTTGCAAAGCGGACCCCAGGCGGCACGTTATAAGCCGGGAAAACAATACTATTATGGTATGACTGCCTCTCCTTTTGAAATGTAAGGGACCAAGGGTCATTTTTGTTTTGACGAACAAAAGAAAAAATATACGTACGATATTTTTTAATAATGTAAAAGACGGACTGCATAGTTTTTTAGTCGTCTAGCCTATTCGATTTTTGTCAGCAGAGCTCCAAAAACCAGTTTGAATATGCAAAATCCCACACATGCAGGTAATTGTAAAAACCTAGCCTTCTATTTACTTACGCCATGCAATTAAAGTGTCTATAAAACGTCCATTTATCGTCCGCCCACCGCTGAGCTCACGCCGTGGGTAGCGCCTCTATATGGCGGTTGAATAGTTTGTTTTGCGATTAATCCGAAACCATATCCGGATATGTAAACAGACGTGTTTTGTGCAAATGAGAGATGATTTTTGTAAGAAACTAAATAAAACATTTTGGAATCCGTGAAACTTATAATAAATATATATTTGAATTGAAACTGTATTCATATAGTTCGTATCTATGCAAATACACAGATCGACCTAAATCCAAACATAGCAGACTCTTATTGTGAATATTTCGTAGGCATTACTAGTTGTTTGAGGCCTTCCAACGGAAGTTAAAAATTAAATAACCTATCTAGCTAGCGAGAAAATCATGTTTTTATTCCTTACTAAGAAATCATCCTCATCTAAATATTTCTCTATAAAAATATAACTAGACGTATTGTCTGTTTATTTTAGTACACATACATATTGTATTTCTTTGTTATACCAGCTATAGAACTCTCAGTACCTATACCCAGCCATGCTCTTAGCCGGGTTTTTGGTACTGACGATATCGTTTCATTATTTTAGTGATTCCATCAAAGTAGGGCCTGAGGCTAATTAATAAGTCAATTTTACATCTGGATAACATTCATACAGACACAAACTGCTCTTAAACTTCGATTTATAATAATGAGGGCCAATCGTAATGCTTTGAAGAGGCATCTTAAGATAAATATATTAAGTAGTGTCTGCTACTTTCCCGTATTAGTAATAATATACATATTTACAAATGATAATTTTATGATAATACTTATTTTATCTCGAAAGACTCTGGTACAAATCTAGTTATACGCACCAAGATAGATGTACATAAATAGAGAAGTTTTGAAAGGGAAAAAGTGTAGCAAGACTAGCAAGATTTTGAAATTTTGTTTGTTCTCCGTTGCCATGGCGACCGTAAGAATGCCTTTGGACACCGTAAGGACGATTGGTTCTAGATTGAGCGAAGTCGCTTATTTCAGGATTGACACGTACATTTCCGCGCGGTCGAAGTATGGTATGGGCGTGTCTAGTATTGACCTCTTTGGTTAAACCTATAGCGGTATACACGAAACATTTGTATAGACGGTGGGTGTCAACGACTTACATTTCAATCGAGCAAACAAAGGCACGGCCGTGCCATCCTTTTCTCGAAGCAGTTCGGGCGATTTTCAAACCGCTGTAATTTAGCGATGGTTAAAGCTAGAACACTGAACTTTCAGGGACCTGTTGGCTATAACAGGATAAAGATATATTCTAAATAACATTCAATTTGAAGTTGTAGTTTATGAGCTATCGAACGTCAAAGTTCCTTAGTTTGGACACTCACTCACTCACCGATCATCAAAACTCTAAGGTACTTCTAGCAGGCCCAGAAGCTCCAAACTATAAACATGAGTAGTTTATAGCCTGTCAAGTCATAGAAAATTAAAAAAAGTTGGAAAAGCCATACCAACTGCATACGTAAACATAAACATAAATGTACGATCTTACTTGTGATTTAGTACGGGCTTTTGTAATACTTCGGCTATATTGAATAATACTCAAATTAAAACAGATCACTCACATAATTTTGGTCAAATGGTCAGAGCTCGTGATAGTTTCATAGCCAAAATATTTCCACCTTGTTAAAAATTAGCATTAACTTAATAGACACGGTATTACTATAGGACAAAAAAACTATATTCATCCCTTTTTTCGGGGTGGTAATACTAGCGTAAAAAAGAGCCAGTATGATGCTCTCTATCCTACTATTACTGCGCTTGCTGGCTATAATACCCGTGTATAATACGGATAAGAGCTGATAGGATTACATCATAATTAGCCGTGTAATACCTATTACAAGTTAGTTTCAGCCGAGTCAATTACTCATTTTGGAAGAACAACACAGAAACATTTTAATTGGTGACTTATAGCCTGTTTCCCTTGAATCTTGGACATTATTTAAATGCAGTATTGTTCCATAGAATGTGTTAGTTAGGTCATGCACTGACCCGGCACATATCTGTTATAAGGTAAACTATATTTAGACATTACGTGAACTGGTATACTTACAGTAAATATGTCATTCGAATGATGCTAATAATGCTGTAGGTATAACCGGTTTTTTTATGCCGCCATGTTCTGTAGTAATCGTGACTAACTTTTTACATACTGAAACTTTAGACTACTGTACTTTTAAACATATTTCGGCGGAGAATAATTCAATGTCATATACCTACATGTAATGATTCAATGACATCATTTTAGGTGATATTAAGATTATATCTAAAGTCTGACTAACCAGTCAGATTATTTAGCATTTTTAATGTGTTTATGTTTTGATCTTTTTGTTTTAATTGCATCTTAAATTATATAAATTCGTTTCTTAAATTTATTAGATTAGAATCCCAAGTTCTGGCAGTAATTTTAAATTACAACTAACATTCTTATAGAATTCGTTAGATAAATTACTCATCATGACGTCATTCTCAAATAAGATTAAAGTTAAAAATGTTATTTCGACGCCCACTAATGCTCAGTGTGAATATTTAATTTCTAACGAATTATACCAGCTAGCCAGATTCGGCGACTAAAGACATCAAAACTTTAGCAGTAATTTAACGTCCTTAAAACTTTGATACATAAACTTACAAGGTAATAGTTACGAATCAGTAACTGTTACGTTACAGTGTTGCTGCATTTCAGAATGTAATCTGCGTGCCTGCTATCCGTGACAGGGCTTTGAACCTGCGAAAACCTCCGCTTCTATGAACATCGGTCACGAAACTCAATGAATGGGCGATGATGTTTTTAGACTTAGTTTTTGCTCTACTTTTTGCCCTCATGCGCTGATGACAGACACGAAAAAACTTATCTATTTAGCGCCAACGCTCAACAAAATATAAAAACAAACAATGTAAACATTATGGTTTTGCCTTTAAAATTTGAATTTAGAATGATTGATTAGTTTTGATTGGTTCGTTCGAACTTGGAACGTTGATGTGTCGTGCCCTAACGCATCCGTTAGCCGAGGCCGACAAAATTTGTGTCTGAATGGTTCATTCGGCTATTTCAAATGGCGGCGTTATTTCCCTATATAATCGAAAAGTTAACCAAGGTTTTCCTCGCTATTCCATCCGCATACAAAGTCGTTACTCTCGCCAAAAACGGCCATGTGTGAAGTACGAGTGGAATTCACAAGAAGTGTTGTTATTACTCGGGTGACGTAAGGTGACATCAATCGGCATGGTCATAGTGTCAAGGTTTGCAGATAATCGTTTGAATCGAATACTAAAGAGATCGGGGATAACCAGTTATGGCAGAATAATCTAAGGCAACTTAGTTTGTTGTAAGATTAGACTTAATATCAGGGTATCTTTATCGTGAGAGCGATAACAAGTTGTATGACTATAGGTGTACAAATAGAAAACGTGTGAGCGTTGGTGGCCTAGCGGTATGACGTGAGACTTTCAACTCGAAGGTCTCGGGTTCAAATCCTGCCGGCTCGTCGTACCAATCAGTTTTTCGGAACTTATGTACGAAGTATCACTTGATATTTACCAATCGCTTGTCGGTGAAGGAAAACATCGTGAGGACAGGACTAGTCTCAATAAGGCCTAGTTTACCCTCTGGGTTGGAAGGTCAGATGGCAGTCGCTTTCGTAAAACTAGCGCCGTGGCATAAGCCGGGAAAACGCCAGGAAGAAGAAGTATACTAATAAAAAACCTAATTTCAAGAAATTATTATAAAATTCAGCGCCTACTCTCAATGACGTGTCAAAGGACATTGCATCGAATCATTCATTCGAACTGATAGCAAATTCGATACGATGACGCGTGCTAGCTAGTAGTGTGCGAACGACGGCCGGCGACCGACGCTCTGCGCAAACTAACCGCACCGCGACGAACGAACATCACGTTTTCGAATTTCGAATTTTTTATGAGTGTTTGAGTGCCAGTATTTTTGTGTTGTGTTGAAAGGTTGTCTATGGAATAGTGGCATTTAAAACTTGCACTGTGTTGTTTCTAAATGTTTTCGTGTCGTTGTCTAGGGTTTTTATCAGAAACCTTGACTTTACAACTTCTGATACTTGGAGACCGGCTTAAATATAACTTCTATATTGCATTTGATATTTCGCGCTGATTATCCGACATTGTAAACAAATAATGGTGTACTATCAGTTAGATAACAGTTAAAGATATGATCTATATGCCGAACTGTAATTCAAGTACACTGAATGTTTTAATGTTGACTGACTGCTTGTCGAAACAAGATTTAAATCGATTCTCGTTTTTGGGGCTCCTACGTTGCGTTTTGAATTTACATACTTATCGAGTAGCGAAGACAATACGGGTGAACCTAACTTCACATACCCTCTTGTAGATAAGTATCTGATAAAATTTATGAACGAAATAAAATTCGACACACAACTGTTGCCATAGCATTTGCCACTAAGACAAAATAATTCAGCATTAGAATGATAGATTCATCGATTTCTTAGAAAATAATAATTCCCTTTGCATTCATTTAAATGCAGAAAAAAACATCAAAATGATTTGAGAGCGGCTACCGAATTTATGTGTATCAAAAATAACTGAAGTGCAATCAATTACATTAATAGATAATGTGAAGTATTAATGTACTTGTTATCTCTGGAAATTAAGAATGTGATATCATTTTGTTGTTACAATTTAATCTGGCACCTTTAAACGACGATCAAAAGAAAAATAATTTTAACCAATTTCTGTGACATCTATTTTCCGGTTCATCTGAACGGTTTCAAATCTGTCATTCTGTCTTTGAATCGATAACTACACAGTTCGACTAAAGTTGTAGAGTTTAACAGCTTAATTACCGAAACTTATACTATTATAATGCCATGACATCACCAGTTTTAGCAAAACGAAACCATACACGCCGGAAACGTGTCTGTGGCTCATTGTTTTTTTCCTTCGTCTGGTCGCTGACAGCTTCTGGGGTACATTCATGTTGAAGTTGTTTGGAAAACGTTTTCCACTTCGAAGCAATATTAAAATAGTCCCTACTTAAACTGTGTGTTTTGAATTTATTCATAAATTACCCATGCACTTTTGAACGCGTGTGTCCATGTGAAAGCAATAAAGAAATACAATACATACAATACTTCTAAAATAATCCCCGAAACCCGACTAGAGAAATTTCCTTAAAATTAATCTTCTTTAAACCTATGTTACCTGCTTATATATATACTACAAATTCTGCAATCTAGTTTTGATGTTACGATGTAACCCGACAGAAACTTCATATGAGAACTATTAGATTGCCAAAATAGTTGTCGGATAGCAAAGCTAGTATTTTATAATAATAATAACGACGGTAATTTAAATCGGACGCAATTTAGGAGTTTGTAATTACACAGATATTTTGTCCACTATTTTAACAGTCATCTATTTCCTTTCATTTATACGTACCTTTTATTCTCTGTATTGTTACCTGCACGTAAAATTAAACGTATGCACAACAACGTCTAGACAATGCACTCGTAGCTGCAAAAGTGCACATGCAAAAGTGGACCAAAAAAGATTGCCGCAGTGCTGAATTAATAATGGCTGGGGGCCGAACAACGTGCATTGTGCATTCGGGAAATTGAACACTCCTCCTACACTGTTTTTCCTATTTTCTTTCGACACCCCGCGACCGGCGAGTTTTTTTTCATATTTTTATTATTAAAAAGGTTCAATCTGACGGGCTCTATAGACCTTGCAACAAATCGCAAACCATATTTGACACAAACAACTCATAAAGTAGGCGCAACGAATTCAGTATTTACTTCTGTAGGGCCCATTCTTCAAGAGACAGAATGAGATAGCAATAGGTGTCTGAACCTACAAGAGTTACACAAAAGTGTATTCTTTAGCCCCCCCCCCCTCCCTGATCTCCATGAATAGCAAAAAACATTAGGTTTTTTTTATCAATATTTTCGGTTTCTAATCGTAATTTTAAAAAAATCCTTTCCACACTAGGGTCGGTATTTTTTTCCACGCGGTTATCTACTCATGGAAATCACACTTTCCGAACAGGAGAGATGAAAAGGATACGTTCATAACGATGCAGAGATAAAATCAAGAGTTTATCGTTGCGAAACAGCTAGGGAAAACCCGTCAATGCATGATTAACTGCCGTCTTGGAAAACTTCACGCTTTCTTTCAGTTATTAAAATATGAGGAATTTCACTTTAGAAGACTGTGTCATAATTGCGACCGAACGTTGCAACATGCAACATTAAACTACGATTCGAATACAATTACCATTTTCTGATTGAAATCTTATAACGACGTCAATAAAGTTGAAATTGCAAATTGAATTTGGAACATTTTTAGTCCCAGGTAACGATTTGGCAACGATCGCACTATAGAATGCGTTCACGTTACTATTTTTATTCACTACCATATGACATTGCTATAAATTGCGCCTTTAAAACTCTATTCAGACTTATTTGGATCTTATGCTCCTGGAAATAAGGTTACGCTTATTTTCATGGTACGCATATTACATTGCGGCGTGCTTTTGTTTTCATTAGGTCTTTCAGTAGTTTCGATATGTTGCAATGGAACTCTTTACATGTCTCTTCCGTTCCGTAAGTTTTTAGTTTTTCCCAATTTTACTTTATCATAGAGTTGTCATAACAGGAGTACGCTTCGCTGTCATTTCCTATACAAAAATATTCTGCTGATTCGTACCGTTAAGTAGTAATAGACTTGTCAGCCATTTGTTCTTAGAAATAGAACGATGCCATCTCCTTGTATTGAACTTAATGATGAACTATTTACTGGTTTCTTCAGTGCCTACTTATGTCGCCGGATTTCCGTTTTCCCTAATGTTTTGTTGTAAGCGTTTTAGTTCGAAAACATATAGCAGGCGATTACTTTGAAGGTCAAACATAACATAAATTTCAATAACAAATGCTGCACTAACTTTTATTGCCAAAATTAAGGTATGAAGGTTGCAGTTAGTCAATTCTTTGATGTTGTGCGAGCTATATTAATTTGCTCAGATCTTATCCAAGGTCGCGGTCGCGCGAAGTGAATTTGGTATTATAATGAATACCGGTTTTTGTTTGCTTCCTTAAATATAGAAATACCTAGACATCTACTTAGCTATCTCTTCGAAGTGTAATATTTTTCGTTTTAATTTGCAAACTTGTTTATTGTGGTAAATAGTTAAACTCCCTTCAATACTTTAGTTTGAATTGAAACAAACAATAAACTTATAATTACTGTTTAAGTTTCCGCGGCATTTTTAAATTGCGGATATAAAATCTTGATAACATTGTATACACAGAGCGCTTCGGAGTTCCATGTTCTGTATTCAGAGTTGTGCGGTCTTTGCAATGTAGGTAATTCCTAAAAACAACGCACACAGCAAGCGACTAGATCGCAGCGGTCGCTGTGTGCGCTACCATTAGGAGTTTCATACATAACAAAGAACGTCCGGCCGTTTTCTGTCTGTACGGGCTCTATGCAGGACATTTCATGATTATTATTTTTGGGTCCCCTACTTTATATTTCCGCAAGGTGTTTCTTGAAAGATGACATCACTAATCCCCTAATGACAAACTCATGCCGCCGGAGATTCGATCTTAATCCAATGGAAATACGATAGAAAATATACTTCTATTCAATTTGTGACATTATTTAAGTGTGAGATATTATATGCGCGTACACAAGTCGATCCCTTTTGATTAACGTCCCATTGCGGAATTGAACTGGGTCAGTGGCCCCATTTAGGGTTTTTTGAATGGCTGCCAACGACAATTTGTATCGAAGCCCCAGTTTGGTTTATTGTTCAAATATTGTAGATTTTTCGGTAAGATCATTGTTTACTTAGAACCGAAGTGTCTCAGACTCTTAAATCTGGCTAACGCTTTTTACTCAGTTTTGACATTGTTATTATTCCTTGTGTGAGACTTTTATAATTTATGAAATTAAATTCTGCTGAAATGATTGGCATTTGTCTTGCGAAGATTGGCATTCTAATAAATTTATAAACTGTACATACTCGCGTCCTATGTATTGTCGAACAATGTGTCTATAAAAGACTGACACAGGGGTAGACATACGAAACGATTTCGCCCAAGCTAAAACGGAACCGCTTTGCTCGGGTTTCGAGCTCGCTTGTTAAAATAGTGCGTTACGATAATACAAATGCCGTAAAGGTGTTATTTTTAAACGTCAAACTTGTATGAGATTACGACGTTTACTTAACAGTTTTACAGTCTGTGCTATTAAAATCTATGAAACTTAGCTAAGACGGTTTCTAGCTCTCTGATCTATGTGCATAATAAGGTTAAGCTTAGAAGTAGGCAAATATTTGTAGCCGAGTTAACAACCCACGCCTCAATGTTTACTAACGTTCAACAACTATTTGCTGGAACATGTTTACATGCTTGTAAATCAGCAGCTTGTTGATCTTGTATCTGTGGACGACATTATTGTAGATTTAGGGTCAAACTAGTGGTTTAGCCTCGCGACCCCTATATATTGGGAACCCCTTCACCATACATTCGTACATATAAACATACATACAATAGACGGATTGTTTAAGTAAATTGGGGAAACTCACTGGCGCTCCCTCGTTCGACAGCTGAAGTAGCTGTGGGAGTAAAAGTTTAAAATTGTCATTGTCTAATGCGAAAGCCTTACCATGAAGTCTTAACGCGATTCAGTTGACGACCTTAACTCAGTTGCTTCCATACAACTGAGCCTAAACTGAACCTAAACTGAATTGCGTTAAGACGTCATGGTAAGAAGGCCTACCTACCACGAACCACGAACGAAGTTTCACCTCTCTGTCGCACTTGAGTGAGAAATCACAAGTGCGAAAGGGAGGCATACTTTCGTTCGCGGTTCGTGGTAGGCACTAAGGCCCCTGTTATAAAATGATAGGTGTGTTTCTCGACCGCGAGAAACTGTCGTAGCACGGTATAAGTATTAATTTGTCCTTTGTCTAAAGTAAATATACTCAAACAGCGTAAAAAATCGATCTCCATGTAATTACGGCCCTAACGAATTGGTATTTATACATACTAGACACTTCATCATATCCGCATTTTGGAAGAATGCCGCCCCATTGGATCATTGATCTAAATATAGAGATTACTTTATGTCATAACTCATATTATTCTCTGTTACTCGACGCCTTGTTTCTGTTTATACTAAAACGTCGTACGCTTTGAAGTGATAGTAAAATAACCGCTTATTTTCATTCAAATTACACGACGTTAATATTGAAAGTCATAAAAAGTTGATGATTATTCGGTATTACGACTGCTCCAAGCTATTTAAAACGAAGTTACCACAATATCTTTGAAATCAGAGGAGTAGCATAATTACTGACAACCCTAACAAAAAATCTTCAAAACATTGAAAGAGTTTGAGAGTATCATAACTTTTCACTAATCTCTCGTCAGAGAAAAAACGTGTAACTGTCATTTTGACGTCGTAACTCAATCAACGTATGGTATTTGATGGGTATCGCAATGTTACTACTGCCGAACTATCTGTTGTTACTGTACAATCTAAAGTCAATGTCAACATGCCAATCGACATTATGGGAACGCCTTTTACCCCAGTAAATGCGCTATATGTTATGCAACCTTTACATAATGCGATTTTGTTTTCAAAACGGTGTCAGAGTGTCAAGATTAAGCGGTCAGCGCACCGGCGCGACGTGCGCGCGCACGATTTCCACGCATTTCCCCAATCGAATCAGCCAGTCACCGTCATAACCTCAAAAGCCAAACAGCTGTTTTAGTTATTTTACCCAAACCCTACTTCCTAACTAGCTCTATACACAATTAAAATAATGGTAATTAAGGACTAATCACACGCAACGACTAGACGCGCCGGTCGCAAGTTCGGAATAGTTTAAATTTAGAATCCGTAGTTTTTTCAATTTACGGCTTTTTCTGGCTTCCATTCAGTTTTCAGACAGTACGTCTGTCACTTGTATTCTTAACTCTTCCTATCGTTTCTTTTCGTAATTAAGTACACTTAAAATACTCTATAGTTTATTTACTTTTCTATCTAGTTGTTTTATAGTTTTAATGTATAACCGGTATTTATTTAGGTACAGGTTACATTTTAGATAGCGTTTTAAAGTGATGATTAGCAGACGTTGTGTGAAATGTGTCAGTGTTGTGTGAGACGGACTTAGTGTTTGTGTTTTAAACTGACAATGGAGGAGTACGAGTATGATTTCGCGTACGAATGCCGGGTTGGTATTTTAATACTTTTAAGCCCATATTTGTGACGATTTCAAGCAGAGGTACGGCATTGCCGGTTTATTTCCAAAAGAATCTTTAATGCAGTAGCGCCTTACCGACAATGTGGTTCCTTTAGCTTGAAGGCGTCACTTTTATGATATTAATACAAATGCGCAGTATAAGAATACCTCCTTGATAATAGGGGTCGCACCGCACCCCTTTGGGAGAGGTTATTTGGCCTAGCTGTATAATGTCAAAGCCATAAATCTAGCCTATCTGCTGTAACTGTCATAGTACATGCGAACTGGACTGGGCTACTCTGCTAACACGCAATTCAGTATATTATTATAATTAAAAAATTAGTTATGTTCTAGCGTTTGGACCATACTAACATTATAAACGCACCTATAAAAATCCTTTTAGAAATGAGATTCATTCATAAGAAATTCCAACCACTGGATTCGGGATTTGCCGGATTGATCTTTCCCTCAGTGCAGGCAATAATAGTTTAAATAAAGAATATATTGTAATAACTTATTTGCCAAAATGTATATTACTGCGGCCAATCAAACAAAAGATGAGCCGGCCATATAGGTTCGGATTTATCCGCCGTATCTGCCCGACGTATACCCGGCAGACATTCCCGTCATCTGACAGATTGCCTAAACGTACATGGCCTGTTATCATATAAAAAACTGCACCATACATCTTAGATGTTCCAAAAAAAGTGTTGACTATTTTTTTTCGCAGCGTCTCGTGGAGGCGATGGCGCCGCGCTCCGCGCGCTCCTTCCGCCAGGAGTTCAACATGCAGGACCTGGCCAGCTCTACCGAGCACACCTACACCACCACATTCACTTCCGAACAGTACGTACTTCCTTTTAGGCTTTTGAATATAACTTCTTCTTTAGTCCTTCTTTCGTGAGGATCGCGATCACACGCGGCAAAATTGAAGGGACTGACCAAATCAGAGATGCTACATCCTCGAGCAAGTTCCGTCTAGCGGTAAAGGCAACGAGATTGAGACCGTTGGATGAGCTGTGGACGTAACTTAATGTGATCGCAATCCTCAGGCATATCACTAAACTGGACTTTATTTTGTGACAATTTTTGAGACTAAAAATTATGGATGGTGTATTATGTGTTGCAAATTTCTTAATCAAATTATGTTAAAGCAAAAGCAACTAGTACAAAAACACACAATACAATTAAAGTGATACCTACATATTACATTTCGCTTCCAAGTTTTACAGTTGCAATCAGGCATTTGGAAGTAGCCATGTACAAAAACATCTCGTCTCAACACGTCTCTATTATCAAATTGTTAGATATAGTCAGATATTTTTGAATATCATGGCCGCTTCGTTCATGCTTTAATTAAATTTATGTTCGGTTAGCTACTTAATTGTTTTGTGTCAGTTTTTAAGCGAAGTTCTTCTGGTAACAGATACGTCAGGACGTCGCATTCGACCGAGCTAGACGGGCACACGCCCATATCTAATGGCAAACTAGTCTCTCCAAACTACACGACCAAAACTGTCATCGAAGACGACAGACCTGACATAAGGAATCTCAAACGAGTACACAAAATGTACGAAGGACCCAACATAATAGAATCCAGAGGCATCGTCCACCCGGAGACGAAAGAAATCCTCACAGTCGGACAAGCTATAAACATGAGGATACTTGACGTTCGGACGGGCAGATTACTATCATCGCCCGAAACGAGACAAACTATGACAATAGAACAAGCAGCCAAGCAAGGGCTGATAGACCCCAAACTCGCAGCAAGACTAACAGGACCTTGTGGAGTAACTGAAGATGGAAACGAAGTTACCTTACTGGAAGCTATCCAGAGCGAATTGTATGACGCCGAACAGGGAATGGCGGACCCGGCGGAGAAGAGAATAAAGGTAACAGTTCAAGGAGACAGACCGAGCACACAAGGAATGAGTATTTCCGACGCCCTCAACAGGGGACAAGTCGATCTGCAGAACGGTCTCTACAGACTGCCCAATGGCAGCTACATTACCATCGCGGAAGCGTACCAGAGGGGTTACCTCATCTACAATGAGATTATCAAAATTAAATCTAGCGTTCTGTCTTTATCTGACGCGATCAACCAAGACCTCGTGGACAACAACGGTTGGATTCTGGACAGGAATTCGGGCGATAAGTTCCAATTAAATGTAGCAATAAAAAATGAACTAATCAATCCTAACGTTAGGGAAGTCGTTGATCCTAAACATGACGTAAAAATAACGCTTGCTGAAGCGATAGAGAAGAATATTATAAACACTAAACATTCGAAATACGTACACAATGTAACTAAGGAAAAGCTCTCTTTCAAAGACGCCGCAAATAAGCGTTTGATTTGCAAACCCATGACACTTAAAGACGCTTGTGACCATAATTTAATGACAAATGACGGCAAAATTCTTTCGCCAGCCAAAAGAACGCCTTTAAATATTTTAGAATCTATCTCGATAGGTGTACTAGATAGCGATAACGTAAAATGTGTAACAAATACTAAATCTGCTCAGTTGCTGACCTTGTCAGAAGCCCTAGGCGCGTTAATCATTCAACCCGATAGCAAGTTCCGAGACAACCTGACCGGTGAGATATGCTCCATTCCTGAAGCAGTAGATCGCGGTTTGATCACGTCAGTATCTCAAAGATCTATTTTTGATATCGACGGTTTCAGAGATCCAAAAACAGGTGAATTTGTCTCCTTTAACACTGCAATGAGCCGTGGCAACCTTAAGTATGTCAACGGAGAAACATTCCTTAAATCGGAAAGCGGCGATTTCGTTTACCTAGAGGACTGCACGAAAGTGTCCATTGTTAGGCCTGAAGTACTAGAAATGTTTAATCGCAAGATAGGCATTTACGAAAATGGAAAAGAGCTCAGTGTGCTAGACGCTGTGTTCAAAAATATTCTAGACCCTAAATCAGGTTATTTACTTGACGCCACTACCAAAAGGCCCATTCCTTTCAATCAAGCCGTCGAAATTAACATGATTACGCCTGAGGGAGCGGCATTACTGAATTCTCTCCTTAACATTACTCTGACGTTGCAGACTGTAACGAAAACAGTCAAGCGGTACGTAACGGTTACCAATACAAACACCTCACAAAGGTCTGAAACAATTATTACTTTCGCGGAAGCCGTAAGACGAGGTCTCATTGACGAAGCCACCCAGACGTTCACAGACCCACTTACCGGTACCGCCTTCCCCATACAACAAGCTTTGGATGAAGGCTTATTAGGCGTAGAGAAAAATGAGCCTCGTGTCATCCAATTACAGGATCGTATTAATAAGAAAGATCTAGTGCCTGGCCAAGTAGTTGGACTTAAAATAACTAAAAAGTCTTATATCCAGGACTTACCGGTTAGTCCTGAAAGCAAAGTCCAAGGGGACTCTCGACCTGAAACAGTCAAGAGCCCCGACCACGTAGTACGCGAAACTGTTCAGCCATCAAACATCACGATGCACGAAATAAGAACATCAAAATCAATTGTCACGGAGCCCACGGTAACTTCTATGACTATCAAGAAAAATACCATTGAGCTACCTCGTGGTGGCTGGTCCCTTAAGGACGCGATAGAGCAACGTTTGTTTGACCCTGAATCGGGCACTTTCACTATTCCAGGGACTGATAGAGTCCTAGACTTCGAAGAAGCGCTAAAGCTTAACGTTATCAACCCTGACTCTGCCGTGACAATCGACCCAAAAACTAAGAAACAAATTCCTCTAGATAAAGCTCTAGAATTCCGCGTACTCGATAACACCGGAAGATACAAGCAAATTTCGGGACTGATAAGTATGAAAGTAGCAATCGAAAGAAAATTAATTATTTTCCTGCAGTCTTCCATTTCCATGTCTTCGCAGAAAGTTATAACTATCACGTCAGTAGCCGGTATGCCTGACAAAATGGAAATATCAGAAGCACGTGACTCTGCTTCACCTTATGACGTAGTCACAGAAGATCAGTCCGCGCTTGAACCCGTCCAAGTAACTCCTGGTGTTATATTTGATCCCGCTACTGCTTTAGTCATATCGACTACGTCTGGTGTATCAGAAAACGTTTTGGAAGCAGTCGATAGAGGTGTAGTACCCGCAAACACAGTTAAAGTCATTGATTCTAAAACAGGCATTCCTATTACGCTTAACCAAGCTATAGAACGCGGTATTATTAATAAGAAAACAGGTGAATATAAAGATACATCGGGTAAGAAGATGAGCCTTACAGAAGCCGCTCAAATAGGACTTATTGCTGTGATCGGAGCACCACTGGTAGGCGCGTCTAAAATTATTCAAGTTGTTAAAAGTACTATGGTTGTAGATCCGCGTACTGGGCAGAAAGTGCCAATGGAAGTAGCTTACGAAAGAGGTCTGGTTGACCCAGCTACTTTTAAGAAATACGAGGAATCTTTAAGAGACAAAACACCTGACAGTGATACTGATAATGCCCAAAGGGTGCCAGATTCTAGCACAACAAAAGTTTCTCAGGCTACCACTAAACAAATTTCGGTAGGAGCGGCCGTGTCAGAAGGTTTTATTACAGTAGAATCTATTCAAAACAGTCTTTCAGCTGATACTAGACGAGTTACTGAGATACCCGCGGATAAATCTAAAGTACTTAATCCCACTGATGTAATTCAAGTAGGTAAAATTACCCAAAAACCTAAGTACACTGTCAATGTTGCTAAAGAAAAAGTAGTTGAACAGTTTGAAACAAAACCAATTGTATTACAAAAACTTAGAAAACAAGTAGTTACACCTTTAGAAGCGGTTGAAAAAGGTCTTATTGATAAAGAAACAGCTACCATTTTGGAAGCAATTAAAGTTTACAAAGACGAAAGTGGGTCACCCATAACCCTCGAAAAAGCCATACAAAAGGGCTTAGTAAATGAAAACACTGGAAAGATAGTTGATCCCCTACATGGCGACACTATCACAATTAAAGAAGCCTTGAAAAGAGGTTTGTTGGATGGAGAAGGTCAGGACGAGATTTTAATTCCTTTGGCTAAGAGCCTATCTATTCCTGAAGTCTTAGAGCAAGGATTATTAAATCCAACGACCGGAAAGATAATCCACCCTGAGACTGGTTGCCAATTGACGCTACGAGAAGCGATAATTTGCGAAATCGTTGATCCTCTGTCAATGGTGACAATTGCTCCCGGGAGAAAAGTAACACTAGCCGAAGCTATTGAAAGGAATATCATCGATAATGACAAAAACGTCCTTAAAACTAACGAAGGTCCACTAGATTTAGTCACAGCGGTCAATGCAGGCATATTCCCAGAGCCTACTATTGTAAAGTGTTCCGAAAATATTCCACGTGCTGCTATGACACTCTCTGTTGCTATTAAACAAAACGTTATTAATCCGAAAACGGGAGAAATCAAGCATCCTTTAACGGGAAAAGCAATACTCGTTCAAGAAGCTGTTAAAAAGGATCTCATAATGGCTATACCATACCCACAGTCCGAAGAAACTATAACACTGGAAGAAGCTTTGAACAAGGGTGCAGTCAATTTAAAAGACGCTACTTTCACAGATCCTAAAACCAAAGAAATAATTCCATTAGATAAGGCTATGGAACAGGGTCTTTTGGCAGTCAAGCCGAATACAGAAATAATGGGGGGCGTTGTCACAACTATAACTGAAACCTTCACGTCTCAACATACCATAACAACGAAAATGATTGAGCTTTTGGCTGATTACGTACTGGTAAATGCTAACGAAGTGCAGAATACTAAGACTGGGGAAGTCATCACAATAGATGAGGCACGAGAAAAGGGCATAGTTAGAGACGAACAGGTAAGCAAAGAACAATTTACCACCAGTGACACAAATATTAGCTTCGAAGATGCGCTCACACATGGCTATATTAACATTGAGCAAGGTACTTTCACTCATCCAAATACTGGAGAAACCATACCTATTGCTGAAGCTGTAAGCACTGGGTTATTAAATACGGAGGTATCAAAAGAAATAACTGAACCAAAACCAAAGTCCGAAATGGAAATGCTTGACTTAAACGAAGCATTCGATCTTCTGTACGACGAAAGATCACAGAAATTTAGGGATCCCAAATCTCCAAACAAAACAATTACATTTAAGGAAGCATTGGACAAGAACATTATTAATCCTGACTCAGTAATATATAATATTGAAGCAGGAAAGCCAGTGACATTGAAAGATGCCGTAGACTCGGGTTTGATCGACAAAAAGACAGGTAAATTAAAGGAACCAAAAACCGGAAAATCTATCGACGTTAAAAGCGCGGCCAAAATGGGGTTAGTTGCTGTCGTTGCTGCCCCAGTTCTTGCTGGCATGGCTGTGGTCCAAGGGGCTAAGTTAGTGACAAGTAAAATTTTGAAAACAAAACAAGAAACAGCCCATGCGACTGAAATATCAGGCCCAGTCATCACGGAGAAGACAATGAAAACACCTGACTTCCGTAAAATAGATGAACCTAAAAAATGCAGTGTCGAACATCTTAAAGTGGCTCCAAAGCCAGAACAACCTGGCAAAACTTCTCAATCTCGAGAAGTAATTATAGAAGAACTAAAACCGGTAATAAGCCAAAAAATTGTAACTGAACAGAAAATTGATGTTGTACCCACGAAAGCTGCATCAAGCCAAAAAGATGAGCCAATTTCACCAGTTCAAAAAGATACCAGTGTTGTAGATACTAAAAAGTTGGAAGAACCGACGCCGACAGTAATTAAGACTGCTGATGCTGAATCAGCTCAGAAAAAATCCAAGGAAAATAAATCAAAAGAAACAACTCCTACCCAAGACACCCTTAAAGGACAACTAAAGCCACAACAGGTAATTTTAGAGGAAATAAAACAGCAGAGATTACCTAAAGATAACGATAAAAATCGAGTGACAGACAAAAGTGTTATAGTAACAGAAGAACAAACGCCTTTACAGTCACATGTTATTCACGAAACAACTGTTACAGATGTAAAACCAAAGCAACCACACGAACAGTTGGTTAAAACTGTGGAAGCAATGCCAGTTGTACAAGAATTCCGAAAGACAACTCCCGAGGGTGATGAAATAACGACTATCGTTAAAACAATTGTAACTACATCTGAGCCCACTGACTACGTTACGGAACATACTAGTAGCACAGTAGTCACAAAATCTTCTAAAGTGACTACAGTTGAAATAACACAGAATGAATCAACATCTTTCCATGTAGTTAGTGAAGAAGTTTCTGCACCTCATGAATATTCAGAAACTACTATTGAGAGCTACGAGACAGAATTTTCAGAGGCTGCTGATGAGACGGATAAAACAGTATTAGACAACATCCCTGTAGACAGAGTTACACCAACAAAGTCAAAACTTGTTGAAGAATCTAGAGCACCTGAGCCCAAGAAAAAATCTCCATCTGGAGATGATATTGCTCCTAAAACAAAAGCTCCAAAAGACCAAATCCCTCCTAAGGATATAACAAAAGTAGCACAAGAACTACAGTCAACTACAGCAGTGGAGGTGGCTCCAGGCGTAATATACGATCCAATAACAGCCGCCGTGATTTCCACAGAAACGGGCTTGCCAGACGATTTATTGAAAGCTGTGGAAAAGGGAACAGTATCTAAGGATGCTGTTAAAATTGTTGATCCAAAATCAGGCAAGGAAATCACTTTTAAGGACGCAATTGCAAAAGGTGTAGTTGATAAGAAAACTGGACAGGTTAAAGATAAAACCGGTAAGAAAATTAGTTTTGCGGACGCTGCGAAACTCGGACTCGTAGCTGTGGTTGGAGCTCCAATATTAGCAGTATCAAAAATAGTAGAGATCGTCAAAAATACATCTGTATTAGATCCTAAAACAGGTAATAAAGTTACAGTAGAAGAAGCCCATCAACGAGGTTTAATCGACTCAGAGACATACAAACGAACCGTTGAAGTTGTAAAGATCCATACTTCACCTGCACATCAGGTTGAAATAAGCGAAATTACCCCAGCCGAGGCATTAGCTATCGAAAACTCTTTTAAGACTCCTAAATCAACAGAAGAAATAGAACAGATTTCTACTAAGACATCAACACGTCCAGGTGAAGTATCGATCACAACAACTACTCAATTTAAACCTGTAGAAACAGTGACTACAACATCGTCGTCGGTCGAACACAAAACTTTGGAAGTTCTAGTCACCAAACATACATCTATTGAACATGACCCCAAAACAGTATCGGCAATGCTTATTGACGCAGAAAGACAACCTCTTAGAGTAATCGATGAAATTACGGAACAAAATGTCACAAAAGTTAAATCGGAACCAATTCAGATACTTTACGAAAACATTCCATTAATAGACGCAATCATGCAAGGCAAGATAGAACCTAAAGTTTGTAGAATTATTATTAACGGCATAGAGTCACCTTTAACTGTTCAGGATTCTTTAGAGCAGGAGCAACTCAGTAGATTCACACCTGTAGATGTAGTTTCGAAAAACGTAGTTATAGTCAGAGAGTCCAAACCAAAATATAACGTGGCTATCTCACAGAAGCTCACGCCTCAAGAGCTCTCTGAGATGGGTGTTTATGATATAGAAAAACAAATATTTTTGAACCCCAAGATAAGTGCCAAAATATCTTTCGAAGAATTAGTTTACGGCTTGCAAATTTTCGATCCTGAGACTATTTTAGTCAAAGATTTAACTTCCAAATCAGATAAATATGTTCCATTCGATGAAGCAATCGCACGACCGATTATCGATAAAACAACCGGTCATATGGTTAACCCTAAAACAGGTAAACGCGTTTCGTTCTTAGAATGCGTTCAAGTTGGCTGGATTGTTGAAAAACCTGAAGATGTGTCAGTACCTGAACAACTCACTATCGAATCGGCTTTAGAACAAGGATTATATAACCCTAAGACCGGTGAAATTAAGGACATTAATAGCGGTGCATTGGTACCCATTGGTTCAGCAGTTGAAAGCGGTCTTGTTGATCATGAATCACTTCTTATTAGAGTACCTCATTCGAACGAAAGCATAATATTGTCTGATGCCATTGAACGTGGCATCGTCGAAGTAAGACATGGCGTTGTTACAATTATTGAAACTCAAGAAATTATAGATATTACTGTCGCTATACAACGAGGTACGATAATCATCTCAAGAAGACCGATTTCAATCGAAGCTGTTATTGAAAATGACATGTACGATCCCAAATCTGGAAAAATTAAAGACGCCATAACAGAACAACTTGTCACAGTTAAAGATGCTGTGGATAGAAACATAGTTCATCCCACTATTTCTGAAATTAAAGACACACAATTAGATAAGTTTGTGCCCTTATCAGAAGCTCTCGACACTAAACTTATCAATCCTGAAACAGGCAAACTTGTAGATAAAAAGACTGGAAAACACATTCCATTAGACGATGCATTGAAAAAGGGTTTGGTTTCCACCAAAGCGGTTACTTACTCCTTATTCGATGTCATCGAGTTAGGTTATTATTCCGCCGACTCGTGCAAAATCTTAGACCCCAAAACTGGTCATACTATTCCCCTTAGTCAAGCGATTACACAAGGACTAGTTGATCCTTCAGATGTTAAAATTAAAGAAGACAAATCTGAGGCAGTAGTGCCATTTGACCAGGCAGTTAAATCTGGCCTGATTGACCTAGAAAAAGGAATAATAACAGCGCCAGTTCTAAACCTCAAAGACGCTAGCGAAAAGGGCTACTTATTAAGTAACAAAAAGCCATGGACGTTACAGGAAGGTTTGGTCCAAGGCTGCTACGATCCAGATACTGGGTTGTTAACAATCAATAATGCCACTATGACTCTTGAAGAAGCTATTACAATCGGAAATATTAACCCAGAGGCCATGACCGTCAGGAACTCTGTAACTGGTGACATGATCTCTTTGTCAGATGCAATCAAGGCAGGCATCATCGATTCTAAAGAGGGTAAGGTTATGGATCCAATTCAAGGAGATAAAATTTCTTTAACGGACGCATCAGAACGGGGCCTCATAATACCAGCCAAGCGCAAATTAAGCTTGCCTGAAGCAGTTTTCAAGGGCTTCTATGACCCTAAAACTGGAAAGTTCTCACACCCTCAGAGCAAAGAAAAGATTCCAACTGATAGAGCTATTAAGAAACGCATGTTAGACCCTCAATCCACCTTAGTTCACGCTAGTGGAAAGGTAATTCCGTTTGAATTTGCCGTGGATAAAGGTATTGTAGACAGTAGGACCGGGACAATAATATTAGGTGACGAAAGGTTAGATTTCCGGGAAGCATTTGAAAGGGGCATCCTTGTTGAAGTCAGAAAACCGCTTTCTCTTATTGAAGCCATCGAAAAAGGCGTTTACAATGAAATTACCGGTCTTTTCATGGACCCTCAGAGCGGTAAAAAATACACTCTAACCGAAGCTATTAAATTAAACTTAATCGATCCTCATTCCGTTCATATTCAAGACAACAGACTAGGCAAGTGGGACAAGATCACAATTCCCGAGTCACTAGAAACCGGGGTAATTGACGATAAGACAGGCAAAATAATAAATATCAACGCGGATAACGAGGAGATCAGTCTCCGCCAAGCCTTCGAAATAGGATTGCTTGTCGATAGCAAAGCCTCGATTAGTCTACAAAGAGCATTGCATCAAGGACTTTATGATGATAGCACCGGCAAATTTATCGATCCCGCCACCAGTCGCAAGATCACCTTGCACGAGGCACTTAGGAGGTCAATTATCAGTCCCAAATATCTTTGCTATTTCGATAAAAAATCTGAGAAACCACTAACATTGGCAGAATGTTGTCGTAGCGAGATCATTGATAGGAGGACCGGCAAATTCCATGAGCCGTGTTCCGACGTACAAATCCCTCTTTCCGAGGCTATGAGCTTAGGTCTCATCGTCGATATTGAAAGCGCAGGGTTCACTTTATATGAAACGCTCGCTATGAACTTATACGATATCGCCGATCAAGTATTTGTGCATCCTGTTACCGAAAGGAAAATTTCCCTCAAAAACGCGATAGTTGAAGAATTAATTCACCCCGAAACTTCATTGGTCAAAAACATTCCTACGAGTAAATACGTAAAATTAGACGAGGCTATTAAATCTGGCGTTGTTGATGAAAACAACAGCGTCTACGTTTTACCAAACGGCAACCAAATCAATTTGCTTGACGCTAAACATCGCGGTCTGGTAGTCACGGCTAAGAGAAACCTGGGTCTGGAGGAAATAATTAGGAACGGTTTGTTTAGGGCTGATAATAGTAAGATAGTTGATCCTAGCACCAACGAATTCATGGATATTACAAAGGCTATTGAGACTGGTTTCATGAACCCAGAACTAACTTTGGTCAAGGACAGCTACACAAATAAATTCAAACCACTGCCCCTAGCGATACAACAGGGTGACGTAGACGTCACAAAAGGTAGGGTACTTGACACTAAAGCTAAAAAGACCTATAGCTTAGATATTGCATTTGATAAGGGTCTACTTGTAACGGTTGTCCAACCGATTACTTCTCAAACGATCACAAAACGCCACGTCACGGACTCATCGGCTCCAAAAGAAGCAATGCTGAGAGAATTCACATTAGACGAAGCTATTAAATATGAATTCATTGATCCCGAAACGGCTGTCATTAAGGATCCTCGTAAAAACAAATACATTCCATTAAAATTAGGTATTACTGAAGGTATTATTGATAAGAATGCTAAGGGATCGTTTGATCCTCAAACCGGTAGATCGCGTACTCTTTGCTTCGTTTTTGAGAACGGTCTGATCGTGTACATCCGCGAGCCTCTAACGTTTGAGCAAGCGATAGAAAACGGTCACTTGAACATCGCTACGGCTCGTTTTACTGATCCACATTCCAATGAAGTACTCACTATTAAAGACGCGGCCACATTGGGCTACATTGATCCGGACACAGCGCTAATAAAAGATAATCTCAAGAAGAGGTTAGTAAAACTCCCTGAGGCATTCCGTAAAGGCCTCATGGACGCAGAAAAAGGCAATATCCTAGACACAGAGACCTCTAAACTAAACACGCTCCGATCAGCTATCGAAAGTGGTCTGCTCATGACACCGAAGAAAAGTTTCAGTTTGATCGAAACGCTAAACTTTGGCATTTACAACCCGACCACTGGGGCGTTGAATGATCCGTTTATAACGACGAGTGTTATCGATAGAAAGAGACTGAACTTAGGAGAAGCCATACAACAAGGCATCGTCGATCCTTCAAGCACTGTCGTCAAAGAACCAGACACGGGCAAGATCTGCCCGCTTGTGCAAGCCATTGAACAGAAATTGGTCGATCCCGTTGAAGGCAGACTAGTTATTAATCCAACTAAAGCTATCACATTGGACTTAGTCAAAGCTCTAAAGAAGGGATACCTACTGCCCGCAGAAACTAGGGTAAGTTCCACTGTATTTCATCTTTATTTGTGCTTCTATCGAGCGGAGGTGTTGCTTTATTTTCTATTCTACTCTTAAGGTGATCTCTAAAGCGTTTGGCTTGAACATTGGCATGGCACGACACCCACAAGACTTACAGTGTCGATATGTATCGGGTTACATGCAATGGGGGAGTCACTGTTGTGGCATACACTATTACAATGTTTTTATCAAATCGTGGATTAGATTTTTGGATATATTTTAAAGGTGGATTTTCTATCGATTTTTAAATGAGCTTTATATGACTCTTGATACTCAATCTTAAAATATATAGAATGTTTTAGAAATCGATTGAAAATATCCGTTAGTTTTCACCGTAAGAAGTAGTTAAATGCTTAATCACAAGTTCATTGTACATTTTAAATTGCCGCATAATTGGCTTTACACTTAGGGATAGAGCAAAAACTTTATAAATAAATCTAGTAGTTTGTCAAAAAAATCTGTAGCAAAAATTTTACTCTTTTATGTTCTAAATTAGAAGCTTAAGTATAGGTTGTGTCGCTTTCAATTGTGAGTTTTCTACTAAACAGTGTTCTGTTTGAGCGAACTAGCAATTGCGTTTGAGCGCGTGTAAACAGGCTGCCTTTTCACAGAAATATGTGCAGCAGTTTTAGGCGTCTTAGAACGATACCTTTTGCTGCCGGCTACATATTGCTGCGGCAATGTTGCTTCTTTACCCGCGCCACGAGCGACGATGCTTATTCACAGTGTACTAAGGCTCGATGTATGTTGTTTTTATTTCCAGCCGTTGCCTGCGATGCTAAAGAACCCTTTTGAGCTAAATCGTGAATGCTTGCCTGTGAGGGATCATATTAACGACGATAAACGAACCATCACCGTCTCGCCAATACCTAACATCCCATGATCACTATGTGCTAAGAATTTGCGAAAGAGATCGAATCGGTGTTCGTTCATTACGATCCACCTTTCGAAGCTTTCTTTTGTTTGCTTTTTTCATGCGAAAACCAGTGATTTATGACTGACTGGTTTTTTTTTCGGTTTATACCCTGAATAAGTCGATATACTCATTCCTTGGACCCGCTCACGTTTTGGAATGCATGACAGCGCTATGCTATTGTGATGTTTCTGAGCCCTCTCGCGACAAACATTCACAATATCATCAAATGGTAAAACATTTTCAACAAACGCAAACACGGAAGGTAGTATTTATATTTTCGTCTTAGTTTAAATGCTCGTTTGTTTTGGGAATTTATTTCATTATGAGTTTGATAGCATGATTGATGTTGTTTCATAGATTTGGAACATTGTTAGAGAAAATTTCACTCCAGCTACTTTTCTTGTTTGTTTACAGTAATGAAATAAAATCTCATTTAAATTCAATGTTTCTCGTTAATTTTACATTTACGTGTAAATCTTTAATTTACTTTACAAAATTTTCTTGTACCTTACCTTTACCTTACATCAAAACATTTCAAAGTTTCAGATTTCAACAGGTACTTTTAATTTTAAAATTTAAACCCAATTAACTCTAATCAAAACTTTTAATTTAATCATAAGGAAGATGTTAATACCATAAGTCACAAATGTCAAAAGCGGCCATTTTGAATACAACTTTTTAAACTTTTGACGTTTGTGGCATTGATTCACTGCTTGCATGCCACGCTTTGCATGTTATGTTACGTTACGCAACGTTTCGACTGGTTGTGTTGTCATCTCTGCGCTATCGTGTATTGGCTGTCTCTGGTTTCGCCTTTTGTCTATTTGTTTTTCTGAGGACTCGTGTCTTCGCTTTTGTCTCTGCGTAGTGTTGTCTGTAATCATAAGCTTCCTTTTCAGGTACTCAACATAGATTAAATACAATTTGCATGAAATAGTCGAACTTTAGAATTGTAAATATTTGAATGATTTCAATCGTCTTGATACAATATTGCATATTTATCTTAAATTTAAAGCACTGTATGATTTTCCAAAATGAAGTCGTCCTTTAAAAGTGACTGGCTGCACTGAGTAGATAGATGCATTGTAAATTTTGCTCAGTAGTTAGAAGCACTGAAGCCACCGGGCTTTGTACATTCGCGGGGCTAGGTGGTGTACAAATAGTAATTCGTGTATTGTTGATATAGCAAGCAGTAGAGGAGAAGTACAGACTTTGCGACGAAACGCTGTCGAAGCTGTTGGAATGGATCGCTGTGGTGGAGGAACGCCTCGCGAACCAGGAGGCCGTCAAGGAGGATTTGGACGAGCTGAGAAATCAGATCAACATTCTCAAGGTACGTCTATGAATTCATCGTTACTCCCCTCTTTACTTCGCGACTATTCTTCTACCGGTCGTGACCACCACAGGTTATTTCTGTTACAGTGCCTGCCATGCTATAGTCTGACAACCCAGCGAGCGTAGTAACAGTAGGATAGAGAGCATCATACTGTCTTTTTCTTACGCTAGTATTACCACCCTGAAAAAAGGGATGGATATAGTTATTTTGTCCTACTGTTACTGCGCTCGCTCGCTTGTCAGACTATAAGTAATTTTTACCTACCCTGCGCTTACCTTTATTGTGACTATGCTCCTAGTCGTTACGAGTAAGTTACATATTTACAGCATGGAGCTATTTGTCTAGAAAAAATAGTACAAACACAGTTACCAACTAGATTATCGTGTGGGTTTTTGAACAATTTATCAGTTGTCTCAAGTCAATCGCACTTGGAATAACGGAAATGTCCGATAGTTCCATTTAAGGCTAACACCCACACAATGCAGAATAGTTTTCGTAAAACGGAACATAAAACTTTATGTCGTGCCATAAAGTTGTTGCAATTTTATAGTTGCGACTAATTTGGCATTTCGAATTGATTATCATCAATTCATCTGTATCTGTCTCTACATAGTATAAAACAAAGTCGCTTCCCGCTGTCTGTATGTATGCTTCAATCTTTAAAACTACGCAACGGTTTTTTTAATAGATAGAGTGATTCAAGAGGAAGGTTTATATGTATAATCATAACCCGTGCAAAGCCGGGGCGGGTCGCTACGTTACAATATTTGCTGATTGCAAATGCACTATTTATGTGCATCAGTGGATGTTAGAAAAAAATAATTTGATTTGTTCAGTTTGGTATACAGACGTACTGATTGGAGTGTTTGGTCCACAGCTGATCAAGGATGACCTGGAGAGTCACCAGCGCCAGGTGTCGGCGTGCGCGGACCAGGCCAAGCAACTGCTTGTGTCCGGCGGAGACGTGCTGGCGCCTCATGAGGTATGAGATTTTTTAAATTATTATTAATGGGTTAACTTCCCGACTTCTTAATGGGTCCCGACTACGTGGTAAACAAATGCCTTAACCTAGCCCTTGACGGACCCCGACCCCGCGGTAGACCAAAAAAGCGATGGCTAGATGTCATGAAGGCCGACATGAGCGTAAATGGGCTTACAAGGGAAGCCCAGGATCGTGCAAAGTGGAGGAGAGGATGCAGGAAAGCGGACTCTGGCAAGGGCTGGGATAACGCTAGGTAGAAGAAGAAGATTATAAATGGGTTAACTCATGGATATGCCAAAATTGTAAACTCTCATCTGGCATTTATTTGGTATCATTTAGTTATATGAAGTTAAATTGAGTCATGAACTTATGAGGAAGATTTTTGTACCCGACATTTGTTTTTTACATTGACAAACTTTTGCAGAATACCTTTATTTCAATTATTGTATCGCTTGAAGTTAAGCAAACTAAGAAAAACGAAACATCTAACCCAAACATATAATTTAAACTTTCGTGAGTCATACTGATATTAAATTGCAATGGTTAACACTCACGGACAACCAGAGTGGTGTTGTCACCTTGAGTGATGCCCGAGCCGCGAAGGTGACAACACCACTCTGTCTGTCCGACGATGACTGCCCGATGCAGTCGAAACATGTCACGCCTATTGTGATAAAAATACGTGAGTACTTACTGTTTTCAGTATAAAGAGATGCCCTTGCTGAAGAAATTATGTTTATAATGTGTGATCTCGTACAGGTGGCAGCACTGGAGCGCGGCGTGCGTCAACTGAAGCAGCGTTGCGACAAGTGCTCGGACAAGTGCGACAAGATGCTGCGGCGACTCGCCGCGGCACGCGACGAGCTCGGCAAATTCAAGTGAGTGCCATAGACAACCGGGATCATATCAGTTAAATTCGTTACTCACGAAACAACCCCGGTCGCTCGTTCGTCTATTTACCTTTTTTCATCACACCTGTTGTACTATTACATTCAAGTTTAACTTATAGATTCATTTGTATATTTGTTTTTCCCCTTACAAGTGTGATGAAAAACATTGTATGCATCACGGTCGGTAAGAGGATTACAAACTCAAGTCATTAAAAGCCCTCCGCCTGCTGCGTCGGGCTTCTAACAGACTCTCGTTAGTAATCCTGTACTTACCTGCATAGATGCACAATGTACTATTATTTCCTTGCAAATGTTATGAAAAACATTGTATGTATCACGGGTGGTACAAGGATTACGAACTTGTGCTAAAATTAGGCCCTCGTCTCCGACTCGGGCTTAAATTCACACTCGTTCGTAATATCTATCGTTGGTGGATTAATACTTAAAGTGCCATGGTCATAATCCGGTTTAAAATTATATCGTGTCCAGAAAAAGGACGAAAATCTAAAGCGCGCGGTTGTTTTATGCGATAAACGCTGCGTCACACGCAATGCGTTAGACGCAGATCATTTCAAATCAGGTAATATAATAATAGTAATATATATAATACTTAAAAATATATAATACTTAAAAAAAGAGATTATTAGTTTCAACAGCTAGAATAGCTATCCTAGAAATTAATTTTGCTCCGAACAATACATGGACAGTTATACAAGCATATGCTCCAACTGAAACTTGCAATGAAGATGAACTAGATAATTTCTACAGTACCTTGGATAAGACGATTAATAATGTTAATACCAAAAAACTGATTATAATGGGCGACTTCAATGCACAAGTTGGTAGCGCAAGACAAGGAGAACAAACAATATTTGGAAAATATTCAAGTGGAAAGAGATCTAATCATGGCCAGCGTTTAGTTGAATTTGCATTGGAAAATAAATTAAAAATTATGAATAGTGTATTTAAAATAAAAAAAAACAACAAATGGACCTGGGAATCGCCAAACGGATTGCATCATAACGAGATAGATTACATACTCACGAACAGATACCAGGACGTACATAATTTCGACATCATACATAACTTAAACTTTAACACTGACCATCGACTTATACGATGCAAGATAAATGTAAAGAATCGGCTGTCAAGGAGGTTTTATAAACACAAAAATATGATTTCAAGAAATCTACCTATTGTAACTGGAGCAAGTGCAGAATATTGGGAAGAAAAGTTCGCCGAGGCAATCAAAAATTCGTCAGATATACAAACACAGTACAATAACATGGAAGAGACTATTAACAATTTAATAAAACAAATACCAGTACAAAAAAAAGCGGAAATGGAACTGCTGAACCATAAGACGCGGTCTTTACTACAAGAAAGAAAAGTACTATATAAAGAAAAAAAGTCAAAGATAGTAAGGAATAAGATCACTAAAATAAGTAAAGAAATAAATAGATTATTAGAAAAAAATAAAAGACAAAAAAGACAACACATTTTTGAACACCATATAAACACATCAGGAGCAATCAAAAAAGCGTACAGAGAACTACAGAGAACTTCGCAATGGGCAATAAACATGAGAGATAAACAGGGGAAAGTCATTTTCAACAGAACTGAAATCTTAAGTAAAGCTACACTATATTACCAAGACTTATATACAGCACAAGGCGATACTATACAGAGACTCTATACAAATATAGAAAAAAAAGAAGATGTCACGCCAGAGATACTCGTAGCAGAAATTGAATATGCCATTAAAACCCAAAAAAAAGACAAGACACCAGGAGAAGACAGAATCACTAACGAACTCATACAGTCAGTCGTTGAACCTCTAAAACGTCCACTTAAAGCTCTGTTTAATAAGATCCTAGTTGAAAAAGAAATTCCTCTGCAATGGTCGCAATCTACTATAACTTTGTTACATAAGAAAGGCGACAGAGCCGACCTAGGGAATTATAGACCCATTAGTCTAATGTCAAATTTCTACAAAATATTTTCAAAAATCATACTGAATAGGCTTTCAACAATATTGGACGAAAATCAACCCCGCGAGCAAGCTGGATTTCGCAAAGGATTTTCAACCATGGACCACATACAGGTAGTTACACAGATTATAGAAAAATCAAAGGAATATGGAAAAATTATATACTTATGCTTTATTGACTACAAGAAAGCATTTGACTCGTTAGAACATACAGCTATTTGGGAAGCACTTTCACAACAAGGAATAGCAGAGCAATATATAGATCTACTGTATAACATGTATTCAAAACTCACAGCAAAAATAAGACTGGAGCGTGATGGCAGAACATTTCCTATCATGAGAGGTGTACGACAGGGAGATCCAATTTCACCTAAAATATTTTGTTCTGTATTGGAGATGATTTTTAGAAACCTAGATTGGGAGAACAAAGGGTTAAAGATAGACGGCGAATATCTCAGTAATCTACGTTTTGCCGACGATATTGTTATTTTTGCAGAAGACCCAAACCAGCTAGAAGAAATGTTACAGGACTTAGCTAAAGAAAGCAAAAAAGTGGGATTATTAATGAACACTTCAAAGACAAAAATTATGTCCAATGGTACACAGAGACTAATATACGTAGATAATGAAGCAGTAGAATATGTCCAAGAATATATATATTTAGGGCAACTAATCTCGTTCGAAGAACAGACTGATAAGGACATAAACCGTAGAATTGCTCTATCTTGGGGTAAATACTGGAGTCTACGAGAAATTATGAAAAATAAAGACATACATATCAAAACTAAGGCAAAATTGTATGAAACTACAATTTTGCCTTGTTTAACATATGGTTGCCAGACATGGGCACTACGTTATGATCACGAGACAAAACTAGCTATAACACAAAGGAAGATGGAACGTAGCATGCTAGGAATCAGGATATCAGACCGAGTCAAAAACGATTGCATTAGGAAAAAAACGCAAATTACTGACATCATACAGAGGATACGAACTTTAAAGTGGAACTGGGCTGGACATATTAGCAGGGTGAAGGACAATAGATGGACGAGGAAAATTATAGAATGGTCACCACCAGTAGAAAGAGGCACACGAACTCATGGCATCCAAAATACCAGATGGACAGACGTAGGAACAAGGAAACGTGGTCGCCAAAAGCTACGATGGGCAGACACATTTAAAAAACGAGGAGGAGCAATGTGGACAAGATTGGCACGGGACAGAGACACTTGGAGAAAAATGGGGGAGGCCTACGCCGAAGAGGCGACTTCCATAATTAATTAAAAGTATTAGGTAATCAACTATTCTAAAAAAACAAAAATGTATTTGTATTATGGTGGAATAAAGGCTTTTTTATTTATTTTATTTATAATATAATAATAGACCTTTTCAGTCCTCCGGCCGGTAAGCGCCACTTTACGCAAAACTAAATAGCCGCCTCCCGGCTCCGTCGGGCTGAAAAATAGTATACAAACCTCGGCCGGTAAATGGGAAAGCCTCGGATCACATGTTAGTCGACCTCGGCTTCGCCTCGGCCGACAATTACATGGAATCCGAGTCATTTCCCACTTAAACGGCCTTGGTATGTAATGTACTATTTCAGTCCTCCGGCCGGTAAGCGCCACTTTACGCAAAACTAAATTGCCGCCTGCCGGCTCCGTCGGGCAGAAAAATAGTACGTGTATACAAACCTCGGCCGTTAAATGGGAAAGCCTCGGATCACATGTTAGTCGACCTCGGCTTCGCCTCGGCCGACAATTACATGAAATCCGAGACATCTCCCACTTAAACGGCCTTGGTATGTAATCTACTATTGTTTTACGCGGTTGACGCAGGAGGTGAAACATACGGGGCAAACGCATTCCGTTAATCGCATGCGTCTAAACGCTGCGATTGCCGCACAAAACAACCGGGCGCTTAAGATTGCTATCCTTTCCAGTAACGAGCTGAACACCTTCAACACTTGGATGGATGGGGCGTACCGCACGCTGGAGGACAAGGAGTCCGCGCTCTCCAAGCTGAAGAACTTACCTGGACAGAGCGAGGAGGTCAGGGAGTTCGTGTCCGACGTCATCGCGCACCAGGCTGACCTGCGGTTTATCACTATGGCCGCGCAGAAGTTCGTCGATGAGAGCAAGGTACGAATCCAATTAGTAGGTTAGTTAGTTTATCTGGGCCTTTTCCGCAACTCGACATCCATTGTGCCTTTTTTGCGTGCTAACGAGGTAGCCCTTTTTTTTTTTTTTTTTTTTTAAAGAGGGGAAATGCTTTACGCATACCTCCCGGGTGCAGGGACGGACCCGGGAGGTTATGTGGGACTCCTCGTAGTGGGCTGATGGGACCCCGAGTTTACCCACTAAAACCCCTCTGTTGCCGCCTCGTCGCTGTAACGGCGAGGCCACGGGATCGCTAAAGAACACTTCCGCAACCTCGCCAGCGGCTGGCCGTTAGGCCCCGGCTCTGGGGGAGTATACACCCCGACCGTCTCGGTGGCGTGTAGGTGTGTCACGCCAGCCTCCTCGAGGGTCTCGGTCTCGTTGGGGTAGCAGCCGTCCCCGTGGCTACCACCCCGAGGCCCTCGTTAGGGCGGTAAGCGGCGATCCTGGGCGGTTCGCCTCCGCCCGGCCTTTTTACGTCGCAGCGGGTGAGCTCCAGCACTTTCCTTCCGCGCACGTTCAGCCGTTTCCTTTTCGGTCATCACTCTCTCACAGAAAGTGACAACCGCTTTCCAGCACCTTTTTTGTTTTACCATAGCGTTTATGACGCCCGGCAGCGACAAATCTGGACCTATTGCCGCGACCAAAAGGTTGCGAGGCTCCGTCCATTCTGGGCACTCCGCCAGCGTGTGCTGCGCCGTGTCTTCCACACTGTTGCATTGATGACACGCTGGCGTTGGCTCTCGTCCTGCTATTTGGCATAGGTATTTGCCAAAGCAGCCGTGGCTCGTTAGCATCTGCGCGAGATGGAAAGTTACCACCCCGTGCTCCCTCCCTATCCATTCTTTTAGCCGCGGCTGGATCGCGGTTACGGTGTGATGGCCAGCCTTTGGGCTTCTCATCCTTTCGCCCCAGTCGCAAAGGAGTGTGTTGCGCGCTTCACCCCTCCAGTGGTTAACCTCCTCAGGCGTTGGCTCCTGGCCTCCTGCTCGGGACTGCGTGATTCGCCTGTACACACCAGCAAGCGCCTTCGCGTCCAGGTACCATGGTGGGGTCCCGGCCAGAGCGCAGGCCGCCTCGTATGATATGGTGCGGTAGCCTCTGATGACCCTTATCGCCATGACCCTTTGCGGTCTCCGCAGTAGGGCCTGGTTATGGTCGTTAAGGGCATCTACCCATATGGGTGCTCCGTATAGGGCCATCGATCGCACCACCATGGTATAGAGGCGGCGGCAGCCCACATTTGGTCCTCCCACGTTTGGTAGAAGCCGGCTCAGCGCTCCGGCTGCTCCTAGGAGTTTAGGAGCCAGGCGCTTAAAGTGCTCTTTGAAGTTCCACCGGCTGTCGAGGACAAGTCCTAGATACTTCATTGTCGACCCGATACCGATGGAGACTCCGCCCACCGTCAGTTGAGCACCGGCTGGGGGCGCTCTTCTGGGTCCGTGGAAACAAATGGCTTCTGTTTTATTTAGCGCAACCTCTAAGCCCAGCTTTCGTATGTTGGCTACTACTTGGGCAACTCCCGCCGTAGCTTTTAGTGAAGCCTCTCTGAACGTGCTCGCTGTTGCTGTGACAAGTGTGTCGTCAGCGTAGCACGTCAGTTCCACCCCCAGGATGTTGTTGTCACGAAGCACCCAGTCATACCCAATGTTCCACAGCAGTGGCCCTAGGACTGACCCCTGTGGGACACCGCATGACATGGGTTTTTCACTCCACTCGTGTTGCGCCGGATACTTGACCGTCCTTGCCGAAAGGTACGCTCCAACAGTCCTGCGCAGATACAAGGGCACAGCGTGGTGCCTTAGGGCCTCCTTAATGCAGCTCCATGGCAGGGTGTTGAATGCATTGGATATGTCCAGGGACACTGCAAGAACGACCCCGCCATTGGATACCGCCTCTTCCGCTATGTTTTTGACTCGACCGATCGCGTCGACGGTTGAGCGACATCGACGAAAGCCAAACTGCCTGTCGCTGAGGTTTGGACCTGTGTTTTCCAAGTGGCCCACGAGGCGAAGCGAGACAACCCGTTCGAAGAGCTTGCTCACCTCGTCGAGCAGCACTATGGGGCGGTATGCAGATGGCGAGTCAACCGGACGCCCTGCTTTTTGAATGAGGACCAGCTTTCCGGTTTTCCACGCGCGCGGAAACTGGCCCTGCTCCAGACAAGCACTGAAGAGTGCTCTGAGTCGGCTCTCGAGAGGACCCAGCGCAGTCACCCATGCCCGGCCAGGGATTCCGTCAAGGCCTGGTGCAGTGTTTTTTTGTTTTAATCGCAGCACTGCCGCTCTCATTTCGACTTCAGTGACTTCCGGGGTGCTAGTCCCCTCGGCACCGTCGGTGTCAGTCAGACACTCAGGCGGGGCCATCGGAGGTGGGATGTGCTCTGCTCTTTCTGGGAAAAGAGTATTTACCACTCGCTGTAGCAGATGGGGCTGGAGAGTTTGCGTCGTTGGGGGAGCCCAAGGTCGAAGCTTGCACCTCACCATCTTGTACGGCCTCCCCCAAGGATCCCTGTCTAGGCTCTCCAGCATCTCCTTCTCAGCCAGGTCTTTGGCCCTCCCGATTGCGGCCTGTAGGGCCACGACTAGGTCCCGGTACGCTTGGTAGAGTTGCGCCTCCTCGTTAGTATTGCGCCGTCGTCGTCTGCGGCTTCTGGTGTACTGGCGGCGCGCTGCGACACACGATTCACGCAGTTGTGCAAGTTCTGCTGACCACCAATACACCTTGCGCCGTGGCAGATCGGGCCTAGCTCGCGGCATTGCTGCGTCGCAAGTGTCGGTCATGGCCTCCGTGAACCAATGGGCTTCCGTCTCGACGTCCAGGGAGCCTTCTGGTGTCGGTAGCCAGGCCTTGACCAGGGCCGCCTCCTCAAGGATTTCCCGGTTGAGCCGTTTTAATGCCCACCGCGGCCCGTCTCTTATCGTGGGTCCCGTCGGATCCGCTGCTGTTGGTGGGGAGGTGGAGATGTCGAAACGAATGTAGAGATGGTCTGACAGGGTCTCTACGTTCACCTGCACTGCCCAGTTTAGGACGCGGCGCGCCAGAGCAGCCTCAGCAAACGTCACATCGACAATTGACCCACCCTGCTGTCGGACGCACGTGTTTTCTGTCCCGCGGTTCATCACGACAAGACCGTAGGCCACCGTCCATTCCTCCAGGCACTGCCCTCGGACGTCTGTCGCAGCAGAACCCCACGCCCTGGATTTGGCGTTGAGATCTCCCGCCACTAAGACGGGTGTGGGTTGCAGCCGCCGGATTGTGGCGCCCACTTCCACCAGGAACCGCTCGAAATCGGCCAGGCATTTGTTGGGTGAGAAGTACCCTCCCACTATTGCAATGCCTCCGTAGGTCGCCGCGACATAACCGTGCCCCCTTACAACGCCTTGTGGAGCTGGGAGGCCAGCAGGGTTCCGCGATACTAGGGCCACAGTGTTATCGAGGTCGCCGATCCATCCCGGTCGAGCAGGCACGGAGTATGGCTCCGCTAACACTGCGATGTCTATCAACCACTGTGCCATGCTCTGGACTAGGAGGTCCTGAGCCCTGGCACAGTGGTTAAGATTCGCCTGTAGCACTTGGATGGCCATCCTAATTGGTCTCCATATTTGACTCCTCCCTTGCCTCCTCCCCGATGTCAGTGGGTGGGAGGATAGGCTGTGAGGTGGCCCGGGGGGCCTCACCAACCTTTTTCTTAAGCCTCTTTGGTGGAGAGGTGCAGGTCTTGCTTCCTATCCTATGGCCCGCATCTTTGCCTAACGCTGCACAGAGAGTGCAGTGAGGTGAGGCAGAGCATTCCTTCGCCTTGTGTCCGGGTTGGCCACAACGGTAGCATAATTCCGATCTATCAGTGTCAGAAAGGCATTTCGCACTGACGTGTCCCGCCTCCATGCATCGGTAACACCTCTGGGGACGGGTTTCAAGCAGCTTGACTTGCGCTGACACCCAGCCCACCAGCAGCCTTCCTGCACTGGCAACCTTTTTCGCCGCAGCGATAGGGCAGCGAACCCAGGCGGAACCTAGACTCCATGGGTCCGCCTTAATTTCGCCTACTTTTATTTCCCGGGTTGCACATCCCCCGGCTTTGGCGATTGCTTCAGTGATGTCTTCCATAGTGACAGAGTCGTCCAGACCGGACACCCGCAGTTCTGCGCATTTTGTGGGTCTAGATACTCTGACTTCCTCTGGGTTGAATATCTGGCTGAGTTTGTCAGCCAGTTTGTCCGCCTTTGGTCCACTGCTGGTTCCTGGTACTTCGAGCAGACGTGCACCAGTTGCCGCAATTTTAAGTCGGACCGACTGTATGTCCAACTCAGTTAGGTTGACCTTGGTCTTGGCCTCGGCAAGTATACTTTTATAAGTCCTGCCCTTTTCTTCGGCCTGCGGTTGCAAGGAGAGCACAACGGCCGCTGAGCGGGGCGGACGTAGTTTGCGGACCTTCAATTCTTGCGATTTCCTCGCGTTGCGGGTCTGTTGAGGCCTATCTCTACGTACTTCAGCCGGGACGGTAATTGCTGCTTCACCGGGCCCCTTTTTATTTTTCTTTTTCCGGCCTGCTGCATCTTTCCACGTTTCTTGGGGAGGGCACGGCACCGCGGGAAACTTCTGTGTCTGCGGTATATTGCTCGTGGTGGCCGCGGCCGCTTCTTTGGCTGCCAAACTGGGTTTTTTGCGCTTTGGCTTCGGCTTGGCGCCTCGTTTTCCCTCAGGCGGAGTGGGAGCAGTCTCCACTGCAGGACGGACTTGTGCAGCTGTGGAGTCCGTGACTGATCCCGTTGATTCTATGGGTTCACCAAGCGAAGCCTGCGCTGAGCGCTGTTCAAAGGCCAGAGGTGGTCGCATCCGTGGCTCGGGAAGGAGGCGGCATTCAATGCCCCCCAACCGGGCGTCAAGTATATTTGTGAAGAGCACTCGGTTTTGGCTGAGTGCGTCTTCTACAATACTTTTAATGTCGCTGGCCGGTGTCACGGGAGGCTTACTTATTTCTGTGCGCATCTCCTGGATCTGCCTGCGCAGCTCTGTAATTTGGCTAGTCAGGTGCGCATTCGCCGCCTCGAGGCGGGAAACCTCGTCGGTCGAGATGCGGGATCTGACCGCCGCGAAAGCTGCCCCAATCGTTGCAACTGAGGAATTCAGGTCTCGTTGATGAGTGCCCTTAAGGTGACCCGAGGTGTTATTCACATGAATTATAGCACCGAGGGCACTCGTCACTCGTTGCTCTATCGCAGCCAACGTTAGCTGGTCAGGTTGGCTGATGGAGGGCAGCTTCGGGTTTAGTAGGCGAACAGCCTTTTTCATCGCTGCTGGCCCCGCTTTGGTATTCTCGCCGACGACTTCCAGTGCCTTTTCCGTCTCAAGTTGGCTGGCATGCTCTCTTTCAGCCAAGAGCTCGGCCTGGTGTGCCCCTCGCCCTCTGCCCCGCTTGGGGGTCCCCTTCAGGGATTTGCTCCGCGAATGTTTGGGGATGCCATTGTCACTGGGTGCCCCAGAGTCGACCTCCGAGCCGGACGAGTCCAGCTCGTCTGCAGGTCGCTTTTCCGTTCTCTTGCTAGCCCAGAATTTACCGTCGGGCTTTTCTCCTAGCGAGCACACTGTTTCCATGCTCATCGCTGACAGGTCAGATTCTGATAGCCGTTCGATTCTGACGTACGGCTGAAGATGTGAAGCTCCGGTATTCGGCTTATCAGACTCGGTGAAGCTGCCCGGCACCTCTTGGTTTTCGGTTCCCGAGTCTCCAGAATCGGCTTCCTCCTCACCAGCCAGGTCGCGCCTGTCCAGTCTTGAGGGGGAGAAGAACTCTTCCCTCCCAGGTGATTGGACAGGTCCGCGAGGGCCGGCGTTCCTCCCGCTAAATATCCTCGTTCGGTTCGGGGTGGGGGGACGCACATACTGCTTGTACCCTGCGGGCACGGGCGCCTCCATCACTTCCGTTTCGGTGTCTGGCACACCGTACCGTATGTACCGCCCAAGCGCGTCTCGCATAGGGCGGTACTTCGTGGGCACCGGTTTAGGAGAGGGCAGGGCAAGTCCGGGCGATGTCAGATTGCCCGCCACCTCCTCGCCGACTCTTTCCTCTTCGACGCGTTTGGGAGGGGTCTCCTCAACCTCACCCCCATCCGCTCCTCCTCTTAATCGCAAAGCAGGTTCCGAGTCCATATTTCGTTTGCTAAGGTCGTCGTGTCGAATCGTCCGCGAGTGGTTTGCCCCCCCAGAGTACGGTGGGCGGCGTGTCACCACAGTACGGGCACCCGCCCGTTCTGTGGTGACACGGAGGATTGAAACCTCCTGGGGACGTTTTACATTGCATTGGCCACTCATGTTTTGAAGCTATTTTTATTTTAAGCGGGGGTATGCCCCCCCTCTGCGGCGCTAGTGACTGGGCTCCCCCCAGCCACTCATCCCGTCGGCACGCCAGCCACACCTTGGGATTAGGGATTTTTTAAGGTGGTTTACTCCACGCCGTTGCGGCTCCGGTGCAAAGCACCCCCGCAAAACCCCCCGTCCCGAAGGACCTGGCTGCTCACACTGTGCCCTCTGCTAGGTTCAGAGGGACACGCGGAGCAGCCCGCCGTGTGCCCCTCCCCTCAGTTCTGCCCGGTATGGGAGACCCTGTCCGGTATAGCCCTGAGAGTCATTGGAGCACGTCCGCCGCGTGCCGAAGCACGCCCGCCGCGTGCTGCTTCCCCTGCCACCTCAGATGAGCTGAGGCATGCTGGAGCAGCGCCTGGCCCAGAGGCCTTCCCCCCTCCCCCCCGGGACTATCCCGGGTGTCGGGTTATTGGCAGCAATAGTAAACAAGCCCCAAAAGGGCTCGTTTACCATTGCCCCCAGGGCGCACCAGCCATGGAACATTCCCATCCCTGCCGATCCTCGCGGATCGACAACGATCTGAATGCCCCAGACCCTCGTGGAGGTTACCCGACCCAGCGCCCCAACGAGGTAGCCCTATTCCAACCACCCGAGCTTCTCCACGAAACCAAGTTTAGGCTTTAGGTTGCTAAATGCCTCTTTAGTGTGTTTGGAGGTCCCCAAATACCAACTCCTATATTCTTCTACCTGTTTGCAGTCTAGGAGAATATGTTTTGCTGTTTTTGTAATTAGTAGGTTGAACAAGCTAAACAAATTTTAGGATATCAGAGCCGAAGTTAAATTGTTTAAGTACGGTTTCCTATAACTATGATATGCTTGGTGCCTTTTTTTTGTAATGGTTTCTTGAGACCAGCGATATCGATATCGGCAGTCATAGGCGAGACGCGAGAGCAAATTCAGAACAGAGCTCGTTCGCTCGTCTACTGCAGCCTGTGGTTGTTAGACTATATGTATGCCTTCTCCCGCCGCCACTGGTCGCATAATAGTAGTTTATATACCCACATATCATTTGCCCTCAATAAAGCGTTCAAAAATCGCATATAATAATAAACCTTTTTGTTAAAACAAATTTCTTATCTGTGAAAATGTTATTATAACTAAATAATATTATTGATTTCGATAGTATTATTTTTGTTAAAATTTCGAACACATCCGACACAAGAAAATTTTATTTGACCTCTATTCTAATATCAGTCGAGATGACGTTTATTATTATTATTATTATTTATTATAAGGAGTACCAACAGCTTACAGAAAACATAGTAGTAATAGGAATAAATGACATAAAGCCAATTACAGGTCCTCACAAATAGTAGCATAATAACAGTTAGCGGTTAACACTTATGTACCTACATGCAACATCGTGATCCCAAAATACATGTGGTTACAATGAATACAGTAAACAAAAATTAACTAAGACTTAAAATATGAGAAACAGAAACAACCACTTTAGTTTAGTTTGAAACGAATTGTCAATTGCGTACAATGCCGCACGCAAGTCGCACGTTATTTTGATATCGAACGATATGAAAATTGGGGCCAACTCTAGTGTGTCTCTGAATTTAAAAAATATAAATGTCAAAACTTGAATGTCAGAAAAGTTTTTATTCCCGAAAATCGCAATGGCGGTCGATAGATCGAGGCAGTATTTCACGCCGGCCCATCGCCTACAGCTTTATAAGGCGCAGGTTCGCCCGCATATGGAATACTGCTCTCATCTTTGGGCAGGGGCACCTAAGTACCAGCTTCTTCCTCTAGACCGCATCCAACGGAGAGCAGCTCGAATTGTCAACTGCCAACGTATTTCTGATCGGCTTGATCCCTTGGCGCTGCGTAGAGATGTGGCCTCACTCTGTATTTTCTATCGCATGTATTATGGGGAGTGTTCCGAGGAATTGTTCGGATTAATCCCTGCCGCTTCTTTCCGCCATCGCCCTACGCGACAATATTTCCACTCTCACCATTTAGATGGTTGGCAGTCCTCAACTGTGCGCTTTTCCCGAAACTTCCTGCCTCGCACAGCTAAACTGTGGAACGAACTGTCGCCAGCGGTGTTTCCGGACCGATACGACCTTCAAACCTTCAAGAAAAGAGCGTACTCCCACCTTAAAGGCCGGCAACGCACTTGCGACACCTCTGGTGTTGCGGGTGTCCATGGACGACGTTAATCGCTTACCATCAGGTGATTCGTTTGCTCGTTTGCCCCCTATAGCATAATAAAAAAATAAAAAATATATATATATGCGCTTTGAACGCGTCATGGACAGTCATGATATGTGTATATAAACCAGTGTATGTAATTGTAAATAATTAGGCATTAAAACTTGAGTTTGGGTTTATGAAACGAGACGTCACCCGAGTTTCAAAACAAACATCAAACGAGTGTTTTAATGTCTTTCATTATATACAATCACATAATAGTACAATACGATACAAGTGCGAATAGGAGAAACTTCGCAATGAGTTGCGATAGAATAAAACACGACCGAAGGGAGTGTTTTAAATCGACACGAGTTGCGAATTAACTATTCGCACATGTATCGTACGACGTTTTACAGTACATATGGCTGTTTTAATTTTTGACGCAGGCACATAAAGGGCTCATTATCGCACTCGTGCGCTAATTGACAGATAGAACTGCTGGAGTAGAAAAAAATCAAAATCAGTCAGTCAGAGTCATACAGTCCTCTTCCTATGTATCTACTTTTGGAGCCTAGTTCTGAGTCTGATTGAAATTCCAGGAATTCCTAACAATCTTGAACGACTACCGCACGTCGCTGCCGTCCCGCCTGTCGCACGTGCACCCGCCCGGCGACAGTGCGCTGCGCGAGGCGGCGGCGCTGGCGCGGCGGCGCCACGGCGAGCTGGCGGCGCGCGCGCAGCGCCTGCAGGAGCGCCTGCGCGGCGCCGCTGACGTCACCAAGCAGTACCACGACGCGCTGGACCGCGCGCAGCGGTGGATGAAGGAGGTATGTACGTGTACATGTAGTGTAGGGACGCACGGCGAGCTGGCGGCGCGCGCGCAGCGCCTGCAGGAGCGCCTGCGCGGCGCCGCTGACGTCACCAAGCAGTACCACGACGCGCTGGACCGCGCGCAGCGGTGGATGAAGGAGGTATGTACGTGTACATGTAGTGTAGGGACGCACGGCGAGCTGGCGGCGCGCGCGCAGCGCCTGCAGGAGCGCCTGCGCGGCGCCGCTGACGTCACCAAGCAGTACCACGACGCGCTGGACCGCGCGCAGCGGTGGATGAAGGAGGTATGTACGTGTACATGTAGTGTAGGGACGCACGGCGAGCTGGCGGCGCGCGCGCAGCGCCTGCAGGAGCGCCTGCGCGGCGCCGCTGACGTCACCAAGCAGTACCACGACGCGCTGGACCGCGCGCAGCGGTGGATGAAGGAGGTATGTACGTGTACATGTAGTGTAGGGACGCACGGCGAGCTGGCGGCGCGCGCGCAGCGCCTGCAGGAGCGCCTGCGCGGCGCCGCTGACGTCACCAAGCAGTACCACGACGCGCTGGACCGCGCGCAGCGGTGGATGAAGGAGGTATGTACGTGTACATGTAGTGTAGGGACGCACGGCGAGCTGGCGGCGCGCGCGCAGCGCCTGCAGGAGCGCCTGCGCGGCGCCGCTGACGTCACCAAGCAGTACCACGACGCGCTGGACCGCGCGCAGCGGTGGATGAAGGAGGTATGTACGTGTACATGTAGTGTAGGGACGCACGGCGAGCTGGCGGCGCGCGCGCAGCGCCTGCAGGAGCGCCTGCGCGGCGCCGCTGACGTCACCAAGCAGTACCACGACGCGCTGGACCGCGCGCAGCGGTGGATGAAGGAGGTATGTACGTGTACATGTAGTGTAGGGACGCACGGCGAGCTGGCGGCGCGCGCGCAGCGCCTGCAGGAGCGCCTGCGCGGCGCCGCTGACGTCACCAAGCAGTACCACGACGCGCTGGACCGCGCGCAGCGGTGGATGAAGGAGGTATGTACGTGTACATGTAGTGTAGGGACGCACGGCGAGCTGGCGGCGCGCGCGCAGCGCCTGCAGGAGCGCCTGCGCGGCGCCGCTGACGTCACCAAGCAGTACCACGACGCGCTGGACCGCGCGCAGCGGTGGATGAAGGAGGTATGTACGTGTACATGTAGTGTAGGGACGCACGGCGAGCTGGCGGCGCGCGCGCAGCGCCTGCAGGAGCGCCTGCGCGGCGCCGCTGACGTCACCAAGCAGTACCACGACGCGCTGGACCGCGCGCAGCGGTGGATGAAGGAGGTATGTACGTGTACATGTAGTGTAGGGACGCACGGCGAGCTGGCGGCGCGCGCGCAGCGCCTGCAGGAGCGCCTGCGCGGCGCCGCTGACGTCACCAAGCAGTACCACGACGCGCTGGACCGCGCGCAGCGGTGGATGAAGGAGGTATGTACGTGTACATGTAGTGTAGGGACGCACGGCGAGCTGGCGGCGCGCGCGCAGCGCCTGCAGGAGCGCCTGCGCGGCGCCGCTGACGTCACCAAGCAGTACCACGACGCGCTGGACCGCGCGCAGCGGTGGATGAAGGAGGTATGTACGTGTACATGTAGTGTAGGGACGCACGGCGAGCTGGCGGCGCGCGCGCAGCGCCTGCAGGAGCGCCTGCGCGGCGCCGCTGACGTCACCAAGCAGTACCACGACGCGCTGGACCGCGCGCAGCGGTGGATGAAGGAGGTATGTACGGACGCCCGGCCGGATACAGGCGGGCTGTCGACCACTTCTCGCGTTCATTCAGCCCATTTTCCTGGAGTTTGAGGTTGCAGGTTACTGTCCCGGCTGCCTTCCCATTCTACATTCTTCTTCAAATCTTCTCGTTTTCCTGCAGAACGGAAGGACATCTTTAAGTTCTACATCCCTTAATTCGGTTTCCTGCAGTGTATCTTTACCGAATATGTTATATCGTGCTGCCGCATACATTCGTGCAAGCAAGTTGCATTTTGTGCTTCAACTGCTGCGAAAATTGGCCTTTTTTTTACTTTATATCACAACAGACCAAAAGTTGGAGAATTAGTATGACTACCACGATGATACCATAGATTATAGACAAATGAAAAGATTCATCAGAAAACACGATTCCCTAACAGATAACTTCATCTGTTGCAACAAAAACCGCTTTATTTCCCAAGATTTTGTCACTTCTGTGATTTACAAATAAATAAATATTGTGGGACAATCTTACACTAATCGAACTAGTCCCACGGTAAGTTCAATAAGTCTTGTGTTGTGGGTACTAGGCGACAATATATATAAATAGACAGATACATATAAATACTAATATATATAGATAACATCCATAACTCAATAACAAATATTCGTGATAAAAAATAAATGCCCTGACCAGGATTCGAACGAAAATGATAAATGGGGATTTTCAAAAATAGGGTACCATTTTCTTTTTTTTTGAAAATATAGGAAGTTTTGGGTTTTTTATAACCAGAATCACGAGCACTATTGATTAAAAAAAGAAAAATAGTGTCCCGTTTTTTTTGGTCAGCTTTGTAATGCATTTTTTCATACATTTCGTATGGGCGTTACAAAATTGTAATTTTTTTTCTGTATAGAAAATCGAGGACCCATTTTCATTAAAAAGGTGCACTTTTCCTGAAAATGCCCAAATACGGAATGTAAGGATATCTCAACAAATGTGTAACATTATTCCTTTGCAGGTGGAACCTCAAGCCCGCTCGGTGCTGTCCGAGCCTGTCGGCGGCGAGCCCCGCGCTGTGGAAACACAGCTGGCGCGAGCTAAGGCGCTGCACAACGAGATCCTAGCGCAGGGCCGCCTTGTCGACAACGCCAAGGACGTAAGTTATTCTTGTATACTGTTTCTTCAGGAGTTTACTTGGTAGTATACAAGGGCATGAAGTAACCCATTTTAGCCGAGGCTATTTATTTGTCTGAGTGCAACGAGGAATGGGTTATGCCTGAGATATATACTCTGCTTTTCAATTCGATTGTGAGAACTATAAGGTAATATTTTACTTTAAATCGTTGAAAATTAAACTGCCATGCTTGGGCGTGGTCGTCCTCGCGTGTCGTTTTTCTTTTTGCTGTAGAGCATAAACAGCGATTAAATGGTGAACTTTTCGAGCAAGAGAAGTGGAAACTATATTTGCCACACGTCTAATTTTCTGGGATTAACTCCATTTTTGCATCTAAGTTGATGGACATATGTATTTATTTTACATTTTCTGACCTGCAGTGAGCGTCGCGTATTTTCTGGCAACATACTCTAAGCATCCCGGGCGTTCATAATCGATGCTCTCACTAATCTGTATTTGTATTATAGAAGACCTCGTCTAGTCCTCGGTTTGTAAGCTATGCTCATCAAATACCAGCTACTAACGCTCTGTTTCCTCAACCAGGCATGCGACCAGCTAGTAAAGTCCCTGGAAGGCAACCTCACGCCATCCGAGATCCGCCAACTGGAAGTCCCAGTGCTAGACCTGACGGCGCGCTACGCCGAGCTGACTGGCGCCGTGGGCTCCCGCTGCCAGGAGCTGGAAGCTGCCCTGCTGCAGTGTCAGGGTCTGCAGGATGCCGCTGAGACCCAGGCGCAGTGGCTGCAGCAAGCCGAGAACCTGTTCAAGTGAGTTATGTTCTATCTGCATGTATATGTGTTCTATGTGTATGTGTGTATGTTATATTGCAGTGCCCTCACAGGGTTGTGTTGAGACGTAATTTATTTATATAAGGCCTTTTGTAAACACACAATGCAAGGAATAAATGATATGATATGCTCTGTAGAGAATGTAGGGGTCAATAGAGATATCTCTCTAGGCAGATGTAATGCCTGGGGACCGAAGTCCAATGAGAGAAGGTTGGAACTTATATTTATGTAACGGACGTTAGAAACTTCGATAGCGCGATGTAGGATTTATATGGCGCTTCATAGAAGTTGACACTCGTTGTTTGGGAGTGGCCATTGTGTCGCCATCTATTAGTGTTGTTGCGCGACACGGGGAATCGACAGCAGCTGCCAGAGGAGACGCCACATATCTACCAGGCAAACAGCTGGTTAATTATTATTTTTAAGCGGAAACATCTGCTAAATACCATATTTCATAGAAATGATAGTAAATTGGAAAGATTGGTAACCTCGGCTGGGACTCGAAATTCCGACTCTGGGATACACGAAAGCTACCGAGAACACAGCCGAGGCCCCAAGTTTTTCCGCCATATCCCTCCACAGCGTCACAAGCGTAGCCAGTGGTTCAAAAACTGGAATCTTGAGTGTTGCGAGGGCCTCAAGGCACGAGAGTTGAACAAAGTTTGCCGCCGAGTGTAATACAAATTTTTTCACCTCTAATTTCAATACAATCAAAACTAGTATTAGTAAGAATGCAATAAAAATTACATACGAATACAAATTTCATCAAAATGTAAGCATACACTTAATTATTAGGCACTATCTGACACTTAAGAAACCGTTATAAAGTCAAATGTTACCAGTGTGTCAAAACACTCAAAACTATCGTTTAAAAGTCAATACAATACAATACAACAATACAATAACTCTTTATTGCACCTCAAAACAACAAAAATAACACAAACTGGTATAGATTACACATGAAAAAGAGGCAAACAACAGGCGGTCTTATCGCTAAAGAGCGATCTCTTCCAGATAACCTTTGGGTAGAGGAGACCTACACTAAGAAAAACAATCAATGTTACTAGTTAACTTGAAAAAACTATTCAAAACTCAGGGTTTACCCTATGATAAAAGATCCTTTAAAACTAGAGCAGTAAATCGCATTTTTGAGCGTTTTTCGGGCTGGAGGTCAAAAAGTTGTAAACTCCTGATTATGTGCATACCGCTATACCTCACTAATGAAACTTGAACTCCAGCACGCACTCCAAGCCCGCGTCGCTGATCCGCGAGCGGCTCGACGAGCAAGTCCGCGAGCAGCGCATCGCGCACGCGTCCCTGGACGCGCGCCGCGCCACGCTCGCCAAGCTGCTGCAGCAGGCGCGCCAGGCCGCCGCCAGCCCCAGCAACGCCAGGATCGCCAAGAAGCTGGAGCAGAGGGCCGAGGATATATACAACAGGTATGCAGGGGACTCATACTCATACTCATACTCATTTATTCATAATATTGTAACGTATTACACGTCATATATAAGGTGCTAACAAATTAGTCACGGATATTTTAAGAGATAATACATTGTATTAAAACTATTAACTTTAAAGTATAATTAATGAAAAAAAAAGAAAAAAAAGGAACCTGTGTATATAATTTTTTTGTTTCTAAAAAAATTTCTGTTCTAAAAATAATCACCATGTGCAAATTTAACTGACAAAAGTGTAGCATGACGTTGACAATCGAGTATTTGATTTGACGTTAAGTGGTCAGTTACGTGTTAGGTAAAATAGGTACTAAAATATGTTCAATGAGTACTCATTTAATAATCACACTAACAGGTGTTTTAACGTTGCAAATTTGTTTCCTAGTTTTCTCCAAAAAGACAACAAAACTTATGATGTTTCAAACCTAAATGTACTCCGAGAACCTAGTACTATCAGCGGTAAAAATATCCGTGACTAAATTGTTAGCACCTTATATATTCAGCATTAAAATTACAATAAAAATTATACATTATTATGTGGATTATTAAGTTTTAAAATTGTGTATACAAATCAAATCGAATAACATTATAATTTAGAAAAGTCATTTTAGGAAAAAGTAATTATTATATAAAAAGTCAGTTCATTACAACGTTGATGTCAAATTATAATTATAAAAATCATTGAGACTGTAGAAGGCGTGGAATAGGAGCCATTTTAAGAGAAAAAGGAGGTATAAGAGGAAAGACAAGTTCAGAAAGAGGGGTGCCGTCTATTTGACATAACTTTTTTTGTCCGAAACGCTTTTGCTATAATAAACTTGGCATAATATTTTTCTACTCCAGCACTTCTATCTGTCAATTAGATGACTGACAGCGATATTTAAAAAGTATACATTATAACGAATTGTCTATGGTATTCCAAGAACACTGCTCCTATGGATTTTCATACAATATATGAGCACTGTTGTTGTTCTTTTTATTTCTATAGTGGACACAACGTCTTCCATATTCTGCCACGTTTCTAGATTTTGCTTTTTACGCCATTTTAGCTGTCGTAGAAAAACTAGCGTATGCAACAGCTCATAATTGGTGCCCTTATTATATCACTGTTGCATAAAATACTATTAGCCGAGTCGAATTCCTAGTCCTTTCGAGTCCTTTTTTAAGAATTTGAAAAATCAATTACTTGTAATTAAAAGTAACGTTAACAATGTAAATTACCTACTTGTATACCTAAAGTCTCTCAATGGTTCCCAAGATACAGGCTCGGCCTAGTTTGGGGACCGCTGTTTTTCATATCATAGTGTTATCTTTTATACCAATAAATCATTTCTTTTTTTTTATACGCTTGTATTTAATGATACACATAACTCTCCACAGATACGAGAAACTTCTAGAACGGTCAACCAAACGCAACGAGTTCTTGGAAAGCGTGTGGAGCGAGCTGTCCCACTTCACGTCGCTCGCCGGCAAGCTGGACGCGGCGCACGCGCAGCTGCTCGAGCAGGCCGACTCGCGCGAGCTCTCGAGGATGAGCGCCGACGAGCTGCGCTCGAGACTCAGCGATCTCGCGCACTTCAGGTTAGTTCAAGTTATAATTTATAATACTGTGCTTAAGAGAGCCACAGCACTGGTATTTATCTATCTTCTACTCTAAAGCGATGATAAAAGTGCACTCCATGAAAAGGTATATTTTGTCGGCAACGTGACGCATATGGAAGCTATCGCTAGCGCGACATAATAAACCGGGTTATCAGATAATTGCTGTTTACAACTAAACTACAATTTTTGTAGCTTTTACCAGATTTAAGAACAAGTTATTACTTAACTATTTAAATAAGAATCTTGTTTATAAATGCAAGGGTTTCGACGTTCCAATCAAAAACATGGAAAAAAGGACCTATGTTTGAAAAATAAAAGTATCGAGGCTGTTGTTAAAAATCATGTTTTCACGTTGAAGTTTTATGTATATGAATATGAGGTAGTTGCTATCAATATTGAGATCTAGACATCTGAATGAATTTGACCACTGGCCTCTTAATATATTTTATTTCAAAAATTGCTAGAGTGGAGGCACCAGAAACAAGGTTCATTCATTTATATTGTGTCAATCAATGGAACCATATGATATTTCAATTAAGAATAAAGTGTTCATAATTGGTGCCGTCACCCTACCGACTCCTATTTTCATTACGATCGATTCAAAGACGCTAATGTCCATTGGTTTCTCAGGGACGTCCAAATGCCGCTTCTGGAGGAATGCCTGCAGCAGGGCAAACAGCTGATCACCAAGAAGGATGTCACCGACACACACGTCGTGCGCGACAGGATGAAGGTAATATCTTTCAGCTCTTTCATACCTGTACAAATATAATGCGAGTGTGTGAAACTGATGTTCAACGCACGATGCAGGTGGCGCTACCGTCGTTTCAGATCGAACGTGGATCTGAATCTTAATGTAATAATCTTAAGTTCCATTACAGTTTAACCCTTTATTTAGCAAAAAAATGGATGGTCGTGAGTTCAAGCCTCCTCGGCGCTCAAATACAAAAATACAAATAAAAATAACTTTATTTCGCTTTGAAATGTGGTACAAAGGGTGTTATAAAAATATATCAAAGTCACACACATTCCACCAGAAGCTCAATAGTCCTAACGATTCTGACTTGTAAAAAAAAGAGGGTCTAAGAGTTTGTATGACCTGACATACATTACCAAATAAAGGGTTGAATTAAAAAATAATATACTATTTCTTGTTTTTGGAGCAGAGACGAAGATATACCATGGACAATGCCCTGAAACTTTGTCTTTAGATTTTTTTCCCAATTTAAATTGGTTGCTTTTTTTAAAATTCTCCAATGTTGACAAAATTATTTGTCTATCGTCACAACTTTACTTCACTTGGTTCGGAGTGAACACTTGTTGTGTGCTACACTCATATTACATTTAATAATCTAATTTATAGCTAAATTTCTTTTAATTAGAATAGTAATGCGTACACATTCCAAATGTACCTCATAGAGGTATCCCTCCGGTATAAAAATGTATAGATGAGAGTTATGTGACTAAATGAATCATTTTCTTGGAACAGCTCCTGGAAAACGCATGGCGTGACTTCAATACGTCGCTGGAGGAGAAACAAAAGCTCTCCAAGCAGCGCGCTGACCAGCTCAGCCAATACGAGACCCTCCGCGCTCAGGTGAGATCATCGATAATCTATTCTGTGACGGTGAGATTATTAGGAGCATTCAAATATGCGTGTGGGTTATGACACGAGTCAACAGGCGGGGGCGTTATAATTTTCATAGAAGACATTGTGTATTAAGGGCGGTAAACAAGAAGCTAGTCTGGCTTAATTTTATCATAAGTTCGTTATGTACCGCCCGTGATACATACAATGTTTTTCATCACATGTGCGAGGAAATAAATAAAGTTACTAGGCAGATAAATAAACAATAATTATTAGTGGTAGTGTATTGGCACAGTCCTCGGTGCCCCGGAGTGAGCGGCGGCTATGTGCGCCGTGCGCGTGGGGCGCAGAGTCTCCGGGGGCCGGGCGGGCGGTAAAATAGTATGAAAATTAATTACAACCATTGGCTTAATATAAGGATTAAATCAAAGTATGTTTGCGTATAATATCATCATTTACGAGCAAGTGTGATGAAAACTATTTTACTGTACTATTCCATTTTAGATTTGATTGTAAGTTCGGATGTTTGCTTCTCAGTCACGCAAAGATGGGTAAACTATAACCTAGAATAAAACTAAACTCTTGTGTATATGTATTCTGAAATTCATCTTGAAAGCGGTTAGTGTAAAGGTTTTACCTTTACAGCCGCCTTGGTTTGTTGGAAGGACTGACTTTATGTGTGTTTCAAATTGAGAACTCTAGTCAGTGCTGTCACGCCAAGGGGGCAGCCTTCACCTAAGGTTCTGTGATCGATACTGTATTAATAAAAAGATATTTTTCAATCCTCCGGCCGGTAAGCGCCACTTTACGCAAAACTAAATTGCCGCCTGCCGGCTCCGTCGGGCAGAAAAACAGTATACAAACCTCGGCCGTTAAATGGGAAAGCCTCGGATCAGATGTTAGTCAATTACATTGGATCCGAGACATTTCCCACTAAAACGGCCTTGGTATGTAATCTACTATAACTATCCATAAAACGTGTGTTGCTCCTCACCACTAGGCCGAACCATTTACAGTAGAATGTCTTATAAAAGCCTATGGGAGTATAGAGACGTAATAATAAACTTATCCATATTTCCAGGTGTTGGAGTGGCTCCAGTCGTTCGAGAACAGAGTGGGCCGCCTGCAGCCCGTGGCTTTGGACCTGGAGATGCTGAAGCAGCAGACCGACGAACTGCGTCCACTGGCTAAGGAGTACCGCGACTACTCCATCACCATTGATAAGGTAAAGGGATCTGAATTCCGTAAATACTCTCTTACAATGCTTCTCGTTTACAAATGTATCGCAACGAAGGAATAAATAAATTTTAGGAAATATTGTGCTTGTTCCGTTTTAAGATATATCCAGGCCACTATTTTGAAAGCGATAGTAGGCGATTTGATTACGATATATCTCTTTATATACCCACATATCATTAGCTCTCAATATAAAAATAATAAACTTTATTGTTGCAACAAATTTCTTATCTGTGAAAATGTTATTATAGCTAAATAATACTATCGATTTCGATAAAAAAGTTTTTTTCAAATTTCGAACATCTGACACAAGGAAATTTGATTTGACCTCTATTCTAATATCAGTCGATATGAAGTTTAGTTTGTAACGAATTGTCAATTGCACACAATGGCGCACGCAAGTCGCACGTTATTTTGATATCGAACGATATGAAAATAGTGGCCAACTCTAGTTTGTCTCTGAATTTTAAAAATATAAATTGTAAAACTTGAATGTCATAAAAGTTTTCATTTTTGAAAGTTGTAATGGCGGTCGATATATATGCGCTTTGAAAGCATCATGGAGAGCTCATGATCATACGTCGTTATCGCGGGTACAATAACCAACTAGATAAAGAGCACATATAACAGAATGTCTATTTGGTAGAAGCGGGCATATTCTGCCTACAGCTACTAAGCATCTACGAAGCTCTCTACACGTGGAGCTGGAGAGTTTTCGCTAGAAAAGATCTATAATAATTGAAGGCATGTTTACAAGAACAACATAACTAACGTTTTTGAGTTATTAAGTAGTCCAAAAACGGTCTTTAAAAAGGAAAAATGACTAAAGAATTTGCATTGCGACTGCATAGTTAATCTATTTAAGTATGTATTGATACTCAAGTCAAGTATGGAGGTTAGGTATTAGAAATACCTAATGTTGATAAGTTTTTACTCGTACGAGTAGGCATAGATGTTCCTCAAAATGAGTTTTCAATCTGTTAATGCTTGTTTTTCATAATCTTCCAGTCAAATCGTTTTTGCACCCGCGATAACGACGTGTGCTCATGATATGTGTGAATATAAAGCAGTGTATGTAATTGTAAATAATTAGGCATTATATACAATGACATAAACTCCCTTATTCTAAAATGATGAATAATGGTTGATCCAGGTGAACGAGGCGGGCGCCGTGTACGAGGCGCTGACGCGCGGCGACCGCGTGGACAGCCCGCACCGCAAGCGCCAGCTCTACAGCCCCACCAAGCGGCAGACTCCAGGTCACTACTCTCATTGTAACCACTACTCCTTCTAGAATTAGGACAAGTACAGCCACCGCCAAACATCGGAGCTACGAGCAACCAAGCTCATAAAGTGGGCTACCGTATTGTGACTCACCAGGCGGCGCCACTCATGGTCTTATGTCCATATGAAATAATTGTCAGTGACGTTTGACATGTACCTGACAAACCCACTCTCCACTAGCGCCCCTAGCGGCAAATTGACTCGTGTTAATCCCCATTATCTGAACGCACATCGAATGTCAAGATGCTAGAGTGCTTGTTCAGATATGTTTGAACACCTTAGGCGCTCCGATATATCTGATGACGGCTGAATATTTATATATTGCAGTATAAAAACTCGGTTCCCTTGTCGATGTCTACCATTTGTGACTTATGAAAAGAAATATACACACGAAAGACAGAAGAAAGAGACAGAACAAAAACATCAATAAATGCGTCAAAATGACATTAGCGAATAATTTTACATTGATTATACAAACGATAAATGTTTCGTGCGAAAAAAAGTCTACCGGCGTAAGCATTAAGTGCTTAATTCGCTCACAGAACTACCAACACAGTTTAAACTTTATAGGCCAAACAACACTATATTACACCACTACGAGTATATTAAAAACTACCGCAACTGCGGTGCTCTTGAGGCATATTTTTTTCGGCTGGTTATACAGCTACCATCATTTAATACATAGACGATATAAGCATCAAATGAGATTCAGATTTGATAAATGAAAAGTTTAAATTGATGATCAGACGACCGGTTGGCGTAGTTGGTAGTGACCCTGCCTGCTAAGCCGATGGTCCTGATTTGTGTGATGAATACAGATATTTGTTCCTGAGTCATGGATGTTTTCTATGTATTTGTATATTATATATACAGTGTGTAAATCTAATACGGGCGATAAATTTAACCAAACATAGAATTCATTAGTGTTATCAATAATTAAAACATATTTTTAAGTTACATTTAATTATGACCCCATAATTCATATTTTTATAAAATTTTCAGCAGCAATGTACTATAAAAAAATTGACGCTGACAGTTGTCAACGAATGTTTTACGCGAGTGACTTTGCATTACTTTGCATTCATTTAAAAGTTATCTCATTACATTTCTTATGTCCTATAATAACCACCGTTAAGAGGTTCGCCCGTATTAGATTTACACACTGAGTACCCGTAACACAAGCCTTCTTGAGCTTACTGCGGGACTTAATCAATTTTGTGTAAGAATGCCCTGTAATATTGATTTCATCGGCAGTACGCACACTGGACGGCCGCTCGCCCTCGCCGAGCAAGGGCCACGGGCTGGTGAGCCCGGGCTCCACGCACTCCACGTCCAGCGGCTTCTCAAGCCGCCGCTCGTCCAGCGACCAGCTCCATCTTGAAGGTAACATTGCTCTTCCGTCCAGCCAGTATGTCAACGTAAAGCAGCCCGCGATGCGCGGGAAACGTGACGTGTTGGGAAGTGGGTCACTCAAAACGGCCAAGGTACACTCTTAAAAAACTATACTGATAAACTAAACATTTATTTTCAAAATATATACAGTACTGGCATTTTCAGGGATGATGGCAAGAGACTCGATGGGGTGTCCTTGGTTCCTTGGAGTTTGGGGCGGATTCTAGTGTGGGATGCTACCTGCGTAGACACGCTGGCACCGTCCCATCTCCAACGAACTAATGTAAAAGCGGGTGGAGCGGCTGAATGCGCCGAAATTTTAAATCATAATAAATATAAAAGCCTGGGCAGAGAGTACCTTTTTGTACCATTCGGGGTCGCAACTCTTGGTCCATGGGGTCCCAGCGCACGCAAGTTTTTCGTAGAAATCGCGAAACGTCTGGTTGATGTTACTGGTGACGTATCAGCATTACGATACAACGAGGAAATGCCGCCAGGATCCTAGGTACAATGCCTTAAGGACCTATTTTAGATTTAGGTAGGTAGAGGTAACTTACCTAACTGCCTATAGTTAGGTAACTTACGCTTACTGTATGTACTAATAAACGAATTACAATGTGTTTGATCCTTCTTCCCCTATTACTTCATATCGAATAATCTATGCAACGCTTCTATATTCCCTAAATAAGTCCTTCCGAGAACTGAAGTATTACGTGGTATTTGATTACAGAGCTCTCGCCGGTACAACAGCAGCTGTCGGAGATCAACAACCGGTACAGCCTGCTCGGGACCAAGCTGGCCGACCGCCAGCTGGAGCTGGACGCCGTGCGCGAGGAGTTGCGGCGGCACGAGGAGACCATCCGCAACACGCATCACTTCCTGGACAAGGTTTGTCTTTCTTCTTTTCAATTCAATACAAATATCATTTGTAGGCCTAGCAGGTCAAAATCCGCAACACGCATCACTTCCTGGACAAGGTTTCTCTTTCTTCTCAATTCAATACAAATGTAATTTTTTCAAGTAGGCCTAGCCAGTCAAAAAATCTTTAATATTTAGAGCAATTTATTGATATCATTGTTATTACACAGAATATACCGTACCTATAGATCAAAATTAAGAATAATAATTTCACAATAGGATCGTCAATCTTAAAGGAAAATTTTGTATTCAAAAAAGTTGTCTAGAAATTTCTAGAATGAAATCTAGATGTTTCATCCTTTTACCCACTGCGGGGTTGTAGGGCTCGAATCAAATTCTTTGATTGACATCGGTCCTGTGCGATTTGGGTTGCCTTCTCCCATCCATCTAACGTTCGTTTCAGGAAAATATTTTGGTGCCGTGACCAGGATATCAGTTTTACGAGGAATCTTATTTGGCATAATATATCCTGGTTGTTTTCTTTTTTCAAAACGATTTCAATTTACTTGTATGACAGAAGATTCTCATTTGTTCTGATTCTAAGAGATGACTTTAAACACATTTGGGATATTTAAACTATAAAAGAAGATACCGCTTATTGTGTGTGCGATTAAATCTACACTAGTGAAGTCTACCTCAAAGCCTAGACCCGAAGCGGATATCAGCCTCCGACATTACGCCTCGGCAGTCATCCCTCTGAGCAGTTGGTCGCCAATCGAACTCGGCTCCTCGAAGCTGGCATTTCTCCTTCTGGACATCATTGATCCGTGATAAAATACTGGAATAAAATACAAAAATGTAGTAAAACATTCATGTTGTTCAGGTCCAGAGACAACTACCGAAAGACTGCGTGCCTAATACGAAGGAAGAAGCGGACAAGACCATCAAGCAAGCGCGCGCCGTGCTCGAAGAGATGTACGAGAAGCAGAGCACACTGGATTCCACCAAGACACAGGTATGTTGATAAATTTTTGGCTTTTGTAATTTCAGCAGTTTACAGTAGCGTCTAAACTGTTATATTCTTTTGTTTTTGCCCAGTAGGCTTAGCATCAATTCGAATAACAGGCGCGAGGTCATATGTCAAAACGTGTTTGATGTATGGAGAGTCACACTTTTTAGGAAGTTATGCTAAGGCGGCGGATGCGCTGGAGAAAGAGCTCAAGGATATTGATCATAGCGACGCCCTGCGGTTCTGTAGGAAAACAGGGAGGCTTGAAGGAAGCAATGGGATAATACCGTCTGGGCAATGTCCTGCAGCTCCATTCATAGAGAAATGGGGTGAATGAGCGCATTAGATACTCCGCCCGCTAGATTCTGACCGAGCGTCTCTCCAACACTTAAGACGGCTAATGACCTACAATGGTCGTGTTTTTATCATTTGTTATCGTAGCTGTCAGCAAACGTGTGCAAGAGTAAAGCATACACCTATAACGGACAAATAACAACTATGCTATGCTAGAATAGAGATTCGCAACATCAATTCATTGTAACGAAACCTTCACCTAGTATAAGTAGGTGATTACTGATGTGTGTTATAATTCCTCAGGTTCGCGAGCTGCTGAAACGCAAGCAAGGCGTGGCGGGTGCAGATCGTCTGCACGACGCTATGGAGGATGTCGTGTCTCGTTGGAAGAGCTTGCATGACGCCTGCAAAGACAAGTGAGTGCAACGACATTCTGTTCAGAAGCTCATGTAAAATATTGACAAAATTTTTGCTCAATATGACGACCAAAAAGTTGCTCAATGTTTTACCCATCAAACTATAATGACAGGAGTAAGCGTCTCTGACATTTCCAACACAAAAATATTTACCCGATTTAGCCATACATTGCTATTCGTACGATTACGTAGTTATAGACTTGTCAAGTCCATAAAATGATTTAATTTCAGTATATTCTTCTGGCAGAGGCGAAGGGTGCCTAAGGCCGCTCCATTTGTTGAACTTAATGATTTAACTAATTATCGGGCACAAAAATCTCAATCATTCATTTACCTTTTCTACATTGAGTAGTTATGTATTCACCTAAAGTTTGCTGCCGTTACCTATACTTTAATATTCATGTATAAATATATCTTCATCTTTGCCATATCAGGATCCGCCTAATGGAAGAAGTCAAGGACTTCCAAGATACGCACAGCAACTTGTCGTCGTGGCTGGTGTCCAAGGACCGCATGATGACGGCTCTGGGACCCATCTCGTCGGACTCACGCATGGTGCAGACCCAAGTGCAACAGGTATGCATTTTGAAATTAATTGACCTCCTTTACCGTTATTGGCACTGAAAAGTAATGGCTCACATTGGGTTTCATAAAATGGCTGAAATGGCTAATCACATTAGGAATGAGGAGATCTGTAGGAGAATCAAAACATACTCACAGACCACATGTCAGATTCAAAATAGTGTGCCGAATATATTGCTTGTAGAACTAACAGCCATTGGGGCAAAAGGTTCTCACATGGCGACCGCGTACTGAAAGGCGCAGCGCAGATGATCTGGTCAAGCAAATAGTAGTACATTGAGGAAATTCTCTTTTTCGAGCAATGGACGTATTTCGGCTGAAACTATGATGATGATCGATTTGTATAATGTTGATATGATGATACTTAATTGTAAATGAGATTGCTTTACAAATAAATTAATGGCGGTGTCTCACCACAGTTTTTTGTTAAATTCGAGCTCCAAATATTTCGGCGATGTTGCAACCGCCATGTTCACGAGAAAACTGAAGTCTGCAGGTCCAACGATCTACACTCTTTCTTGGTCACCTCGGCAAAACACACTCACAGTATCAGTAAAAATCGCGATAGTTTTAAAGTGTAAAACTGTTTGAGTTTTAAAAATGACCTTGATTTGCAGGTGCAAGTCCTCCGCGAGGAGTTCCGCACGCAGCAGCCGCAGCTGTCCCATCTGGAGCAAGTTGCAGCTGGAGTGCTGGAGCGCCTGGAGCCGCGCTCGCCCGACGCCGACAAGCTGCGCTCCAAGCTCAAGGACCTGCAGGACCGCTGGAACGACCTGCTCAACAAGTGAGTGTTTACCATCGCAGATTGTTAATTGATCATTTGTAATCCTTCATGCAACGGCATGTTTGCTGATCTTTGAGTGTCGCTGAAGGCTATGGCAATCATGTCTTCATTCTTCATCTGCAAATCTACTATAGTCAAACCATGTTATCTCTTCCAAGCAATTGAACTGTCAAATTTCTATGAAATGGTGACGTTTTGCAGTTTGTGCTATCAAAATCTAGGAAACTTAGAATAGTCGGACTCTACCAATCATTGATAACTTATAATACCAGAAATCAGGAGGTTTTCGAGAGTGGTCGTACTTTATAACATTTAAAACTTTCGCGATTTGAACACATATTAAAACATAATTATCAGACGGGTCTAACGCGAATTCACTGATTTACCTTATTTACCGACGTTTCGACACAGGTTTCACTGGTTACTGGTGGTGGTTAGCCGCGACCATGACCAGTGAAACCTGTGTCGAAACGTCGGTAAATAAGGTAAATCAGTGAATTCGCGTTAGACCCGTCTGATAATTATGTTTAAATATGTGGTCGTACTTTATTTGCATTAACACGCTTTAAGAGACTCGTTAAATCGTTTCGATGTATGTTGCGGTAGGTTAAACGATAGTTTATTGAACAGTGAATTGCATTGAACATTGCATTGAACTTTGTTTGCATCTAATAATGTTATCCTGCACAGACTGGAACAGCGCGCCAACAGCCTGGGCGCGGCTGCGGACACGTCCCGCGAGTTCGACGCCGGCCTGGCGCGCCTGCGCGACGCGCTGCAGACCATCGGCGACAAGCTCGACGAACTCGCCATGGAGAAGGAGCCCGAAGACCAGCTCCGCAAGATCGAGGTGCGTTACATTTTGGTGCCGTGACCAGGATACCATAAGTTCATTGATGCGCTTTTGTTGATGTGCTCGCTTTGTTTATACATTCTAGGCGTTGCAGTTTGAACTATAGACGATTATATAAAATTTAATGCACGAATCAAATCATTCAGTAATTATATTATCATTATAATTAATGGTGGTTAGGTCGTCTGCCGCAAAAGTAGGAAGTCGCTGGTTCATTTTCAGCACTGGGCACTAAGGGCTTTGGTCACTTTTTTGTAGTATATGTCATCTCTTTCAATTTATAATTTATAGGCGATAATGTTTATGGCATTATTGACGATAAAGGTCATTCTGTGAAATTAGTAATTTTTCTAAGTAGTTTTGTTAAAATAAGTAAAATTAATACCAAAGAAACAGCTAAGATTAACTTTTTCAGTCATTTTATAAAAAAACAATAGTTTACTAATTGTATTTTCCTTCACCAGAACCTCGAACGCCAATTGGAAGGCCAGCGACCATTACTGGCCGATTTGGAAGCAGCAGGCGCGGCGCTGGCCGCCGTGCTGTCAGACCCGGCCTCGCGCCAGGACATCCAGAGCAAGCTGGCCGCCGTGGGCCGCCAGTACGACAACCTGCAGAGGAAACTGGACCACAGGAAGGCTGAAATCGAGGCCGCGCTCAAGTGAGTAGCATATTTACCATGTGTTAACTAACCATTTGTATGCCTTATTGCGATGGCATTAGGTCTACCGACGGTTAGGCACCTGTGTTGCTGCTTATACCAGAATATAATGAATGAATGGTGTACGAAATAAAAGAGAGTTCCAATCATAATCGACGGATAGATTGACGTAAGTGATCGGAGAACTTAAATAAATAATGTAACCGCAGTTTAAATATGACATTGTGACACGGGTTTTTAGCAAAGCTACCGTCACTGGATCATAAGGGTTACTAGATTTACTATGAGAGTTACTTTTTGGGTAGACTTCATGACTATCCGTTAGGTATTTCTTTCAAATACCACTGAATTCGTTTAGAAGTGTAACCTTTTGCTAATAAACTATAATTTTTAAGCAGAATCGTTTGCGAGCGATTCGAAAGTTCTTAAAAGTACTTTCTTACGATAGATATTGTTAAGCGCCACCCAAGGTTCATACAACGGATATGGTGTAGAAATTCGGGGCCACGGAGTCTCGTTAGCTGAGTTGCCAGAGCGCTGGGCGTGTATCGCAGAGTCGCAGGTTCGAGTCCTGCCCAAAGTCATGAATCTTCCAACTTCTCTTTCTTTCGTTAATAATAGGCTAGACGATAAAAAAATCTAATTAGTAGTCTGTTAGATTATTAAAAAATATACGATAAGTATTTTTTCTTTTGTTCCTCAAAAGAAAAATGACGGAAATACAGGGCTTTAAAGTTTCGCGTGACGTCACACCTGAGTACAATTCTTACTCAAAGGTGACGTCACCAGCCACGGAACTTTGACGCTCTTCATATTCGTCAATTTTAGTTATCTTAAAAAAGGAAAAAATACGTGTCTAATAATTTTTGATAATCTTTCTGACGGACTAATTAGAATAATAGTTTTTCAAACATCCCTATTCGGGCCACGGAGTCTCGTTAGCTCAGTTGCCAGAGCGATGTGCGAGTCCCGCCCAAAGTCATGAATCTTCCAACATGAATCTTTCGGTAATAATTGTGATGCCTTGCAGGGACGGTCGTAACCTGGAAGAGACCGTGGCGCGCACGCTGGGCTGGCTGCAGGCGGAGCTGGGCGCGCTGCCGGGCAAGCTGCAGGTGTCGGCCGACAAGCACAAGCTGCAGCAGCAGCTGGAGCGCCACGAGCCGCTCTACCGCGAGGTCACGCAGCGCGAGCACGAGCTCATCATGCTGCTGGACAAGGGTAACGTATACTTATCCCTCATAGAAAAAACCGTCCGAGTCGGACTTGACACGTAGTAACGTATACTTATCCTTCATAGAAAAAACCGTCCGAGTCGGACTTGACACGTAGTAACGTATACTTATCCCTCAGAAAAAACCGTCCGAGTCGGACTTGACACGTAGTAACGTATACTTATCCTTCATAGAAAAAACCGTCCGAGTCGGACTTGCCACGTAGTAACGTATACTTATCCTTCATAGAAAAAACCGTCCGAGTCGGACTTGACACGTAGTAACGTATACTTATCCCTCAGAAAAAACCGTCCGAGTCGGACTTGACACGTAGTAACGTATACTTATCCTTCATAGAAAAAACCGTCCGAGTCGGACTTGCCACGTAGTAACGTATACTTATCCTTCATAGAAAAAACCGTCCGAGTCGGACTTGCCACGTAGTAACGTATACTTATCCTTCATAGAAAAAACCGTCCGAGTCGGACTTGACACGTAGTAACGTGTACTTATCCCTCAGAAAAAACCGTCCGAGTCGGACTTGACACGTAGTAACGTATACTTATCCTTCATAGAAAAAACCGTCCGAGTCGGACTTGCCACGTAGTAACGTATACTTATCCCTCATAGAAAAAACCATCCGAGTCGGACTTGCCCATCGAGGGTTCCGCACACGCTGGGCCATTTATGACCTTAGGTACTTAAAAATACTGGTGGCACGAAACTCTCAGTGTGCAATTATACGGTTTTCGGATATTATTCTGTACAGTTTTTTCTAAATTTCGTGATCCAGGTCAAAGGGAAGTACCCTATACATTTGGATTTCCTTTGTAAAATGGAAAATGTATGTATGGAAGGAGTGTTAAAGTTTTTAAAGGGTCGGCAACGCGCATGTAATAACCCTGGAGTTGCAGGCGTCAATAGGCTACGGTGACCGCTTACCATCAGGCGGGCCGTATGCTTGTTTGTCACCATCGTATTAAAAAAAAAAGCGACATAAATGGCCGCTGTGGGTTGGAAGGTCAGACGACAGTCGCTTTCGTAGAACTAGCGCCTACGCCAAATCTTGGGATTAAGTTGTCAAAGCGGACCCCAGGGTCCCTGAACGCTAGGTAGACGAACGCTAGGAAAAGCTAGTCTTTATTGAACAAGCTATCTTTCTTTGACTGTAGTCATAAAACACCCAGTTTTACAAACGTGTAACTAACTAATTAACTATTTGTTCAGGTCGTGAGATGGAGAAGAAGCCTGCGCACCAAGGTCTCCGCAAAGACCTCGACCGCGTGCAGACTCAGTGGGACAAACTCAAACGAGAGACCCACGATCGGCACACACGTCTGCAGGCCGCTATGGTAAACATTCATGTTATTTTATGGTGGGCTGTCGAGAACCTAACGCGCTCACCCACCCCATTTCCCTGTTCCTGGAGCTGCAGATCATTGTCCCGGCGGCATTGCCGGCATAGCCTATAAACAAATTACGATCAGCTATAAACCTTAAGTTTTCCCAACATGCCTATGTTGCCAGCCAGTAGACCACTGGTTTCAGTTAACAAATGAGGATCAGCTACCTACCTAACATTACCTTTTATATTTTAATCAGCAAATTGCACAAGATGCAAGCCTAAGGGTTATCCACGAATGCCATCTGATAATTCTATAAGTTAATAAAGAGACAAGTTGTACGGATAGCGCGACGGTGATTGATGTCAAATTTGGATAACTGTTTTTATCAGAAACATAAAATGCTAACAAATTTGGATAACTGTTTTTATCAGAAACATGAAATGCTGAGAAACTGCTGTCTTATCCAACAAGTATCACGCTATCCGCTTGGCATCTCAGCCCTCCTGATTCTTTAACACTTAAATGACGTTCAAAATTTGACGATAGTGACGAAATTTGACAAATTATCAGCTGTTGATACTTGTGGCGGCCATTTTGTATTTTAAGAGATTATGCGCCGTTAAACCACCTTGTTCGGTCTCGTTACTTTTTCCTAAATTAACAAAGATGCCGCTAAAGTGCGTATAACTATTTTTGGCATCCACCAATCATCGGTTAATCATCTGTTTTGTAAAATTCGCGTGGACACGTCTTAAGATTATCGATTGACCTGACCTCAATTTTGATGTCCTTTCGCAGGAGCACTGCCGCAAATACTCGAAGGCTCAAGAGAACTTCCTGCCCTGGATCTCGGAGGCGGAGGAGCGCGTCAGCAAGCTGCCGCCCGCCGTCTTCACTAAGCGGGACGTGGAGAAGCAGCTTCGAGAGCTGCAGAGCATCAGGAATGACATCTGGAAGAGGTAAGTCCAGTCTGAAAGCTAAGTCAGATTGGGTAAATGAACCAATGTGAGGATGACAACTCTTAGTCTCTCACAACTTGCGCGGCATAATTGCGAGGAGATGAATGGTTAGCTGTTGGTTCTCCGAGTATTAAATAAATAAATACATATTGCTCTCATTGGACCTCATACCACCCTGCCAGTCAGTGCGAAATTCAAAGTTGTATGATTAAGGGCTGAGCATCAGTTAAAAATTTTAATTACTCGCGGTTTTCTACTGATAGTTTTAGAATTTAGAGATGTCATTAATTGATAAGCATTATGTAATTAACATTCATATCTGATACGCAGATGTAAGCACGTCCTTTATTGCGTTAAGATAAAACTGACGGATTGTGTTGCCAATTCCACAAAACACATTCTCGAGAATTAACTACTTGTACTCCACAAAATTCTTCAGAATATGTCAGAATTCTATTTGACTATATGTGACCGTGAAAAAATCTTAATAGCGCGAAGTAGCCGATGTAACAGCGCCATCTGCCTTGAAATTGGGGGACTAAACTAAACGTTACTACATTAACCATTGTATTGTCAGGTCTGGCGAATATGAGAACAACAAGACGCTGGGCGAGACGTTCATCTCGTCCTGCGACGTGGACCAGGAGATCGTGCGCTCGCAGCTCGACAGCATGAAGCAGCGGTGGGACCGGCTCAACAACGGTGAGGATTCTTACTATTATTGCAAAGACATAATTTATTAAATGTTTTTTTTTATATACTTGGTGCTTTTATGGTGAGATAGGTAAAATGTTAAGGAAGCTAGTGGAGAATAGAAACTGGCTTATGAAAAAATCGTAACGTGTTATTCAATGTGTTTTTTTTTTGTTTCACATAACATATTAATTTGCAATAGTCTGGCAAACCAAGTTTAAGAATAGATTTTTTTATTAAATGCTTCCACTGTAAAATTATGGTGAATGTTTATAAAGTTTCATAAAACAATTTTTATGTTAGTTATAAATACGTCCCCTCATGGGCCACCAAGGTAGGTTGGCAGAATATGTTACATTTTCATTTCTGTAAACTGTTGCTGATGTATTTTTAAAACATAAATAACTACCCCTCCCAAGTACTACTGTCGTGTCAACAGGAGAATATTTGCGAGTCTAATCTCGATAGCCAACGTTAACAAAAATTGTATTTTCGTTCGCAGAGGTGTTCCAACAAGTGGAATTCCTGGAATCAACCGCGCGCAAGCTCGGCGAGTTCCAGGAGCGAGTCCGCGCTGTGGAAACCCCTCTGCAACGCTGCGAGGAACGCCTGCAGGACGCGCTGGGTGCTCCGCCCGCGCAGGCCGCCGAGGCCGTCGCCCGCGTCGCAGACACTCTGCAGGCACTCCGGGCGCCGCTGCAGGTATATATATTGGCCTTGACGTCTATTTCAGACGATTTATGGTGCGTCCGTGGAACATCGCTTTTGATGACTGAATAGACCGATGCGAGAGCGACATATTTTGCCACAGAACTGACGAGGGAAGTTCGCGACAGATTGCGATGTGTTGCTTCGGTGCCTTCTTTCAGCTTTTAGCTTGCTAGTTGCCGCTTTGCCGATGCGTACATCAACCTCTGCGTCCAGCGAAAGATTGTCGGTTATTGTTGAGCCTAGGTAGCAGAACCGATCGACCACCTCCAGCAGCGTGCCATATATAACCTACTGATTTTTAACTGTATCGTCGACCGTATGTTCGATTAGGGTAAAATACATGAAAACCCCTAATAAACGCATAAAGATCGCATGCAAATGGACATTCAATGCGCATGCAGTATTCTAACTCGTGATGACTCATATGGTTGTTTAAGTCGGCAAGTCACTGACATAAGTTTATTTTATAGATGGGTACAGAAATGTTTACCCAATTGGATGAATCGTATAGTCATTCGCCTAATCACCTATACTCATTTAATTCCCATACGGAATCATTTTAATAACCAAATTGTGTATTTTAGTTCACTTTACGAAATTAGTTTGATTACCCATCACAAAACATTTTAAAAGCCATATATCTCTTCCTAACAATAACATCCCTCTCCAGAGCGTAAACGCGGCAGTAGATGACATCGTAACGATGGCCCACGAGATGGCCGGGCCGGACGCTGCTGGACGCGCGCGCCACGTGCTGGACGCGACGGCCGGCGCGCTGGCCGAGCGGCTGGACGAGCTGGACGCCCGTGCCGGAGACGCTCGGGACAGGCTCGCTGGCGCTGCTAGCGCTATGACCCACTTCCAGGTACGATACAAACATAAATACTTACAGTCCAGTGTAGGTAAATACCTAACCCAAGAAAATAGCATCATTGCTATAGTTTTGAGTTAAATTCTCTACAGTGACCGGACTGATAGCAAAGGCGTTATCTATCGCATCATGCGACTCATGGGTCATTTTCGATTTTCGTATGGTTAAAACATGACAACTATGATTATAAAGAATGTGACTACATTTAACTAGCTAGCTTAAACTTATTGAGTGTTAATAGTCAACAGCTTATAGTTTTCTTAAACGGTCAATTTTACTCTGGCTTCTAACAACGGGAAAACTAATTCGAACTATTCTCTCAGGACAAAGTGAAGAGCCTATCCGCTGACCTCTCAGACTTAGAGAAAGAACTGGAAACAATGAAACCACCCGGTCGCGACATCAAGACCGTCCGGCAACAGCTGGACGACGTCTCGCGCTTCTACAAGCGGCTGGAGCGCGCCGACGACGTCGTGGCTGACGTGGAGCGCGCCGCCGAGGGGCTCGCGGACAGCGGCTACGCCGGCGACGCCGCCAAGACTAGGGACCAGGTGAGCCACTAGACACGGTTAGTTAGTTATCCTGGGCTTTTTCCGCAAATCGACATCCATTGTGCCTTTTTTGCGTGATAGCGAGGTAGCTCTACTCTAACCACCCTAGTTCGTCCACGAAACCTATCATCGTTTTAAGGTTGCAAATTGCTTCCTTTAGTGTGCTGGGAGTTCCTAAGTATTTGCTCCTGTATACGTTAGACTGCTAGACACGGTGCACGACTTCAAGATCGTCCGACAGCTGGACGACATCTCGCAGTTTTTCAAACGAAATGGAGATGCAATTTATTTACCAGTCATTCAACTTATTACAGTCCAGTGCTAGACGTAGTCTCAAAGAGTACGCCACAAAGTACGGTCATTTGTGACCCGTCCAACCACTACTGACTACCTCTGTCAAGTTATCGGTCCACCTGGCAGGGTAAAAATGTTTATTTCCATTCTCAGGTTGAAGGTCTGCGCAAGCAGCTGGGCAAGTTGGACGAGCGCGCTCGCGCCCGCGAACAAGATCTGGACGACACGCTCAGCAAACTGGAGGCTTTCTACAAGGCCTACGACTCCGTCATGGACGACGTTCAGGAGGTAAGCGATATGCAACCATTTTGTTTCTTACCGCGTAACTTCGTAACAGCAGTAAGAGAAGATTAAACCAGACTGTAGTGTAATTTTACATATGTGTAAATTACCAATATCATCATGTCCCGAGAATTGTTAGCCTTTTCCCTTGTTCCATTTACTTAAGGTAGCATAGGGTTTTTTCTCTTTATATCTCGATGCAATGTCATCACATCCTTTCCCAATCATCATCATAATTATCAGCCAAAAGACGTCCATTGCTCAACACAGGTCTCCCCCAGAATTTGCCACATCGATTGGTCGTGCGTTGTCCGCATCCAATGGATTCCTGCGACCTCTATCAGAGGCCCGTTTTTCGAGACGTGGTAGTCTCTGCTCAACTTCTTTTATTACACAGGCTTGGCTTGTATTACAAGTTACAATAAATGCGCCACAGGTCATCAGTCCATCTTGTGGGTCCACATTGCATCGACCGCACTGCACTCAAAAATTCGCCGGCCTCACCGGCCAGCATTTCCCCGGGCAATATGTCCAGCCCAGTCCAATTTTTCGATTGTTTGAGCTACATCGATGACTTTTGTTCTTCTGCGGATCTCGTAATTCCTGATTCGATCACGCAGAGAAACTCCGAGGTTTCCGTCGCTCGCTGGGTGACTAAGCCTCTGATCTTTTATCAATAGAAAGAATAATTATAATATAAACTAAGTACAATAAATTAATCTGGAATTAACATGTAACATAGTCGGGCAAAAGGTTCCAGTATCAGCATATGCCGAGCAGAGGGCCCGGCGCTGGTTTTCAGACTGGCCCATGAAGGTCGTTCGGTCGCAGGTTAACAAATTACCGTGCATATGAATATGTTATGGTGATGAATAGGTGACTAATAAAGTGCCATTCCAGCTTTATATAATATTTTATATATCTAAGAATTTAAAGAAGGATTCTACAGAAGTATTTTTGCAATACAGATTCATCCCATCGTCAAAACTTACGTGTTCCATTTCCCCAGGCCTCCGAGCAGGTCCGCAGTCTCAAGCCCGTGTCGTCGGAAGTGGAGCAGATCCGCGCCCAGCAGAAGGACTTCGCGGAGCTGAGGCGGCGGACCCTGGAGCCCCTTGGCCAGAACGTGGCGCACTGCAACAAGATCGGGCAGGGGCTCGTGCGCTCCGCCCTGGCGGCCGTGTCCACGCAGCAACTCGAGAAGGACTTGGAGAAGATGAACGACAAGTGGAACGCGCTCAAGGAGAAGGTGAGAAACCAGTCTATTTAATCGGGTCCTCACTTATGGGCGGACGACGTATGCAAAACAAACCTTATTTCCTTGCGATAATGCCAAACTTTAACATAATTATAAGACATTTGACATTTGAGTCGTCCGCCCATTAGTCCGCACTACATTCGGGATTATATTGTAGAATACATCGCTTCATTCGGGATTCAATGTACTCCCTCGCCGGAAATAGAGTAACTGTACCGATCATGGGATATTTAAGAGCGAGTATTTTTGATATTTCCCTAATACCTGTACCGTTAAATACGAAAATCCTACTCTTATTTTATATTTATAAAGTGTTTCATGTAAGATATCGTTATCAGTTTCAAAATACTACGCATCTTTTTGGACCTATAAGGGGACGTCCCAGTAAAAACTAGTCAAATATCACTAACATAAATATTTTGACAATAACAACGATAGCTATAAAAAAAAATAACGCCATAAAAGTGCAGCAGTTGCGACTCTTTTTCATAGTCTTGTTTGGAACGTGACGTTCCATAAGTGCCAACAGCCTATATACTTTTAACACTCAAACTCTTTCGTCCCACCGCTATTTCGTACTAGCAAGACAGAAATGACCATTTACCTAAATCTATAGCAGCTACATGATCGGTGTCAATGTTAAAATGGTTCCACAAAGTATAAACGACGTAATGTGGATTTTGCATTTAGCGTTTCGCTACTCATTCACCGTCCGTTATCGGTGCGTTTACTATATACAGTGGACACAATCTACTATTCCGCAGATGAACGAACGCGAGCGTCGCCTGGACGTCGGCCTCCTGCAGTCCGGAAAGTTCGCGGAGGCCCTCGCCGGCCTCGACAAGTGGCTCTCGGACACCGAGGACATGGTGCGCAACCAGAAGCCGCCCTCCGCCGACTACAAGGTCGTCAAGGCGCAGCTGCAGGAGCAGAAGGTATGTTGGCTTACTCAGCTCCTGGAGTTACGTATTTGTCAATATTATTCTCTCAATACTACCTGTGAGTTCCTGTAATTGGCTTCCTGTATCTACTATTGTCAACTATATTTCATGTAACCGCTGTTGAACCTCCAAATAATAAAAAAACAATAAGTATCGTTCAAACTACACCAGTTACACATTAAAAAAATGTTGAGAGTAAAACTGTTTAACGAAAAAGAATCCCGACTTCAGAAAGGGGGAAATAAAATGTTCCTTTTTTATTTACACAACCAAATGACACGTTTGAAGACGGTGTCAAGCCAAATCGCTATTCAATATCGATTGCTCGGGAATGCATTTATTTCAAACGTATTAGTTAGTAGCGCATATAAAAAGGGATATGTGCCTTTGAAAATTGAGGAGTTCCCTTGATTCAGGGTAACAAATTCCTATGGGACTGATTTGAAAGTGTCTAATTTTTCGAACAAAAAAATAATTACTAAAATTGGACGACGAAGCTCGGTATAATCGGTAAACAGTGCTTCAGAAAAAGGTAGAAATTTTAAAGTGGCAACATCGTACTGTCGTCCCTTTCAAATTAATATATGTAAGAAAACGGGAAGACACTATGATGTTGCCAGTTTTTAATTTTTACTTTTTTTTGTCGCAATGCTCATAAAAGATTCCGACGAATGGGAGCTACCGTATTGTCGCTCACCAGGCGGCGCCACTCATGCGTGGGTCCTGTGTTAGTATGAGAGAACTGTCAAAGTGACGTTTGAAATGTTCCCGTAGGACTCACGTTTCACTAGCGCCCCTAGCGGAAAATCGACTCGCGATAGTCCTCACTGAGAACCTCCTCCTTTTTTTAAAGTAAAGTAAAGTAAAGTAAAAGTTGTTTATTTTTGGCAAATAAACAACTTTTACTTTACTTTACTTTACTTTACTTTTTGACGGTTAAAAAACAGCAAAGTTTAACCGTGTCTATTTCGACAGTTCCTGAAGAAGATGCTGATGGACCGCCAGAACAGCATGTCGTCGCTGTTCGCGATGGGCAACGAGGTGGCGGCGGGCTGCGACAGCGGCGAGCGCGGGGCCATCGAGAAGCAGCTGAAGGGGCTCATGCAGCGGTTCGACGCGCTCACCGACGGCGCGCAGCAGCGCATGCGGGACCTGGACCACGCCATGAAGGTAACACAGATTAATATATAATACGAGTACTTCTTAAGAACTGATGTTCATTTCTCATAGAAAAGCGAATACAAACACCAAACCCTCCGTCAAAACTAAGAACATCAAAGTCATAAGCCCGTCCTTCACTTCCTTACGAAGTAAAGAAATGTCAAAATGAGATGTATGTGTTTGTTATTTCTCCGACTCCGTAGGTTGTCAACAGTTTTGATGCAATTCGTCCAAGCAGTCAAATTAAATACGTCGTTGTAATTTGGTAGCCGGTATCAATATTGGCATTAACACCTTAAATTAGTCGTATATTTTGATAGTGAATTTTTCAAATGTCGTAAGAGCCACGTTATTAGGTTAGACTTTCGAAATTTGAGAAATCCACTGCCAATTTCAAGGCCGCTAGAAACTGTTGTCATTTGACAGTTGTTGTACTACTTGCATGCTTTAGTTATTCTTCCGTGACAAACACTACGCAAAAACAATTGACGCTCGGCACAAACGTTAAGATTGCCTACGATTAGACATATTATATAATACTAGCGCCAGAATACATAAGAAAGCGTGACATAAAATAATAAAAACCATTTTGAACTTAGAACTCAGAAGCGGCACTAGGCTTATTAATATGGTCTTCTCAAGACATTCTCCCACCTGGGAAATTTTCTCGCATCGTCGGTTTTTACAGACTTGCTTTACTGGTAACTCCAAACTCTTCATCATCAAACTATAATCATATTTCATAATTATGCTAGGAACTCAGAGCAGAGCTCCATTATCCGTCACATGGAGATGGTCGAGCAAGCTCTTGACTAGTGTGCAATTACACAAAAGATCCGCTCCTACGGCCTCCTGACCTTAAATAAGATAGTGATTGTGTCTTACTTTATACAGAGATAATAACAAGTGATATTTCAGGTGGCGAAACAATTCCAAGAGGAACTGCAGCCCCTAGTGGAGTGGCTGACCACCACCGAGCGGAAGGTTAAGGCGTTGGAGCTCGTGCCAACCGATGAGGAGAAGATCCAACTCAAGATCAGAGAGCACAAGGTAAGCAAACAACTTTTGGGACAATCTTACACAAATCGACCTAGTAGTAGATATGAAAACTCCCGTGAAACTCACATATAAGACAATAAAATACTTATATCGGGTTACTCACGTTAATAAAGTCGAAAATAGCTCGACATGATTCGGAACAGTCCGTGTCCCTCATTCATGAGTCATGCGTCGGGCCGCAGCGGCTGCACTACGCCAGTGACCCGATACAAGTATTTTAATAAGCTCAATAAGTATTTTTATTTAAAAGGTGTCGCATTGTCGGATTTATCCCAAATTATCTAGTGATTTATAAAACGACATGTCCTGGTTTATTTTTGTGTATCATTTTCAAAACTGTCTCCTTTGATCATCTTAAATTGGCATATTCAGGTTGATCTTTCTGATTATGTTATCAAAAATATAATAAGAATAGTACATTACATACCAAGGCCGTTTAAGTGGGAAATGCCTCGGATTCCATGTAATTGTCGGCCGAGGCGAAGCCGAGGTCGACTAACATGTGATCCGAGGCTTTCCCATTTACCGGCCGAGGTTTGTATACTATTTTTCAGCCCGACGGAGCCGGCAGGCGGCAATTTAGTTTTGCGTAAAGTGGCGCTTACCGGCCGGAGGACTGAAAAGTTTTTTACAATTTTACACATTGTTATTTGTAAAGTTTTAGAAAAGCTCATCAAGCATATTGGATCGTTACAATCATTCCTTTCAGACAAAAGACTTCAACATTATTTTTCCTTCGACACTGACCGGCCTTTTCCTTTTCAGATGTTACACGACGACGTGTTGTCGAAGCAGGGCGCCTTCCAACAACTGACGGAGACGGCGTCGGCGCTGATGGCGCTCGTCGGCGACGACGAGGCCGCCGCGCTGGCCGACCGCCTGCAGGCGGCCACCGACAGGTAACACACATCATTGGCCTTTACATCAACAGAGTGATGATTTAAAGAACGTGCGAAGAAGTGCGGCACTTACGTAAATGACTCGTAAGACCGATACGCGAGCGACAGCGCCGACCGCATACATAACAGACAATTATGGCTGGTAAAGGTGGGAGCGCAGCGCGTTGATGCCTTTGTTCACGCCTTGTGGATAGGAGGTCAAACCACGCCCTATCGTGCACGACTACGCCTTCGCCTAAGGTCCTCTTCCAACAGTACCGGTCTGCAGCACCCACACAAGATTGTGGGTAAACCCTCTACCCAAAAAAAATTGCCCACTTCAATTTAATCAAATTACGTTCATCTATCAGTTTTCAGTAAGAGGGGTAAATAGTGACTTACTCTTTTGGCGCAACGACGAAGGTTTTTAGTGTCAGAGGCCAAGGTCCACATCGTGGGAGAAGTCTGGCTCTCAGTCCTCTGTTTTTGGCCAATCGATGGAACAGCGCTCATTCAGTTCTTATACGACCTAAGATATAAATTGAAAGAGATGTCATATACTACAGAAAAAGTGACCAAGGCCCCGGTGAGAAGGGCTGGGATCGAACCAGCGACCTCCTGCTTTCGCGGCAGAAAGCAGGAGGTCGCCGGGGACCTTGGTCACTTTTTCTGTAGTATATGACATCTCTTTCAATTTATAATTTATATATAGTAGTGTGACTACTTAAAAAAAACAAAAACATGAATCAAAACATTTATTACATTTGATAAATGATTTGATTCGTGCTTAACAATTGTAACGACCCAATAAGTCGTCGATTAGTCCTACGTATGCGCCCTCCAGATCTTTCGTTCTACACAATACGGACAACCTGCCCGAGCTATTGAAGACTTGAATGATATTTGAAAATCTCCAGTATAAAAATGTGCCTTTGTGTCCATCGATCGATCTAACACTATACTCTTTGCAGATACCAAGCCCTGGTGGAGCACAGCCTGAACATTGGCGAGCTGCTGGACAACTCGCGCAAGGGCCTGCGGCACCTGGTGCTCACCTACCAGGACCTATCCGCCTGGATGGACGGCATGGAGCAATACCTCGCCAAGAGGAAGATCCTGCCTGTTCATATGGAGAAACTACTCCGGCAGATGGATGAACTGGCCGTGAGTATTACTCTCCCCGTTATCTCTGCAAGCTACCGTATTGTCGCTCACCAGGCGGCGCTACTTATGTACAACGCCATATCTCTCAATAATAAGTATCATTTCTTTGACATAAATAAATTCATACAGCGCTTTTGGGTAGCTTCAGGGAAAATATTTGTGCCAAGGAAAGATTTTATGTACCTAGTGGACCTATTGGCGTATAATATTGAACCAAACAAATGTAATAGTGTTGTAAGTTGGTCTCAGCAAACAGGCAGTACTAAAGAAATTTTGACAAATTTAAACTAGATCATCAGACAGCGGAAAAACGTCTGAGTATGAACACTATGAACACCATAAACATTGTTCACCAAAATATTCAGGGTTTTTCCAGCAAAGAATTAGAAATAGGTCTATTCTTAGATAGTAAAAATGTTCATGTTATGTGTGTAACCGAACATTGGCTTAAACAAGAACAATTGATCTTTGACTTTGTGAACTTCAGATTAGTCAGTGTTTTTGCTAGAAAATCTGCCATACATGGTGGTTCTCTTATTATTGTTAATAATGGTACGAAATGTAAAGAGCGAAAGGATATTGTAAATTGTTCCATAGAAAGAATTGTAGAAATAGCTTGTGTAGAATTAGAAAAATATATTATTGTATGTGTATATAGGCCACCTTCAGCAGATTTCAGCACATTTGAAAATAGTATGGAAAATGTTCTGAAATTGGCCTGTACAAAACAAAAGCATGTTATAGTTTGTGGAGATTTCAATGTAAACTTGCTCCAGCCATCTAGTACTACTGTTAAATTTCTTTGTTTGTTCAAATCATTTAATTTATTTAATTTATTCCTTGAACCTACCCGGGTAGGTGTCAGTAGTGCAACATGCCTGGATAATATTTTTTGCAACTGTGAATGCTTAGATAAGCAATTATTTAACTGTTTTAATTCAGATCATAGTGGTCAAAGTGCATCCTTCATGAACCAAACTCAGGAAACTCCACGAACAATAACATACAGACCCATTACTGGTTATCGTTTGGAGTTATTCAAAAATGAAATTAAAAATAATCTTAGTACTTTACCTTACTCTCATTATTATGACTCAAATAGTTTGTATGAAGATTTGTTTGGTGTTATTCTTAAGCAATTTAATAAAAACTTCAAAACGAGAACTATGAATGTGTCAAAAACTAAAACAAAGTTTAGTGAGTGGGCTACTGTAGGCATTCATAAAAGTAGAAAGAGGCTTTATGAACTTTATAAAGAGAGAGAGCTCAACAAAAGTGAGGATTTCCTGGACTATGTGAAGAACTACTCAAAAACTTTCAAGAAAGTGTGTTTAGCTGCTAAGGCAAACTTTATTAGTTGTAAACTCAAAGTGTCAGACAATAAAGTGAAAACTGTGTGGACTATAATAAATAGGGAATCTGGCAAATGTAAATCACGCGATTGTCAAGTCAATATTGTCTCGGATAAACAACATATTATGTCCAATAACGATGTTGCCTCGGCATTCGAAGATTACTTTTCTAATATAGCGATAAAAACCACAGAATGTCTACAGTCATCTTCGACTCGAGCTCATTCTTTACTTAGCGATAATATTAAGAAATGTAATATTAACTTTAATTTTTGTCAAGTAGACTCAGAAAACATTGTAAAGACATTCAAATCACTCAATTTAAAAAAAACAGAAGATTTATGGGGAACGTCAGTTAGAGTCATCTGTCATGTCATAGATGTAATAGCACCGTACTTAGCCGTAATTTATAATAATGCCATTTTACAAGGAGTCTTTCCAGATCTTATGAAATATAGTAAAGTCATACCTCTTTTTAAATCGGGTGATTCGAGTGATATGACTAATTTCCGTCCTATATCGATACTCCCTGTACTAAGTAAAGTTTTTGAAAAGTTAATGTTAAATGATTTACAAGGGCACTTCAACAGACATAGATTGCTTACAAGCCATCAGTTTGGTTTCACAAGGGGACGTTCCACGACAGATGCTGCTTCAATACTCATAAAATATATTTACAATATTTGGGAAAGTTCTTGTGATGCAATTGGTATATTTTGTGATCTTTCTAAAGCTTTTGATTGCGTAGATCATGGAACGCTCATTTTGAAATTAGAACATTATGGTCTGTCAGAGAATGCTTTAAACTTAATGTCCTCATATCTTAGCAATAGAACACAAACTGTTGTTGTAAATAAATCACAGTCTAGCGGCGCCGTAGTTAAACTAGGAGTACCACAGGGTTCTATTTTGGGCCCATTCCTGTTTTTAGTTTATATAAATGATTTACCAAGTGTCGTAGAGAACCGTTGTGATATAGTGCTTTTTGCAGACGATACATCATTAATATTTAAGGTTGACCGGAAATCTACCGATTATAGTGTAATTAATAGCACACTAGTTGATGTACTTAACTGGTTTACTATTAATAATCTGCTACTTAATGCTAAGAAAACTAAATGTATTAGATTTGCTTTGCCGAATGTTAAACCAGTGGATACTAGAATACTTTTAAATGGTGAATGTTTAGAGATAGTTGATAAAGCATTGTTCCTAGGTTTAACGTTGGACAAAAATCTACAATGGAGTCCGCATATAACAACACTCGCAAATAGATTAAGTTCGGCTGCTTACGCCGTTAGGAACTAACTAATGTTGAGACAGCTCGCCTAGTTTATCATAGTTATTTTCATAGTGTAATGTCATACGGTATTCTGGTTTGGGGCAAGGCAGCTGACATACAGACTATATTTGTTTTACAAAAGAGAGCCATTCGTTTTATATATAAGTTAGGTAAACGTGCATCAGTTAGGGAGCTATTTAAAGAAATTAATATTTTAACTGTAGCATCCCAATATATCTATGATAATATAATTCATGTTATTAGAAACTTAGATTCATTCAATAGAATTTCTGATATCTCTAGCTATAACACTAGAAACAAAAATAAGCTAGCTATCAGAAAGTGTCGTGTCCGTAAAGTATATAAGTCATTTTATGGACAATGTATTCATTTCTATAACAAGTTACCGGATGAAGCATTGCAATTGCCCCTTCCCGCTCTTAAGAATTATTTGAAAAAATCTTTGATGTCGAAGGCTTATTACACAGTAGAGGACTATTTAACAGACAAACATGCATGGCCCATACCAGAAACTAAGGAAATCAGCAAAAAATTAAATTGAATGTACTGCTTATAGAGTGAAGGACACAGTTCACGAAAGAAATCATATCAAATGTTGTGTATATCGTGTAAAACCGTTTAATTTTGTTTTATTTTGTTTATTCTTTTTTTTTGTCTTTCTGTTTCACTATTTTCTTTTGATATGGTTTCTTGTAGAACCACATATTGTAAATAGTTTTACTACTTTTGTAATTTCTTTTGAAAAAATAAGTCCCGCCGAGTTTCTTGCCGGTAATAATCTTCTCGGGCTGTGGTGTAGGGATAGAACCGGTAGTAGCTTTTTTTTTTTGACGTTCATAAGTGCATTGTAATGTGCCTAAATTGAAAAATAAAGATATTTATCATTATTTATTTATCATTTACTCATGCGTGGGCCCGTGTCAGTATGAGAATTGTCAAAGTGACGTTTGAAATGTCCGCAGGACCCACGTTCCACTAGCGCCCCTAGCGGAAAAACGACTCGCGGTAGTCCTCATTGACTGTAGACTTACTGCTTTCGAGCGTTGATTCTAACCCCGGCTTCTACGGTCGGCTTCATAAACACATATGCATCTGTATTCAATTTTGACCCTTGTTCCCTTGTAATAAGTTCCGAAGTGTAAAGATATTTATAGACGTGACTGTACCAATGAGTATTTCGGAACTTATGTACGAAATTATTTCGTCGAAGAAAATTGTGAGGAAACTTTAATCCCAGGCCTAGTTTACTCTCTGAGTTGAAAGGTCAGATGGAAATCGCTACGCCAAATCTTGGCATCCAAAGCTGACCTCAGGCTCCCTGAGTCATAAGCCAAGAATAAAAGAGAGAAGACGCTCGCCTGTTTCTTTCACTCATTTTCTACGCGAACAATCTATTCCCGAATATTCTACTATTAATTTACCAAGAATCCAGAATCTTATCGATTCATCTCCCTCCAGGAAAAAACGGAAGAGATAGCCTCCAAGCAAGAAGCCGTGGACAGCACCGTGGACTCCGGGCTGGAGCTGATGAAGCATATCTCGGGAGACGAGGCCCTGCAGTTGAAGGACAAGTTGGACGCCCTGCAGCGAAGATACAACGACCTCACCAGCAAGGGCGCTGATCTGCTGCGTATCGCCTCGGAGACGCTGCCGCTGGTGCAGCAGTTCTTTAACACACACAACAGGTATGTATATATTGGCCCATATCCATCGTCCAATCTTGACCTATTACGTATATAAAAAATATATAAAAAATGTGATTAAATAAAACATTTTTTTTCTCTTTTCTTTTTAAGATTAATTTAATTTCTGCTTAAAAATAAATAGAATAGCTTTTCTTAAGCTTAATTATTGTTTACAAAAACATACACTAATAAGGTATTTTGTAAAAATGTATTTTGAATTACTTCATTTTTGGTCCGTTTATGTTTCAAATATCTACGGAATCGGGAAATTTAATATGAATCTAAGGTTAGAAACGTAAACATGTATTAAGAATCTTAAAGTGTCAAATGCCATCTTGAATCTTTATCCCAGTCCAGCGATTCTGAGTCAAAGTGAATTGTGAATTATCTTTTACAGGCAAATGAATTGTCAAACATTTAAAGTGGTATTTTATACGTCAAACTTCTATGTAATTATGAAGTTTACTTGACACTTTCATGGACTGCTATAAAATACTATGCAAACTAAGTTTAGTCGGACTCTTGCATTGTTAATATTTGTGTCGCTTAATTTCAAACTCGGGTAAATCTATTCGACCCTTTCAGCAAATATCTACCTTATTACCTTAATACCAAAATCGCATAATCTCACAGATGGATTTACCCGAGTTCGAAGTTAACCGACTCATTTCTCCTTTCTCTCACAAGAAAATTAACGTAATTTTATTTCCTAGCTTAACCGAATGGATGTCAGCGGCGGAGTCCTGCCTCCAATCCGTGGAGCCCCGCGAGGAGGACATCCTCCGCCTGGAGGGAGACCTGCAAGAGTTCCGTCCGCTGCTGGACAGCGTCAACCTGCTGGGGCCGCAGCTGTGCCAGATCAGCCCGGGCGAGGGCGCCACTCACGTGGAGGGCATCGTGACGCGCGACAACCGACGGTTCGACGCCATCGCCGAGCAGGTGCAGAGGAAGGCGGAGAGACTGCTGCTCAGCAAGAAGGTAGGCAGGAAATCCCTTTGATAGAATGCCACAAATGGCGGTGTTTTTTTGATAGACCGTTGTGTTTCATGATAGACCGGGACGGGACTGGAAGATGTGTCAAATTCTACAACCTGTGTGTTTAATATTACCTCAAACTGTAACCTTACTGTAGGTTTTAGTCTAGTTTTAGTTCTATGAACCGATTTTGCAGGGTAATTTGAAATTAGTCTTAACCACTAAAGTGTAATGAACTTTTGAAAATGTATTGAGTAGCAATTTATTATGTATGTCACTTATTTGACAGCAATCAAATTATAGCTTATGACAGTTGTGACGTGACGCCCGTAAGACAAAGTAGCGATACATTGCGCGCTGAATTATTGACCGAATGAGCGAAGCGTCTCCGTTTCAGCTTGGGCAAAAATGCTTTCGTGTGTCTGTCCATTTGTTCTCCTCTACACGTCGCACTTATCAACCCATTCTTGTGACATTTTGTAAGCAAGTCCGTTAACAATATTTTTTTTGGAAATTTTCAAAATGGCGGCAATTGGTACAAAGGTCCTAAGCGCCATGATCCCCAAGGCTCTTAGAACCATTATGACAATACCACTACCTCGCGAGGTCTACAGCTCACAGAGCCACTAGTTTTATAAGATAAAATACTAATATTAATAATTTTGTTTAATACAATTGCCGCGAAAGCAGGAGGTCGCTGGTTCGATCCCAGCCCTGCTCACCGGGGACCTTGGTCACTTTTTCCGTAGTATATGACATCTCTTTCAATTTATAACAATTGTATTTGTTTAATTTGCTATATCGGTTCATAGCACTAAAGAGGTAATATTAAAAATACACGCTTTATAAGCTCGGAGACACTGGATGCAGTATCTGGATTGGATTTCGATGGAATTTCTACAGAACTTGGAGACATTGTCTCGTCCCGTCCCGTTTTATGAGGATTGAGATGCGTTAGTCATTTTTAGTTTTATTTAATTTACAACTTTATTTTAATTTAGACCACTTAACAGTTGGGGTACTGGGTTTTATTACCAACTAGCGATTCGCCCCGGCTTTGCACGCAATGTATTATACATACAAATCTTCCTCTTGAATCACTATATTCCGTTGCGCAGTTTAAAGGTAAGCATACATAGGGCTCATTCAAAAATCATGTGATCGTTTTTGGCCTTATTTTATTGTTGGTTAAATAGATTGTTATGAAATTTCGTTGTTCAGTGTTATTATGCTGTGTGAAAAAAAGTACACGTGATGTGGTTTGGACTCCCTCCTCCCCCATCGTGATCAATCGTGATATTTCTTGGACCCCCTCCCCCCAAAAACGATCACATGATTTTTGAATGAGCCCATACCTACATACCTATATATCTACATACATACATACATACAGATATACATACAGACAGCGGGAAGCGATTTTGTTTTATACTATGTAGTGATGAGTGAATGTATTTTCGTGTTTATTGCGAATATTTACAAGTGAAACAAATTGTTAATCTGTAGTCTAACTAATAACTTTTTAATTAAACTTTTTGTTCCTGCAGCGCTCCCTGGAGGTGGTGGGCGACATGGAGGAGCTGCTGGAGTGGCTGCGCACGGTGTTCGCTACGCTGCGGGACGCGGAGCCGCCGTCCAGCCAGCCGGCGCTCGTGCGCGCGCAGCTGAAGGCGCAGCGCCCGCTCAACGACGACGTGGCCGCGCAGCGCGTGCGCGTGCGCGACCTGCTCAGCCAGGCCAAGAAGGTCGGTCAACTCATCTTACACCTCTCTCATGACCTTGAGCCTAACAGTCCTACAAGTACTTTACGAGTCCTTATAAAATAATAAAAAACCTTATTAAATAAGTTTTCTAAATAGAAAACGCTCCTGAATTCAGTACTTTTTCAGCGTGATTTAACGTTTCCCTTTTGTTCCAAAAAAGAAGGAGGTTCTCAATTCGTCTGAATCTTTTTTTAAGTTCTTTTTTATGTATGTTCACCGATTACTCCGATCTCCGTCGTCCGATTTGAGTAATTCTTTTTTTGTTCGAAAGTTACTTTCGTTGGCCCCATAGGAATTTGATCCTGATCTGATGTCGGGATCCATGAGGAATCAATGGAACTATTGGAATATAAATTTGAACTGAAACTCCTTTATTTTTAACGGCACGTGTACTATCTTAAACTATTTATTGGGCTATTGCGGAATAGGAGCATACTTGAGTATAGTAGAATATAACTTGAGACTCCACTTGCCTATTGAGAAGTACTTTCTTACGGTATATGTTCACATCCGACCACTCAGTAGTCCAGTGGTCAAATCGATAGACGTGTATCCCCCCAGAGTCATCATATTTTCCACTTTTCTTTCTAATTTTATCCTTAAAGTACCTAATCTATGAAACTGCCTTTCTATCTCACTATTTCTGCTGTCTAATGCAACGTTGGCAGCAAGCGATCCAAGGCTTAAAGCCATTAAATTGAGTAGACGTCGATGCTAGATGTGAGGAGACATCGATAGACCACTAGTCTGCTGTGTATGCACAATTAGTCTCTGTTTTACGTCGCTCTATCAACTACTATAAATTATAAATAAATAAATATTATAGGACATTCTTACACAAATTGACTAAGTCCCTCAGTAAGCTCAAGAAGGCTTGTGTTATTTAGTATTGTGTTGTGTTATTTAGTATTTCAAATGTGTTCAGGTGCTCCGCGAGTGCCAATCGTCAGAAGAGACGGCCGTGATCCGCGACCGCAGCGAGGAGTTAAAGGAGATGATGGAGGAAGTGGGTCAGCTCAGCGCCGAGCGGCTCGCTGCGCTGGAGCAGGCGCTGCCGCTGGCTGAGCACTTCGCGGACACGCACCACGGGTAAGGACTCCTGATGTGTCCTCAGATGGTAGTGGTAGCAGCGAGGAGCTGATGTAAAAAAAACTTTAATTCACAGATCTTGCTTACTTCTAAATACATATATTCTTCTGCCAAACCACATAGTGGTTTGTTGGCGTTGTTGATGAAGGAGCAGATCAGCGCCGACACGCAATGCGTTGAGACCCTTGGTCCGTGGTCCAGCGGCCCAAAGTCTGTACCGAAACCTGGACAAACAGCTGGTTGACGTCACCTGGGATGAGAAAGCTGGCAGCAAGTCAGAAGGATTATCAAAAATGATTAGACACGTATTTTTTCCTTTTTCAAAATAACTAAAATTGACGAATATGAAGCGCGTCAAAGTTCCGTGGTGGGGGCTTGTGACGTCACCTGTGAGTAACAATCGTACTCGATTGTGACGTCACGCGAAACTTTAAAGCGCTGTATTTCCGTCGTTTTTCATTTGACGAACAAAAGAAAAAATACGTGTCGAATATTTTGTAATAATCTAACAGACGGACTAATTAGTTTTTTTTCGTCGTCTAGCCTATTCAGCGAGTAGATGCATTCTTGGGACCCCATGCCCTGGGGGCCGAGCTGTTAGATTTTTAGGTTTATAGTTATTTCAATGTTTTTTATAATTTGTTTTGTTAAAGCTATTAATGTTGCCAATATTTTGCCAATATTTTGTTGCCAATATGCTTAAAATATGTCTTCAAATCGAATAAATGTAGCCATTTTCTATTCGGTTTTTCTGTTATATTTCGGCATCTCATTGGTATGTTTGTCGGCAGACTGTCGATGTGGTTGGATGACATGGAGAAGCAGATCCAGATGCTGGCCATGCCCGCGCTGCGTCCCGAGCAGATAGCGCAGCAGCAAGATAAGAACGAGGTATGTCTAGCTATCTTTTATCCTTTAAAACTAGCGGGGAAAAACTAATTTTATCCACTAGTGAGGAAATTTATTTGACCTTGAGTTGGTTTCTTCAAGTTAACTGGTAGCATTGACTTGAAATCATAGTTTTCAGTAATACGAGTAAATATTCAGATAGCTTACATTTGGATGAAATTTGTAATCGTATGTAGTTATTATTTTCCTCGCGATAATGAGGTGAAAAATGTTGTATGACACTCGGTGGCAAAGTTTCAACTCTCGTGCTTTGAGACCCTCGTAAAGCTCAAAATTCCACATCTCCACATCTCCAACGTGTCACATAGTAATGGATGATTGTTTTCAGATGCTGCAGCAGTCGATCCTCGGGCACAAGCCGCTAGTAGACAAGCTGGTGAAGACCGGCGAGGCGCTGGCGCGGCTGGTGGGCGAGCAGGACGCCGCCAAGGTGCAGGACGTGGTGGAGGCCGACTGCGAGCGCTACAACGCGCTGCGCGCGGAGCTCCGGACCAGGCAGCAGGCGCTCGAGCAGGTGACGACACCTTCCTGTTGACACTAATCTAACGGGAGCTACCGTATTGTCGCTCACCAGGCGGCGCCACTCATGCGTGGCTCCTGCGTGATGAAAGAAATGTCAAAGTGACGTTTGAAATGTTCCCGCAGGACCCACGTTCCACTAGCGCCCCTAGCGGAAAACCGACTCGCGGTAGTCCTACCTTTCTGTTGAAACAAATCTAATGAGTTCATTGAAATAGGTGTCAAGAAAAATTTAAAATCGGATCATCGGAGGGCAAGCCGGGGATCGACAGGGTCTTCAGCTTACGCGGTTTACGCCATTATCACTTGGCCACCTGGTCTCAACGGATGCTGGCGAATTTTTCGAGTATATGCAATCTTTGTAACAGGCATGACGCCTGTGGCCACTCTAACTACAAGCTTCATCGCTTAGTACTTCCATCCAAACCAACCTAGGGGTTCCGTTATGATGAGAGAGATGGCACTGTCATCAACACACCTTCCTGTTGAAATAAATCAAATTATTAGAAGAAGACACTTCAAAGTACTAGAGAATAGACAGGCAATAGTATCGTAAAATACCAGGAGGGATTGCAGTCCAAGGGTTCGCCACAAAGTACGCTCACTAGAGTCAGACTACGTTATCTCTTCCAATAAAATGAACTGTCAAATTTAAAAGTGTTATTTTAAACGTCAAACTTCTATGAAATTATGACGTTTATTTAACACTTTTACAGCCTGTGCTATTTAAGTCTAGGAAATGTATCATAGACTGACTCTACCAGTTTACTTCTACTGATCATCGGTCCATCTGTCAGAGTGCCTCTTATACTAGGTTAGCCAAGGCGTGGTCTCTATTCAAGGACCCTCTAGCGATCGGTTTTAAGAGAGCGGAGGCTGAACCACTAAGCTTGCAAAACTTCTGAATGATGTTCAAAACTTTGGTCTTTTGTCTCAAAAACTGTCTGTGTAAAAGATTAAGATGTTATAAATTGAAAGAGTTGTCATATACTACAGAAAAAGTGACCAAGGTCCCCGGTGAGCAGGGCTGGGAACGAACCAGCGACCTCCTGCTTTCGCCGGGGACCTTGGTCACTTTTTCTGTAGTATATGACATCTCTTTCAATTTATAATTATAGTAGTTTGACTACTTAAAAACCATAAAACATGAATCAAAACATTTATTACATTTAATAAATGATTTGATTTGTGCTTTACAATTGATTAAGAGGTTTGTTCACACTTTTAAATCTTCCATTGCAATTCATTGCTGTTCTATGTAAAACTTGTGTAAGGTATTAAGAGCGTGTATGTCGGCAGGCCCTGCAAGAGTCGTCGCAGTTCTCGGACAAGCTGGAGGGCATGCTGCGCGCGCTGGCCGGCACGCAGGACCAGCTGCAGCGCGCCGAGCCCGTCTCCGCGCACCCGCCCAAGATAGAGTCAGTATCCACACACATATATATATATAGCTGTACAATAACTTACCTAGTGAAGTGAAAGAGTGCAAATCACTAAAACTATTTAAAACCAAGTTAAAACAATACATTAGCGATAATATATTTTAAAAGTTATCGACAAGCTGGATGTAATCATACTTTTTTGAAAGCTATTAGATTTTAAGCTCATTGTAAGTGAACTTTTGTTCTTTATGAGAATAAATGTCGTTAAACCTATATCGAGGGGTGAGCGGTCTAATCCGGTAAGTCGAGCAAACCGTTTTTTGAAATTCGAACTATGTGCAATTTACGCAAAGCTGTTATTTCAATAAAAAATTATCTCGGCTTATCGGGTTTGACCGCTTACCCCTCGATATACACCCTCCGACCCTCCCCCAACGTCTATATGTTCAAGTGTTCTCTTCTCAGTTCAGATTTAGCATCCTTTCATAAGCCTATATACTATATATATGCTGGTTTGACATGCAAAGTAGGGATTAGAAAACGAATGGAACTTCACACAAAACTTTTTTAGTACATTACCTAACTAGTGCGGTAAAATAAAGAAAGGCCTCGGCCATCGCAGATGTTTGCGACCCGAGCTGCAAGCGAGGGACGTAAATATGCGATCAAGGGCTTTATTTATTACCTCACGTGTTAGGTTAATCATTTTATGCCTACACCTGGGCAGAAATCGGCTTTTTCCGTACGCGTAGCGTGTGAAAAAAGCACTTTATGGCCAGGTGTGGCATAAAATTTATTAACTAAAATGAATGTCATATGCTAAAGAAAGGCAGGGTAGGAATCAAACCGGCGTCTTCTGCATTCCAAGCTACCCGAGCCACGGAGGCAGAGGTTGAAATTTCGCACTTTGTCCCTTTAAACACTTAGATGAGAGCGTCAGATTTTTCAATTTCTTAGAGGGGGTATCGACGTTTCCTCTCGATTTTTTACAGTACACATGGTACTTACCGCCCTAGGGCAATAAAGAACACTTTACGTGCCTGAGTCTAATATTCAAAGTGCCATATGTACTGTAAAACGTCGTACGATACACATGCAATAACAATAATTTGCAACTAGTGTCGATTTAATATATCCCATGGCACCTTATGCCGGTGTAATAAGAGCGTAATACCATATTTATGAGTCGATGTCAAACCATATTTTTGCACTTGACTGTACTAGTATGAATAAGCAATACTATGTGCTAACAAATATACCCCTGCAGAGACCAAATCGAGGAGAACAACGCCCTGATCGAAGACCTGGAGAAGCGCACGGAGGCCTACAACGCGGTGCAGCGCGCCGCCTCCGACGTCATCAGCAAGGCCAACAAGAGCGACCCCGCCGTGCGGGACATTCGCAACAAGCTCGACAAATTACACAAGTGAGTCTTGACACTTAGGGTTTGCAATGACCGGCGAATTTTTCCGATCCGGATAATTCGAATATTAACCCTTAATTTGGGGAAAAAAGGAATGGTCGTGAGTTCAAGCCTCATCGGCGCATAAAAAACAAAAAGAGGGTCAAATTAAGGGTTAAAATTCCGTACCAACGAATGGTAGCAAAAGTGTGACTTGATTAAATAAAAGGGTTTTGTGGTCAATAAATTGGTTTGTTTGGGATTACTCTGCAAAAAAGTAAGTACCTACAGGCAACAAAACAGTTTTCATTAAGAGGAGAACCATGCATGAGCATGAGCTCAATGAGGATTACCGCGAGTCGATTTTCCGCTAGGGGCGCTAGTGGAACGTGGGTCCTGAGGGAACATTTCAAACGTCACTTTGACAATCCTCTCATATTGACACAGGACCCACGAATGAGTGGCGCCGCCTGGTGAGTGACAATACGGTAGCTCCCATTGCGTAAAGTTGCTTGTTGAGGTTTCGTAGTCCCCTATTTCGTCATTCAAAATAAAACCTATATAAATAGTTTTTAATATATATAGAATAATGAAGAGTATAACAACCGAGTCATTGATTTGTGTATAGGTTAAAAAGTCATTGATTTGTGTATAGGTTAATTATTTCGACTGTACTATGTACCTTGCAATTTCCTCAAGTTACATATCTGTTGCAGAGCTTGCAACAACAGTAAAGGGAAATCTCAAAACCAAATGGAATTATTATCCCTAAAATGGTTTCGCCTCGCTTCGCTCGTCGTCGCTCTTTTATTTTAGTCAATATAATAATATTTGCAAAACCTAGTTTCTTATGATTCTAAAATAGGTTGATCGAATTAGATTGCTGATAACCTGGGTATCCCCATAAGCGGAGTCCTGGTCCTCTTGTCAGTTTAGGGACGAACTATGAAACAATTATTTAAGATGGCGTTAAATGTCTGTTTGGTTCTGTTTGTTTTTGGTTTTTTTTTGCAATTGTATACGGGAGGGTACACAAATAACTCAGTTTTAACTCTGTAGTATCAAAATTAAAAACGATGTTTAATGTTTTCTTAAATAAACTGTAAGTCTCGTTTTAAGTAATAGCTCCAGTGTTATATATAACTATAAAAGACTGTTTGTTTCTTAATTCAATAAATTAAAAATTAAATTAAGATGAAGAGATGTTTTAAATCGCCCGCCCGTTTTCAGATTATGGGACGACGTGCAGAAGGCGACCTCGGACCGCGGCCACTCGCTGGAGAGCGCGCTGGAGGTGGCGCGCCAGTTCTGGCAGCAGCTGGACGCGCTGATGGCCACGCTGGCCGAGCTGGAGGACACGCTGACGGCGCAGGCGCCGCCCGCCGCGCAGCCGCGCGCCATCCAGGCGCAGCAGGTCGCGCTGCAGGAGATCCGGCACGAGATCGACCACACCAAGCCGGAGGTCAGTACTGCTCCGTCTTCTGACATTTGCTTTAATGACAAACATTTATTGTGACATCACGGCAAACAAAATAAGAAACAAAAGAAAAAGACATAGAAGGATTAGAATGTGTGTGCATCACAAAATGGACCTCAGCATATTGCCTGCCAATAAACCGGCGCTAGTCTTCCGTAGGGCCCAAATGGTGATGCCACGACAGATAACACATAATGCTACAACAACATATCTAACAGAAATTACACTCAAAAACAATAACACAAAAATAATTGTGGGTACTAGACGACGATATATATAATAGATAGATACATATAAAACCTTAAATACATAGAAAACATCCGTAACTCAGGAACAAATATTTGTGATAAACACACAAATATATGCCCTGGACCAGGATTCGAACACGGGATCTCCTGCTTCGTAGGCAGAGTCACTACTAACTAGGCTAGGAGAATAATAGCGTCACCGAAAAGGTTTCTACTCAGCTTGATGTCAAGGTACCTTTTGCGTACCTTGACCCTGGTCTTCCGCAGAAACCTTTTCAATAAAACGTGACAAGTTGCACAAACACACAAACATGCATGTAAGATAAGGATGCTTTTATTTTTCATTAAATAAAACCTACATATATATTTACTTTATATAAGTCTGAGATCAACATCAACAGCCTCAAAAGCTTATAGCTTATTGTATTTAGCGGTTGGCCACATTGCAACAAAGTTATATAAAGGGGCGGAGAAGCCAAGAAAGACGCCCGCAGAACCCAAAGTCAAAAATGTAAGATAAATGAAAGATGAAAAACTGGTTAGCCGACAATTTTCACATTTTCTGTAAGTTAATAATGCCAATCCTAATACTGGTAATGTTCCAGGTGGAGAAAGTCCGCAAGACCGGGTCCCACCTGATGTCTCTCTGTGGTGAACCCGACAAGCCGGAGGTGAAGAAGCACATGGAAGACCTGGACAGTGCGTGGGACAACGTCACCGCGCTCTACGCTCGTCGCGAGGAAAACCTTATCGACGCCATGGAGAAGGCTATGGAGTTCCATGACACGCTACAGGTAATATTTCACAAGAGGTTATCAGCATAAGTTCGTAGCTAACTTCACGATCGTAATTTTACGTCAAACTTCAGGTTTGACTTTTATGCCTTAGGAATAATGTTACAAAGTGTTTCTATCTTAGGCTGCGTTTTACCAAATTTTTATTCCGAGAATAACGCTTACTCTCAGATAGTTACGTCAAATTACTATGGGATTTTGACATTAGTATCCAAGAGCGTTACTTTTGGTTAAAAAGTTTGCTCAAATCCAGCCTTAGGCTGCGTTTTACCAAATTTTTATTCCGAGAATAACGCTTACTCTCAGATAGTAACGTTACTCAAACGTCAAATTACTATAGGATTTTGACATTAGTATCCAAGAGTAAGCATAACTCTTGGTTAAAAAGTTTGGGCAAATCCAGCCTTAGTCTACAGGACCACTGAAATTTAAACCAATTTTTAATTGGAACTGAGTTGAATTTCTTTTGTTTCATTTGATTTTGAAACAAAAGAAACTCAAACTTATTCCCTACGTTGATATCAAATTGAAATAGCATTTTATATCATTAGCCCTCAATAATGCGTTCAAAACTCGCATATAAAGGCCCCCATAATCTGGAAATCTGTCTGTATCTGAAAATATATCTGTGAAAATGTCATTTTAGCTAAATAATATTATCGATTTCATATACGCTGCGATATCCCAGTTTAATTTCATTCACTTTAATTTGACAGAACCTGCAAGAGTTCCTCGACAAAGCGGAAGACAAGTTCTCTCGCATGGGCGCGCTAGGCTCGGACATAGACGCCGTGAAGCGGCAGATCTCGCAGCTGGCGTCCTTCAAGCAGGAAGTCGACCCGCACATGGTCAAGGTTGAGGCGCTCAACAGGTTAGATCCCAAAGGTTACGCCACTGGCAAACACATACCAGAGAGCTATGGAAATTCTCTTTTTACACAAACATTGGCTGGTTCATTGACCCTTTGAGTGACAGACGCCGAAGGAATATGCCGTGCACCGGACGTGCGATTACAAACCGCAAAAAAACTTCCGTTCGTCGCGTCACCTCGTTTTGAGAGCACTCCCCTATCTGCCACAGCCAGTATTGGAATCCTTGGCGTTGACATCTCGAGTGAAGTCCAGTTCCGCGGCCACCTAGAGGGTAAGGCCAAATTGGCCTCGAAGAAGCTCGGTGTGCTCAATAGATCGAGGCAGTATTTCACGCCGGCCCATCGCCTACAGCTTTATAAGGCGCAGGTTCGCCCGCATATGGAATACTGCTCTCATCTTTGGGCAGGGGCACCTAAGTACCAGCTTCTTCCTCTAGACCGCATCCAACGGAGAGCAGCTCGAATTGTCAACTGCCAACGTATTTCTGATCGGCTTGATCCCTTGGCGCTGCGTAGAGATGTGGCCTCACTCTGTATTTTCTATCGCATGTATTATGGGGAGTGTTCCGAGGAATTGTTCGGATTAATCCCTGCCGCTTCTTTCCGCCATCGCCCTACGCGACAATATTTCCACTCTCACCATTTAGATGGTTGGCAGTCCTCAACTGTGCGCTTTTCCCGAAACTTCCTGCCTCGCACAGCTAAACTGTGGAACGAACTGTCGCCAGCGGTGTTTCCGGACCGATACGACCTTCAAACCTTCAAGAAAAGAGCGTACTCCCACCTTAAAGGCCGGCAACGCACTTGCGACACCTCTGGTGTTGCGGGTGTCCATGGACGACGTTAATCGCTTACCATCAGGTGATTCGTTTGCTCGTTTGCCCCCTATAGCATAAAAAAAAAAAAAAAAATTTAAGCGAAATTGAACTTTACCGAGTCCCCTGTAAGTCCTTATTGCATTGGCTAAGCTGTGCCGACAGCTTAGCCAATGCATGTGTCATTGGTGTCTGTTGCAAGACTATGGCGCTCAAAGGGTTAAAGATAAATGTCTATACTTTTCTTTGCAACATGATAAATGTTCATTGGGTGCAGTTCAACACAGGTTGATACTAATGATTTTTAGAATAAAAAAGGGTGTGTTAATTTGGGTTGTGGTATATTTACAATAGTTAAAGAAAACCTTAGTGGGTACTTTTCACCTACTTTCAACGACTATCTTTTAAACGTTTTAATAGTTTTAGTTTTTTCCCTTTTTTGGAATTGAAATACCAATACAAATTTAGATGATTTAGTCCCATTTGTCGAGGTGATTAAACTGTGTGAAATAACTCATCCTCTTCCGTATTTTAATACTTAATTGTGTATTTTTCTATGCGACCCTTTCCCACGGATTGACACCGACAACAAAAAAAGGAGTTTGATGAGGCAAGAATAACAAGAGTTTTGAGTGTGCCTGTTTTGTAGACGCTAGATTAACAGTAGAATTGAATTGCAGGACAAACTGTGTATTGTATACAACTATTTAGATATTTCTACATAATTTTTGATTGGTCCGATTTTTTTTATTACTAACATAACGTCAATGGGGTAATTCCGTAATAGGGAGTATTCCATCTGATGCACGTCTGCGTTGAATATAAGCACAAGATGGAGCTGTTGACTGAGTCGATAAGCATCCGGGTATCCTGACTCTTCATCGACTAAGTCGGTAGCTAACCCTTATCCACATTAAAAAGAACTTCTTTTCTATAGAGTTTTTGGCTCTACAGTTCAGCTGAACACGCACTTTTTCTTCCCTGTGGTCATTAATTAACAGCTTGTGGACATGTATTAATGGTTTTAATCATACAATGCAATAGAAAGGGAGTACCTCTTAATGTAAATAAGGTTTAAATAAATAACTCCAGCTTTATAGCCCTTGACTTTTGAATAGTCCACAGGAAAAACTCCGAATATCGATTTGTGTTCAACGTAGGCCGCAAATTAACGGTTAACCTTTAAAGTGTTATTTTAAATGTCAAACTTCTATGAAATTATGATGTTTACTTAACACTTTCACATTCTGTGCTATCAAAATGTAGACAACTTAACATAGACGGACTCTAAGACGGAATAGTCCCTATGACGCAATTAGCCACATTGACTTTACCATTTATTTTTTTAGCCTTATTACTTTCTTCGCATTGTGTGATCGTCGCTTCTCTTTTACTTTCAATCTTCTTCGTTTCTTCATATTTTCTGCAGCTTTACATAACGTATAAATCATTCGATGTCGATAAAATGAAACGTTACTTGAAATTCCTTATAACTTGATGTACCTGAGCTTTTTCCAGATATCATCCCGAAAACCTGATTCTTCCAGATCTTGACTTGCTTGGCTTCGAATCAGAATTACAAGCAGATTCGATCCTGATTAGCGTTGAAAAAGTCTGGAAATTTTCCGATTATTTCTCAGACGACTCGTTTTTTTCGGATTCTTTCGGAAAAAATCAATGAAAGTTTCCGCTCTAATTTTCAACTCTAAATCAATGTATATTAGCTCTAATTTACACCTACAACACTGCTACATCGATGATATTGAGGAAGAAACAGTTGAAACATACGAAAGAAGTGACAGTGATAGTGACATTATTTATTTCTTAAAAAACCCAAATACTTCGGAAAAAAACGAAAGTTTCATTAAATCATGAAAAAACATTTGATTTTTTCCGGAATTTTCAACGCTAATCCTGATAATCAAAAAAATCAAGTTCATTAAACAGTCCCGATCTAGAACGGTCAGGTTTTTGTTTTTTTAAATGCTCTCCTTTCAATTTTATCGACATATTTTTTTTCCCAAACGAACCCCAACGCAATGATAAGAACATAAACTCCACAGACAAGCGCAAGAGCTGACCGAGCGTACGTCATCCGAGCAAGCGGCGGCCATTAAACAACCGCTGACTGAGGTCAACACGCGCTGGTCGGCACTGCTGCGAGGCATGGTGGAGCGGCAACAACAGCTGGAGCGCGCTCTGCTGCGTTTGGGGCAGTTGCAGCACGCGCTGCAGGAGCTGCTGTCCTGGATCAATCATACTAGTGACACCCTGGACACGCTCAAGCCGGTGTGTATCTATTAAAGTACTCATAGAAGTCCTAGAGTACGTGGATGCAGTTAAACGGCGGCCATCAAACATTGTTTATATACCCACATGTCATTAGCCCTCAATAATGCGTTCAAAAACTGCATATATAGACCCCCATAATAATAAACTTATTTGTTACAACCAATTTCTTATCTGTGAAAATGTTATTATAGCTATATAATATTATCGAATTCAATTTTTTTTTAATTTTCAAATTTCTAACATCTCTGACAAACAAGGAGATTTTATTTGACCTCTATTCTAATATCAGTCGAGATGACGTTTAGTGTGAAAAGAAGGGTCAATTACAAACAATGTCGCACGCAAGTCGCGCGTTATTTGATATCGAACGATACGAAAATTGGGGCCAATTCTAGTTTGTCTCTGAATTTTAAAAATATAAATGTCAAAACTTGAATATCAGAAAAGTTTTCAAATATGCGGTTTGAAGGAAGGAAATATGCGGAGAGCTCATGATATGTGTGTATGTAATTGTGAATAATTAGGCATTATATGCAATCGTCGCATAAGTGCGAGCAGTAGTTATACTATTTGTCAGATGTTTATGAAATTAATGAGATATTTGACAAAACAACTGGTTCTGCCACTGCGGTTAAATTTGACATTAACTGAGTGGTGTCCGCCCCCCAGGTGGCCGGAGACCCGCAGATCCTGGAGGTGGAGCTGGCCAAGCTGAAGGTGCTGGTGAACGACATCGCGGCGCACCAGGCGTCCGTCGACACCCTCAACGAGGCCGGCGCGCAGATCGTGCAGCAGGGTACGGGTATGTGCCACGCGCTTCGCTTTCATACATACATTATACTCGTAACCTACTTGGTAGCTATCAGTCTTGGTACTATTCTCGCGAAGGTACACTTGTACAATTTATTATATTTCGTCGCTTTATTCTTCAGATATAAAAACAACATGTCGCGTAAACGGGGGATGGAAAGACAACGAACGTAGTTCCATGTTACATTTTGCATTAGTGCGTTTCCGTTGACTATCCTGTGATATTCTGAATTAGTTAATTGTGTTATCGACTCGTAACAATATATTACAATTGCGCTTAAACTCTTAAGCCCGAGGAAGACGGCAAGTAGTTCCAGGTAATTTATATGGGAAATACGTTCGTTGTCTTTCCATCCCCCGTTACGCGACATGTTGTTTTTATATCTTCGAATAAAGCGTACTCATATAATATCGATCGAACTTCACTTGTTAAGTTCGTTTGATCTTATATTAATGACGCGACTGTATCTAAAGGTACTTTTATGCCAAATGAAATGACATACATCAAGCCAGAGAGATGTTCATAGGGGACAATGGAAATTGGTCCAGTTGGGAGCGTCAATCTAACCTTGTGTCTAACTCGCATAAGTTACAGTACTCGCATAAGTTACACGAAGGCCGGATATCCGTAATCCGGTAGCCGGCCAAACCACTATCCGTTGCATCTCTACTAATTACTTCAGAAATGCAATTCTAGTCTACCTTCTAATGTAGTCGGTAACGGTAACAAAAAGTAGTTTAATCAAGTGAGGCTAATATATAACTAGGAAACACGCGAGAATTATGGTAAGCCTCATCTACACTGATAGCTATCAATGCATAAAACATTTTCGCAAATTCATGAAATTATACCATGTGTCATATACATCATAATGGTACGATTTTTGTCGTAAGACGTGAGAGGAATATGCCAGCAGAATAGACATAGCGTTCTCGACTTATAGATTTTTCTCAATCTAGAATCGTAAAACGTATCAATGTCGAAAATCACTACAGTTCAATCGATCATCGTCATTTTCAAAATTCGATAACATGTTCAACTTCAAACATGCTATTGGCTCTAATGCTTCGGCTTCCGTGTTGTCTGTGTTCAAATGCCGTAATACATCAGATCTGTACTTTTCTCACATTTTCCAGTAACGCTTGTGTGATGTGTGATTAACAGAGGGACCTATTCGAACGTGTTTAAGTGGCATTTCGATGCGAACTTCCGTAGAAATGATCAATATGACATGCTAATGTAGGGAATATGTAGTGGGTATGTCAAATGTCAGTTCAGCACGTTCGAATAGGCCTCCTGCTTAGTGTGTACGAGTACTTTAATTATGTACCACTATGAATTTTGTCACGGTCACATCGAATATTTGTCACCATGACAAAGTTCATAGAGGTCTTCCTTTACGGAATATTGCTTAACTCTTTGCACGCCATACGACGAAGAAATATGCCTTACCCAGGACGCCAAGTGATCGCGGTTATTTAAGCGAAATTAAACTTAACGGAGTCCCGAGTAAGTTCTTATTTCATTGGCGAAGCTGTCGACTCTAGCCGCCATTGCGTTCGTGGCATGACTGTCTGATGACGGCCCCAGACGAATATGGCGGTCAAAAGATTAACTCTATTATCGCATTATGTGGTGTACACAATTTCACCAGTAACGAATATGCGTGTCATCTATTAGTAGACTCTTGATGCAAGACAATCTTCATCGTTAATGGCGGTTTTGCGACAAGAACAAGCTCATCATCTTGACCCTGTGAAAACCAGTGCTGTAAAGGGCTCGAAACGTAGGGTGTTAATAAACGCGATTAATCCGTTCTAAAGTGTTTAATTTCAAAGAACAAGCTGTTTATTGTATAAATTGCAGTAAATATAGCCAAAAAAGTAAATGTCGGAATAATTGAAGTTATGTTATGGTGCGAAATAGAACTCAATCTATATAGATTGATGGTTTCACCCATAAATTACTTCTATTCAGCCCCTAATGTTGATACTCGTAAATGCAATTTGGCATCAAATTGGCCTATACTCGTAAGTGTGTGTTAGAATTAGTGGTGTTATTATAAAAGTTGGTTCCTCAGGCACCGACGAGGCGAGCGAGACGGCTGAGAAACTCAACACGCTCAACAGAAAATGGCGCGAATTGCAGCAGAAGGCGAGAGACCGCCAGTCAGAGTTGGAAGACGCGCTCAGGGAAGCCCAGAGGTTAGTATTGGATAGTAACAGTTGTTACATTTAAGGCAATACATAAATCTTGTCTAAAACAAAGGTAGAACGACGATTTTAATCGATCGAATGTTGTAAAAATACTTCAAGGATATATAACTTTGGAAATCTTTGGGGTAGGCCTATGTCCAGCAGTGGACGTCTTTCGGCTGAAATGATGATGATGATGATGATATAACTTTAGGGTGGGTCTTTCGGCAAAAATAGTAACTCTATCTTCAAAAATCTTCAAGATAGCGTTACTTTGACGAGGTAAACGCCTAGTGCCCCGTCTCGGTAATTTCCAGTATCTTAAGTTCAATCACAATATTATCAGTCGCTCTTATAGCGACTTCTATACAGCGTGGGTATTTGATACGGGCGAATATTTTAATGACGATTACTATTGGACCTATGGAGCCTATTTACATTATTTTTTTTAGGAAATTAAGATGTTTTTTTTTCATACATAAAAATTCAGCACGCAATGTATTGCATCCACATAAATTAACGTAGCTATCTAAACGTCGTACGAGTATCATGTCAGTGTCATTTTTATCATGTCAAACAAAGTTGGACGACATACATTGCAGCTCTGTCGCACCTTAGAAAAATCATTACTCCTAATTAATAACACAATTTAACGAAATTATTATCCCATACTATTCATATGAACAGGTACTATAGCTGGATTAATTATTCGCCCGTATCAAATACCCACGCTGTATAATAAAATTGTTTCTTATTTGTGAAGGAAACCGCTTCTGCCTGTAAATATGTGAGGAAAACACCCTAACTGTCACCCTTTGTTGCAGCTTCAACGCGGAGATCGGCGACCTGCTGTCGTGGTTGTCGGAGGTGGACGGCGTGATCGCCGCCTCCAAGCCCGTCGGCGGTCTGCCCGAGACCGCCTCGGAGCAGCTCGAGAGGTTCATGGTAAGATCTCTTCGTTTCACTTGTAGCTACTATATGATAACGTATAACTTTTTCTTATAAAGAAAATCGGAAAACTCATGATCCCGTGCGAGAATCGAACTCGCGACTCTGAAATACACGCCCATCGCCCTATCAACTGAGCTACCGAGTCCCGGTGTCCACAAATTCTCCACCATATCTCTCTTCGCTAAGCAACATCTACCGTAAGTAATGAATTGAAAGAGACAAAAAAGTACTACAGAAAAAAGTGACCAAGGCCCCCAGTGAGCAGGGCTGGGATCGAACCAGCGATCTCCTGCTTTCGCGGTAGACGCCCTTACCACTACCAAATGTACCAAATGTATCTACCGTAAGATAGTACTTATTGATCGGTCTCAAGTTATATTGGAAATGGAGAAGTCACCACTAACGATTCTAAATATATTTTTATTTTTGAGCAGAATTTTAATTTTTAAGCAGATTTTTTTTTATTATTTTTAAGGTAATAGGATCACGAGTTCAAGTCTCGCCCGAACCCATGATTTTTTTCACTTTTCATTTATTTCTAAGAGACGTATAACTTTTAGTTGCTAACTGGAGAAAATATTCAATCCTGTTCCTTATTTCTCGCGACGCATTATTGTATGAGCGAAGTACATGTGTAGGAAACAAAAGCTACGACAGGCCAAAAATGATCTCTTAAGTGAACTTGTACTTCTTACTCATGAGCCCGTTTAAATCTTTACTTACCATCAACAGGAGGTGTACAACGAGATCGAGGCCAACCGCCCCAAGGTGGAGGCTGTACTGCAGCAGGGCCAGGAGTACCTGCGCCGGCAGGAGAAGCCCAACCCCACCAGCCAGCTGCACCACAACCTGAAGAACCTCAAGACGCGATGGGACAACATCACCGCCAGGTAAGATTGACTGAGGGAGCCGTGTTTTTTTTTTATCATGGGACAATCTTACACAAATCGACCTAGTCCCATGGTAAGCTCAATAAGGCTTGTGTTGTGGGTACTAGGCGACGATATATATAATAGACAGATACATATAAATACTTAAATACATAGAAAACATCCATAACTCATCTCATCAGAGGGATGCTGGGCTTAAGGCTTCATTTGTAGTGTGGCTATTAGTAATAACCACATACTATACATGCGCTGTCTTATGGAGCGATTACAAAGAGAGCGAGGTCACTAGAGTTGTGCCTAGCGTTGAAAAAGAAATCCGATTATTTCTCGACTCGTTTTTTTCGGATTTTTTCCGAAAAAATTAATGAAAGTTTCAGCTCTAAATTTCAACTCTAAATCAATGTATATTAGGTCTAATTTACACCAACAAGGCTACATCGATGACATTGAGGAAGAAACAATTGAAACAGACGAAAGGAGTGACAGTGATAGTGACATTATTTATTTCTTAAAAAACCCGAAAATTTCGGAAAAAACGAAAGTTTAATTAAATCATGAAAAAACCATAAGATTTTTTCCGGAATTTTCAACGCTAGTTGTGCCCGCTCGGTCTTTGAAGGGAGCGCCTCTAGTTTTAGTTCAGTGCGGATTTTGACGTCTGGGAATAAGTAACCGGTTTAGATCTATACAGCGGGCCTACCACGAACATCGAAAATTGGTATTAACACGTAATGTCTCTGATAGGGAAAGCAAAACCGGTTATTTTTATATGGACGTAACCGGTTGTAACCGGTTTTATTCATACAAATATAGCCGGTTTTGCATTCCCTAGTCTCTGAATGAGCGGTCTGTGGGCCCCACCGGAGCTTAACCCTTAGACCGCTTTCACATTTGAATGAAGTGATCAGTCAGACGCCAAGCACGTTACGATAACCAAAAATGACGAATATAGTGCTGTGCAAAACGATTCTAAATAGATTTTATTCATGATCGAAGTACACCTTAACTGAGACAACTTTAGGCGTTGTGGCGTCGTGGGTACGACACCACACGACGCCTTTAGGCGTTCTTGGCGGTCAAAGGGTTAAGACTGAAAAACAAGGTTCATAAAGTATTTTCTGCTAAAAGTTTTGCTGCGATACGTGTCATGTGGAGTGTATTTCTGCCAATATCTATTCTGCCAGATGAGGGTAACCCAGTAAAATTATTTTGATTTTGATTTGATTTGATAAAGTCTCACTTTAAACCGAGTTTGTCCTACAGAGCGTCAGACAAGAAGATCAAGTTGGAGATCGCGTTGAAGGAGGCGACGGAGTTCCATGACGCGTTGCAGGCCTTCGTGGACTGGCTCACCGGCGCCGAGAAGACCCTCACCTCCGCCAAGCCCGTCTCCAGGGTCATGGAGACTCTACTGGGTGAGCACACATTGTTACTATAAGAGTCCACATATGCGAGCAAAAGAGAGCGGGATAGACCTAATGAGGACTACCGCGAGTCGATTTTGGAACGTGGGTCCTGCGGGAACATTTCAAACGTCACTTTGACAAATCTCTCATACTGACACAGGACCCACGCATGTGTGGCGCCGCCTGGTGAGCGACAATACGGTAGCTCCCATTGCAAGAGCACGCGAAACATGAAAAGGCGATAGTAGGCGGGCGCGTCAAAATACACTGCATAATCAGATCATTGCTGTTTCTAAACTACAATCTTTAGAGATAAAAGCTTTTACCAGATTTAAGAACTAGTTATTACTTAACTATTAAACTAAGAATCACGTTTATAAATTCAAGGGTTTCGACGTCCTAACCTAAAACATGTAAAAAAGGACATATGTTTGAAAAGTAAAAGTATCGAGGCTTTTGTTAAAAATCATGTTTTCACATTTACCAGTTTGAAGGGAATATGTTGAAGTTTTATGTGTATGAATATCAGATACCTAGTTGTTATCAATATTGAGATCTAGACGTCTGAATGATAACAATTTGGCCACTGTGGCCTCTTAAGTTTCTGTGCTTATGCCACGCCACGGCTTAGGAAGATCTGCTTTACCATAGCGACCACCATCTTACCTTCCAACCCAGGTAAAGGGTTTCAAGTTTTTTAAAGGGTCAGCAACGCGCATGTAACACCCGTGGAGTTGCAGGCGTCCATAGGCTACGGTGACCGCTTACCATCAGGCGGGCCGTATGCATGTTTGTCACCGTCGTAGTATTTAAAAAATGGTAAATAAGGCCTTATTGGTATTAGTTCGGTTTCCTCACGAGGTGTTCCTTTTGAAAAGTGATTGGTAAATTTCAAACGATATTTCGTACGGTCGGCTGCTTAAAGATATATACATCTGTATTCAATTTTGAACCTTTTTCCCCATGTAATAAGTTTCGAAGTGTATAGATATTTATAGAGGTGACTACATAAGTTTCGAAAAAAACTCATTGGCTTTCGTAAAACTAGTGCTTAGGCTAAATGTTGAGATTATTTGCCAAAGCGGACCCCATGCTCCCTACATGAGCCGTGTATAAGCCGGTAAAACGCTAGGAAGAAGAGTTAAATCAATATCTTTAATAGTTAATTGATAACCTTTCAACTGACTCATTGCAAATAACTTGATAATAACCTAGACGACCGGTTGGCGTAGTTGGTAGTGACCCTGCCTGCTATGCCGATGGTCCTGGGTTCGAATCCCGGTAAGGGCATTTATTTGTGTGATGAACACAGATATTTGTTCCTTAGTCATGGATGTCTTCTATGTATTTGTATATTATATAAGGTGCTAACAAATTAGTCACGGATATTTTATGGGATAATACATTGTATTAAAACAATTAACTTTAAACTATAATTCAAATCAAATCAAATCAAATCATATTTATTCATGGTAAAAATCAGAAATACAAGAAAACATAATAAAATAATAATATAATTAAAGAACCTTTGTACATATTTTTTTTGTTTTCATTAACCGAACAAAAATAATAATTATAATTCCGTCTAAAATAATCACCATGTGCAAATTTAACTGACAAGATGTTTAGCATGACGTTGACAATCGAGTATTTGATTTGACGTTATTCAAATTCAAATTCAAATTCAAATTTCTTTATTTTAGACATCGTAGGTCCATACATTGTTAATTTTTTTTTATCGTTAACTCCCGTTTTATCGTTCGTTTTCGTGTCGTTTTTTTTGGCGTTATGTGGCCAGTTAGGTGTTAGGTAAAAGAGGTACTAAAATATGTTCAATGAGTACTTATTTAATAATCACACTAACAGGGTGTTTTAACGTTGCAAATTTGTTTCCTAGTTTTCTCCAAAAAAACATAACAAAACTTATGATGTTTATACCTAAATGTACTCCGAGAACCGAGTACTATCAGCGGTAAAAATATCCGTGACTAAATTGTTAGCACCTTATATATTGCCTGAGTACCCGTAACACAAGCCTTCTTGAGCTTACCGCGGGACTTAGTCAATTTGTGTAAGAATGTCCTGTAATATTTATTTATTTATAACTCTTCAACAGTTCAAATCGAGGAGCACAAATCATTCCAAAAGGAGGTGGCGACCCACCGCGAGACCATGCTGCACCTGGACAAAAAGGGCACGCACCTGAAGTACTTCAGCCAGAAGCAGGACGTGATCCTCATCAAGAACCTGCTGGTGTCGGTGCAGCACCGCTGGGAGCGCGTGGTGGCCAAGTGCGCCGAGCGGACCAGGGCGCTCGACCACGGCGTCAAAGAGGCTAAGGAGTTCAACGACATGTGGTGAGTCCACATCTAAAATCTAAGTTGAAAGAGAAGGAGGCTCTTAAAGAAGCAAGTCACGTCAGTATTTCAAAAACGTTGTTAAATGGATAATTTCACGCGCCAATTGTCCAAGCTGTTTGGTTATTATGCCCACTCTCTGTATCATCTCTGTAACACAGTGTCGTAAGTTAGTGTTAGTTCTTAGCGATATACGTCCTTTTGCCTCGGCGTAAGCGAACTAGCTGTTTTGTTACTTTAACACCTTCATTCTATTTTGTTTAACTTTAACTTACCCACATGTGTAACGATAAAAAAATATTCTTGATATATTCAACAATAATGTAAACAACGACAAGGGGAATCCTGTTCCACCGTGATACAGTTTTTACTAGTACGGGGAACAGAAGACGCTTACTCAATGTTTCATTGTAGTTACTTAAATATAACTTATAATGTAGGTACGTAACAGTTATTTTCTATGATAAGTTATACATGTTTCATTTATTCTTGTAAGCTGTATTGAGCCACATGATGGTTAATAAAGTTATTTTCATTTTCATTTTCATTTTTCATTACTATGACGGTTTTTTTTTGTATGTGTGTCTGCGAATGTGTTAGCATTAGTTTTATTACCTGTGAGATCCTGTAATTGGCTTCCTGTGTATATTTTGGCGTTTAAGTGAAGTTTATAGCGGTTGGTTCTCCTTAACTTAAATAAATAAATAAATGTTGGAGGCAGAGCCCATACATATTATGCAGATGACAGACAAATGACGTCATGCTTCATACATCATATTTTAGGTTTTACATTTGAAAGAATAATGATGTCATTGAATAGTGTCAAAACTATTACGTCAGACGTTAAAATTATTATAAAACAAAGTCGCTTCCCGCTGTCTGTATGTATGTTTAAATCTTTAAAACTACGCAACGGATTTTGATGCGGTTTTTTAATAGATAGAGTGATTCAAGAGGAAGGTTTATATGTATAACAAAACCTCGTGCGAAGCCAGGGCGGGTCGCTAGTTGATCATTGTTTAAAGTCAATTTTACCTGACATGGTTGAGAGAAAAATCTCTTCAATCTTAGCTTGTTTGTAATTTGTTAGAGTGGAGTATTCATCGACGATATGTTCACAGGAACAACCTCATGAACTGGCTCAACGACACCGAAAAGCAACTGGATGAGCTCAACTCGGAGACCACGGTCAACGACCCCGAGAAGATCAAACAGCGGCTGTCCAAGCACCGCGAGTTCCAGAAGGCTCTAGCGTCGAAACAGCCCGTGTACGACCAGACGCAGAAGGTCGGCAAGGCGCTGAAGGACAAGGCGCCGAAGACAGACGAGCCGACACTGCGCACCATGCTGCAGGATCTTAAGAGCAAGTGGACCACCGTGTGCTCGAAGGCTGTTGACAGGTGCGTTATTAGTATAGCAGGCCTGAAACTCTTTGCGGGAATCGATTGTGTTTTGTTTTGTGTCGTTAACGCATATTGAACGGGTGGACTCGCGCGCGCACGCCAGCGCCAGTATTATATAATATATTCGTTGGCAACCCTAGCGTTTTGTGCGAGGGTGAGGGGGCCGAATGTCAGTTGTTTTTGCGTAGGGTTCAAATACGGTTTGTATTCGCTTTTTCTAATCTAAATATCTCAGTTCAGTTCAGTTTATAGATTACGTAGCGAGGCCTGTAAAGTAATAAATGTGTCAGATCTCGTGTAATTGTCGTCCGAAGCAAAGCTGAGGTCGACAAACATGTGATGTGAGCCTTTCTTATTTACTGGCCAAGGTCTGTACACTATAGGCAAGCGGCGAATTTGTTTGGCGTAGCGACCTGCAATTGACGACTTGCTGCAGGATTGCGGCCGGAGGGCAGTAAAATCTATTTATTATAATATCTGTTATTATGAACTGTTATATAATTTGTGCCAATAGGCATTGTATGAATTTTGAAAATGCGTCATATGGTGGTCAAATTAGGTTACATTTAATGTGTTTCATACATATAATCTCTTCATACATAGACTCACGAGAGTTTCTTTATTTGAAAATAACTTACCCTTTTCACTTGACACCCTTTTGACACACCGATAACCCCCAACAGACAACGCAAGTTAGAAGAAGCCCTGCTCTACTCCGGGCAGTTCAAGGACGCCATGTCGGCTCTGTTGGACTGGCTGAAGAAGCAGCAGACCAAGCTGGCGGCAGACTCGCCCGTCCATGGGGACCTGGATACCGTCATGGCGCTCATCGAGCAGCATAAGGTAAAAACATCCTTATTCCTAGTTACTTTAAGTTTATTTTAGTGGACACATAAGTGACATGACGCAGGGCCCGTAATTTTCGTGCCGATGACAGACAAATGACGTCAAGCTTCATACATCATGTTTTAGGTTTGAAAGAATAATGCTGTCATTGAATAGTGTCAAAACTATTACGTTCGACGTTAGAATCGAACGTTGATAGACTATCTGTTATTAACTCATTTCGTATTAAAACGTCCTGTGTGTTTATATACGTCATTATGACGAAACCGGGCATGAAAATTACGGGCCCTGGACATTAATTTTTGCACCCTCCAGTTATCTGGTTGAGGTACTTCAGTTTTGAGAATACTTCAAATTCTACAAAATCAAAAATATCTTCAAATAAGTGAGGCGATTTAAAACACATAACTTCCTTATAGCGTTTTTCCCAGCTCCCTGAGCCATTCAGGGAGCCTGGGGTCTTTTGCAACTAATCCCAAGATTATATTAAAACACAAAATCTCACAAAAAGTCATACAATTATAACGCTCGAACCGTTTATGAAGGACTGTTCCAGCAACTCAACACTCAAATGACCGCAAAATATGTAAAACAGTTTAAAAATCGAAGGTATTTTGGAGAAGTAAATTCGATTTCAATCTAGCTAGTATTACCCTCTATGGTAGAATCAAGAATATTAGAGCAATAAACTAACTTTTGTTCTTTTTTCAGCAATTTGAAGAGGATCTCCACTCTCGCGAACAACAAATGCAGTCTGTACTGAAGACCGGCAAAGACCTGGAAGCCACGGTAAGCACAAATTTACAATAACAACAATGTCTCTTTTAATTCTCAACAAAAATAAATACCAACGGTCACATAAAATTAAACCGTAATGGAATATAAATAAGGGTCATTTTCCCAGGTGCCGCGCGAAGACGCGAGCAGCATCCGCCAACAGTGCAGCGAATTGAAGCAAGCTTGGGACTCCGTACAGAGCCTTAGCGAGAAGAAAGCACACCGTCTAGAGACCGCACTGAAGGAGGTACAGTCACATCTATAAATATCATTACACTTCGGAACTTATTGCAGGGAAAGTAAGGGTCAAATTTGAATACAGATGCATATAATTTATGAAGCCTACCGTATGATATGACTTAACTCACTTACAGATGTAATTCATAATGATTTTTCCTCTCATTTTCACGGAAACACCCGAACGGGTCATGCTATAGCAGTAAGCGTCAGTAAAAGTACTGAGGTCGATGGGTGATAAATATGAGCGTCTCCTAGATAATACAAGTGCTAAATATTATGCACTACATCTGTAATCATATGGGCAGTTTATGACAGCCCAGCTTACTGTTAATCCCAATGCTGTTGACAGCAAAAATTCACACATTTTTAGCGTTCCGTACCTCAAAAACAGAACCTTTATCTCACTTTGTTGTCTGTCCGTCCGGACGTCTGTCTGTTGGGAAAATTAATATCACATACACAGGTCTCCAGCCCCTTGAAGCTTGAAAACCAAACCTCTACGTCAACGCAATCAAAAGATACGGCCGTTTAAGTCGCATATCACATACATTTGCAATGGGAATCAAAATTTATAGGGTACTTCACGTTGACCTAGAATCACGAAATTTGGCAAAAGCCAACTGTATTTTTAAGTACCTACGGTCAAAAATGGGGGTCATCATCCATATAAGATAAAACAACATTTTTGTTGTTATTTGAGTGTTTTTCAAAATAAAACCCGAAAACCTGATTCTTCCAGATCTGGACTTGCTTGGGCTCATTCGAATCAGAATCACGAGCTGATTCGATGCTGATAATAAAAAAAAATGTCCCAAAAAATTCCCTTCCATTACGTCACGTTTCAGTATGAACTTACTATGAGCCTGGCGTAATGGAAACTTAAATTTTATATGGAAATTCTGGGATAATTTTTTTTATTATCAGGATCGAATCAGCTCCTCATACTGATTCGAATAAGCCCAAGAAAGTCCAGATCTGGAAGAATCAGGTTTTTGGGTTTTATTTTGGAAAAAACTCATTTATAGGTACGAAGGAGACAAAATCCAGTCCTTTCGTCGAATTTCATTCTGCTAAAATATCACTTGCCAACTAACTTATCGAAGAAATCACATATGTATAAACTACTACAAATAGGTACTAATGGGAGTCGTTTTACAGGCTGAAAAACTCCACAAATCCGTCAACATGCTCCTCGAGTGGCTCTCAGACGCGGAGACCAAGCTCCGCTTCTCCGGACAACTGCCAGAGGGCGACCAGGAGACGCAGCAACAGATACGCGACCACGAGCGGTTCATCAGGGAGTTGAAGGAGAAGCAGCGCGACAAGGACGACACGATCACGCTGGCTCACTCTATCTTGAGCAAGGCGCACCCTGATGCCGTTATGGTCATCAAACACTGGATCACCATCATACAGAGCCGATGGGATGAGGTCAGTTCATACAGTATACAGTCCAGCAACATATACCAGCAGAGAATCTTCGCGGCGATCAGCTGTTCGTAAACACCACCGCCATGTTTGAGTGACGTTTGTCTTTGGCTAAAAGCCAAGATGCTGTGTCACTAATCTATGACGCATGTGTTGTCATTAGGTACTTCGCAGCCTATTATAAATAATGTAATAACAACATTTCATTAAATCTTTGAGAAACATAATAATGGAAATTCCTTTTCCTTGGCATAAATCAGTGTTTAATGCATTTCATTGCTAATCTTGTTATGTCCTTTAATTATCAAATCAATTCTTATCGCAAGATAAAATATCTCGTCATATAATTTATGTTTTCATGTCGCAATTTTCTCACAAATGTAACAGTTATCTAATAGGCAAGTTTGTGTTTATATTGTGAAAGATGGGTGAAAAAGTGGCACCACGTAAAACTATGGTGTCCATTCTGCCAGTTATACGCATATTTAGCCGAGTAACTCCGGGGCAGGTAAACAGGTTATTGCATACGAAGCCAATCTAAATCTAAGGTTACTTTAATTGTTTAACATTATTGTCAGTTTCTATTATCCTTTGTAAAACTGTACATCAAAGCTCATCTTGCATACCATAAAGGAACTGGCTTTGAAGCTTATATATAAACAGTATTATTAAGGTAAGTCGTGTAATAAAACTAACAAACCATTATTAGTTGTTTATGCAACAGTGATATAATAAGGGTTCTTCAAACCTGAGGGTCATCGAGTTTTGTAATAATAGACCCGAGAGTTTTAAGAATGCATACGCTAGTTTTTCTACGACAGCTAAAATAGCGTAATAAGCAAAATCTAGAAACGTGGCAGAATAGGGAAGATGTTGTGCCCACTGTAGAAATTGAAAAAAAAAACAACAACAGTGCTCATATATTGTATGAAAATCCATAGGAGCAGTGTTCTTACGGAATACCATAGACAACGTTATAATGTATACTTTTTTAATATCGCTGTCAGTTATCTAATTGACAGATAGAAGTGCTGGAGTAGAAAAATAAGTATAGAATTTGTATGAAGTTCTATTATAGTTGCCTACAGCGTATCGAAATGAGAAATTATAGTTGAGTTGGACTGTCTAATATCGAAAAGTATGAGCTTATAGTTTTGTCTATGTACTCGTAATTGGCAGATTAAAGTCGGCGAGTAGAAAAAAAATGTAGTTGAATGGTTAGCTGACGATATTTGTCCTCGCCAGGTATGGCAATGGGCGATGCAGCGCGGCGGCAAGCTGGAGGCGCACATGCAGAGCCTCAAAGACCTGGATACTGTGCTGGAGGAATTGCTGCAGTGGCTCATGGGGCTCGAAAACACCCTGCTTTGTGAGTATACTCCTTCTTTATTAACCATAAATAAATGTCCTACTTTCAAAACCCTTTTATAAATAAATAATAATAAAATAAATGTTATAGGTCATTCTTACACAAATTGACGAAGTCCCGCAGTAAGCTCAAGAAGGCTTGTGTTACGGGTACTATATAATATACGAATACATAAATAGATAGAAAACATCCATGACTCAGGAACAAATATCTGTGTTCATCACACAAATAAATGCCCTTACCGGGATTCGAATCCATAACCATCGGCTTAGCAGGCAGGGTCACTACCAACCAATCGTCAAAATATCGTCAATCGTCGGTTATGCTGGCTCAGTGAGCCTGGAGTCCGCTTTGGAAACTAATCCCACAATTTGGCGTAGGCGCTAGTTTTACGAAAGTGACTGCCACCTGACCATCCAACCCAGAGGGTAAACTAGGCCTTATTCGGATTAGTCCGGTTTCCTCACGATGTTTGACCTTCACCGAAAAGCGATTGGTAAATATCAAATGATATAATTTCGTATATTTCGTAAATCAAATGATATTTTTTTATATTCTGTCAAGTCCTAGTTATATCCACAAACACTCGTCTAAAAAAAAAAAACTTCTCCCGTAGCTTTGGAGGCGGAGCCCCTGCCAGAGTCCATCGAGCTGCTGGAAGGCCTCATCGAGGACCACAAGGAGCTCATGGAGCACACGCAGAAGCGACAGAACGAGGTGGACCGCGTCTGCAAGGCCTACCAGGTATGTGGGGTGGTCTTTTGGTGCTGATCTCAAGATGGAATCCATGAAGAACCTTTCTGTTTTTAAAAAGCTCATGCATTTACTGATTTTTAGGGTTTCGTACCTCAAAAGGAAAAAACGGAACCTTTATAGGATCACTTTGATGTCCGTCCGTCTGTCTGTCTGTAGAGGTAGCAAGCTGAAATGAATGCCACATATAGGTTGGAACAAGCAAACCTCATTGTGTTTAAGTTTCTTAGAATTGCCTCAATGAGTATCTGTTGACCATGGCAAAGAAAATACAATCAGCGAAAAATTTAAGGTTTGATACAAAACTTTAATTTTTGTAAAAAAAAAACTTTTTCCTAATTAACTACGATTATTTTCTTAAATAGTGAAGGTTATTGAGCTCTACAGATAGTAATAAATAATCATTTTCAGGTCAAGAGTCAGAGCCAAGGACGGGAGTCGACACCGCGCAAGGTTTCTGTCAAAGCCGCCGTCAAGGGAGCCACTGGGTTCGTATATAACACCTGTCAGACACCAATTCATCAGTGGACTACGATTTTAAGCACCATTCTGTATAGGGAAGCCTTTTATTATACTGTTTATCAGAAATTATCTCCAACAGATAGCGAATGCAAAGCAATCGCGATAATGGGCATTTTCAAAAAAACTGTACCATTTTCTTTTTTTTATAGGAAGTTTTGAGTTTTTTTTATAATTATAATCACGAGTACTATTGATTTAAAAGAGTTGTCCTTCTTTTTGATGAGTTTCGTAACGCATTTATTCATACATTTTGTATGGGCCGTTACGAAACTGACAATTTTTTTTGTATGGAAAATCTAGGAACGATTTTCTTAAAAATGGAGCACTTTTTTTCTAATATGCCCTTATTTGAGTGATGTTAAAATTTACGGAGTCCCTCGAATACTGTCAGCTGTAGGCGTCGTTGGCATCTTTGGCAAGATTGTCCAATGACGCCTACAGCCGACAGCGACGCTCAAAAGGATTAGGCGACACAATTATAGTCCACAGATGTTTTGATCCAATGTGTATGTTCTGTACTGTCCTTTATGTTCCATTATTTCATTTGTCGTTCCGTCTCTTTCATCCGCACGCCGCTGTGACGTCATTGCATGGTGTGACGCTTCCATACACACAGACGCGGATCGCAACACGAACTGAATAGGGAGCGGTCGGTGTCGCCCGACTATTATGGCTCCAGGCGGTACAGGTGTGTTTTACGTTTATTTCTTCCTTTGTTTGCATTTAAAACTTTTATGACTGTGCGGTTTCCATGCAATTCGAATATAATCTTTTTGACAAATGACATGGAAGGTGACAGCACTATTATGAACAATAATTTGACAGGCACTAGTGATGGTGACTTCATTCTTAATTTAAATATCATATGGTTGTCAATTGACAACCAATATATTGGCACAAAATATAATAATATTTGGTACCTAGGGCGGTGGAACCAGTAATGGTCCCTTGACCATTACTGGTGTCATTTCCCTAGGTACTTATATAACTCTTAGCCATATTCTGCGAGCTGATTATGTAGGTCATACTGAGAAACTTTTACTGTAGGACTTACATTGAAATACAAAATACAAATACAAAAATACAAATCGTTTATGTCCTTGAACAAAACAATGAACATAAAATACAGAATTAGGCACTGACAAAGGAAAAAGGTATGGGCACAAATCATTAAAAAATTGCTAAAATATCTCATGTGTCGAAATGAAACAGCCGAATTTTATTTACAAAACACCTTCGAGACCTTATTGTTTGGAAACTGCACAATTGGTCGTTTCTGTTCAATTCCTTTCTTGTTTTAAATTTCCTTATTTATCTGATTTAATTTGTTTTGTCATATGATTTTTACATGTTGTAAATAACAATCATGAGCTTTATTATTTCCACGTCACAAAATTACAAAACAGTTCAGTCGACCCATTTTCCGAGTTCCTACTGTAACGAACCGAGATGAACATTGTTTTGTCATTACTTGACGTGGAACAACACAACCTAACGTCGTCTCGCTTTAACACACATAAATGTCGCTTTTTGTCTCATCTCGTCACGCTGGGGCAGGTCCAGGATTCACCCTCGAAGTAGGAGAGGAAGGTTTGATTTATTTTTTTATTTTTTTGTAGACTTTTTGTGTATTTTGTCTTTGAATGGCTTCAGTAGTTTGATTTCCATTTTGTTTGTGCTCAGTTAATGTTATCTTTTGATTATGATAATTTTGTTTTATGATAATTTGTATTTAATTCTCTTTTTTGGCTTGCGTTATGCAGTCGATTTGGATATTTTAGGTAATTATTTAATTATTTTTTACTACGTATTTTATTCTCAAACTTTTATTTAAGATTAATTTAAAATACCTCTCTCGTCTACATTGGGTGATACTTGATATATTACTGATTTTCATGCTTGTTAATGCATTTTAAGCATTTTGGGGAATATATTTGCTTGTAGAAAAAATGCTTGTGATCAATGGTTGGGGCATATTGCATGTTCTTTAAATTTGGACAGGAAAAAAGTATATCGTTCAAAACCAAAATAAACTATAAACTAAACACATCTAAGTATCTATTGCACAAATTATTAATTAATCAAATTTCCAAATAAACACTCTTCAATACTTTTGACATGGTAAAGGAAAACGCGAACCTTCTACGTACAATAACACAACTAACTCTCACGCCACGCCACTCACGACTAACCGAACTCACCGACGATGTTGTCCTAACGTGCATCCACCTTACCTGTTGCGGTCGTACCTTGCTGGAGCCCTTCTATCGATATTTTAAATTGAAAGGATTTTTAAGTATATAAATATTCTTAGAATTATGACGTATTTCTAATTGAAAAAAGAGTGATCAGTTTTAAGTTCAGAAGTCTATATATTAAGACAAGATAAAACTGTCATTCTAACACAATTTTTAAGAAAGAGACGAATTTTATAACCTAACACAGTCATGATGTGGATACGTATTGTAAATGTTAACTATAAATTATCTACACACAAAGTATAAAATAATTAATTTTATAATCAATTAACTTTACTTAATACAGATCTAATCGTCCAAAAGTAACTGGTTACGTGCAGAATTCATGTTATCCAATACTTAGAATTTCCCCACAACGCAATGCCATACAGCAACTAGGCATGTGCATAGCCGTAATACTCTAAATAAGGAACACAGCAAGGTACACCGTGGCCGTGTTGTGTGTGATATGAGTTGTACAAATGTGCGTGTGCTACAGTCGCGTGAGCCCGGGCCGCGAGACGCCCGACCGCAACCTGCCGCACTACGGACCCAGGTTCCCGCCGAGGGGCAGGTAAGGACACACACACATACACGTGGAGAACACTGACTATTTAACCACCCGGACTGGCATAGTCTGCCATTTTTTATACAAAAACAGGCGCACGTCAAATGTACGGCTATTCGTACGTAACGTAAAAATAGCTATGTCCGATAAACAGTCCGTACAATGAGTATGATTGTTTGTCATATGCATTAGGCAGAGGGGTAGGGCTTTCAATTGCCACTCCGTCTGGTTTAATATTCAAAGGGAGTACAATACAAACAAGTGAGGTATACGTCAGTAGGCAACACACAAAGACAAACGGAATGAAAGTGAACGGATTAAACTAATAATTATATGTATATTGCTGTCCAACAAACTCAAAACTACCCTCGTAATTAATAATAAATTTAAAACAGCTTAAAAAAGTCCATTACACTTAAAGTTTTTTGCTGCAATATTATACACACAGAATCATAAGATAGTTGAAACACTATAATTTGGATACTACATACATCTCAAAGCTTCCTGGGGGATGTGTGATCATGTTATACTTGCTTGGGTTTATCATACGAGTATCATGCATTCTAAGTTCTGCATTTTTTGCCATTTTATGTTGGCGTTTATTGCACGTAATTTTTATTTGTAAAGAACCATCATGGTCAGGCAATTTCTCACTAGTCATTTTATAAATTCAATGAAAATTTAGTCAAGTATAATTTTAGTCAAAACGCTATAGCTTATCTCTGTACTAAAAAGAAGTGGTTCAAATACCAAAATAAAGACTTGGCTTAAAGGACTAGTATCCAGGCCACAACCTTAAAAAAACTTATCTCTGTATAGGGAATTAAAGAATGTAAACAAAAATACCATAGAGTCAAACCACCCAAAGAACTGTTATCTTTTCCCACCAAAAGAACTGTCAAACTTGAAAGTGTTATTTTAAACATCAAACTTCTATGAAATTATGACGTTTACTTAAAACGTACACAGTTTTTGCTATCAAAATTTGCTAGAAAACTTAGCATAGACGTACTCTAATATGATAAGACTAGTCATAGGGCATACAAAATGTTATACTTTATTGGCTGAATGATCAAGTCACGTGGTTTTATTTGTTCACGTCATTTTAATATCCATACTAACTAAATACATGTGAAAGAACCCTTAAAAAAAATCCTCTCAAAATCAAGACGAAAACTAGTCTTGTGCATTTTCATGTTCGCTCAAGTTAACTAAAATCCAAAAACATACCTGTTTCTTAAATTCAAGCCATTAAGACCGTCCCTTAGGTCCCTACATTACGTTTATCTTAATATTCAAACTAAAACCACCCTTCTGCGTATACAGCAAGGGCGCAGAGCCGGAGTTCAGGTCGCCGCGCGTGCGACAACTGTGGGACAAGTGGCGCACCGTGTGGCTGCTGGCGTGGGAGCGCCAGCGGCGCCTGCACGAGCGCCTGGCGCACCTCAAGGAGCTGCAGCGCGTGTCCAACTTCAGCTGGGACGACTGGAGGAAGCGGGTGTGTATACATGACAAGAGATGCACGGGAAAAGGCTAACGTATTGTCGTTCACCAGGCGGCGACACTCATTTGTTTTTTCATCTGGCTTTTACTTCTTGCTGATTCAAGGGGGATTTGCCAATGTCGTTGTTTTAGGGCTTTCACTCGTGAGGAAAATGTTCGGTGAAAGTGACTTTTTTTGTGGTAGGGTCAGATTGGGTTACCTAAAAAAAAGTGTTAGACAAACACATGACATACAAAATATATAATGCAGTAAAAGTTAAGCAAAAATGTTGGAAGCGGATGATGACAATGTTAGTCATGCCAACATGAGGGAAGAAATTATTGAAGGACAAAGAATATTTACTTTACAAATTGTTATGTTTATGATATGATAGAATTTATAAATCAGTATTACAGTTTAATGTTATGAAGTAAAATATACAACTTCATAATAAGAATGGTAGATGTAGCAAAGAAGCGAGCTAAAGCTGATAGGTCTCGGAATGTTATAGCAGCTCCACAGCTGCAGGCAGGCGTCACTCATGTGTGGGTCTTATATCCATATGAAATCATTTTTAGCATAATAAATATGAACTACTCTTTGAGTCTAAGCAAATCGATAATTGGATGATTGCAGCTCAAATCATAAGTATTCAGCTTTTATCTGTTACACCAAATTGTGCTTTAAACTAGTAATTTTAAAGTCGACTTTCCCCCGCAGTTCCTGAAGTTCATGAACCACAAGAAGTCGCGCCTGACGGACCTGTTCCGCAAGATGGACAAGGACAACAACGGCTTCATCCCGCGCAACGAATTCATCGACGGAATCATCAACACTAGTCAGTACCTCTTTATTATCCAACTAAAATCGCTGTCAATGGAACAATTTCGCTAATATCATTCTGATAAAAAAAAAACATGTTTTTTGTTTTTGGTTGTTATATTCCCTTTCTATGATGTGCCATCTACCAATCATGTCAGTAGAACATACAATGTTTTTTCGAAAAAACTGTGCTGCATTTGTCCCCTGGCTGACGGGAAAGAATATAAACAAGAAATAGTTAATTCACCCAATTATATCTACAACGAATATCACCCTACACCATGTAATACTACAATGCTTCCGGTTCACCCCTAAAACACAATAATTGTGAATATTTTGAATATTCAAGACAGACCGTAAACGTGGGTACAATAGGGATGAGGACTAGGTTGAAAAACTATCATTCTAATTAGTCCGTCAGTTAGATTATCTAAAATGATTAGACACGTATTTTTTCCTTTTCCAATTGAACTAAAATTGGAGAAGATATAGAGCATCAAAGTTCCGGGGTGGGGGCTGGTGACGTCACTACTAGATAAGAATTGTACCTAATAGTGACGTTACGCGAAACTTGAACGCACTGTATTTTCGTAATTTTTTATTTGACGAACAAAAGAAAAAATACGTGTACAATATTTTTTAATAATCTAAAAGACGGACTAAATAGTTTTTTTTTTGTCGTCTACCGCGGGTTGTCTTGTATACTCTGTCTAGTAATAGAGGTGGTATATCATCCATAAAATTATTATGTTTGGTACATGCTATTTGTTTGTTGTACAGAATTCGACACTTCTCGTTTGGAGATGGGCGCCGTCGCCGATCTGTTCGACAGGAACGGCAGCGGCCTCATCGACTGGGAGGAGTTCATCGCGGCGCTGAGGCCCGACTGGGTACGTTTGTACAACTTAAGATAATTACTTAAAACTACTTGAGTAAGAGAACGATATAAACCGGTCTTTTGCCAAGACCTGTTCTCATTCTTGTCTAACGCGAAACCGTCCAATTGGGTACGGTTTCCAATTGTTCATAGATCGTGACCGAGGTACATAATAGTAGTTTGTGCGACTGTACATAATGGTCATTACAACACGAGTGTGGGTTTGGGTTTTCATAATAACACCACACGAGTGTTTTAATGCTTAATTATGTGTAGTCACATACACTATTTTATCTACATACATATCATAAGTGCTCTAGAATGTGTTCAGGAACCGTAGGGAAATGACCTACAATGTTACTAGTGCCACATATAAAATATCTAAAGATTATAGATATTAAACTAATGCAATAAAAAGCAAATAGAACACATATAAAAACAATTTTTCACTTTTAAACCGTAAAAAGCCAACAAACAAATGACAGTGCATAATGACAACGTTTCGAATCTAAAATAGACACCCACTTGAATTGACAGCTGTTCCAAATTCAAACTCATTACCCATTGTTTTTAGGAGGTAATGTTAAAATTACAGTTCCGCCAATTCGCCTATGGTTTCTGAGCGCATTTTAGAGCACTAATGATATGTGCGTAGATAAATACTATTTCAGTCTGGAATATTGACGTAGATTTTCACATCTAAAATCTAGATTACAGTTATCAATGCGAGCCCGTGCTATCTAAACCTAATCTCCCTGAGCGCGCATCGATCTCAGTTGGACTTTACCGTGCGGTTGCAACGTGTAGTGTTAGTTTAAAATACCATACCTAATGGGAGATTTGATACAAGAGTTGCGTTTTATGAAGTTATATTATCTCAGTTTGCCTCTCTTTCTAACTAATATGTTGGTAAAGAGAGGCAAGTAGCGATACACTATCCTGTAGCTTTATAAAACGGTAATAATATAACCTTCGAAATAGAGCAACCTAACCTACAAAAAATTAAATCGTACTGACTGAAATACAATAACACACACAAGCCAACTGTCGCAGTAACAGTAGGACAAAAAACTATATTCATCCCTTTTTTCGGGGTGATTATACTACCGTAAGAAAAAGACAGTATGATGCTCTCTATCGTACTATTATTGCGCTCGCTTGCTTGTCAGACTATAACTTTGCGACTAATTCTCAGATAGTATTTTAGTGGAGTATTTACTTTTTCTATTTTGCGGTTTATTATCCTTTATAAAATGCGATTCAGGTATTTTATAGTGGCATTTCTTAATGTGGCATTTCTTAGTGTGGCATTTCTTAATGTGGCATGAACCGCATTTAATTTAGGTCCTGAAGCCTACAATGCCATTGCTCAACTTTAATCGTAATAAAGTGTAGTAAGTAAGTACATGTTTGTTGGCAGGTGGAGCGCCGCGGGCCGCCCACGGACGCCGACAAGATCCACGACGAGGTGAAGCGGCTGGTGATGCTGTGCACGTGCCGGCAGAAGTTCCGCGTCTTCCAGGTCGGAGAGGGCAAGTACCGGGTAAGTCTTCGAAACATGCTACTTACAATACTTACACATACAATATAAGGGCATTTTCTAAAATAGGGCACCATTTCCTTTTTTTGGGTTTTTTATAACCAGAATCACGAGTACTCGACTCGACTTAATTCGACTTAATTTGGTCCATTTTAACCCTACAAAGACACAGGTTTGCGCGTTCACCGCAAAAAAACTTCCGTTCGTCGCGTCACCTCGTTTTGAGAGCACTCCCCTATCTGCCACAGCCAGTATTGGAGTCCTTGGCGTTGACATCTCGAGTGAAGTCCAGTTCCGCGGCCACCTAGAGGGTAAGGCCAAATTGGCCTCGAAGAAGCTCGGTGTGCTCAATAGATCGAGGCAGTATTTCACGCCGGCCCATCGCCTACAGCTTTATAAGGCGCAGGTTCGCCCGCATATGGAATACTGCTCTCATCTTTGGGCAGGGGCACCTAAGTACCAGCTTCTTCCTCTAGACCGCATCCAACGGAGAGCAGCTCGAATTGTCAACTGCCATCGTATTTCTGATCGGCTTGATCCCTTGGCGCTGCGTAGAGATGTGGCCTCACTCTGTATTTTCTATCGCATGTATTATGGGGAGTGTTCCGAGGAATTGTTCGGATTAATCCCTGCCGCTTCTTTCCGCCATCGCCCTACGCGACAATATTTCCACTCTCACCATTTAGATGGTTGGCAGTCCTCAACTGTGCGCTTTTCCCGAAACTTCCTGCCTCGCACAGCTAAACTGTGGAACGAACTGTCGCCAGCGGTGTTTCCGGACCGATACGACCTTCAAACCTTCAAGAAAAGAGCGTACTCCCACCTTAAAGGCCGGCAACGCACTTGCGACACCTCTGGTGTTGCGGGTGTCCATGGACGACGTTAATCGCTTACCATCAGGTGATTCGTTTGCTCGTTTGCCCCCTATAGCATAAAAAAAAAAAAAACTATTGATTTAAAAAAAGAAAAAGGCTCGTTTGCATTTTGTTCAGCGTTTTAATCACATTTATCAAAGGTTCGGTTACAAATACAATTTCGACAAAAATACATGTTTCAGTCAGATACTAAGAATTATGCATTTAGGTACAATCATGCCTAGTGTTGCACTTGCTACTGCCAGTCGTAAACATCAAAAGCAAGATACGCATCCCATTCTGCTCAATATGAGAAACAGTAGTGCATCTTGGCAACCTGATCTAAAACGAGCGTAGTTGAAAACGATTTTTGGACTTTATCCTGTCGCCAAAAGACTGCTTTATTTAGCACGTGTTTCTCTAATTAAGCACCACTGCGATACACACTCGTAATGGGAGCGTATTGTCGCTCATCAGGCGGCGCCACTTATGCGTGGGTCCTGTGTTAATATGAGAGAACTGTCATAGTGACGTTTGAAATGTTCCGGCATGACTCACGTTCCACTAGCGTTTCTAGTGGAAAATCGACTCGCGGTAATCCTCATTGGCTGTATGAAACTGCACCAACATTTATTGATGTGCCAAACTGATTATGTATTTATTCGTGGTTTAGTTCGGCGACTCGCAGAAGCTGCGGCTGGTGCGTATCCTGCGCTCCACCGTGATGGTGCGCGTGGGCGGCGGCTGGGTGGCGCTGGACGAGTTCCTCGTCAAGAACGACCCGTGCCGAGGTACGTTACGTGGCTCTACCCTGGGGCCCGGGGCGAGGGGTAGGTGGTTCGTGGTTACAATGCGATTCAGCAAAGGGTAAAGCGAACAATGTAAATCGAATGATCACATGACATTTTGACGTTTTGCTTATCGTTTTCTACAAACGATCGTCATCGTGGTTAGGACCCTTGATGATATAAGCATATACATCAAATTGCTGGACACTCATTTAGATAGAGGAAAAGTCCCAAGAAGTTTAAGAACAAAGGCTGATGATGATTATTGTTTCTATTTTAGTAAAACTCTCGTGAGACTTAAACATATTAAGTAATATTTAAAACGAGTGACTCACGTGATTAAGTCGTATTTCGTTGGACATGTTTCGATTTTTACGAGGATTTGACTCTGTCGCGGGAGTGCTCCTGATGGCGTTCATAAAGATGTCGAGCGAAAATCGACTTAATTACGTGAGTGACCCGTTTTAAACACATTGTTCTGAACACGAGCTTCACACACTCAAGGCCGGATTTTAAAATTTAAATATTTACTGTCCCTATAATATGACAAAACTAGGAACACAATAGGAACACATAAGAGTGAAAAATTACGACTGACAATAAGAAAGAATATATAGTTTTTCCTAATGTTCATGTGCAATGGAAAACCACGAACCATCTTGTTAGACTAGAATACTTGTTGGGACCTTCAATTCTACTGGCCATTGCCATATTTGAATTCAAAATAATAGTGTTGAACACTTGCTAGAAATGAAGTTCCAAAATAACAATATTTACAGTACACATGGTGCTACATTACCGCACTAGTGCGATAATGAGCCCTTTATGTGCCTGCGTCAAATATTCAAAGAGCCATATGTACTGTAAAACGTCGTACGATACATGTGCGAATAAGTAATTCGCAACTCGTGTCGATTTAAAACACTCCCTTCGGTCGTGTTTTATTCTATCGCCACTCTTTGCGTATTTTCTCCTATTCGCACTTGTATCGTAATGTACTATTATGATATATACTATAATGATATAATCAATTTGTTTCGAGTTTTACAGTAATCAAAGGTTTGACTAATCAGGTATAACCCAAACCTTTTCTTGGCGATTTTTCTGTATTCTCAAATTACAATTTAATTAAAATAATATGTCAAGAAAATGTGTTTGAGGAAGATCATTCAAATTCTAATATATATTCAGATGTCCCTATTTATATAGTCATCAATTTTTTGATAAGATTAATTTATTTATTATGCAGGCTAGTTAGTTAAGGTTTAAATCTAAAAATCAAGAAGTTATTACATTAAGTATATGCGCTTATCCAACTAGCCTGACTCCTCTTAGTAACATATACAGTTCTTCAATAATGTAGTTCCGTAAATGTTACAAGAATGAATTGTATGATACTACTGGCTCCTCCGTATGTGTTTACTTCTAAATGGTCAAATACGCGATGAGCCAGTAGGGTCAAGGAGGGTACAGTCGCTAGGATTTTTTCAACGGGCTATAGCATGAAAAGTATAAGTGCCTGAAATATCTTTGCTGGGCACACAGCAGCGTTCATTATTTAAGTTTTGTATGTAGGAAATAGATTTTCAATTGCTTTCTCCGAAAAAGACATAACGACCTTTTTTTAAAAAATGGGAATCTAGCCACTGCGTACTTCTATAGGTACACAGTGACTAGTACCCCGTAGTACACAGTTGCTCTAACAGTACACAGTGGCTGGAGCCATTGTGTACTACCCCCTGTATACAGTGGTTCTAACAGTACACAGTGGCTACGGATGGAATAGAGCCGCTGTGTACAAACTATTACCGGAATTTTGATAAACATACAATGACTGTTCTTGTAGGTTTTAACTGACGCTACCCGTACAGAACTTGTAATTATAATAATACACAGTGGCTACTACACGTGTTACTTCATAGGGGCGCTTACATTTTTAGTAATTAAACAATGCAAATTAGACAATGTTGTAAATGGAATTCCAGTAGTTGCAGCAGCTTGCTTAATGGATGTACCACTTCGTATCAGGTTCAACCCTGTTTTGATCTCTTCTGGTTGCCTATTTTCCTGGGCACTGAGGGCGATCTATTTCGTCGCGGCATTCTGTAAATAGGTAGGTACAACTTTTAACTTTTATTTTATTAGCAGACATTTGGTTTTAAATTTGAAGTTTTCTGGGAACAAATAACTACCATTTTTTATTCGACTTTAATCAAATTAAACTTTTTCGGTAGGTATTATTTTTATAGGTTCATACGTACACAGTAGCTCGCGAGCTAGTGTGTACTTCTCCAAAACTAGCTACTGTTGACCTTCACACCATTTTGGAATCAAGCTCAAACTAGAAACAAACTCAAAGACCTAGAGCATTGAATTATCAGTCAATACTAAGTAGATTAGATACACTTTTCGACAATAACAACAGTAATTAAGAATCTCACACAATTTTAGTTAAAAAACCAAGTGAAACTTACGTGAAAATGTAAATTCGGCCGGGTAAAAAACAGAACACGTCATAACGCAACCGCACGGCGCCAGAGCGGCTCACGGATTAGTTCATACGCGATCGCGTGTCGAACGCTTCTCATTGACGTAGAGGACAGATATAAAGCTCTTTCCCTTTCCAGCACAGTGCATTCGAGCGACTGTTCCCTCGGAGCAACTGTACCCTCCCTGACCCTATTTAAATATTTATGGTGATATTCAAAGTGTCAATCCAAGTATCGGGAAAATAATACTTGTGTTTAACCCCTAACCAGGGCACTAACTGTGACGTCTAATATTCTAGGGCGTGGGCTAATGTTTTCCAAGAAAACACTAGCCCGATTTGCAGAAATAACAAAATAACTACAATAATTCATTAATTTTTATTGTTAACTTCTAACTGCTTACAAAATCGGAGTTACGATTACGACTACACATAAAAATACGTTTCATTAGACTTAAGTACACCTACGTCCTCTAAATCATCCCGTCAGGTCAATTATTATCTTATAATCTCTTTTAAAACTTCAATATAGAAGAGTTACAAAATATTGGCATTATTAACGCAAAATCTGTCCAAAACATGCAGCAATACAAAACGAAATGTATTAATAATACTGTTGTCACTTAGAAATAACATTACAAAAATGTTACATAAAAAACTATCACAGAAAATTTAAGTAACAATATTATAGATCTCGAGGCAGACAAATTTGGATCAATTTGGAAGCACTGCACGAACCAAGGTCGCGAAACCTGTTTAGCTCAAACAAGCCGATTTTATTTAGCCCAGACATTCCTTATGACTAATACAGACCAGACACGAAAATACAATAAACTGACATCTAAGAGATTTTATTACAACTTGTCATACAACAAAATTCATAGAAAAAATAATATAGACACAAACCTTAAATCTATATGGCATGTAAATACTGTACCACAAACTATTAAATACAAAGATAGCAGCTATTTCCTACGGGCAAGATAAACATTTCTAAATATGGTCTACACTTCCTTATAAATATTTGGGTACAAAATTTGTTCAGTTAATACTGCTGTTAAAAAATGCGTCATTTAGTCAACGTTAGGCTTTCTAATGAAAGAGGTTAGAGAGGATATCTCGCTGGTCACACCCTCGTTCGGTAAACGGCTGAACTCTATCTCTTCACTTAAGTTCTGCGTATCAGATGTATTTTCAGCAGCTGGCCAACGCTTGTGACTCGGAGCATACAAAACTAGCAGAGAAAAGATGTATATGTTCCACATTCCATACACCCCAGTAAAGAATGCCGAAGTATATTCCAACTCAATATTCTCATCCCACTTCCACTGTCCTTCGGCAACCTGGCCAAGTATAAACCCAATGACAGTAAGAGCGGCGCAGAGCAAGGTGGCCAACATCAGAAACTTAAAGCGGTAGATGATTCCCTCGTAGTGCAGACGTCTAACTGAGCTCATTGTGGGTAGAGATTGACGCTTGTGGGATATGTTCACAAACACCTGCCAAATCATGTAGCATAGGAAAAGGAAATACACTCCTGTAGATATTCCAGCCAGTATGATGAAGGTCAAAGCGAGATTTGTCCCCAAATCTGTAACCCAGATAGAGTAAAATGGATTTCTGAGTTGGACTCCTCGCTCGCACATGTCAAAAATGAATAGAGATATGCAACCCATGGCAACAGCACTCAGATGACGCCAGTACTGTTTCAAAGAGCTCTGGGATGATGCATCTTGGATAAGCATGTGTTCACCGGCGAATACAAGCCAAAATGAAAATAGCATTGCATAAAAGACTCCTTGTCTTATGTCCCCTAGTAACAGCATAAATGGCAGATCAAAGTGTAGTGTAAAGTATTCAAGAGGCATGTTCAATAGGCACAGAGATATACCCAAACTCAGCAGCATTTTCTCCAAAAGTACAGGCTTCCGTTGTAAGATGTGAACCCTCCTCCAAAACCATGCGATAATAGCTATGATGCATGGGAAGAACACAGTTTTCAAAGACACCCAGACTTTAGTGAAACCCCCATTTTGATTTATAACTGTCAGCCACATGTCTTGTACATGGCCAATGTGCGCATTCATTTCCGGAGTGTCCACTGGCAGCCTGATGTTCAGGAGATAGAAGTCGTGAAACAAAGAGCCTAGCTCAAACAAAGGCAATGCAGAACAGTTGTACAAGTACTCCTCAGATTTCACTGCAATATCACAGTCTAAGTGCCGCTTTTCGACGGATTGAGTGTACAATTTCCACTCGTCCTCGGGATCCCCTTTGTTTCTGTACGCCAGTCGCGCGTCAATCATCATCAAACTTCGCGGCTGCACCTCCATTTGCGAATGGTACCGTATATCCACCTGAAGCACACCAATTAAGTTCTGTTGCCATCTGGAGAAGTCTAGAATCCTGTTCTCGCGCGGCATCGGCATTTGAAACGCGAACACGATGTCGTTCTCTGTGTAGTCTAGATGCGTCCCGACTATCTCGATCTTGGTGCAGGCCCCCTTTCCTCTGTTGTAAAACCATTTCGTCGTGTCGTTTTTAACCGTGAGAGTGTCTTTACACACCGTCCCGAGAATAGTTTGGGCGTTTGCGGGCAGGGGTGCGACCAAACCACCGATTAGGAAACATGTTAATTGGCACAACAATAGAAATGTAACTAAAATGGCGAGTTTTCGACCACTCAAGTTCTCAATTATAGTGCCCGTCATGTTGTGGGCGGTTAATTCGCGAAACACATTAATTTAAAACACTGAGTCACAGTAAAATCGACCGGCGGCGAGGCCCATTGTCTTTACGATTACAAACAAGCGGCGGCACCGACCGTCCGACCGAAGCTTCTCGTTTGACATGCGCAGTGGGCGGTAATACCAGCCTAAAATAACGATCGTTAATACCGGTATAACGTTATCGCTTAAACGTTAATAATGCCTTAACAAAATAAAACTGGAATATTATATTTCTTAAAAAGTAACAAACATTTTATATTGACTGAGAATAAAATATTTTCGGGAATGCAATCCATTTTCATATATCCATCGTTTGCACACGCTACACTTAGCAGCGTAAGCTAGTATGTACCACAAATGAGTCCCAGCTAAAAATAAAATATTCCGACAGTAAACATTATTGTTGACTTGCTACTAATAAATTACTAATGCGTTCTGGCTTTTACCCTCCCAACTCCCCTTGTCCTTGAAAAATATACATTTTGTTTATTATTCTTTTGTATTGCGTTAAAAATCCTTTCGAAACCCATTACATGAGTAGTGTCGTTAGTGCTACCGCTGCCTGACCCGAGCAAGCCGGAGCAGCATGAAGCTTGTTGTCCGCTCGGTAAGAATCACGCCCTGCTTTTGAAGTCAATTTATATACATTCTTTCACAGTCTACTTTTTTCACTTGAAATAAATGAAGACTTCATTGCAGGGCGTTGACCGTTATAATGCTTTATTTATTTTAATTGTCGCGTTATAATTAGACGTATTTTGTAAATTATTAATGTTTCCTAAATAATGCTTTTAGTAGTTAGAATTTAATTATTTCATTAATCGTGTAGTGTGCTTTTGTAATCATGTCTCAAACATCCGAATTGAATCATGGCTTTGGTATTTTGATGTATAAAACAATAAATTGCTTAGAATCACTAATAGCATGTTATGGTCTTTATTTGCGTAAGGTTTTATTTTTATCTGTAGTGAATGTGTATAAGACAAGTGCAAGATAAAGTGTTACATACATAAATCACAAAATGTACATAATACACTAGGTAATATGCACCTTGACAATTGCATTTCTACCTCATTAACATTACTGTATTTAGGTATCTAATTTGAACTTGTTTTCTTACAATTTAAACTTAACAAAAATTTCAATCTTGCGCTTGATTTATATTCGATGCATAACATGGTGAAAGTGATAACTAATGGTATTTTTTATAATTCCTGTCCCCAATTGCACACTATTTTTGTATATCCTAATTTTTTTACGATTACTTTTGTTTTGTTTTGACGTGTTCTGATTTTTGTTGTTTTTTTCCTCACTTCCATTGCACGCTATCCTGTTTTTCTTAACACTTTTGGTGTTATTTTTCACCTGCCCTTTAACCGAACGGTTTTCTTTGAACCCGTCCTCTCCCTACCTTTGTGATCCCGCGCACCGGACGCCGCATGCAGCCAAGGGACGTACCAACATCGAACTGAGGGAACAGTTCATTCTGGCTGATGGCGTCTCGCAGAGCATGGCCGCGTTCCGACCGCGTACGCCTCGCTCTACCACAAACACCCCTCCGTCAACCGGACCCATCACCAAGGTAAGCAGCTAGAAACAGCTACTATTACAATTAATTTCTTCTTTTCAACAGGAGTTCATTTTAGTTATAATTTGCACACATACTACATAAAATGCACAGTAGTTACTGGAGGGAGCAATCGGTTTGGGATGTTCAATTTTCGCTTTTTTTTTGCTGCACTTTGCACATGGATCAAGGTATCCGTTTGCAAGGGGCCCGTGAGTGCCGCATGTGTTGAGCTCGTAGTGTTTGGTCGTATTGCATTAGTGTGATCAAGCTATGCATTGAAGCACAGGCTCGTGTAGTGTTTGGTGTTGTTTGTTAGCATATTCATTGGATCCACTGCATTGGAGAGGTGGCACGTCAGCGCATTTGGATGTTATGGTAACGTATGTCGTCCCCCTTCCTGCTCGTTCCCATCACACCCGCATTTCGTGAAATCGCGCGTCGTCTATTAAGCGTGTGGACTAATCGTAACAAAGTTTTCTAAATACGTCGTAAGCGTACGTTATTCGTTGAAGTGATTGGCACTATGAAGGCAAAAATTGTTTTGTTTTATAACGGACCTCTTTCTCTTCGTAATGTTTTGCCTCGGTTTTGCATTGGTACGTTTAGCCGAAGAGTTTTTGGAGCAACTGAAGCCCATATTTGAGGCGTTAAGGCAGCGAGAAGAGCTTCCATGTTCGTACCCGCTGCACGTCGGTTCCACGCACGGCACAAAGCAGGCCTTCATATACGGCCACTCAAGATCCCAGGGCTCGACGACGCCGGGCGCGCATCACTACACGCATCACCACGGCTACCAACCCTCTCCAGGATACCACTGGGTAATATACAGGCCTCGTGATAGTGTCGCGGTTGATTTTGCACCCTTGACATCATTCAGTTTTGCAGCTCTGTATTTTTTTGTTTATTTGTCTTTTGTGTAAGTCCATTGTCAATGTTTACTAGTAATAAGGTTGGCGACCTCCAATAAGATGATCATTATGCCTTAGCATGACAATACGAATCAATGATATGTAATACTATTTAGCCGATATCCATTTTAAATATTTTGACAGATTATATGTCATTCATATGATCTGCATTAATATATACATTTTAACTTGATTATGATTTGTGGTCATTAATAGCATGCAAAAAAAATTTGCAGATTTGAACAAGTGCAAATTTGTCCTTATAATTTTGCGCATCGTCTTTTGCCGTAAAGCAATAAATACAATTTTCATGTTGGTATAATGTTTAGGTACGCGAACGCACGGCGCGCTCGCAGCCTATGTCGGGCGGCGTGCAGGGACGCGCCTCACGTTCGTCCCTTAGCGCTGGGACGCCCGACTCACTCAGCGATAACGAAGCAGCCAGTGGACTTGGAGCGAGATATAGGAAGCCTAGTGTGCCAAGGTACGATGTAATGTGATGTGAAATGTGTGATGTGATGATGATGATGTTATAGAAAAATGTGTACGTACCTACCTTAAAAATTGTTTGGATCATTCATATATTGATGAATTTTTACTGATCATTTAAAATCCTTGTTCATAGATCAACATTGACGCCTGGAGGTTCAAGACCTGGTTCCAGAACAGGATCGAGGCCAGGCTCCAAGCCTCCTTCGAGACACGGGTCTAATCTCTCATTAGATAGTACAGGTTCGTAATAATCGTAATACACACCTCAATCAAATTGAATTTTGCTTTTTTACACAATTTATACAGTTTATTTGAATGTTTGTGTGTTGTTTTTCGCGTCTACAGATGATGTATTAACGCCTTCCCGCATACCGATGCGTAAAGTAACGAATACACGTACATCGACGGCGCGCGCGGCGGCCAACGCTGCCAAACTCGGCGTGGCCACGCCCAATGGCAGCTCTCGGCCTCGCACTCCAACCGGACTCCTCACGCCAGCTAGCGGAAGGTACGTGCAAATTGCTACATAATTAAGTACTTATGCTATTGAATGGATGCAAATAAGTTTAGAGCAATAATAATGTTTTATTTTTGATTATAACAAGTTTACATACTAATGGTGTATCTTATCCGTTATTAAGTATCTGCATCCATACAATCCTATAATCCTAGATGACCATAGGGGTAGGTTTGCAGGATACTACAGTTTCAATGTTTTAGTGGTGATATTGTGTTATTAAATAGTGCTGTGCGCACAAACAGGTACCCTAGCGGAGCGATGTACCGCACGTCCAGTATTCCGACACTGTCGCCGGTCCCGGCGCTCGTGAGGTACAGGCAATGATTGAAAGTTTGTTCACGTGTCACGGTCAGCCGGACGAAATCTGTTCCAAATAATAAAAGTAAACATAATTGAAATAAAAAAAACCGACTTCAATTGGCCTTCCTTCAAAAATCCAATTCGCCATACGAGTGCCTTTGAAAATTGAGGAGCTTTCTTAATGTCTCATGGCTTCCATCATTAGATTTCAAATAAATCAGATGGAACTACCTTGTAGACATCCAAGATCACAAACAAATAACAATGACTCAAATTGGAAGACTGAGCTGGAAATTAATAGAAATCAAATCAAAAAGATGAATGTCTCAACTCTGATGATACGTAGGCTAGGTTAACCGACCATTTCCACTTTGCCATCCCTGATCTTCATCATCAGGGCCACTCCACCAAATTGATGGTTTTCGTAAAGAAATGCTCGAGTGTCTTAAGAAAACATCCAAATCATCATGCATGTGCCCTTCAAATTTGAAGAGATCCTCCTCAATTCCTCATGGATCTCATCATTAGTAATGAATTTCGAAAAAAAATAGACAAATCTGGAACATCTACATTCAGGTAAAAAAAAAATTTTTAATCGGTTCAGTATTTACGGAGTTCCGAGGTAACAAACATAAAAAAATAAATTTAAAAAATCACATGAATTGAGACCTTCCCCTTTTTGAAATTTTGAAGTCTGTTGATAAATTCTCACGAGTATGGCATTTGTGCTATTGTTAAAAAGTAAAGTTTTCTACATTTTGGAGCAGGTTGTGTCCGTGCAGTTTTTTGGGTGTTCACGATTGTGGAAGCACGTCGCTTGAAAGGGATTAGGGATTGTAGTGAGGCAACATTTGGCAGAATTTTTAATCTGGACAGCGCACAATGTATTTTAAGTTCGTTATGCATATGCTATCAAGAATTTTCTACATTTTCTGGTGGTGGTGAAAATTGTACATATATAGGGTATGTTCAACGAGGCTTATACTCAAGAAAAAATATAACTTGGAAATTAGCGGCATGACCGTATTTAGTATAATATTAACACAGCTTACTTTTTTCACGTTTTGAATAGAACTAACAAATTTGTATGTAGTTACGAGTAGTAATTATATTGAAGGAAATAATTAAATTTGTATTTTTTCCTTCCGCATGCATCGAATCTGAAAATGGATACAAAATAACAGCTCAACACATTCCCAACCATCCTCAATGGTTTCCGAACTTCCCAAATCTACTTCTCATACTCATCCCGCATTCCAAACCCAGGGGTCTACGAAAATCCCAGTGTATGTGGGCACTCGATCTCAAAGGTCTCCATCAGTTGAAAGACGATTGAGAATCTCCCGAAAAACCCAATCCCGAGAAATGTCCCAGGAACCTAGTCCTACCTCTCAAGATCCCTCGAGAAAATCCGAGCAGAGAAGTCCGGAAGATGACTCCTCGTTATTCAGCATATCTGGAATGACAAGCGACAATGAATATGAGAGTAACATAAGCGAATCGAGTGGCGACGCCTCTAAGCCGACCCAGCGCGACATCAAAGGGTACAAGCTTGTAGAATGCTAGCTTCGTTTTTGGCCCGAAATTTTTGATTGATGCCCGTTGAATTTTGGATTATTATTCGTCATCATCATTTTCATCAATCGTTCATTACCAAATAGAACCATCTTGATTCTCGATCGCCTCAACAAGAGTTCATCGATGTCTCTCATTCTAAACATAAATGGGTCATTCGGTACTTCCTCATATTCGGCACATCTTATAACTCATCACCTCATCAGCTCATCACTCATGCTTACGAACTAACAGCACATTTGCCTTTGTGTGTCACTTCTGCTTTCCTGATATTGCGCTTACACTGTTTGTATTCATACTCATGCTGTTACATATTGCGAATACACTATTTTTGTGTATCATTATTTTATATATTTTATATATCACGTATATCTTTTATGTATTACCTTCGTTAATGCACGTACACTTTACCTGTTTGAACATAATTATGCCCTCAGTTTATCAATGATATATTCCTACACCAACGAGCAGATGATTAGCTAAAAATAACGTAGTTTTTTTAAGCTATTGCATAGCTTTTCCTTTACTATCACTAATTCTCAAATACTAATTTAATAAAATACCGACATTACCGACAACCTAAACTATGGTATAGTTCAAGCCTGTAGTACATGCATTAACTCTTATTTACTTACACCCTCTTCTTCTGTCTGTGACTAATCATTTTCTTGTCTCGCGCGCTAACTCTTAGGAGCGGGTCGTTTGCTTCGACCGACGGCCACACTCCCGGCCGCAGCCGTATTCCAGTGCTTAAGGATCACCATACTAACAGTAATTCCAATAGGTAATGCCACTTTTTGATTATGCTTGTGTTTCTTCTCATTTTGTTTTTCGTTGTGTTTTATTTGATTTTCTTATTTCGTGTATGTTATTTAGGTTAGAAATTAGTTTTAAAAAACTAGTTAGAAAGTAGTTAATGTTGTGGCTTTGGTTATTGTTCTTTAGTTTCGTTTTGCAGCAGTGGTGCATGATGTCATCTCATGTCTTAATGAGATCAAATTGTAATTGGATTTTATGTGATAGGCAAAGGACGCCATCTGGCAGCACGACGCCAGTGCGGCCGGGGCAGCAGACGGCAGTGTCAAGGTTGCTGCGAAAGCCGTCCGATGCGTCTGACAGTGGAGCGCCCGCCACGCCGGGATCGCGCCGCGGCACGCCCGCTTCTTCGAGAACGATGGAAAAGCGCGAGCCATTCAGGCTCTAGGCGATGTACAGACGAATAATAAAAATCCCGATCTGATTAATTACACTTCTGAAGAAAAAATGTCTTCCGAAGATACTTTTTTCCGAAAAGTGAAGTTTGCGGATCATAGTCACCTGTGTGATGAGAGTCGCTTTGACTTGTGATATAACGTATTCACGATATTTTTCTTTGCAATTGTATTTGATGTCTAGGCCAAAATATATGTAAATTTATCCCATCTATAAAAAATATTAAGTCGTTGCGACTGTCATGAGCATAGATAATGTTATAATTAATACTAACCGTTAATTAACCGATTCGCGAATTAAGCAAAGCTTAATTTTATAAAAGAACGAATTTGCGAATGTGGCTTTTTAGTTAAGTAAAATTTAATAGATGGTAGTAGTAAAACGTAAAGTCTGCACTTGTTGCCTTGTATACTTATTATTTTCTACAATCTGTGCAGTTTTGTGCACATTTGATTAGTTTATTTATTTTGTGCTGTCAGTATTTTCCAGTTAGTGCTTGCTGTGTTTAAGCAAGGTATTATTTCCTTATCTACATATGTGAATATTCCCCCTTTCTCTTATTTATTGTCAACGTTGCCATATGTTAGTGTATGTTTTGTATGTAAAATACGTATTACGGTCTCTCTATTGAGACTGGCTGGACGGAAAAGTGTGATTTTGTAGCCTTTTTGTAATATTGTTTTTCTTTTAGGGACCATTTTGTAAACGAACTATTGAGTAGGTGATGGTGGGTCAGCGTTTGTATTGGTTGAATTCACGCGCGTCGTATACGCCAGACTTCGTGTATTGATAGGCCAGTGTCAAATTTTGATCAATCATTTAAGGTGATAAATAGTCGTCGAGTGATTACTTTTGTATGCACAATCATGTCTTCATTATTTCATTTTTGATCCTTTTGTGTTCACTTTTATTTGTTTGAATGATTTGATAGTTATCATTCGATTTGTATGTACACATTATGTACGTGTTATTATATACGGTGATATTGCACACTTTTGGTTATTACGGGAATAAAGTGTTATTTGGTTAACAAAGAGCATAAAGTGCACACTGCTATCGCCAAAGTGGTGTGTCTTTTATGTGTAAAATATCTGCTCATAAAAATAATTCCAAAACTGACTTTTATGTTTAAGAGATTTAACTAAAGTACACGTTGTCGCAAAAGACATTACTTCTTAATGCTAAGAATAACTTTGATGTATGAAACGTAATGCTTTAAAATGTAACCTTCCTTCATTTTATAAGAAAAATGTTAACCAACACTCACACTTATATTTGTTATTTTTTATCTTAAATCTGACTCTACTATTAAGTCTTTATTATTAGAGTTATTAAACTATTAATCTGGTCATTTTTATTTAAATCATTGTTATATTTGTTAAATGTAAAATCAAAGCAACTAAAAAGCTTGCAATATTTTTTGTATAAAATAATGATTCTGAAAAGCTACAGTGTTTAAAATCTCATTTTTGATTTCAAAATATAAAATAATAACAAATAATATGGCACAGTTTTATTATTCCCCTTATCATGTGAAATACCTAGTATTTTTGAAGCAGTTTCCGCAACTATTGCGTCTCTTACATCAAGTCTACGGGTTAACCCTTAAATCCATGAATTATCAATATTGATCCTAAAACTTCCTAAGTGACAGTCAAATTCATTTCAAATTAAGAACTTACGAAGATATGACAAAGTCTACATTCCAAGAGAACTTGATAGTCACTTATCTCGTTTTTGTGTCATAAATCGATCATCATGCATTTAAGGGTTAAGTGCACGCACGTAGCGACGCACAAGCTGTGTTGCTGATGTTCTATACTTGCTATCGACAGGGACAAAAAATACAAATATATAACCGTGTAATGGCTATCCCTAATAGTTGCTTATACACACCGTGGTTTTTTCCGTTAACTTTAAGGAGACATTCTTCAGGTTAACTCGAGTTAATTTCTCTAAGAAACTAGTGTCCTAACTTGCTGGTTTTGATATATTTAAAAAATAAATTTATTAGCGGAACCAGTGTAAAAGGTTTTTCATGCTCCTAATGTTATTAACTTGTTTTTATTTCGTCAATAAAGAGTTTTGCATTGACAACTATTCACTGCAAGCAGGTTGCTGAGGTGAGTAAGTTTGACGTTACCTAAGTTTTTTTCATGGTGTCACATAAATGTCATAATAGTAAATAGTGTCTTAGAAAATGCTACAGTTTTATTATAACATCCTCCCGGAGCGATCACTGATATCGATTTCGTGCACGGTTTCTGCAACGGCAATGCTGCTGATGCGGCAAGAGAGTACAGACGCCGATATCCCGATCGACGAACTCGTGACACATTCACGTTTATTAAGATGGTATGTAACGTCGGTGATCTTCGTTTTCAACTTCTTATTGCTAAGATACTTTTTGAAATAGTATTTTAATTATTATTGTTATCGTTGCACCTCCAGAGACGTCCAGGTTAACGAGGTCTACCACAGATACCCCATGAAAGAGATATCAAACTTACAACATATGATAAGCATTATTAGTGCCAACGTTGAAGACCCCACTCTGTCTACAAGTCCATCGGACGTATTTTAAATTTAAATTTGTCTCATAATCATAACAATGTGTGGAACTTGTGGAAGCGGTACGGGCTCCATCCGTACCATTTTCGAAAGATGCGGGGTCTTTTACCGCACAACAGAAATAGATAATTTTAATTTACTAATCCGCATCCCGCGAAAACGCAGCCCAATAATCGGCGACCCGCCGGCGAGTCGCCGATTATTGGGCTGCCTTTTATCGGGTCGGACAAGCTCGGTAGCGGGCCAATAATCCGAAGCCACAGTTTTTGCAGTACAATAATCAGCAACCCAATAATCCGCAACCAAAAAATGGACACGAATTATTGGGCTGCCGATTATTTGTCTGCCTTTTATACAGACTCCTTAGATCAAATGTTAAGGCAGGTCGGTTTAGGTACGACGACGAGCGAAGCGAGGAGGAGTGTTAGAGACAGAGATGTTAAAAATAGGTTCTGAAATGTATTTAAATAAAAAATGCAAATACTTTGATATTTTACCTATTTCAAATAAAAATACAAAATAGTTTCACAAAAAGGTATTTGAAATACAAAATGCAAAATAGGTATTTTTAAAATACTTTTAATCAAATAAAATACTTTTTTGACAATAATTACTTAAGAGGCAGACAACACCTAAGTTATGTTCTTTATGCAGTTTTTTAATAAAAACTATTTATTTGAATACTGCTAAATATATATATGGTTTCATTATATTTCAAAGACCGAAGATGGAGTTGAGATGAGAGTAGTTGCAAAGATTGGTCTTGAATTCATTATTACTTAAATGATTCTATGGCTTTAATGTTTTTTGGGTGTAAACCGCCAACGTCTCACATTTCACAAATAGTCCACGGTTTTATTTTATTTTAATAGTTTTAGTGTTTTTACTCGGACATCATAGATATTGTGCGCGGATTGGGCTGTTGTCAACCCCTTATGTTTAACTTTTTGTTAAATGACGCTGTTTGAACAATTCGTGGCAGTTAGACTACTACCACTAATGCGAACCCTAGCACATTTGATAGATCGATTAATTAATTTAGTTTCACCCTATTCTAGAATGAAGGTACATCCGGTTGAAATCCGTTTTACGTTAAAAAATGCCAAAAAGTATTTTGTATTTTAAAGTTTAAAAAAATACAAAATACGTGAACTTCTTAGTATTTGAAATAAAATACAAAATGGTTTCCGAGAAAAGTATTTAAAATACAAAATAGGTATTTTGTATTTTGTATTTGCATTTGAAATGCTTTTATTTCAAATAGTTAACATCTCTGGTAGAACTGCGATCTAACAGCGCGCGAGCTGAGCGAGCGAAGCGAGCGTGCCGCGCCAGCGGCCAGCGAAGCGCCAGAACCGACTTTTTCGCATCGCGCGAAAAGGCAGCCCAATAATCGGCGCCCCAATAATTGGCGACCACGATGTACATGGATTATTGGGTCGCCGATTTTTGGGCTGCCTTTTATCGGGTCGGACAAGCTCGGTAGCGGGCCAATAATCCGAAGCCACAGTTTTTGCAGTACAATAATCAGCAACCCAATAATCCGCAACCAAAAAAATGGACACGAATTATTGGGCTGCCGACTATTTGGCTGCTTTTTATATGGACTCCTTATTAGCAAGCGGGGAAATGGGAGGGGCCTCGCTCCCAACCCGCAAGAGGGCATTATTAGCATGCCTATTAGCATACTAATAAACACGAAGCATGCACAGACTACTAAGAAGATACTGCATACTGGAAGCATGCTAGTAATTAGTATGTACCTTAACTTGTTATTTAACCGCAGTTCGATACCGTTTTATTGTTAAGCTGACCTTGAGCTGGTAACATTGTACCTGGCTTGATAGTACTGTTTGAGTTACAGAAAATCAAGCATCATCTCTTGTCAAATAAAACGTCGGAAAGAATATTTATTATATAGATGAGATTACACAAAAATAAATTATTTTTACTATTTCCATATTTTTCAAACATGTATGTAAAATCGACATCACATAATAATATAATGAGCAAGCTCCATTAAGCGGTTTTTTTATTACCCTAAACGAAGTGGAACGTCAGATTTTCAGATTTTGAACTGTCATAACAAAAACGCAAGTCAAGTTGTTCGTCAACAATCCTAAAAATCCCGTTTATTTATTTCTAATAATTCTCACATCCTTGAGCTCAAGTTAATATGGTAGGAATTAACATGGACGGGCCGGCGAGAGAACGAGTGTTGAGGCTGATGGAGGAGAAGGATAGGCTGGAAAGAGAGATTCGTGTCCACACGGCGGTGTTGGAGACCAACCAAGTAGGCATGCACGACTCACTAGTCGACGCTGAAGGGTTCCCGCGGAATGATATTGATGTTTACAAAGTGCGCCATGCTCGGCATCAAATAATCTGTGAGTATAGCTACTTACTATGTGTGTTTCGTCAATAAAAGTGAAATTGATTACTTAAAATCACGAGAATAGATGTTTTTACGCATTGAAAAAGTTGTTAATAGCAGAATGAAACATTATTAATTTAATGCACATCTTGAAAATTCTTCAAAAAGATAGCAAGTATGAGGAATAATGTTTTTTTAGAAGCCAAATAAAAATTATATAAATTTGGTTATTTGGATATGCAATCTCTAAACTGTAACACTGTAAACTGCTCGAAGCCTGAAGTGGAGATGGGCGGGCCATTTGGCACGCTACACTGACAACAGGTGGACAAAGACTGCGACCATGTGGAAAGGACCCTTTGGATACAGAAATGTAGGTCATCCAAAGGCAAGATGGAGGGACGAAATAGAAAAAATTGGTACAAAAAATTGGCCAAACCTAGCAGAAAAAAGGAAAGAATGGCAATCTCTAGAGGAGGCCTTCACCCGAAGAGGGGTCCAGTCGGCATGCGCATCTAATTAAATTAATAAATTAAAACTACTTTTGTCAAACTCTATAATGTTCATGCAAATGGAAAAATAAAGGCTTTTTTATTTTTATTTTATTTTATAAACTGTAACAGTGGGATTTCCAAAAAAAAAAAAATTTTTGTTATTGCAATCGAAATTTGTACTTTGTACAAACAAATCAAATTGTAAATTGATATTGATGTCATATGCTTACTAACGAATTAAAGAAGAAAGATGCCATTCTTCCTATAATTTTTCCCGCCTTATGTCATGGCTCAAGAAGCCTGGGGTCCGCTTTGAACAAACTCAAGATTTGGCATTACACAAAGTAGTTAACGAAATTGAAGCGGGCCGCACTTTGTTAATAGTAACTTTAATATACACATTATACAAGAGGTTAGTCAAGGAGGCTTGAGTGCCGCAAGCAAATGGTTTTGTTTTGGAGTTTTGCTGTGATGATAGGTATTTAGGTGATCAATTGTCCTCAACCCATAAACCGTGGGCCACATCTAGCATTGCCATATTGACAAATGGAGTTTCCTGATAAGAATCCAGCTATAGCGCTAAAAGTCCGGATATTTCAAGTAACAGGGAATTGGTACTGCGGTCACTACCGTTGATGCATGATTGGCAATGGCTCGAAGTCAAACACCATTTTTAAATGAAATGATTTCTTTCTAAAAGTCCTGTCACTTGCCCAGTCCGCCCGCATTCCGGACAAAGAGTCCAAAATCCTGACATCGGATAACTCTAACCACATGCAGTCTATAGTGATTTCACTTTTTCACATAGTAGTATGTAAACTTTGTAAACACCAAGTAAATATTGTAGGTCTCCAGAATGATCACAAAGCTCTGATGAAAAGAATAGAGCAAGGTTTGGCTGTGGTCCACGCAGACATCATGGGCTCCACCGGAGAAGGCTCAGCAGCCCAGGCACTAGAAGCTCTGCACATGAATGGGAATGGGACACATCATCAGGACGTAGGCAGTCCTATGGAGGTAGATGATGATCGCCAAGTGTTTGCAAGGGTGTCTTTTGTCCACAATGGGTCTCCAGCCGATGATGCAGTAAGTAATTTGTAACGATACAAATTAATAAATGGTTCAGTGAGCGGTTTACTTTGCATGTTCGCAAATTTAAGAGATTCTGTTAGAATTCTAATGAATGAAATCTATCGCAAAACACTTGAGGCATAAGAAAATCAAATTAAATGAAAATGTTTATTCAGACAAATTGTCCATAAGTGGTTAGTACAAAATAGTAAACAAAAACAAAACAGAAGGACATTAGTATTCATAAAAATTATATAAATTTGGTTATTTGGATATGCAATCTCTAAACTGTAACAGTGGGATTTCCAAAAAAAAAAAATTTTTGCTATTGAAATCGAAATTAGAAATTACTTTTTGTTCAAACAAATCAAATTGTAAATTGATATTGATATCATGCTTACTAAAGAATTAAATAAGAAAGATGTCGTTCCTATCCTTTTCCCCGGCTTATGGCAGGCTCAAGAAGCCCGGGGTCCGCTTTGACAACTAACTCAAGATTTGGCATAGACGCTAGTTTTACGAGAGCGACTGCCATCTGACTTTCCAACCTAGAGGGTAAACTTGATCTAATTGGGATTAGTCCGGTTTCCTCACTAAGTTTTCCTTAAAAGCGATTAGTAAATGTCAACGATATATCGTTTATAACGTTTATTACGTCGGTTTCGTTCCGAAAAGTCATTGGTACGAGCCGAGGTTAGAACGCGCGAGCTTCAGATTTTTTTTAATACTACGACGGTGACAAACAAGCATACGGCCCGCCTGATGGTAAGCGGTCACCGTAGCCTATGGACGCCCACAACACCAGGGGTGTTACATGCGCGTTGCCGACCCTTTAAAAAAAGGAGGATTCACTGTGTTGACAGCTAAACGGGCCAAGGGCTTTGCTCCGTGGGTCCTCAGCTGTCAACACAGCGAATCCTCTTGGAGCTCTGGCGACCTTACTCACCAACAGAAACACTATGAGTAGGGTCTAGTGTTATTTAACTGCGGTTTTCTGTAAGGTGGAGGTACTTCCGACTTCTTACGAGACGACATTCGTTGTGCTGTGCCCTGCCACACTAAACGATATGCATCCGCTGTGCATACCTCTCTTAGCCTAACGTCTGCTGCCTAAAATCACTGTCAATGGAACTTCCCAACAATGTAAACAAAAGGCATCACATGTTTTGTCACTGTTTCTCCTTGTATTTCCACACTACCTCATCAAACACCACTGAAACCATTCACAACTGAAACGGTCGTATTATCGTAACATACAAAACATAAGATAAATAACTTAATCTTGGAGATTTCAGAACTTAAAGTGAGGTTATTACGATCAATATGGCGGTTTGTTTACATTGTTTGCAAGTTGGATCGACGGCGATTCTAGTACCTGAGTGCCTACCACGAACCGCGAACGAAAGTATACCTCCCTTTCGCACTTGTGATTTCTCACTCAAGTGGGACAGAGAGGTGAAACTTCGTTCGTGGTTCGTGGTAGGCCTTCTGGTATAATAAATAACTATGTTGAATTGTAGGGCTTATGCGTCGGTGACGAGGTAATCCAGTTCGGGTCGATCACGGCGCAGAACTTCAATGACATGTCGCAGGTTAACGACGTGGTGTCGCACTCCGTGGGCCAACGGATACAGGTAACCAGTAAGCTGCACGCCTACCACGAACATCGAACTTTGGCATTGACGGAAAAACCTCTTTGTCACTCCAATATGCAAGTGTGACAGAGATGGAGATACCAATCCGCAATCGTTCGATTTTCGTGGTAGGTGTCCTATAATGCCACAACACAGCTTGGATACGTTTTTTTAAAATACTACGACGGTGACGAACAAGCATACGGCCCGCCTGATGGTAAGCGGTCGCCGTAGCCTATGGACGCCTGCAACTCCAGAGGTGTTACATGCGCGTTGTTGAACCTGTAAAAAAAGGAGGATCCGCTGTGTTGACAGCTATTTGCTCTGTGGGTCCCTAGCTGTCAACACCGTGAACCCTGGCGACCTTACTCACCAACAGAAACACAACACTATGAGTAGGGTCTAGTGTTATTAAACTGCGGGTTTCTGTAAGGTGGAGTCCCCAGATGGGCTCTGCTCCTGATTTGAGCGAAACGACATCCGTTGTGCTGTGCCCTACCACACTAAAACGATATGCATCCGCTGTGCCTATACCTCTCTTAAAACATAATACGTTCACGAAGAACTCATAGTCAAATTGCTCGTTTGCAAGGAGTTAAATAGTTATATTATTCGAGCTGATGTTTGTATGTTTAATTCACCGCTTTGAAAGCTTTACGCCTTCGAATAATAGTAAATCTTAAATTATGACGATATAAGTAATTTTAACCAACTGTTAATATATATATACTCTGTTCTTAAGTAAGGTCATGGGCTTAATACCTACAGCTCATGAAGTCTCAGTATGTTTGCATATAATATCCCAATTTACGAGCAGGTGTGATGAAAAGAAACTAAATAAGTTTCATATATTGTTACAGGTGCGCGTGCGTCGTTCTCGACTGGTGTTGAACCTGGCGGTGGTGCCGCGGCCGTGGGCGCAGCCCGGCCTGCTCGGCTGCCAGATCAACAGGATCGCCTAGGCGGAGCCCTGTGGAGCCCTACATCCTAGCGCTACACGTGTTTCAAATGCCTTTCATAATACTGATACTGAAGAGAAAATATGGTGACAGTGAAACGCGAATTTCTTGATTTTTCGGATTTTGGATCCTGTGTTAAATAACGGTAGACATGATTAAAACAATAAACATATGTGTTTGAAGTAGACTATTTAATAATTAATTGTATATTGGTAAGGTATTTTTCTTTTCAGTGGTTTGTTTCTAAGAAACACCGTGACAGAGTGGCCCTTTTCAGCGACAGCCTTCCGATTGACCACTGTCACGGCGTTTGAGTTAAATAATGTGCAATTGTGAAGCACGAATCAAATCATTGATTAAATATAATAAATGTTTTGATTCATGTTTTTTGTAGTAGTAGTTACACTACTATTTCTGTAAGTACTACACTTTTTCTGTAGTAATGACATCTCTTTCAATTTATACTAACTAACTAGGGAAATAACAAGTATACTGTACTGATAGAGTTATTCAATTCCGGACATTTACCTCCTACTAAAGTAATAATAATTAAATTCTAAAGCAGACAGTTTTCAGCGCGGAGACAGCTAAAAAGTCGTACCTATATATGTAGTACCTATATATGTAGTACCTATATATGTAGTACCTATATATGTAGTACCTGTATAATGTTAAAAATGTTTTACCCTAGTGTTTTCACGGTAACGAGAAAAAAACGAGAAATGGGAAAATACGAGCGTTGATCTAAAATCAACGGAATTGATCAAATATCGGCAGAATAATGAAATATGCCAATGATTTATTTTGCCAAGCCTATATCCAGCATAGGTATATTTGATTCGTTTGATCGTGCCTCTTTATCGCTAGAATATTCAAAAGCGATAGACATAACGATATTACGAGAGAAAAAACGAAATTTTAATTTCGATGTTCGCGGTATTATTATAAATGTTGGTGAAACGTAAAATGTATTTATTTCCGTAAAAAAGTACTAAAACATCTTTGAATAGGGGTGACGACTAGGTTGCAAAACAATTATTCTAATTAGTCCGTCAGTTAGATTGCCTAAAAGGATTAGACACGTATTTTTTCCTTTTTCAATTTAACTAAAATTTACGAAGATAAAGAGCATCAAAGTTCCGGGGTGGGGGCTTGAGACGTCACTACTAGGTAAGAATTGTACCTAATAGTGACGTTACGCGAAACTTGAACGAACTGTATTTTCGTCATTTTTATTTGACGATAAGAAAAAATGCGTGTACAATATTTTTTAATAATCTAAAAGACGGACTTTACATTTTTTTAGTCGTCTAGCACATATTGTTAAATTAAAAATAAATCCTATGATTAATTATCATTGTGTTGGTTTTTTTTTCGCACAACTTCTTTATTAACTCTTTTCTGTCAACGAAGTCTTCCTCGAACATGACCACTGGCTTCTTGTTCTTCCTTTCTACCAGTTCTTCGTCTTCGTTGTCGCTGTCATCGAACATGTGTTTCATTGAGCAGTCGAAGTAGAGTTTGTCTTCGACGAGACGGTAGTCGGGTTTTTCAATGGTCCCGCGGACGCAGTCGTGGTAGTGGCACACGATTTTCTCCTGCTCGTAAGTTTCACAGGATCCTGAAAATGTAAAATCAAGGATAAGACATGCTTATTTAGATATCAGCTGTAAGCATTGGGCTTGGGCTTGCGGGCGGCTTACTGTAAAACTTTCTATAAAATTGCATTTGTTAGCATGTGTAGACTCAACGCCTTTAGGCAGAATGTCTGTAGAGCCGACAACTTAATATTATAAATATCTACCCGCCGAACGGATGGACGGCATTAGGTTTTTTTTTAATGTAGAATATCACTACTTTCGCTTTTCCTTAATCACTTTTTCATTTGCCGAAGCTTGCGTACTACGGCATTCGGGGCCCAGCCAACAATCTTATAATGTCATTTATGACCGACAGATCACAGGTAGTCGTTGGCGCGGGAGGTAGTGTTATGTCTGCGGAACTCCGAAGCCTCATGGGCGTTCCACAAGGATCGTGCCTTTCCAACACCTTGTTCAGCATTCTTTTAAACGACTTGCCAAAGGCGATAAAAGGTGCTGAAATATATATGTACGCCGACGACGTCACGGCAGTCGTGACTGCATCCGCCAAGGGCGAGTTGGAGGGAGCGATAAGTGACGTAATGGAACAGCTGCACCAATGGTTCAAATCTAACGGCCTGGCGATGAACAAGGAAAAAACCTGCTTTATAACTTTTAAGTTAAACGGACACGCGGCCCCAACCCTGAGGGTGTGTGCGGGCGGTGCCCCTATACAGCAAGTTTCCTGCACACGCCTTTTGGGGTTTCAGCTCGACAGCGCATTAACGTGGGAGTCCCATATTGATGAGTTGTGTGGCAGACTGGGACGGGCATGCTTTGCTCTGCGGCGCCTAGCTAGCACCGCCGAGCCGCGCGTCGTGCGCGAGTGCTACTTCGCGACAGTGCACTCACTCCTCACCTACGGCGTTGAGTTATGGGCTCGAGCATCGGACTGGCACCGCGTATTTGCTATGCAAAAATGCGCCGTCCGGATTATAGCCGGAAAACCCAGAGATGCCCCAGCGCGAGATCTTTTCCGAGACTTAAGCATACTGCCGCTGCCCTGCCTTTACTTTTACCAAGTGGCGACTTTCACACACGAAAATTTAAACATTTTTAAAGTCAAGGGAACAAATGATAATTACCACCTCCGCAGCAACGCTAACAAAGACAGGCTGATTGCTGAACCGCACAGGCTCGCAAAGTCCCAGCGATCCGTATACTGCACGGGACCGTCCATCTATAATCGCCTACCAGTATACATCCGAAACGCAGCTACCACCGCGAGCTTTAAATATAAAATGAAAATGTGGCTGATGAGCGAAGTTTTCTACGATTATGTAGAATTCTTCCAACTCCCGTACCAATTATAATGAATTTAATTCAATTTGATTACAATTTTCAAAATATAATTTGTTGTAAGATAAAACAATGTACAAAATGTACCACTGACACGACCTGTAACTTTTGTTATCAATAAAATATTTGTATTTGTATTTTGTATTTGTCATTGCTAATTACTAATTAAAAGTCCTGAGTACTATTTAGGTATATTGAACATTTTTAAATGTTGTCAAATAGGTGGCTAAAACGAAACTTGGCTCAAATGATCCAAATGATTAAATAATAAGCAACAAGGAAAGCGGTAGTAGGTTACTAACCTGGCGTTGCACGCGCACGGTGCCCTCGGGTCGCGGAAGTGCACGAGGTAGCAAGCCACATTGTGCCCGTGCGGCCGCGCTCCTGCCGGCAGTGCACGCCCATCTGACAACCCTCGCCGGTTCACTGACCTGGGCGCTGCACGCGCACGGTGAGCACGGCGCGCTCGGGCGCCATATCCCGGAAGTGCACGAGGTAGCACGCCAGCATCGTGCCCGTGCGGCCGCGCCCGTGCCGGCAGTGCACGCCCACCACCTGACAAACCACACATTCCACACAATATTTAATTGCAGTTCACTGGCGACCATCACACGATGTCTACACAAAATCGCGTTACCCCAGCAACAAGGTAATATTTGGCTTCTCTAAAGCATTCGATCTCAGCGACACTGGTGGCACGGAACCTCAGTGTGCGGCAATTATACGGGTTTCGGATTTACTCCTGTAGGTACCTACTTGTGCTATAAGTTCTTGCTTTTTGCCAAATTTCGTGATTCTGTGTCAACGGGAAGTATACATTTTGATTCCCATTGCAAATGTATGGGAAATGCGACATAAACGGTCGTATCTTTTGATTGCGTTGACGTAGAGGTTTGGTTTTTTAAGCTTCAAGGGACCGCAGACCTGCGTATGTGGTATTATTTCAACTTGCTACCTTTACGCGTCCCCGAGGTAAGTAGGTCTTGAGAGACAGACGGCCGGACGGACGGACAACAAAGTGATCCTATAAGGGTTCCGTTTTTTCCTTTTGAGGTACGGAACCCTAAAAATGGACAAAAAAAAGAAACGGTAAATTAGCTGACACAGGAAATGATAGTGAAGTTCTAAATCTGAATAAAATCAACGGAGTTCACAAACCTCCCCCCTGATCTCCGCTCTCTCGCAAATCTCAATAAACTTGATGATCTGCCTTAAAGTCGGCGTCCCGAACTCCTTAATCCTGATCTCCGTCCACTTCAGTTTCTTCTTGCAGTCAAGGATCGGCGGCCTCTTCTCCGGAGACAGCGTGATGAGGTGGTCGATACCGGCGTCCGCCAAATAGTTAAGATTCTCGACGGTTTGGGGCCACCCCATGGCTGCCACCTTGCCTTCGATGAACCACGAGAAATTGTATGGTGGGTAGGACTCATGATTTTCTACGGGTTTGTCCTTGGGAGTGTGTTCGATTGGTTTATCCTCTTGTTTCTCTTCTGTGTATTTGTAAAAGAGCCGGGAGAGTTTGAGGTTGGTGCGCATTTTTTGGGAACTCATTTTTGTGCGGAAGTTACCACTGGAAATAGAAATTAGAGAAGTTAAGGAATATATACTCAGAGTAGGTATCGTATTGGAGCTTAAAGCAAGCTCAGACAATGGTACAAAAGCTTTATTCGTTTAATTTCTGTTGAACTTCTTTTAAGTCCACTAATCAACAACATATTCCTTGCTTAAATGTTATCGCAATTTTTAGTTAAGACGTTATACGATATTGTTAATAATTACTTCCGCTTCAATGTATATCTTAGAAGAAGTCAAATCGTTATAAAATGTTTTGTACAATTTGTACATTACAACCTACTAACTAAAGTACCTACTAACATCTCATTTAATCTTTTATAATCGAAACTAATCAAATGCAGCAAACTGTAGTGTTTACACCGCATTCGCAACACGTCATCCGCATTTAAACGTACCCACAACTTACCTCACACTACAAGTCCATTCACAAAAACAAACGAGAATCCAACTAACACAGGTCCATAAAACAATTGCACTCTTACAAGATGGCTACTTTCAGAGGCAGACGAGTTGGCATGGCAGTTGGGTGCGCGCCAGGACAGTTCAGTTGGCAAGTCTGGCTTGTACGTGATAATTAATCGGTTATTTTAAGCAATGAGAGCACTTCGTGAGAATATCGATTCGTATGGCCAGTTTAGCGTAGTGCTATATCCGCTGGGCAGCGTAAAAAGACAAACTTTAGTATCCAGTCAGTTAGATTTCAACAAATCTTCTACTAACATTAATATCTTTCGATAGGTCTTTAAGGTTTATAAAACCAATATGCTAATACTAACCAAGTATGGATAATGTCCGAAATAAACAATTTCAATTCAATAAATAATCTTTTGTAACTAACGTTAAATAAGCTTTTTTATGGCATGAATGTTTTGTAAAAATAATCATTCAAATCATTGATAAAAAAAAATTCTTCTTCTTTTCGATGCAGGATTGTTACCTGTAGCGTCATCAATTAATATGCCAAAATTTGTTGAATTAAGTTCTAAACATGTCAGAATCCGGTTCGAAGGACCATTTTTAATAAAAGTACCGAGCAATTTGGTTATAACCATTTAATGTTAAGTTTCAGGTACAACAAATAACAAACATAAACAATCAATCAAATCAGTCGATAACTTAGATCACAGGCTTACATTACACTTACATTTACTTTAAATTAAACCAAACAGAGGCACTTGACAGATGTTAGACCAGTTTAACAGATCAAATCGCTTTAGTACAAAGCTCCATGTCCATCTATAACTTATATACGTCCTGTTAATATAGTTTTTTCTGCTTATTTTTTCTTATAATATGAGCAGAAACACTAGATAGGCATTTTATAACACCTGAAGTAAGTATTCGTATCTTTCAAAGAGATTTGAAATAAAATCATGTTTACAGCCTTTAAATATGAAGTAATTAAGCACAGAATATGCTAGGTATATATTACTAAAAGTATGTAACTTATTATCAAAATTAAAATTTTGTAACGCTATAAGGCTCAACTCGAGCACATAAGTACCTTTAACACTTTAGACACAAGCCATATGTTTCGATTGCATCACTTATTACACTGATTTAACACCCACTAGCCTTTCCTTAGTTAATTACTATTGGGTATTATTTTTGTTACATTCTTTAGCGGCCTGTATGAAGTCCTCCATGACCTCGCCCGACACGCCGAACCTGAGCGGGTTGTCCTCGGTCAGGTACATGAAGTACTGCCCCACGGCTTCTTCGTGCTCCGCGGAGTCACAGGATCCTGGAAGACGAAGGGAAGGTTAAAAGAAATGAAGTGGTAAGACGGTGAGTCTAACCTGATGGATTAAACCAGAATACTCGAATACAGGTTTTTACATTTACATTACCTACTTGTACCTAAACAGTTGCAAGTTGCTGTATTGTTATTTTTGTCAACAAGTTATACCTAGGTTTGGAGTATAATGTAGACATACTGTGTGTAAATCTAAAACGTGCGAACCTCTTAACGGTGGTTAGCGTAGGACATAAGAAATGTAATCACCTACATAGATTCAATAGTACATTACGTGTATCGTACGACGTTTTTCAGTATATATGGACCTTTGAATATTCGACGCAGACACGTAAAGTGCTCATCGCCCTAGAGCAGTAATTAAGTAGCACCATGTGTAGGTACTGTAAATTTATTTCATTGTTAACACTCATAAAATTGTAAAAAAAACTAACTTCTTAGTTGAGGTATACACAGATAACTTTTACTTAGAATTGCAATGAAAATTTTATCCATACAATATAATTCGGCCCGCAATGTAGCAAACACAAACATACTCGCGTTAAACGCTCGTTGACAGTTCCTTTTAAAAACTCATGTTTACTATATTTTGCTGCTAAAAAAACAAATAATTATTAAAAACTTGTCGCTCATATTAGACTTACACACTGCATAGGTTATCCATAATGTTGCTGTTTAATAAGCAATGTCGCATAGTGGTTCCGTCCTTCCACCCAAAGCCAAAGGTCAAGGAAACCGACGGTCGGTGGAAGTGAGGGAGGCGGCTCGTGGTAGTTACCTGGGCGGATGAGGCGAATAGTGTTGAGGGCCTGGTCGGGCTCGAAGCGGTGGAAGTGCACCAGGTAGGCGGCCAGCATGATGCCCGAGCGGCTGCGGCCCTGGCGGCAGTGGACGGCCATCACCTGGTCAAACATATTTCAACAATTAGCGTCAGAGCCATGTTTTGTTAATTGATTTCCTCTCCTTGATCGCTGCTGAAACCGTACAGTCCACTACGAAGACATGTAGCCACTTTTGGACTTATCAAGGGCGTAGACTTAATATTATGGACAAATATATTACAGGACATAATATTATGGGACAATCAGAGAAAGTGTTATTTTAAACTTCTATGAAATTATTACGTATACTTAACGCTTTCACAGCCTGTGCTATCAAAATCTATGAATTTTAGCATAGACGGACTCTGGCTTAGCTAACTTATATAGAAACGTGAAGAGCCAACGCTTCAATTCACTGCATAAAGATGTTCTTCGTGACGTGTCACTCTAGACACGTCACTGAATTACTAGTAATTCAATGTCTGTGCAGCTCCAAACTTTTAACCTATCTAATAAAAATATTCCTTCTGATTGACCGAGTGAGCAAAGCGTCTCCGTTTGAGCTTGGGCCAAAATGCATTCTTGTGTCTGTTCATTTGTTCTTTTCTACAGATGGCATATTTATCAACCAATTCTTGTGAAATTTTGAAAACATATTAACGAAATAAGCATTTGAGCAGTTTTTGAAAATTTTCAAAATGGCGGGAATTGGTACAAAGGTAGTAAGCGCCATGAACCCAAAGGCACTTAGGACATTTATGCCAATACCAGCGAGGTCTACCTCACAGAGCCACTAGTAGTAAAGCAGTTACTGCATGTTTTTGTATACCAGTCTAGCTTGACTTAATGCTTGCATATTGTTTTTATATTTTGACCTGGGGTTGGTGACTGGAGCAGTAGCAGACTATCATCCTGTCTTCTAACCCATAAATGTATGGGACATATGTCTGGCGGATGTCCGGTGGACCCACTATGGAGAAATGACGGATTTCCCGAAAGTATATGTCCGGCATATAAATTTATAGATCATTGTTATTAAATATGATACGAGTATACGAAAATTAGTATCATATTTAATAATAATGAGCTAGATATTGTACATAGTCAAAAGTATGATACGAGTATACGACAATTAAGTAGTGTCATATTTAATAATAATTAGCTAGTATAGTACGTAAAAAGAACTCCCTTGAACTCTCCGACCGCTTTGCAGCGATTATGAAGCTTGCCAATTTTCTTCAGAACTCCGTCAATTTGTGTATAAATAAAAGCCACGTGGGTTTGAAATATCCACAACATTATTTTCAAGTGCACTTAGTAAAATTAGTCGCTCATTAGGGTTCCGTACCTAAACTGGAAAACAACGGAACCAAGTAACGTAGCGGAGTATTCATATCGCGCTTATATAAGGCATGCATTAAGTTTTGAGCGGTCGACAGTCAATTAAAAATCTGTCATAAACGATAAAATGGTATTTTTAAATCAGATAAATGATGGTGCTACACTTTCGTGTGTGATTTCCGAAATTTATTTCTAGCGCTCGAAAATCAATAACAGGTCCGTCCTCGGTGGGCATTTCCATTATTCGTTGTACCTTACCTACTGAAATTGTTATAGAACGTTGAATTTATCCATTTGGTTACGCACGTACTTTTTCAATGCTTAATGTTTAATGTTAAAGCTGACGCTGTTACAATATGCAAGTAGTTACATATTTTTGAAATTTTATTCATTGAAAAAGAGTGTAGGTAACCAAACGTGCTAATTTAATTTTCTGTTAACAATTTCTCAATTACAACGAAAAATTTAAAATCCGCTAAAGCAAATAATGAATGGAATGAAATGAATCGAAAATAACATACCTCGCCATTCTTATCAGCCTTTTTGCAAATGTCGATAAACTTCTTAATCTGCTCCAGTGAGGGCACCTCGAACTCATCCACAGGGATCTCCGTCCACCGTATCCGCGAGAAGTCTTCCACCGGCGGTTTTTTCCCCGCCGTCAGTGTTACCAAATGCGTAATACCCTGATTCGCCAGATATTTTATATTTTCTTTGTTTCTCGGGAACGCCATAGCGGCCAGTTTTTTAGGAATAACCCACGAAAATTTAAGAGGTGGGTACGCGTCTACTTCTATTTCTGGGAACGGATTTTCAGGGATAATAACGTGTAATTCGTTCCTTATTTCCTTTTTAGCTCCCGCTAGATTTTTGTCATCTTGCTCCGTGATGTCTTCCATCCTTGTAAACACTTGATATTCTTCGTCAGCCATTTTGGATTTCACTGCCGTTGACAAAAAAAGGTTAGTTAAGTAGAAAACGTTTTTAAATCTAACTTTTTAAAATTTACGAACACTGGCACTTTTCACACTGGCAGGTAGGGTTGACCATTGAGTTCGCTTTTTCACCGAGGACTGAAGACAACGGACGGAGTAAACTTGGCACTAACTCTAAACTCTGGAGGATGTAACATTTATTTCTGGAGACCCTAACCTTGGCCACGGGTGATTTACTCCTCGAAAACGCGTATTTATTTAACTTTCAGTCTTCTGGCGTTGTCTTAAGGAGTATTTATTTTTATTTCATATATAAACTTAACATTGTCATGCCGTTAAAAAAGAACAACCCGTCGCTATTAAGTCTCTGAGACGGTTTTGAGAATAATAAATGGTCTTGCAGAATCGTAAATAAAATTCGGTTGAAGATGTGACGCCATTGGTAATTTAGTGAATTAGGCAATGACGTCGGAGATTTCGTAAACACATTAACATTACGCTGGAAATTGACGGGATTAAATTAGATTGGCCAGTCTGGAATTAGCTGTCTCAGTTTACCGGCTTCATGCGCAAAATTTTCCTTATAAATCACACGGTACCTGAGATATAACTTCAGATTTTTAAATATACAGTAACAAAAAATATCTGAGATTAATTAACTATTTTTGTCTCAAAAGAAATCTCCTTAATAACTACTTACTAGTGCTTGCTTGTCACCCACAGTCAAATGCAATAGTCAATTTCAAAGATAAGTGTACATTTTAAAGCAATATTACAAAAGAGTAAGATACTAAAGTGTCAACATATCTTTGATTTTGACCGTACATACTACCTGTACATAAATGGAACTATGTCAAAGTAAGTTTAGTAACATCATAAATGAAATTATATCTAGGTTCATTTAACTAAGTTAATCTACTGTTAATTTGACATAGTTCTATGCGTTGTGTTCACGGCATATATCTTCATTTAACAATATGAATACAATATGATTAGAATACTCACACATAATGACAATTTATTTATCAACCACAGGCACAAACTGCAGTCAATGTGGGTTGAAATCACTACTAGCACTGGCTGAAAACAAATTGTCTTAGACCACCTGTAGAATGTCACTGAACTATATCCTTACTATATACAAAAATAAACCTTAAATGTAGATAGTTAAAGTCCAATATCAAAAAACAGACATTAACCAGTCGAAAAAAATATAATATTAATATGGATCGATTTTTGAAGGAGATATAGAATGCAAATCAAAATCGACTGTATTTACTTTACTTACGGTTTAATTTAGAAATCTGACCTTGACATAGAGTTGACACAATTAATCTGCCAATAATATCGATCTCTATTAAATGAACTTGATCTGTTTGATTTGTTTGTTTGACAGCGGGAGTCGTTGACCTATTTTCGTTGGAGTTAAAGTATTCGAGTTATTTTTGATGCAGGCCTGATTCGAGCGAGTCGGAAGTGGGTCAGTAAGACAAGTCGTGTGAAAGAGGCGATAGATGATGTGATTCAATCAGACATTGGAATCATAATGGAAATGAGTTTTGAAACCAAACGAAGGTCGATCCGATCTATATTTAAGCTTTGTCGTTTTCTTGTCTTCCGCATTTATTTTTATCGATTACATACTTTGTTTTTAAAAACGCATATGAAAATCGTGAAACTGATTATGTGTAGGGGAAACTGTTGAACCTTGGACATAGTTGTACTTAGGACAGTTGGCAATATTTCTATGTTGCCACGGATATTAAAATATTTTTCATTTCTCTTGCTCTGAAAGTGGGTTGTTGTTTATCTATGAAGCGGGTGGAAAACGATGCATGGCGGTCCTAGGGTCGCAAACTAATATATTCAACAATATTCTTATTTACTCACCCCAGAAACAAATCGACGGGTATAGTTCTTTCGCTCAAAATATTGGAATTAATACTAACGATTATCATACGTAAAGATGTGAATTCGTGAATTAATTTTAATTTTTTCGGATAAAAGGTAAATAATTCGGATAAAATATAAATCGCTAGTGCTAGTGTCATTCTGAACTTTGAACTCGAACTTTGTGTCTATTTCTTTTAATAATTCAATGACCTAAGGTCATAAATGGGAGGGAGTATCCTTTGTGCGGAACCCTCGGTGGGCGAGTCCGACTCGCACTTGGCCGGTATTTTTTTCTGGTGGTCAATATTGTATATAATATGTTCATTGATTAGAATGGAAACAAGAAAGTTAAATAAGAATATATTTTATTACATACAACACAAATGTATACTAGCTTAGAGTGTAAATATAACGTATCTCCTAAACTATGTATCATCATTTGACTACAAACATCATTTTGGACCAATTTTGAGCCAATCAGCAAATAATATGTAAATTTCATCCAAAACAGCTTAAAAGGCAACATGTGATAAACTGATAAAACAATTAAGTACAAACTGAACATTAATACAAAACATAAAATGTATACAGAAACAAAAATGATGTCAAATGAAATATCACTCATTGAATAAATTCCATGACAATTACAAAATACTAAGTAATACTATGGAATTCATTTCATACGAAACCTATACATAAGTCTATAATATATCGAGACCTGTAACTTCACTGTACATTTTGTTGTTGACGAAACTATCTTGATACGATATAGTTACCATAATATCGGAGCGGACAAGGCTTACAAAAACATCTGAGCATGCATTGATACGCCCAATAGGCGTGTGAAGATACTTGTGACCTTGACGGCTTCGATATAACTGATGGGGACTTTCACCACGGTGGAACTGAGATTCGTAACTATAGTCTGACAATCGAACGCAGGAACAGTAGGATAGAGAGTAACATACTGTATTCTTCTTACGGTAGTATTTTCACCCCGAAAAAAGGGATGGATATAGTTTTGTTATCCTAATGTTGCTATCGTTGGCTTGTCAGAGTATAGCATAGCATAACAGTCCCATATTTCAAGTTTAAAAAAAATATTAAATGCCAATCAATTACTTGTTAAGGCCATTCAGTATGTGCAGTATGCACCCGTACAGAGTGTTTTCAAAAACCTTAGCCAATTTAACCCATGCCATGCCATGCCATGCGGAAATAGCATGACCCACCTAACTATCACTTCCGACAGTATTTTCGGAACCGCGAACTTTAAAAAATGTTTCTGTATGGGAAAACATTCAACATCTGCCCGCCGAAATGTATGAAACCACCCAAAATATTCCTCGCAATATGTTGGAGTGGGCATAGTAAAATGTCGTAAACTATTTGTTTGTACCGTTGTCGGTCGGGACCTCTGGGTGCTGGTGCTCCGAGACCAAACTTTTTCTGAGGCAAGCGTTTGAGAGGGAGGGGTCTCTATCCACACTCTGATGCGGGGAGACTCAGGAGTGTAATTACGTTTGATGTTGTATTTTTGTTATGTTAAATGTGACTGGCTATGTTTTAAGTAGGATAAAGTTATTATTTTTTTGACTAAGGTGTACCTATTATATTTATTGAACGTAAATAAATCTTCATTAATATTCTGTAAAATGTGTTCGAACCTCGAATAATATGGCTAAGGTTTAAAAAAAATTCTGTACAAAAATTAAACTGCAAGACAAATAAAATGTGAACAACATATTTCAATACATTTTCGCAACAACAAATGCACCTACCATCATTACCAACGTTTGATCCGCGCGACTCCACTGAGCCGTACAGTCAATCAAATGCAACCCTAGGCCACTCTAGAACCATGTCAAAATGACAAGCAGCAAGAGATTTCTTACAATCTGATTTATAGCGTCACTATGACATAGTCCTACAGCCTAGGGTTCCAATTGGTTGACTGTACATATGATATGTATAACTATATACTAACAATACATGCGTTAAGTAAATTAAATACAAATAAACCTACATAATTTAAGCTCGAAACTAACATTATTTTGATCTAGAAATAATCAATAACTAACATTTGATACGTTATAGTGAAATATAAAACCTAATTACATTTCAACTTGATTTCATCGAACGCTGTTGATATACAAGCATATATCGATCCTTTTCATTCATCATTCTGTCTCATTCTTACTTAGGTCTTCATAGAACATAATAGCATGTATGGTTATTACAATAGGCTAGACGAAAAAAAAAATCTATTTAGTCCGTCTTTTAGATTATTAAAAAATACACGTATTTTTTTAATGTTCGTCAAATCACAAGTGACGAAAATACAGTGCGTTCAAGTTTCGCGTAACGTCACTTAGGTACAATTCTTACCTAGTAGTGACGTCACCACCCCCCGCCCCGGAACTTTGATGCTCTTTATCTTCGTCAATTTTAGTTAGATTGAAAAAGGAAAAAATACGTGTCTAATCATTTTAGATCTAACTGACGGACTAATTAGAATGATAGTTTTTCAACCTAGTCGTCATCCCTATTAGTATGATAACATCAGTTTTCAATGTTTTGATACATGTGAAATATAGGCAAATAAAAGGTACACTTATATAAATTACGTTATGTATTAACAAATAAAGAGTAAGCCCATTTGTTATAAAAAAAAAAAGGACGCCACGTATAATCGATATGGAATGATTTGGACGGTAGAATATAGTTGACGAATATTCTAACATTAACTGACATTATGTAAAAGTGAAGTATGTACAACTAATGCTAATAGGTGATACGCTTAGTATAATGTGTAAAAACTGGTCGAAAACGCTAATCATTGCAAATTATCGTGGTCATATACAAGGCACGATATTAGGCTTTTTTTTAATATTGATATCATAAGATTCATAGTCTAAGAAACAAAAGGGCAGTACAGATGGTGCATAATAATTTTCATGCTATTTCAGCCAGTGTCAGTACCAAAAGTACCGAGGTCGATTGAAATAGCATTACAAATACGAGCGTTTCCGAGATAATACGAAAGAAAGTCATTATGCACTACATCTGTAACTCTGGGGTCAATTGCATAATCATTTGAAGCTTGTATTAGCGGAACTCTCTTTCTAATAAGAGGGATTGAAAAGAGACTTCCGCTAATATTACAAGCTACTAGTCATTATGTAATACGCCTCTGGTTGTTATTTTAATAATTTACTTGACACAAGGCATATGGCGCCATACAGTCAGCAGCAGAGGTAGCTAACTTTTATAGCTAGACGTTATAATAAATAAATAAATAAATATTGTGGGACAATCTTACACAAATCGACCTAGTCCCACGGTGAGCTCAATAAAGCTTGTGTTGTGGGTACTAGACGACGATATATATAATAGATATATTAATATACATACTGTAGCACGGCCTTATACTACACAGACGTGTAGACACACCTTCATACACACGTCCGTTACATTCCTTAATGTTCTTACATTCACCCTTCATCACATTCACTCATCACTCATTCAATCACCTCGCGTGCGCCATATTAGGGAGTCTGAATTCGTCTTGCATTGAACATGCATCGCGCGTGATACCTCATAATTTTAAGTGAGTGATTTTCTGCCTATTTTTGCTGTTTCGTGTAAATCACAGAACCCCTTATAACCATCCCCGGTTATACGTGGCGCCCAGCGTTCGGATTGTGTTGTGGAACAGTAAATTTGGCGAAAATTCGCGTGCGAAATGCCACCGAAAAAAGATATGGCCGCCGCCGCCGATTCAAATACCGAAAACGTTTCGGCGACATCTTGTAATTTGACGATGCCTCAAGAGTACCTAACAATTTTATTGCAACAGATGCAATTATCGCACGTTGAATTATGTGAGAAGTTAGTGCTAGCGACGCAGGCTGCATCACCTCAACGCGACAGACACTTCGCCGGTTGTAAGCTCAGTTTTAGCGGAACTGAAGATTCGGTCGAAGACGCCTTAGAGGTTTTTGTCGACGGCATCCAAACATACAAAGATTGTGTCAAGATATCTGACGACAATGCATTACGCGGATTGTCATTTTTATTAACCGGACTCGCGGCAACATGGTGGAACGGAGTTCGTAAAAATGTCAAAACGTGGGACGAAGCAATCGTTGACCTTCAACATGCGTTTGGAAAACGAAAGGCTCCTTTCCTCATATTTCGAGAGGTCTTTAGCGAAGAACAAAATGACGAAAAGACAGACATTTTTATTTGCAAAATTCGAGCATTGATAGCACAGCTACCATATTCGCTAGAAGAAAACATTCAAATCGACATGGTTTATGGTTTGCTGAACCGTCGGATCCGGAAACGAATCCCGCGCGAAGATGTCGCGACGTTTAACGATCTTTTACGAAAAGCCCGATCGGTTGAAGACTCTCTGGCCGAGGTGAACGAAAAGAACGGAACGACATCCGCGAACGCACCAAACGTCAACGCTGTCAATGGCCGACCTGTCACCCGAAATACGTCAAATACGTCAAACGCGAAAAATAACGACCGGAATAGTGAAATTAAAACAACAAACAACGTGTTTGTTGATAACAAACAACAGAAGCAGAAAACCTTTACACGACAAAGTGTTGCTAATGAAACCAAAGTTCAGAATGACAATAACTCTGACGCGAAACCGAAACCAAGCCGTTTTTGCAATTATTGCAAGTTATTTGGACATAACAAAGACAGTTGCAAATGGTTACTCGCCAAACGTTCGGACGCGACAATTAATTCTTCTGATGGTAATAGTGACAATGTTAAAAGTGAAAAGTTTTCGTGTTTTGGCTGCGGTACCCCCGGCGTGGTACGCGCCAACTGCTCGCGATGCAAGGGAGACTCCGGTGCTGCGGGGAGCGGCGCGGGTGCTGCTTTCTGTGCAATCTCATCAGATGACGCGACTGCGACAACATCGAAGACGATGCCCTCTACACCAGTCGATATGAGCGCGCGCGAGACACATACACACATTAACACATACACACCAAGTGACTTTTTTGTAGTTGGACAACAACCGGAGAGGCCACGACCTATTCTTCCCATTACGGTCTGCGGACGCGAAGGTCGTGCAGTCATCGATTCAGGTGCGAGGAGGAGCATGGCAGGTGTAAGCCTATTCAATTTAATGAAGAACTGTGGTGAGTCTTTTACCCCTTCTACTTTAAACATTAAATACGCTCATGGACGTTCTGGAATAGAAGATATACTCTCTATAGATACTACAGTCACTTTGAAAGGAAAAGAAATTCCTACAACTTTTATGATTTTACCTGAAGCTACAGAGAATGAAACCCTGTTAGGCATGGATTTTCTATTTTCTGCTAGACTTAAGACCGATTATGGAAACCATACCTGGAGCTTCAAGGATGAGCCACATATTGAATATGAGCTTCAATATGAACAGTTACCTGTACCTATAGCTGCATGTAAACCTACTGAGACGCTTCGACATAATGAAGGCACTACACTTAATGTTGATCAACGTGACAAGCTGACTCAACTCCTTGACCGTTACTGGGACACTTTCAATCTAGGGGGAGAGCCTACTCCTTATGCCGTCCATCACATTGAGTTGACTAATAAGAATATTCAACCTATCTCTGTACCACCTTACAGATTACCAGAGCCAAAGAAGGAAGCTCTGCGACTGGAGCTTGAGAAGATGCTGAAAGATGACATCATCGAAGAGTGTGAGTCTCCATGGTCGGCTCCTGTGGTACTAGTACCGAAGCGTGACAATAGTATAAGAGTTTGCATAGATTATAGAAAGCTAAATGCAGTAACCAAACCCGATCGATACCCTCTACCAAGAGTAGATGATATTTTGCATGGAACTGGGAAGTTTAAATACATATCTGCTTTAGACCTTAGAGCCGGATATTGGCAGGTACCAGTTGCAGTAGAAGATCGGGACAAGACTTCTTTTGTGACCCCCCTTGGAACATATCGCTTCAAGCGAATGCCCATGGGACTAAGGAATTCAGGGTCTACGTTCCAAAGACTAGTGGACAGATTTCGTTCCAACCTCCCCGGAGTGACCATATTAGCCTACCTTGACGACATTTTGATCCTGTCAGCCAGCTTCGAGAAACACCTTCAAGATATTGATGCTGTATTCCAGAGACTCAAACTATTCAAGCTGCGTGTGAACAGAGAGAAGAGCACCTTTGCCTGTGAATCGGTGAAATACCTCGGACACATCCTGTCCGCTGAAGGGATTCAACCTGACAATGAGAAGATCAAAGCCGTCAATGAGATGAAAGAACCACACAATGACAAACATTTGAAGACTTTCATCCAGACTTGCTCCTGGTTTCGCAAGTTTATACCAGATTTTGCAAAGATAGCAAGACCACTAACAATGTTACTCAAAAAGAATCAGAACTGGATCTGGGGAGAAGACCAGACAAATTCATTTAGAGAATTGAAGAAGAGACTCACATCTGCCCCAATACTACGGCAAGTCGATTATACACTACCTTTTATTCTAAGGGTTGACTCAAGCGGCTATGCTCTAGGTGCAGTACTACTTCAAGGGGAAGGCTATGATGAGCGACCAGTGGAATATGCGAGCCGATTACTCACAAGCGCTGAACGGAATTATACAACAACAGAACGAGAGGCTCTTGCAGCAGTTTGGGCCCTTGACAAGTTCAGAGGATATATAGAAGGCTCCGAAGTTATCCTTGCCACTGATCACCAACCTTTGAAATGGATTTTAACATTAAAGACACCGACAGGACGCCTTGCGCGTTGGGCTCTGAAGATACAGGCCTATAACCTGAAAATTGAATATCAACCCGGGAAAAAGAATGTTGTTGCTGACACTCTGAGCAGACCTGTATGTGATGACACCACCAAGAACTCTTGTAGTCTATGTACTGTCATAGTAGATATACCACACATGTCACCTTCAGTTTTACGAAAGGCTCAGACCGAAGACCCAGAGATCTGGAAGATTGCAAAGGACTTCGAGAACAACAACATTGAGGCTGCCACACGCTGGACTGAGCGAGGTTATTATATGTCACAGGGAGTGTTATACCACTTTAACCCTGACGTCGAGAGTGACGATCCTCAACTGGTACTACCACAGTCCATGAGAAAGGAGATTTTAAAAGAACTTCATGACTCTCCTACAGCCGGACACACTGGAGTTGAAAGAACATACCAACGGGTGAGCAAGAGCTATTATTTCCCTGGTATGAAAAGATATATAACAGAATATATAAGAGACTGTAATGAGTGCCAGCGTTACAAACCATCCAATTTAAAACCTGCAGGATTATTGCAGACACCTGTACCGGCTCAAAGATTTGAGGTACTAGCAATGGATTTATTTGGGCCCTTGCCTACTGGTCTAAACCAAGAGAAATGGATATTTATTGTAGAGGACACTACTAGTAAGTGGGTTGAATTGTTCCCATTGACCATAGCAACTGCAGAAGCTTGTGCTAAAACCCTGGTTGAGGAAGTTTTCCTTAGGTACGGATTCCCCAGGCGGATCATTTCTGACAACGGCGTTCAGTTCGTATCACAAGTCATGCAGAAGGCAATGCATACCCTAGGAGTAGAGCAGAACCTCATTCCCCTATATCATCCAGAAGCTAATCCAGTGGAAAGAAAAAACAGGGACCTCAAGAGCCAACTCGCTATAATAGTTGAGAATAACCACACTAACTGGCCGAGTGCACTACCCGCTATACGCTTTGCCATGAATAGCGCTGTTACACAGAGTACCGGGAAGTCGCCCGCTTACCTCACTTTCGGGAGAGAGATGCGATCACCCGTAGAAGTCAGACATGACCTGCGAACTGTTATTGAAGCAGAGAACTTCGTGCCTCAGATAACACCGTACCTGTTGAATCTCAGCGACAATCTTGCCGAAGCTCGAGAGCATACCTTACAAGAACAGGACCGCAGGAAGGGCTACGCCGACCAAAAGCGTAGACCACACGAAGGATACAACGTAGGAGACAAGGTTCTTTTGAAAACACACGTTTTGAGCAACCAAGCTAAGGGGATTACTAGCAAATTTGCACCCCGACGCGACGGACCATACGCTATTTCCAAGATAGTTAGCCCTACAACTTACTTATTACAAAATAATGGTGAAACTGTTGGTAAATATCATGTATCAGACTTGACTACCTACCATCAGAGGAGTGGTGATGAACCCGTAGAACCTGTAATACCACAGAGAAGGAGAGGTAGACCACCTAAGCAGACAAAAATTGCGCCTGCTCCATCTACAACTACTGGTGAGAAGAGGAAGAGAGGACGACCGCGCAAGCAACCTGGGTGTCGGCCCATGGACGAGGACGTCTCCATGGCCCGAAGGGGGAGCCTGTAGCACGGCCTTATACTACACAGACGTGTAGACACACCTTCATACACACGTCCGTTACATTCCTTAATGTTCTTACATTCACCCTTCATCACATTCACTCATCACTCATTCAATCACCTCGCGTGCGCCATATTAGGGAGTCTGAATTCGTCTTGCATTGAACATGCATCGCGCGTGATACCTCATAATTTTAAGTGAGTGATTTTCTGCCTATTTTTGCTGTTTCGTGTAAATCACAGAACCCCTTACAACCATCCCCGGTTATAATACTTAAATACATAGAAAACATCCATAACTCAGGAACAAATATTCGTGATAAACATAAACATAAATAAACATAAACAAACATATACAAATAAACATACATATAAATACACACATACACATAAATACATACATACATACATATATATAAATAAAAAAACATTAATGCCCTGACCAGGATTCGAACCCGGGACCTCCTGCTTCGTAGGCAGGGTCACTACAGACTAGGCTAGGAGGCCGTTATAGTTGTGGCAATAAGTGTGTCAAGGTAATTTTGAACACCCGTCCAACTACTTTTGCTGCTGAGTGTATGAGCGCCGTCTAGTTACAATGTCAAACTCATAGCACGATTATTTCTTAGACTTTACGGGGATTTATTTATACTATTGCGTTCAAAACTGCATGGGCAGTTGAATGAATTCATTCATAATTTGCTCATGCACGTTTGAACGTGGATAAACATGAATCGTAGTTAACAGTGGCGGCGCATTCATAGAACTCGATTCTTGTCGGCTTCCCTTGCGTGAGCCGATCTAGAACATTCTTAAAGACTCACAGAAAAAGTAAACCAAATCAGTTCTCCAAAATAAAAAATTGTTGCTCCACCGCTTTTCCATTGCGTTACGACAGTTAGTCACATTTGATAGTTAACTGTCGTAACACGATGGAAATTCATTAGTTAACTACGACCCTCAATAAGGGTAATGTTGTACAAAAAAAATCCCTTTACGCCTTACTTCTTTACCATATATAAATAATAATTAATAAGGCTTATGATGTGGGTACTAGACGACGATATATATAATAGATAAATACATATAAATACATAGAAAACATCCAGAACTCAGGAACAAATATTTGTGATAAACACAAATAAATGCCCTTACCAGGATTCGAACCCGGGACCTCCAGTTGGCAGGGTCACTACCAACTAGGCTAGGAGGCTGTTCAAATATATATATATATGTATATTGTAAGGCATGAATTTATTACATAGTATTAGTTACATTGATATTTTGTCACTTAAATAACAAATAATATGGTTAGGCCATGAATACTATAGGCTTACCGTTTAACTGTGGTGCATTGACAATGTTGTCTCCATATAAGACATTATTATGGTTCACAGACCTCCTCAACTAGACAGAGCATACAAGACATTTGCGATCTGTTCTTTGGAAACAATGCGGTGTCTGTGTCATGGTTACTGTCAGAGTTCCACAACCTTACCCCCCTCAATTCCCCCTCTTGAATTCCCTGTGCTCAATCCTAGAGAGATTCTCAGTTAAAAGGTAAACCTATACTTGTTTGTTGGTTTAAGCTCAAATACTAGCAAATGACGTATAAATGTTATATTTCGTGTACATACAAGCTAAATGCATATAAAACAACGTATAGAAATTCAAGGCACGGCTGTGTCTTCTAATGGAATGTTTATTTTCGTTGGAGTCTTGTGGTACTGACATTGGTTTCGACCGCGCAAAATGTAACTCATAAGTATTCATAATTCATTTTATTTATTGACAGAGCCAGCACAAAGCGTCTAAATTTCAGTCTAGGCAGACTCATATGACTTTCTGTTCGGCTGTTTTCTCTACAAGTCGTATTTCTTAACATTTTCCATTTTTTTGCCTATTAAGATTTGCCAATTTTTTCAAGATGGCGGAGTGTGAGATGTTCATAATAAACACATAATATTACATTGACAGATAGTTCTATGTCAGTACCATTTGATATTAAATTGTCTTTTGTTTGATGGTCTAATATATTTTTTTATTACTTCGTAACATAGGAACTAAATGTGCTTATCTTTAGTAAAAGGTTCCACTTCGATCGTTGATAAGGTGCCTCTTACTAAAAACTATCACAAATACTGATTACTCGTTAAGTACTTGGTTTCAATACTAATATTAAATGAAAATTGATAATAAATGCCCTTATCGTAATCAAATGTTTCACATAATTTCATTTCATGAATTTCAATCACTTTACAATAGCACCTTCCATGGGAAGTGAATATTAAAATTTAATACTATTTCTATAAAGAAAGACGGATAATGAGCCAAATACATAACCTTTTGTCCACCACTGTGGCCGTAATCGGACCCGACAACTTCGGCAATGCAACGAAGACTTACGAGAACTCCGTAAGTCCAATCACGCTTAAATATACGCGATCGCCTGGCGTCCGGCGTCCAAAAGGTTGAAAAGGTTAGTCTATTATAAGGGTCAACTTGCTAGAAATTATTCGGATAACAACATTGAAACAGATAATAACAATGAATTTACCGACTATAAATTAAAACTAGTAAGTATAGGTAATGTTCAATGTATGACAAGCCTTCTTGAAAAGCTTATAAATAATGAATTTTGATGTCATAGGTTTTTTTCTTATGCAAGTTGACAGTATGAAATATAGATTAAACAATATGAGTTTATATTAAAACGGATGGACTTTTGATACTAAATATAATAATTTCTAAAACTATTTTTTATTGTCGATAGTATAAAATGATTTTCTATAAAAAGGGGAATTAATCTTAAAAATAAGTGTTTTAAGCCTTACGGAATGTTAAGGTAAAAATTGACCAAATTAATTATTGCTACGAGTATTGTGATGCTGTACCCCACATCACAGTTAAACCGGTTATATTTACTATTAACCGGTATTTACCGGTTTTCTTCTTACTAGGATAAGTACGACCAGTATAAGCCCAAAACACTTTAGAAAGTTGTCAATATATTTTTTATAACTAAAGATTGGACTACGGTATAAACATATATCCTTCTAATAGATTCTGAACTATTTGGCCTCCAAACTACATTTGGAATGTAGCGTAAGTACTTACCCAGTTCTCGTTTCTACAGCCTATGAAATACGGTTCATAATGGTGTAACACGACAGTGTATTGTAGGAAACGCAAACCGGTTATTGTTTGTATGGAGATAACCGGTTACTAACAAGAAATCGGCCATTTTCATACAAATTAGCCTACTAACCAGAGCCCGTTTATAGATGCCGGTGCCGTCGGCTTTCATACTACACATTAACCGAATAACCGGTTATTTCCAAACAAATAACCGGTTTGCATACCCTCTTTGCTTGTAAGCACGTAGACTATTCAACAATATAAGACTGGGGATAGCCACGATCGCTGATGTGTGGTGTGTATGTCACTTATCACTTATCAAGTTATCACTGCACTAGAGGTGGAGGACTTGGCCGTCGTCCTTGCTGGGGAGGGGGAATGGCTCTGGCTCCTCGAGGGTCACCGCTGTCAGGTCGACGATCTCATCTTGCTCGTCTTGGTCGAACCTGTAGACAAAAAGGCTATTACATATAAATAATAATAAATAAATAAATATTATGGGACAATCTTACACAAATCGACCTAGTCCCACGGTAAGCTCAATAAGGCTTGTGTTGTAGGTACTAGGCGACGATATATATAATAGACAGATACATATAAATACTTAAATACATAGAAAACATCCATAACTCAGGAACAAATATTCGTGATAAACACACAAATAAATGCCCTGACCAGGATTCGAACCCGGGACCTCCTGCTTCGTAGGCAAGGTCACTACCAACTAAGCTAGGAGGCCGTCAAATGGCCGGCATATGGATTTGAAATAATGTTGTTGAAGAACGTTTCAAGACTTTCAATCCGAGTCACGGGTTAAAATACTGCCGGCTTGTACTATAAATATCTAATCGGTATCAACAGTCGATGAATGGTTTTTCTGATTTTGATAATGTTCATAGAAGACGATGACCGCTTTGCTCGTTTGTTACCTTTTAAATAAAAAACTGGCCAAGTGCGAGTCGGACTCGCTCACCGAGGGTTCCGCAAAAAGGATGCTCCACCCATTTATTACCTTAGGTACTTATTTATTTATTTAAAACTTTATTGCACAATACAAATGGCACAAATGGCGGACTTAATGCCTTAAGGCATTCTCTACCAGTCAACAATGGTGCAGGGACTTTTGTGTTGAACGGACTTGATTACTTAAAAATACTGGTGGCACGGAACGCTCAGTGTGCGGCAATTATACAGTTTTCCGATTTTCTCCTGTACTTGTGCTATAAGTTCTTTCTTTTTGTTATATTTCGTGATTTTAGGTCAACGGGAAGTACCCTATTATTAATCATTTATTCACTCAGACAACAGAGATCCAACATACATCTTGATTCCCGTTGAAAATCTATGGGAAATGCGTCATAAATGGCCGTATCTTTGGATTGCGTTGACGTAGAGGAATGATTTTTTCACAGCTTCAACTGACCGCAGACCTGTGTATGTGATGATTTCAACTTGCTACATCTACGCGTTCCCGAATGAAGGGTCTTGACAGACTGACAGATGGACAGTCAAGTGCAAAAATACGTATCGACAAAATCGTCTCATAAATATGGTACAGTCACCTGCAATAGTATATGACTCTATGAAGGCCGCAAAAATATGTGACACGCTCTTATGGCGGTACAAACAAGAATGTGTCAGATTATTCTGCAGCCTTCATAGGGTCCTACGAGTATACTATTGCAGGTGACTGTATTACGCTCTTATTACAATGGAATAAAATGCTATGGGACGGATTTTTAAGTAAGATCCACCCATATTTTTACATTTCACTGGACAACAAAGTGATCCCATAAGTGTTCCGTCGTTTCCTTTTGTGGTACGGAACCGTAACAAGTACCTGTCGTCGTCGGGCTCGGAGCTGGGCTGGTCGGATCCGGGCGCGGGCGCGGACGCGGGCGGCGCGGCGCGCTGGTTGGCGGGCCGCACCGTGATGATCAGGTTCGAGGAGTTGGCCACCATCATGTCCGTCACCTGACACAATACATCTACATGTACACATATAACCACACGTCGTTATCGCGGGTGCAAAACCGATTTGTCAGTACAGGAAGATTATGAAAAACAAGCATTAACAGACTCCAAACTCATTTTGAGGAACATCTATGCCTACTCGTACGAGTTAAAAGCTTATCAACATTAGGTATTTCTAATACCCAACCTCCATACTTGACTTGAGTATCAATACATACTTAAATAGATTAACTATGCAGGCGCAATGCAAACTCTTTAGTCATTTTTCCTTTTTAAAGACCGTTTTTTGACTACTTGTATAACTTAAAAACGTTAGTTATGTTGTTTTTGTAAACATGCCTTCAATATTATAGATCTTTTTTAGCGAAAACTCTCCAGCTCCACGTGTAGAGAGCTTCTTAGATGCTTAGTAGCTGCAGGCAGAATATGCCCGCTTCTACCAAATAATCATTATGTTATATGTGCTCTTTATCTAGTTGGTTATTGTACCCGCGATAACGACGTATGCATATAACATTCCCCATGTAACCGCTACATTCAATGGGAGCTACCGTATTGTCGCTCACCAGGCGGCGCCACTCATGCGTGGGTCCTGTGTCAGTATGAGAGAAATGACAAAGTGACATTTGAAATGTTCCCGCAGGACTCACGTTTCACTAGCGCCCCTAGCGGAAAATCGACTCGCGGTAATCCTCATTATACCTACGATTTCAGTACCTACATGAAATCAACTTAACTCTCTCCAAATCTTTTATAACCAAGGAGTGCTCAATTTATTAAGCGGAGATACTTAATTCAGTATTAATCCTTTAACTAAAAAGTAACTGATAGGTAATGGCTGGTTATATAATAGAAATAGACAAGTCTATCAAATATAGTGTTTTGTTTTTTGATAGTCTGAATAATTTTCACAATGGAGCGAATTAATATTGAATATCGCAAATCTATCTTGCAAAACTTATGTACAGGCCAATTTTCACTGCGGAAAATTGCGAATAAGTTTACTTTATAAAATTTTTTAGAGAGCGTCATACGCTCGACGATTTACCAAAATTGCGGCGGAGAAGTGGCCCGGCAAACCAAAATGTCGAAGAAAATGTGGTGGAGCTGTTAATATCATAAAAGTACATGTCCGTTCGTCTCATAGATAAAAGAAAAAGGAATAGATAGCTAACGGAGGTGTGTCGCGCGTCGCAGCGATGAGGCCAGATGGCCATATTACTGTTCGACGCGAGCCAGTTGCATCTTAGCCGCAATCGTAAAATGTGCTCCGATATTTTCATAAAATGCCGAACTGCTACGTTGTTACGAGCAAAAATATGAATGAAAACAAAAACTTCAAGGACTAAGGAGTCACGTACCACATGTATTGTATTCATTTCATTAGTTTTTACTTGATAAAATCATGCATTTTACAAATATATCCAGGACCGTATGATTTTACTCTGCCGGACTAATTGGTTGAACTGATCTGTAACAAATTGTACAGGCGTTTTACATTGACGGCTTAGAATAGCAAACAAGTTGTGTCGCGATGCAATTTGTTAAGCAGCCGCGCAATGTATCGAATTGCTAGCGATATCCACAACCACATGATTATTACTTGGTACGGCCGCTTGTGCCTTGCCGGGAACTAGAGAAGCGGTGCACCCGTGCCGATGTGTGTCGATAAATGATTGGCTTGATTTTACTCAAATAGACAAATTTTACCTAAAAATAAAATTTATATTGTGTTACTAACCTTGTTCCAAACTTTTCAAATTGAGATGGCAACTTCGTTTCTCACTGGCAACACCACAGTTCCGTTGAAACTAGGCACAAATCGGCATGTTGTTTTTTCTTTTTGTATACCTACCCTTTATTTTATCCAGCTGGCAGGCTGCGCGCCATTGCTCAGGTCATTGGATTCTCAATTTGATTATTATGATCTACCGTCCAATAATGATAAATGGACGGTAGATAGCCACTGTAATTAGACAGGTGGCGGTGGAGCCACTGCAGGTAGGCAGGTGGCGATGTTTTGGTATGTAAACAAACAGCATTAGGCTGTAGGTAAATGTTTATAGATAGGTACAGAAAAATATTTCATTGATATTGCTGAAAATATAAGGTTAATTCATACCATATTGCTGAAATAAAATAATTATTAACTATACTATACCTTATTTTTTGCTGAAAAATAATGTTAGGTACAAAATTAAATTTAAGCAAATCCCAGCAGGCAGCAATGAAATAAAGTTTGGAACAAGGTTAGTAACACAATATAAATTTTATTTTTAGGTAAAATTTGTCTATTGTGTTTAACTGAACCTTGTTCCAAACTTTTTAAATTGAGAAGTGTTTGTTATCGACTGCTGGATAAATAAGGATTGAGTGTGTAACTATAGATCGCCAATGTGAATAAAAATACCACATTTAATCATAAGAAAACTTATATTGTATTAATATTTAGGTAGGTATTTATGACAATCAAATACTATATAATTAATAATATCATATTGATTCAAAACATCTATCTAACGGATTGGAACTGATATTACGATTACAAATCGTTTTCTTATAAAATTTGTGAAAAGTATTTGCACTTTGCCAATTACCTCGTTCCAATATATCGTCAATATTATGATTGTCAAGCCAGCCTGACGAAGCAACCGCGGAACGGACACTGCCTGCACTGCCGTTTATATTAGCATCTTTAAGGACTGCTTTGATCCATCCACCTATGATGGTTCGTGAAGCTGGCTTCACTGGACCACACGTAGAAATAAATAGATTACATATGTTTCCTCTTCGGCTCCGAGACAAGAAAATCAATAATTTAATCCAAAATACAGGATCAATATTTTTATTAAAATCACACTTTAGTAATTTCCAGCCAGATTGCCTGCGAGATGCGCTGTCTGTCTTGGAGCCGAACTCGGGCCAAAATATCACATAATCAGATTCAATCAAACTACTAGACTCATTAATATTTAATAAAGTCAGGTCGTGGACACGTCGACCTGAACAAAGCAATAATAAAATTGCACATCTCTTAGACACTTCGAATAGACTGGATTGAGACGGCTCATTATTTTCTAAATAGGTGCATAGATCTCTAACGTCCCATATACTGCCTTTGTGAGGTGTCGGTCTACTAAGAGCAATAGCTTTCAAAGCCTGACGGACAACTAAATGTGAGCTAAGCGGTGGGCCTGACCTGGCGGGACAAAACGTTGATACTACGGATTTGTGCAAACAAATTGTACTATGTGATAATTTTTCTACTAAATGCAGGTCTGTAAGAAACCTTGCTAAATCTTGTGGTTCTGGGTTATCTTTGGCGACATTATGTATCGAACACCACTTACACCATCTGAGCCAGGCTGGTTTATAGGAAGTTAGAGAGGATTTTCGCCAACCGCTTGCAAGCAAGTTTTTCTGCTTTTCAGTCCATGTATCTAACAAAGCGGCCCACCCCGTATCAGCCAGACTTGTAAAGCTATCCGCTTGACATCGGCTGGAGGTCTTTGAGTCTGAGTGTCCACTAACCGGGTCTGCAGGTCTTGAATCACTATTGGAGGGGCCAGGGATCGGTTCATTAGGTCGCTGCGCCAAAACACTTTCTCCCAATCCGGAACAATCACTAGGTACAAACCTTTTGCTTCGTTCAGGTGACTGAGAACTCTGGGGATTAGACACGGAGGGGGGAAAACCCACGCCAACTGGTACGCCCATCTTCGACTGAACGCATCGACGAATAACGCCTCTCGATCTGCCTGGTCCAGCGTCGCATAAATCGGGACTACGTGGGCTCTCTTCGACGCGAAGAGGTCTATCTGTGGAGTTCCCCAAACTTGGAATATCTGAGCGGTCGCTGGAGGCAGTAGATGCCACTCCGATTGACCGCGATACCTTGAAAGTCGGTCGGCCTCTGTGTTGTACCTGCCGGGGATGAACTGGACTGTCATATGAATGTGGTAGCGGTCCAATGCGTCCAATATCCGATAAGTCATCTCCATCATCCGTTGTGATCTCGTACCACCCTCGTTTCGCAGATATGACACCACTGTCCGGTTGTCTGACATAATCATCAGGGATGAGTGTTCCAGCACCTGATTCTGCGAAGTTATTACCTTCTGCACTGCCATCATTTCTAGGAGGTTGGAATGCTGACGAGCCTCCCGCTGTGACCATTGGCCAGCCAACTGCCTGTTGTTCAGAAGCGCGCCCCAACCCTGGCCCGACGCATCCGTTGTTAGAAAGAATTGAGGCGCTGGAGGGTGAAGCGGAGACGCAGCATCCACGTGGTTGATCCACCATTCTAGCTCGGCATACAATGCTATCGGTATTTTTACCTTCTTCCTTGGATTGAGGTGCAGTATCTGGTTGCAGAACGTTAGCAACAGCCTGCTGTTTAAGCGACCTCTCGGGACCACAAAGCCCACGAAATTCAACAGACCTAGTAAAGATTGGACCTGCTTTAATGAAACGTACCTGCGGTCTATCATATTCTGGCATCTCCGTATGACATTTTGAATCTTTTCTTCTGGAAGGGACTTTAGGTTGTGCCAAGGATCCCATTGAATGCCCAAGAACTCCATTGACCTCTGCGGAATCAAGGCAGACTTGTTGTAATTTATCGTCCAACCTAAATGCTCGAGGATCTTCAGAGCGAGTCTTACTTGGTTCTGAAGCAACGACCTGCTCTGGCACGCCAGAAGAAAGTCGTCCAAATATACGATGACTCTGATGCCTCGATTCCTGAGCACTTCCGCCAACCAGTTGGTGACCAGAGCGAAGGTTCTCGGGGATGATGCGAGGCCGAACGGCAAGGACGTCATCTGCCAAAGCTGTTTCTGAAACATTACCCTTAGGAACCTCCTGTGCGATGAATACACTGGGATGTGAAAGTATGCATTGTGAAGATCCAGCTTCACCAGCCAATCGCGAGGTTGCAGAAAATCCGGTACCTTGTACATGTTGATGAGGTGAAACTTGGCCACATATACGTACTTGTTGAGTAGTTTTAGGTTGAAGACTGGGCGTACAGTTCCACCTTTCTTTGGTACTAGAAATATCTTCGAAACAAAACTTGGGGTCAACTGAGCCGGCTCGAGTACACCCTGCTCCATCATAGTCGTCATTTCGACGGCCATTTCCCGGCTTTCCTCCGTGGACAATTTTGATGAAAGTCTGGAGGGGTGTACCAGAGGAGGCTTTTTGACAAAGGGTATCCGATAACCCGACAAGATCTTGATAATGTGATCTGGAGCGCCCATGGCTCTCCACCGGCTTAAAAAGTGTACTAGTTGACCCGCTTGAAAGTTGATATAGTCAGTCGTTGCGCTTGCGATATCGCTTACCTTGTCTATCCTTGTAATGTCTGTCGGTTTGCGGGTTGGTTCGAAATGACCCGGCCTTACGCTTTCTGTCCCGAGTGGTAGTAGCAGGAGCGGGCGCAGAAGCCGCTGAGGGTCCCGAGTACACGCGGAAGCTAGAAAACTCCGTAGCCTTTTTGCCCTGCTCCGATTGTGAGACTCTTTGCGCAAGAGCTCGTTTGGTAACAGCCCCTTGCGCAGGGGTGCGTGGACAGATAAATACCTTTTCGATTCCGCCGTTCTTTGTTACACACGCAGAAAACCGCTCGTCGTCAAACAAATATTCCTGCGTTGGTGGGATCTTCCGTAAGGATTCCTTTATGTAGCGATCCTTGACAAAATTCAACACTCCATCTCTCCGTTGCTGAATAATGTCTGCTCGACGGCCACAGACCATCTGCAACAAATCTAAGTGAATGCGTGAGTAATCACCTTCAGAGAAAAGCTCGTTGATTTTGTCTGATACCGCCTCGACCGTACATTCAGCTTGCGAATTCAACCAAGATATGAGGGTTTCAAATCCAGCTTTCAATTTCTCATTTTGTATGATGAGAGCATGAGACACGGCGGCTAGAGTCTTTTCTATAACGGCGAGGGCCCGGTTGCGATCAAAAGATTTGATCATGTCGTTACCCTCCAACTCGGTGAAGCCAGGTATAAGTATTCTGGGCATCTACGTAACGTACCTGTGACCAGTTGTTTGAATTGAAATGCTGTAATTTGTCTAAAATATCAGCATGCTCCTTTGAGGTTACAGCGGCCGACGATTTGAGGGTAGTTTCAAGCTTGAAATTAATCTCTTTTCTGGGCCCTGGGATAGGCTCCGCCGGGGCCTGTGGAGTCCCCAGATCGTCAGGTGTACAAATCGACAACACATCGTCGGTATCACTGGAGTATTCTCGAGGGCGAGAGCAAAAATTGTTACGTAAAGACCTTACCTCGTGAGCTAACTTTGACACTACATCCTCTAACCTGGCCATCCGCTCGTGCTCCGATGTCGCCGATGTACCTGGATCATCTCGTACTTTAGAACTTGAACTATCCATTTGGAACTGCAAATTATTAGAAAATTTCTTGGAATTTTCTAACTAGAGGTGTTTCCTATGCCAGAAACAAATCGCCAAAGACCTGAGCAATGGCGCGCAGCCTGCCAGCTGGATAAAATAAAGGGTAGGTATACAAAAAGAAAAAACAACATGCCGATTTGTGCCTAGTTTCGACGGAACTGTGGTGTTGCCAGTGAGAAACGAAGTTGCCATCTCAATTTGAAAAGTTTGGAACAAGGTTCAGTTAAACACAATAAGAAATTACATTTTCGGTTTCCGGTAGGTTTGTGTAATACACAAATTTATTTTGTATCTGTATCTATTTATTATTGTAGTGTTTGTTATCCATTTAAAGAAAATCAAGGGTAACATCGAGTATGTTAAAACCCAAACTTTTTAAAGTTTTATGTCCAAAATTTTTGTTTTTATGGGTATATTTGATGAGACGTCTTTATTTATGGTTTATCTTTGAATATTTGTATTTATCTGATTCCAGGTAACAATCTAAATAATGTCATTAAAACAAATTGAAAAATGTTTTTAAAGTACATAGTAGGCGTAAAAATACAAACGACTTATGTTTTATCTATTCAATTTTAAGGTTTTTTGTCCGACGAGTGTAAGTTTCTGGGAGAAAATTTACCATTGACATTAACTGTATCGACAAGTGTAATAAAATAACGTTTTTATTTTAATTTGTATTGAATTCGACTCCTAGGCGAGACAAGCGAAAATCAAAAATACTTTGAAAGCAGTTTTTTATGTTCCCCTTGAGTAAAACGAGCTAACTTAAGGTTTTAAGGCACTTTCCCTTCAGGGTCTATTATAATTTCCGACCTTTATACAGATGAGTCCTGCTACTGTTAAGTGTGTACTTAACAGTAAATAACAGGGCTCATTCTGTACACATGTCGGAAATTAAAATACTTTCGGGTCTTCTCTGTTTAACCTCACACCTGCTCAGAACGCTTGGATAATTTGATGCTTGGATATTCTTCAACGTGTTATTAACGTTAGCTGGAGGATGGCTCATTATGCAATGATCTTGAATCATAAATAGTTGTTTGCATTCAATGAAACTAGATCTATAAAGTATTAGGGTCTGTCTATCCTGAGTTTCCTAGATTTTGATAGCACGAACTATGAAAGTGTTAAGTAAATGTCATTATTTCATAGAATTTTGACTTTAAAATAACACTCTAAAGTTTGAAAGTTCATTTACTTGGAAGATATAACGTGGTTTGAGGTAATTGATTAATCAAAAATGGCCCATACTACACACCACCTGCAATACAATATCATCTTGTGGTTACTTTATCAAAGTGTCTTACGCCCTGCGAAAGGCAATGCGTATGCGTATACGTAACGCATACACACGGGTTTAACGTCAATATACTTAATATGGTCATTATTATAACTATTGTTACACATCGTTTTCTGCAATATTTTTAACCACGACTGATTTGGTTGTCCTGGGATTTTACTGTATTTATTAATATTCAGAGCGCATCAAATATCAATGGATAACAGTTTATCGACTTATACTCCTCTCTAGCGCCGCGTCACACGATCGCTTACCGCGCGCTTTAGCCAATCACAATGCGTCTCTGGCCTGAGTCTGGCCACGCCCCGGAGACATGAGAACTCGTTAAAATTTAGCTTCGTTAGACCCACTTGGTTCGTCTATAACGCTTAGGACCTTCGTACCAATTCCCGCCATTATGAAAATTTCCAAATGATTATTCGAGAAAAAAAAATTACAAAATTTTACAAGAACTGGTTGATAAATGCGACCTGTAGAGGAGAACAAATGGACAGACATACGAAAGCATCTGACCAAACTGAAACGGAGACGCTTCGGAGACGTTATTTAACCTCTTCATCCTTATTGTGATATCGCATGTTCGAACTCCGACTTCCGAGAGACCCGTGTCCAGTAAGGTCCGACCGAGACTTCTTTTTCCGTCTCGGCCGAGACCGAGATTGAATTGAGTTCTCGGCCGAGACCGAGATTTTATAATAAATACGAAAAACGCGCATTTTCCACAAAAACATGTAATAGTCAAGAATTAAACTGTTTAATAAAGCCATCACTAAAACAACATTTACAGTCAAAGTTTGAGAAAGAGATATTTCATATATTTTACGCAAAATAGAAAGTATCAAAACAAATAAATAGATATTTATAACTTTGTGACCATATATCTACAACCTCCCTGAAAATCAAGCTTCAATCGTTATTATTCAAAGAGCAAATTAGTTTTATCGCTCTCCTGTAAAATTATACTCAGTGTAGTTATGTTCTTTTTGTAAAAATCCCGTCAATTGCTTAAAATACCCACCAAAATTTGCAAAGTGTCAAAATGGAAAGTTCGGCCAAGGCCGAACCTTCCATTATTATTTTGGTATGTATATTTATTGTGTGTGTTGTTTGTGTGCTTTTGTTAATCTCTGTGCCACCTAATACATTTTTTCATTTGATCTGTACTCCACTACCCAAAGGTTGTCTGGAAGAGATCGCTCTTTAGCGATAAGACCGCCTGTTGTTACCCCTTACTGTTACTGTTCTGTATTATTATTTTCTCTTGTAACTGTATTTCATCTGTGTGAGGTGTGCAATAAAGAGTATTGTATTGTATTGTATTGTATTGTTCGGCCAAGGCCGAGACCGAGATCTCGGCTCGAATTTTGGCCGAGACTGCCGAGACCGAGATCTCGGTCGGACCTGTGTCCAGTAGCGGGGCATTGCGAGGCTGTGATGACGGTGGTGGCAGGGTCACTGACCTGGTCCAGCGTCTTGTTGCAGACGTCGATGCCGTTGACCTCCAGCACCTCGTCGTTGACGCCGAGCAGGCCGGTGGACTCGGCCAGGCCGCCCGGCACGAGCCGCGAGATGAAGATGCCCGGCGCGCGCTCCACGCCGCCCGGCGTCACGCGCACGCTCGTGCCGTCCCTGCAACGCACGGCGATGTTAACCAGATTTACATACCCACATGTCATTAGCCCTCAATAATGCGTTCAAAAATCGCATATAAAGGCCCCCATAATAACAAACTTTTTTGTTACAACAAATTTCTTATCTGTGAAAATCTAATAATAGCTCAATAATATTATCGTTTTCAATAATCTTATTTTTGTTCAAATTTCGAACACATAATATCAGTCGATATGACGTTTAGTTTGAAACGAATTGTCAATATTGCATACAATGACGCACGCAAGTCGCACGTTATTTTGATATCGAATGATATGAAAATTGGCGCCAGAGAGAGACACTAACACCAGGCTAAGAGGGCATCACTTAAAGCTACAAAAACACTGCATGTCAAACAACAACCCACATAAACACTTCTTTGCTAACAGAGTAGTCTACGCGTGGAATAAACTTCCAAAGGAAGTAGTCTCAGCACCGAACATTAACATTTTCAAGAATAAACTTGATAAACATAATAGGAAGAGACAAACCTAGAAGAGGATATCTGGATACAGGCTTACATCAGTTGTCTTCAACTGCCTGCCTGAATTATATATATAATAATAATAATAACTCTCGTTTGTCTCTGAATTTAAAAAATATAAATGTCAAAACTTGAATGTCAGAAAAGTTTTAATTCCTGAAAGTAGCAATGGCGGTCGATATATATGCGCATTGAATGCATGATGGAGAGTTATGATATGTGTGTATATAAAGCAGTGTATGTAATTGTAAATAATTAGGCATTAAAACACTCGTGTGATGTTATTATGAAACTTGGCTGACGCCTCGTTTCATAAACCCACCCTCGAGTTTTAATGCCTTTCATTATATACAATCACATAAACTACTATAACAATGGTCAACGGTGCCATTGACTGCGTCTGATATTAGTATATGTTAAAACCAATATTGTGGTAAGGTCGGCTTCATAAATATATGCATCTGTATTCAATTTTGACCCTTCCACAGTAATAAGTTCCAAAGTGTACATATATTTATAGACGTGACTGTACCATCGAGATTATCTGGTGATAAAGCCAGACGGCACAATATATTACTAGTGGCTCTGTGAGCCGACATCACGACATGATACTGATATTGGCACAAAGGCCCTAAGCGCCGTTGAAGTCTATGGCGCTTAGGTCCTTTGTGCCAATTCCCGCCATTATAAAATCTCCAAAAAACGACATTATTATTAACAAACATGCATACAAAATTACACAAGAATTGGTTGATAAATGCGACCTGTAAAGGAGAACAAATGGACAGACAGACCGCCAGACACACGAAAACATGTTTGTCCAAGCTGAAACGGAGACGCTTCGCTCGCTCGGGCTCGGACGTTCCGTTGCCACATCGAGCAATATTCCCAGATTAACCCCCGGTAACGCATGTCATATAAACCAATTTTTAGAATTTGAACTTTAATAGCCCTCACCAGAGTTCAATATTTTGGAAAATCTCGCGTGAGATTTCAGGGAGTTCAAAATCGCCAAATGTTTTTGCAAATTTTATGCAAACCGTCAAAAATTGTGTTGAACACTTTGAATAAGAAATCACATGCTCAATCTCAACCATCCCAAACTCTCCCATCCTGTATAACAAGAAAACATTTATATTCTGTAAGAACGAGGTGTGATTGGTTACCTTATGAAAAAACCAAGCGGGCGATCAGAGCCATGCTTGAGCAGCTTCACCCTCCGACACGTCTCCGGTACGATGTCCACGTCTATGATGGCTGACACCTGCAAACACAGAACTGTAGGTAAGTTGCTATTATAATATCAATATAAATTCGGGCATATCCGCCAGAGTTTAATAGAGGTATGGGCACAGCGGATGCATATCGTTCAGTGTGGTAGGGCACAGCACAACGAATGTCGTCTCGCTCAAATCTGGAGCAGAGCCCACCTGGGGAAGTACCTCCACCGAAAACCGCAGTTAAATAACACTAGACCCTACTCATAGTGTTGTGTTTCTGTTGGTGAGTAAGGTCGCCAGAGCTCCAAGAGGATTCACTGTGTTGACAGCTGGGGTCTCACGGAGCAAATAGCTGTCAACACAGCGAATCCTCCTTTTTATAATGGGTCGGCAACGCGCATGTAACACCTCTGGAGTTGCAGGCGTCAATAATCTCTGGTGACCGCTTACCATCAGGCGGGCCTTATGCTTGTTTGTCACCGTCGTAGTATAAAAAAAAAGATCTGCCAATAAATGTATGGAAATTTGTCTAGACTGGACACGCCCACTATGGAGATCTTACGGATTGCCCGAGCGTACATGGCCGGCTAAAGTTTGTTCGACGGTAAGTCATGTATTATGGACGGGATTATTGTGAAATTAGGCGGTAGTACAAAAGAGTTTACTCATGTTTGGTTGAAAAAATTTTCCTAAAATATCACATCGCGAACTGTTTCCCAAATTATCATTTCCCAAAAAATCCACATTTATCAAACCTTTTATAAACGTGATTACGCTGAATAAAATTTAAGTGAGCCGTTTTTTTATTTTAACATTGTCATATGAGCCGAGAGACGTCAGTCGAACGCGACCTGAAAGTACAATATTCTAAGTTTCAAGGCGCGGCGCGGTTTTTGGCCGAAACCGAACCTTTTGCGAAATCGAAATTTCTATCGGACAATAGTCTCAATCATTGACTTATTAAAAGAGATAGACACACAAAAGCGTCAAAAAATGTAGGAATGACATTAGCGAACTTGCATTGATAATGATACAAACGTTAAATGTTTCGTACGAAAAAGAGCTTACTGAAGTAAGCATTAAGTTTCCAATTCATGTGTTTTTCACTTAACGAAACGTCACGTTTTCTAAACAAGACTATATGAGTCGCTTAACTTCAAACTCGGGTAAATCCATTCGACCCTCTCTGCAAATATCTACCTTATTACCTTTTCTTAATACCAAAATCGCATAATCTGACAGATGGATTTACCCGAGTTTGATGTTAAGCGACTCATATGCAAAAGAGTCGCAATTGCTGCACTTTTACGACTGATTGGGTATCTATCTAGTTCTTTTATCCTATATCTATGGTCTAAATACATACCATCCTAAAGTCGTGCGGGTTGGAGATGGCCAGGCCCTTGTTCTTGGCGGGCGTGCCGCTCAGGATCGACGAGATGAAGTTCTTGTGCCGCATCGTGCCGTACCCATTTAACTCTTCGAGACTGTCGCCTGCAAAACACAATAACACCAGATTAAAAAAACAAACCAGTTTCTTTTTAACAGCGCAATTTAGTAAGTGAAAAAACCGAACGAGATTAGAGGAAAATATATAAATAAAGTGAATCCATTTTTACTCGATTTGAAAAGTTGATCCTATGTCAAATTGATACAAATCTAATGACATTCATTTTTTTTTCGTTGACAAACAAGCGTACGTCCCGCCTGATGTAAAGCGGTCGCCGTAGCCTATGGACGCCTGCAACTCCAGGGGTGTCACATGCGCGTTGCCGACCTTGTAGTTCGAGTCTCGGTTGAAGCCATGACTGTTTCCATTTTTCCTTTCGTTCAGAAACAGCCAATTTATCACCCCAAATGTATATGTCCTTTTTGTACCATTTTTTAGGTTTCCGTATACAAAGGGTAAAACGGGACCCTATTACCCGACGGGCTCCGTCCGTCTGTCACCAGGCTGTATCTCACGAACCGTGATAGTTAAGACAGTCGAATTTTTCACAGATTATGTATTTCTATTGCCGCTATAACAATACATCGTCGCTATACTTACTCAACCTCGTATCTGCAAATCTCATTTGATAGAGAAAACACCCGTATTCCTAGTGACAGGAAGGTGACATTTCCATCAAATGATTGCTGTACATATGAGGTTGAGTAAGTATAGCGACGGAATACTAAAAAGCAGACTAAAATAAATATTTAGGTCTCTCATACAACTAACGTGATTTTGTTGCAGTTTTAAAAAATAATGGTACGGAACCCTTCGTGCGCGAGCTCAACTCGCACTTGGCAGGTTTTTTTTATTTATTAAGACTTTTTATATTATTAAGAATTTATTTGTAATTGAGTTACCAAATCGCTACACAGTGGTTACCAAATCGCTAATCACGAACATCCTTACGTTCAACGATACACAATCAACAAAGAATGATTATTATGACCCAAATGACGAATTCCTACTATTGTATACCAACATGTTTATACACTATTTAATCATAGTTATTGTTCTAAACACAATCGAGTAGCCACTTTGAATAGCCAGGCACCTTAGTTGGAAATATACGTTACTCATTGCATTGCATTCAATTTTACAAGTTTCCGTAAAGGGCAATTGACTAATGCAGAATATTGTAGCTTGATATTCTACTGTTATGAAGTTATTATGATTCGGTGCATTTAATAAAATAAAAAAATGTTACAACAAATTTCTTCTCTGTGAAAATGTTCCTTAAATAATATTATCGATTTCGATGATATAATTTTTTTTCAAATTTCGAACACATCTGACACAAGAAAATTTGATTTGACCTCTATTCTAATATCAGTCGAGATGACGTTTAGTTCGAAACGAAGTGTAAATTTCAAACAATGTCGCACGCAAGTCGCACGTTATTTGATATCGAACGATATGAAACGTGGGGCCAACTTTAGCTTGTCTCTGAATTTAAAAAATATAAATGTCAAAACTTGAATGTCAGAAAAGTTTTTATTCCTGAAAGTCGCAATGGCGGTCGATATACATGCGCTTCGAACGCATCACGGAGAGCTCATGATATGTGTGTATATAAAGCAGTACGTAATTGTAAATAATTAGGCATTAAAACACTCGTGTGATGTTATTCAGTTATTATGAAACTCGGCTGCCGGCTCGTTTCATAAACCCACACTAGAATTGTAATGCCTTTCATTATATACAATCACAAAAACTACTACAATGCCTCGTCATATGACACAGAATAAAATGTGGTGCCAACAAAGCGTGTCAAAAACGATGGGAAACACTTCCGACACATAACAATGGCCCAGTTGTCCGCAGTTCTGTTGCTAATGTGAACTCATTGAGCTTATTCCCAACCGCTATACACTTGCAAGTCGTTAATATACCTAGTGTGTGTATGTACAACTATACAGTCGCCATCAAATAAATAGGAGCGGTAGAGGTTCTCACCAATATCTCCACGCCTCTATTGGCCCCCTAGTCCAAGTTGCTAGTGACCCTGCCTACGAAGCAAGGGCATTTATTTGTGTGTTTATCACGAATATTTGTTCTTAGAGTTATGCGTGTTTTCTATGTAATTATATGTATCCATTATATAATACTAGCTGATGCCCGCGATTTCGTCTGCGGACATTTTTACCGGACAGGAGATCCCCTTAACGTGCCAGTGAAAGTTGCATCTAAATCCATTCAGCCGTTTCCACGTGATGCTCGAACAAATAAACAGGCAGACAGACAAACAGACAAAATACAAAAAATCATTGAAATGTGTTCTGTTAACAAACGATTTCCACTTAGCCGAACCCTAAATACAGAGGGCATAGTTGTGTTTGAGGCGATCGAACCTCCATCGGCTCTAGATGCACGGATGCACGGATACGCGGATGTATAATATAATTACGACTTGCATTGTATCCATGACCATGGCTCAGCTCAGGAGTAGTTTAACTTAACGGGGCGGCGTAAGTGACGAGAGGAATATCCGCTATTATATTTCAGCTTGCAATTTGCAATGTAAGTTTCCTTAAATACCGGCCAAGTGCGAAACGGACTCGCCTACCGAGGGTTCCGCACAAAAGGATGCTGGGCCATTTATGACCTTAGGTACTTAAAGATACTGTTGGCACGGAACTCTCAATATGCGGCAATTACACGGTTTTCGGATTTTCTCTTGTACTTGAGCTATAAGCTCTTGCTTTTTACTACATTTCGAGATTCTATGTCAACGGGAAGTACCCTATACATTTTGATTCCCATTGCAAATGTATGGGAAATGCGACATAAACGGCTGTATCTTTTGATTGCGTTGACATAGAAGTTTGATTTTTTCACATCTTAAAGGGACCGCAGACCTGTGTATGTGGTATTAATTTCAACTTGCTACCTCTAGGTCTAGGCATTGTCGTAAAGGGTCTTAACAGACAGACAGATGGAAAGAAGGTATGTTTATAGAAGGACGGATGGGCAATAACGTGATCCTATAAGGGTTCAGTGTTTTTCCTTTTTTGGTACGTAAACCTAAAAATAGCAACATCAAGAGCCCGTTTTCAAATTCTTGTAGTGTGTAAAACAAGTGATAGTGAAAAGAGTAAAACAGATACTTCCAATTGTTTTACAAGTTACACGCTTTTGGATAAACAGGGCCCAGAAATCGATTGACGGAGATTGAATGTGATCACAGGAACTAGGATAACACAACGCAGTCTCATTGTGTTTGGGTTAGTTAAAACCTTATCCAAACGTAGTCCTACCGTTGAATGAAAAGTGCAGTCGTCTATGAATGGTTGTATCAATAATTTAATGTTTGACAATAAATAGAACTTATTTTATACATTTCTATAACTCATGACAAGTAGATCAACCCATACAAAATTGAACGTCAATATATTTATAAGAAGCATTGATTCATATAACTTATGAATCAATTCCACAACAGGAAAACTTAACAAAACAAATCAATATATTTTGTGGAGTTTAAGTATGATTAAGCAAGGAATGTTTAAGAATATTGAGGATCAATTGTGACGAACCTACCTAGATTTCGCCTGTTTTTAAATTGTTATACATAAGACATTAACCGGCTTCATATGTTTTATTTTTTTCTCAAAAAAAGTTTTGTACAATTACATATAATCATAAATTCGCCAAACATTAAGTTTAACGGCGACTGTTGCACTCACTTTTTGTATTTGTACATATCTATTAGTCCTATATTCTTATCTAAACCCACTTACCTACCAACTTTTTAATGATACTGCAGGTTTGAACTATGAATTTCCTACTTTGAACACTATTCCTCTTGAGATACGGTATACATTAACATTACTATTTCTATGAAACCAGTTCGTCACACAATCCAAACTACTGCTTTAGGTATATTATTATGTTATATATAAACTAGCCCAAGTGACATCTATAAATATATATACAAACACACACACATACATATACATATATAAACTAACACATACAAACACATACCTACCTACACATATATACATGTGCACTGTTATTGTTATCTATACATATATTTAGCTATTATTCTTAAGAACCTATTATTGTTAAGACATATATGCGAGATCTGCAGATCAATGTATGGTAGATTTAGCCGCTTAGTGACAATCTAACATATTAATACCGACTACAGATTTCTTTATTGCTACCGCATAACGATTCTCTTGTTTAAAATATTTATATTAATGTTTTAAATACACTGGAAAGATTTACAAAATTGTATATTTAAATTGTAACAACTATGTGTGTATAGTACTTAACTTACTCGCAAACGGTCGCAAATTGTAATTAGTTATAAAAATTACTCATTAAGTTAAATGTAATAATATCTTTTGAGTAAATAAATGTCTTTAACCAGAGATTTGAGAGGGACATACCCGCTATGCAGTTGCAGATGGGCCGACTAATGTGTTATGCAACGAAGTTTCTAAAACGCTACAGCTTGTCACTTGTCAACTAAAACCATCCAATGCCAAACAGTCGCATGCGACATCAATTTACGTATGCAGATCCGACTATTCAAATATTGGAACAGCGAGTGAATTCAGCCTGTTGTAAGTGTTGTAACGCATCAGTGCATATGCATACCAGACCAATATAAATATGACTCGGAGTTCTATAGGATTGTATAACAGTATAGACCTAGGTTCCCTGGTTTTACTGACCGACGTATTGAGAACCTAGTTGGTATGCGGCGGTGTACAAAGGAAGGTCATATCGTATTGGTTTAGGTGGTCTGTTTTAAATAATTAGGTTGGTATGAGGAAGAGTAGTGGAATAATTATATCTATTACACCGAATCTAGTACATTTTTAATTTTGTTGCGGTTAATCATTAGTTCATTACGGACTTTGTAGGGTTCCGTAACCAAAATGGAAACAACCCATACTACACGTATAAAATGTCAAATGTGTATAAAGTTTTTGTAGGTCCGTGTGTATGTCCTTGGTTTATAAGGAACACTACATATTTAGAACTTACTAAATCCACAACAATAATAAACTGCATAATAATATAACCAGTGTGATTATTAATTCAATTGTATGAAGAATGTTTCCAGATAAAATCAACTCTATTACAAGCGAATTAAGAGCTAAATTGAGATGAATTCAGTAATAACAATCATATTATATGCAAATTAGCTTCCTTTAGCTGACTGCAGGTTGCGTCTTTAGACGTGTAATGACGTCATCAGTTGAAATTAATTGTAGAACTAATAATTAGTGGACTTACGAGTAAGAAAACCAACAAGTAAAAATAAAAATAATATTATGGGAGAATCTTACGCAAATCGAACTAGTCCCACGGTAAGCTCAGCAAGGCTTGTGTTGTGGGTACTACACGACGACATATATAATAGACACATATACTAAATACAAAGAAAACATCCATAACTCAGGAAAAAAATGACACAAATAAATGCGCTGACCAGGATTCGCAACCGGGACCTCCTGATCAAGGAATGAGCGCGGGTGAAGAGGGGTCATGGAGCATTGACAGAAGCCATCATAAATCTGTCTTGACTGTCTTATATGCAGAGTTATGTCAAAATTAACAACTATGACGCAACTGCAACCCCGCCCACTCCTCGCATACCTAACCAGCGAAACGCCTTGGTTAAACGATGGGCCTATAGTATAAAGAGACAATTTCGATATTCAGATTATGGCTTTGGGTATTTGGTTCGAGTTCGTTAGCGACATCTATTGAACGACAATGAAGTTATGCAAAAATAAATGCTACTAAGAACTGCTGCGTTAAGTCAGGTTCACATTATGAAGGTCAACCCTCGGACATTGGCTTGCGCGGCAGCCAGGGTGAGAGGGAAGCGTTTGCCGCGCATGTGGAGCCGGCTTTAGATACCAAACACGGTGCTAGCGGCCCGCGGCCATCATCCGACGGGCCGTGTAGATGAGGTAACGTCATGTATTCCTGGTAATTCAGGCTGGTAGTGTGACTCACCCTTCTACTGTATGATGACCCTGAGCAGCGGGCGCGCGGTGAGCAGCGCACGCGCGAGGTTGTCGTCATTGTTGATGGGCAGCAAGTCACCATCGCGAGGATTCGTGTAAATGAGGTCACTTCATGGAGACCTGGTACTTCAGGAAGTTAGTGTCCACTCACCCTTCCTCTGTATGATGACCCTGAGCAGCGGGCGCGCGGTGAGCAGCGCTCGCGCGAGATTGTCGTCATTGTTGATGGGTAGCAGGTCGCCATCGCGAGGATCCGTGTAGGAGATAAGGAACGTGACATCATGGAGTCGGTGGAGCTTCTCGATCAGAGCTTTAAAGTCCTCGTATTTGAGCTTCTCGGAGCGGTTGAGGGAAAATCGCCGGAATTCCGCATCAAACTGGAAGGGAATGCACAAATTGGTTATATTGTCACCAGTATTATTAGATTAATAGATTAGTCTCTCTGAGTCATGGCATTAGCCGGAAAACGCCAGGAAGAAGATTATGGATTTCACAAATCGTCAATTACTGTCCACTCTTCAGTAACTGGCACCTTATACTAAAAATAAATTCTATTCACCTATAAAGCCTGACCACGAATATATGACGGTTGTCAAGAGTAGTTTATTTTTACTTTTATTTTAAAGTTTAGTTTTTAATTTGTAATTAGGTAAGTTTTATTTTAGGGTCTTTATTTTAATTTGTTGTTATTTAAATTAATAAATAAGCACTATTATGATAGTAAGTTAATGTTTCGATAAAATACTATAACATTATCTGTATGGGACAAAGCAATAACAAATTCCAATTTTCAAATTTCCTGAGGGAAACAGAATGGAGTTATGTTTAGTGTGTATGAGTATGTTTACTGTGCATCATAGGCTCGTAAACAAATCCCATAAGGTTTTTTATACTATTTTGGCTTGAGACTATATTTGTAATGCTAATTGTATGATGCGATGGCTCTTGTTTCGCGGCCAGAAAACACCCACCTCCCAAGATTTTCAGCTCATATGGGAACTTACAGGCACAACTTCGATTTTCTCTCTTCTTTCTCTTTTGGAGTATATATATATACATATAAATTAAATAAAATAATATTTGGGGATAATATAAGCAAAGCTTGTACTATGGGTACTAGACGACAATATAAATACTTATAAATAAATAAATAAATATTATAGGACATTCTTACACAAATTGACTAAGTCCCGCCGTAAGCTCAAGAAGGCTTGTGTTACGGGTACTTGGACAACGATATATATAATATACAAATACATACATACATAGAAAACATCCATGACTCAGGAACAAATATCTGTGTTCATCACACAAATAAATGCCCTTACCGGGATTCGAACCCAGAACCATCGGCTTAGCAGGCAGGGTCACTACCAACTACGCCAACCGGTCGTCAAACTTACTTATATAGATAAATATTTACATAGAAAACATCCACAACTCAGAAACAAATATCCGTGACAAGCACACAAATAAATGCTTTTACCAGGATTAAAAAAAAATTCGTTCATTGTTTCATTTATAATGGGCAGAGTACTAATATGAAGTTGTTCTTGTTACCCAGTTACACATAATTGATTCCTACATAAAGGGCATCAAATAATTCAAAATATTATGCTATATAAATAAATAAATATTGTGGGACAATCTTACACAAATCAAAACCTAGTCCCACGGTAAGCTCAATAAGGCTCGGGTTTTGGATACTAGACGACGATATATATAATAGATAGATACATATAAATACTGAAATACATAGAAAACATCCATAACTCAGGAACAAATATTCGTGATAAACACGCAAATATAAATGCCCTGACCAGGATTCGAACCCGGGACCTCTTGTTTGTAGGCAGGGTTACTACCAACTAGGCTAGAAGGCTGTTAAAATTATATGAGTTTCACTAAATAAATAGCAGTTCCAAGCTCTAGTCACAGGATTTTAGCTAATATTAAGAGTAAATTTGGGTTAAGTATATGTTTTATAGGTCGTTTTATTTAATTAAATAAGTATACAAGCAACAAAATGCAAAAAATACTGGGTTACTTTGATAGAGGCCTTTACCTGCATATAGTTGTATAATTTTAATTTTTTAGGATTCTTTTTAAATTTTTCCAGGTTTTAAACAAAATGAACACTACATTACATTTATATTTTGTGCAAGAGCCTTCTTTATTTTTATTTTATTTATATGTTTTTTAGAAGCATAGGGAGGGTGAGGGAAGTAGGTACTTATTGTGTACTAAGTACATGATAACCCGGTAATTCGCAGGCATGGTAGACAAAGGATTAACAGCGGTTTCTTATATTTATTACCTCTTAATTTAAAAACCTACTTTTGCCGCTGATAAGTGAGTAGCAGTATATAAGCATGTTTGGTAATAGATTGTAAAGATATTACATTTTATCTTTTAAACATTCTGTACTGTAATACTCTGACACATGTGAGGTGTGTACCCAGCAGTGGGATGAATATACACTGAATTACTACTATTTTTAAAGCTTAATAGTATATTACAATCTAATGTGCTCTGGTTTATTAATGAGGCTAATTCTAATTGTTTTAGACAAAATAAGAATAGTTTTATTTGTTTGATAGTTGTATTGTTATTATTTTTATTCAGTCATAGACATAGTTATATTATTTCTATAATAAAATTTGTAATAATATACTAACACCACTGATCTAAGAATAAATTTGAAATGTGAGCAAAAAATAAATAAATAAATTTGAAGAGATGAAAGTAACCACAAGAAGTTAAGGCTAAGTGAAGAGATGCAAATGTGCAGAAATGCAAAAAAATAGGTAGGTCCTCTGCTTGATGGATTCATTGCTTTATCATTATATAGGAATGCTGCCCAGTGCTGCATAGTGCATGAGTCTCCAACTTATACTTAACCATGAGGATCTACGCAAAAATATCCACTTTATGAGTGGTCACAAGCTCTGCATTTTCAGTGGTAAGAAAGTGACGGTGTATTCATTATATTAGTAAGCTTTTTAACTATATAAAGAGTAATTGTACGTTTAAAATCATATCTCATTAGGCTGTACGTGATTTTCATTCAACCAACACATAATTATACGATTTATCTCGATTCACCTTGGCAACGCTGCCTACGAGCATTCCTCCACTCATCACTAACAAATGCTGCAGTAAATTAAACACTCGTTGCCCTCAGAACATAAACTAGGCCTCAAAGATAAAGTGACTCACTTTATTCTTAAGAAATATTAGAAATTACTTACCTTAGTTTTGACTTCAACATTTTGACTGTCTATCCGTGCGGCGATTTTGTTCTTCGACATCACTATAGCATTTAATACACTACTTATATAAAACCATCAATATATTTAGGCACTTCATTAGCAATATAACATTGTAAAAATGTATAAAAGATTTATTTAATTAGACGATTATTGCTTTCAGAAAAAGGCTGTTATTCGACTCTCGCTCGCGTCGTAATTTTGGCTAGTTTTCATTTACAACATATTTAAAGCATTAGTAATCGCGTCATTTTCTTTGTTATCATTGGCTGTTGCTGAAAACTAGCAATATTCTATTAGTGGACTTAGATGGTAATAGGAAACGAACCTTACTTTAATTACTTTTAACGTTCCAATTCACGCATTTTCTGGAAAGTTTAAAATATGTTCAGAAATGTTTGAGGCAATGGCTAAAACGGCGACTAACCCAAAGACTTTACTTCACTGACAGCAACTGTCATGTTTGACGTTTTTCTTTCAGCTGTGAGGTCTCAGGTCAATCACCAATGAGAGGGTGAGGTGACTGAGGGCGAATGTTTTTCTAAAACGAATGCAATATTTATATGCTTTTGAGAATAAACATAATAACACAGGAAATTGTTATAAACAGATACCATGACGAAACTCAATAATCCAAATGCTGCTCGAACGAACCCCTGCTTGAAGGTTTGTTTATATGTATTCACAAAACCTACAAGTGTCGGATCCTTGACTCAAATTGCAAATAAAATTATGTAATTTAATTTCTCAGGAACAGGAACAATCTTACGAATGCCTGAATAAAAATGGCTTTGACCACAAAAAGTGCGAAGCCTATTTTGATAACTACAATACTTGTAAAAAGTTTTGGGTATGTATTTTAATTATACAAAATCTCGCTTGAACCTTTCCTTCCATTTGTTGAAACTATACAAGCATTTGTAAAATTATGAAGACAAACTTAGCAAAAGTTTGTATTTCTCTCCATACATGTATGTAGTAGAACAATTCTAAATAGATTTTATTCATGTTCGACACCTTAACTGAGACAACTTTAGGCGTTGCTGGCGTCGTGGGTACGACAGCACACGACGCCTTTAGGCGTTCTTGGCGGTCAAAGGGTTAAGATAAACTATACTTTTAAATCTTAGTTTTCTAACTAGGATTTATATCATTTTCAGGGAAAAGTATTCAGCGATAGAAAAGCAAGAGGCATTTACCCCTACCTGCCTGATGTTGAAGAGAGAGAAAAAATCAAGGCAGACTATATAAAACATGTGAAGGACTCACTGTGACTATTGTCAAACTTGTACAGATTTAGAAATGTATGTCTCGACGTCATAGTTGTTGTATGTAATACTAATAAATATGTTATTTAACTAAAATCCAACATTTAAGGTACATACACACTGTTGGCATATGAAGCACATCACCATTCACCAACAACTCAATAGGCATGTATAAGGTGGCATATTGGTACCTTCCATTAGATTTTTTTTAATACTATGACGGTGACAAACAAGCATACAGCCCGCCTGATGGTAAGCAGTCACCTTAGCCTATGGACGCCTGCAACTCCAGGGGTGTTACATGCGCATTGCCATTAAAAAAAAGGATTTACTGTGTTGACAGCTAAAGGGGCAAGCTTTGCTCCGTGGGTCCCCAGCTCTGTCAACACAGTGAATCCTCTTGGAGCTCTGGCAACCTTACTCACCAACAGAAACACACTATGAGTAATATCCCTTAAGAAATGCTTTTGCCTTGTATTGTGGGCATTCCACTGGTTAATTTTACTTATGTAGTAAGGACGCAGCTGTATACAAGAATAGGACATGAATATCACTGTTTTATCCTTGCATATGTATACCTACGTACCTACTTACGTAAGTAAAACTTACCAGTGTACTCTAACTTTAAATTTTAAGTACTTTTGTTAATTTTATTGAATTGCAGTGACATGTAAATATTTGCCATACGATAAATAAATAACCAGTGTAATGCCAGCCGGGCCAGCCCATGTAAAAAAATACTTTAATAAAATTCGTAAAGCTGAAGAATATACTGCTTATTTGTTGGCAGTCATGATATATTATCAGACACAATCATTTAGTGTTTTCAGGAGTATTAAAAGAATTGAATTTGGTAAGGGATATTCTCGTGAAATGCCTCATTTCATTTGCAAGTGGTGTGCCTTTTAAAGTAAGTCAGAATGACTTGCATTTTTTTTATCACAGTACTGATAATAAGACAAGACTATTTGGTTGTCCATTGATAAACTGCATCTTTATGATTTAACTGTTTAACTAGACTTTGTATATATTATAACTTATTTAATGACACGAATTAACAACTCTTGGCCTCTTTCATTCAAGTTGGCATTTATTTACTTTGAATATGTTTGAAATAAGGTTGATAAGTCTTATTTAGACAGAGTATACAGGTTCAATGGTTAATGAAGTATGATGCACAAAATGCCTCTTTCTGTAAACATTTATTTAGGTTGCAGGATTTATATAGTGATCACATTTATTTGACTCTTCTGTAGCAATTTTGTTTAGTCATGATTAAGTACAATCAACCAATTGGAACCCTAGGCCACTCTAGAACCATGTCAAAATTACAAGCAGTAATAGATTTCTTACAATTTGTAGCGTCACTATGACAAAGTATAATGGCACTAGTTGGTAGACTTGGTTTTAAAATTAAAACTTTTCGAGTCTTCGCGGAGTCGGGAGTACGAGGTACGAGCGTTCGTAAAATAATTGTTAAACCAAAATAACAACTTCTAACTGGTGTCGGTAAGAAATAAGGAAGTTATAAAAAGAACCATGAAAACTAAATTTAAAATTAATAACTGGGGTGGCGTTGTAATAATAGTCCTACAGGGGCCCAGGGTTGCAATTGGTTGACCGTCTGTACATGTTTGTTACAAATTGTTAATAAAGAAAATCTATTTATTTATATTATCTTTATTTCTGAATCCTAACAGCAATATTTATTTAGATGTTATTTAGGTTAATTAGGACCAACTCTCCTTATTGCGTCTTAAGGGTACAACCAACTGCTTCCCGGTTTTCAACAGTTGAAAACTTCCCAAATTGGAACAATTCATTATTTCAATATAATTGTCGAATCTGCTAAAAAAACCGGCCAAGTGAATCAGGTTGAACAGAAACAAAACAAACATTGATTTGACATGACAAGTGAATCAGGTTGGACAGAAATAAAACGAACATTGATTTGACATGATTTATTAGATCGTGATACATGGAACGCTGTGGGTGAGCCCGTAGCGAGCCCCGTGTAAAAGCACTAGCCTACTCTATCACAAGGACAAAGGCAAATCGGGAAGAACCTGTTTCATACTCGACCGACCTTACAATTTACATAGCAACTTGATTTATCTTGCCATATTGTAAATATTAGGATAAGTAATTGTGAATAAAACGCCACTTTCTAAGATTCGGTCAAGTCAAGTACCTACAGTAACACTGTTTTACTAGCAGTTCAAAGCCCGGCACTGATCGTTAGGTTATAAATTGGGTTTCTTTTGTTTAACGCGAAAGCTGTCATGCGTTCTTTTCACGACACGATTTGAGACACCACAATTTGAGAAACCCTGGCTTATAGTAACACCTGTGAATGATCATCCGTCTTTTTCTTTTAAGCGGTGTTAGAACGAGATACATTATCTGGTAATTACCAAGATATATATTGTGCTTTTAGAGATTTGTCGGTCTCTGAATATTTCAGTAGTTCATTGTTTATTTAGAATTTCACTGGATTGTGAGCTCTGACTTCTATAGCAACTTAAATGCTGGTTGCGATTTACAAAAAAATTGTGAAATGCATGAAGCAGATTGTAGAATAGAAACTGTTGTTATATTTTATAAAATACACATGTATTCTTTATTCCTCCTATTCGTTGTGAAAAGTAGAGTGTTTAACTCGACTGAAATTCTTCCCTTTGAGTATTTCCTTACTATCCATCTTAAGTGAGATTTTTTAAATATTTGTATTCAATTTAGTTATTGAATTATTTCTAATGTTTCAATAAAAGTCAGAGATCACAAGTAAACCCATGGTCACTTTTAATATGCGAGCTATATAGGATACCGCTATAGACCTGCATATCACTACCTCAATCGCACGAATGACCAAAGTGACCATAGGTTATAGAGGTTATAGTATCTACATTAGTGATTAATACATTTAATTTATGCTACATAAGTTACATAACACTATTGTCAAACTTTTGACACATTTTCGGTACTTTAGCCAAAATTGCAGGGTAGTTACTCAACAAAAGTGGACGTCGGCCATGTTTGTTTCCATTGCCATGTGTGGTTTGAATCCTTAGAGCATTAGGTAACTGGAGACGCCTGGTCCGACATTTTCTATACAAAATATTCTGTAGGGAAATAGTATTCAGAGGCGTCGTCCAGTTGTCTATGCTCAAATTTTGAATCATATACCGCTTCAACCGATATACTGCCTTATGTTGGGCTCAGTTCCTCCTCCTTGTTGTATATACGTCTCCACTCCACGCTGGCCCAAAGGATACAGCTTTGAATTTGTCACGATGTTTGATGATAGTATCACCGGGCAAGAAGCCGCGACCTTCGAAAAAGCACGACCGACGAAATCGATGTAAACTTCGTACAGATATAGTGTATAATGTTTTACCCTCGTATTTTCACGGAAACCCCCGAACGTGTCATGCTATTTCATTCAGTGCCAGTACTGAAAGTACCATCGATTGAAGTAGCATGACAAATACGAACGATTCCGAAAAAATACGAGGGGTACTGGTTTTATTAACTTTACTGGTTTCTCAGGGTTCATGCCTAGTTCAAGCAATGTAGCTATAGCTACATTTTTCTGTCGTTTAGTCTGTAAGGATTTGTCGGTGGACGACGCAATGATTGTGCTTTTTATTTTATCTTGCAGCTCCTTTATATGCTCTGCTTCTGGCAAATATTTTTCGTTTAGGCAGTCCGTTTGCAAGTTTTGGTGTATTAACAGGCTCCTGTTTAATTTCTGGCAGAGGGGTGCGTACCGATCGATATAACTTTTTTTGATATAATGTTAGTCGTAATAACGCTCATTTGATATAATTATTGAATCATATAACAACTAATAATATACTTAAAAATTATATAATTATTATTTAATATAATGATCATTTCTTCGAATAACATTTATTATAACATATACTTTGAGTATAATGTTGACTTCTGATAAAAATAAATGCTATAACGCTAATTTAATCTTTAGCACAGTTAGAATAACTTTTTATTATACAATGTAAAAATAATAGGTTAGGTTAGTTTCGAAACTGTGACGTGACCCCTAAACATATGTACTATTAGCAGAAAAGTAGGTTAGGTTAGAACTGTGATCCCTTAAAAAAATCACGATATTGCCAGCAGTCTCATGCGTTATGGTCTAAGAGCTAGCGACCAAATCGGTTATGTGGCTTCAGCTGTATTGAAACTCCGTTAGCTACTTCCCTAAACAACCTTTTCCTATAATCTTCGTGCTGGCAGGCCGCGGGCGGTGGGGCGGGTGTAGTGGGGTGGGGAAGAAAAAGAAAAAAAATGTGGGCTCAGCGACTTTTTTTTTTTCAAACGTGCTCTGTACTCCCTGTGCAGATCGGGTGGTGGGAAGGGGTTGCCAGCGTTAATTAAAAGTACCAAAATAATAATAATTTTAATTAGCAGCTGTATTGGCTTTTTTTCTGACACGAGATTAATCAATATGTTAGCCCCAAAAAAATAGCCATGCAAAAATATCGGTGGGAAGGTATCAAAAAAAATTGTTGTTACAAAAAAAGGTACTTTTAATTAACGCTGGCAACCCCTTCCCACCACCCAATCGATTTAATTATTTTTTTGGGTGCACAGGGAGTACAGAGCAACTGTTTGAAAAAAAAATTAGAGTCGCTGAGCCCACATTTTTTTCTTTTTTTCCCCACCCCACTACACCCGCACCCACCGCCCGCAGCCTGCCAGCACGAAGATTATAGGAAAAGGTTGCTCAGGGAAGTAGCTAACGGAGTTTCAATACAGCTGAAGCCACATGACCGATTTGGTCGCTAGCTCTCCGTCTATTATAATTTCAGGTGACTTCTGGCGATGCGAAATTTTTTATACCGTTTGCTAGTTACATTATCTGAGTTGTATATCAACGGATAATTATACCATACAATGGTTATTACAAATAAGTGTTATACGAAATGATAAATAAACGAAATAATAGTAAATATTTTGTTGTAATATCAAATGTTCATTATGTATAATGACTGATTATATCCATTAAATATATACCAAATGTTGTTGTTGTTGAACGAAAAAGATTTACCTGGTGCAAAGGTTGTCCATCGCTATTCAGCGTGGGAATGCGGCGAGTGTGATGGGTACCTTTGCGCCAGGGACGACTCGAGGGGGACTTTTTGACTAGGCTGAAGCTAATCTTAAGTTTTATTTTTACTATTTTATGTTGACATGTATTCTTATTAAAAATATATTTGATCAGTAAAAATGTTGTTATATCAAATGTTATTATACCAAAAAAAGTTATACCGATCATTACACATCCCTGGCACAGGCTGCATATTTTTTATGTTTTCGCGTTCTTGTTCATCTTTGACACTTTTACTCTTAAACATAGGACTGGTATTATTAAAAGGGAAGCCATTTTGTTTTGATCCATTGAAAATAGCATTCGTTTTAATTTTTACATTTTCATCAGCGATTCCATTCATATTATGTTCTTGTAGATGTCCACTTCTAGTTTTAAACATATTGTGCGTTGGGATTCCGTTTTGTCTTGTGTCGTCATTTGCTACTGAATGTGATCCCATGGTTTCGTCAGCTGACATTTTATTATTCCTACTTCCATAATTATTTTTAGGTACGTTTCTTTTGGTATGGTTACTACTATTACCAAGGACATACTCTCCGGCATGCGGGTTTAGTTTGCTGATACAAATGTTATCAATTAGTTACTTACGTTCGACGTCGTCTTTTTCTTAAACGTAACACACTCCTTCAACACTAACTTCTCCTGAAGCGGCTGCTTCGGCTTCGGAGTCTCCATGCTGCTAAACCAGCTGTCCACCTTCGTTATGGACTCCTGGTCAATACTGTTCACATTGCTCTCACTACTCGACGTTGACGGCTGTTCTTTATCAACTATAATTTCATTATGATCTTCATTAGTCGGAGGCTTCACAAAATAATCTGGTTTTATTAACTTTACTGGTTTCTCAGGGTTCATGCATAGTTTAAGCAATGTAGCTATAGCTACATTTTTCTGTCTTTTAGTCTGTAAGGATGTGTCGGTGGACGACTGTGTGCCCCGTAGAACAAGCTAGCTGGACAAAAACAACATTAGCGTTTGTAGAAAACCTTAATGAGGGTAATTACTATATTAGTTGGTGATAACATTAGCAACTACCGTTTCGGCGTAGATAATTTTAAACGTGAGTAATGAGGGTAAGTATATAAATAAATTACGTTCAATGCATTATACTAGTTGCATTTTAGCTTCTATTGCGATAACGTCTCACTGCGAAATTTTATAAGTTTTGTATATAATTTGTGATTGATTCTACTACTATAGGTAAGAACAGAATTATATTATATAAATTTATATTATAAGAATCCTATTACGGTGAAATCTGAACAATAGCATTATTTTTTTATTGTTAAGTACGTGCTTATGGGCAGATCGTTAAGATAATTATGTACTAAGGTGTATGTATGTAGGTTAAGTTATTTATATTATTTTTAATTCAAGTTGTTCTCATTAATTTTTTTTTGTCAGATACACACTTTTATTGTATCATATTTACCCAAATTACTCATATTTTACACTTCCATATATTTAAACTATAAAAAATACTATAATCTCAAATATATAGATACGTTAGAAGTTAAATACTAGAAAAAATAATTTTGTCTAGCTAGCTTGTTCTACGCGGCACACAGTGCGACGCAATGATTGTGCTTTTTATTTTATCTTGCAGCTCATTTATATGCTCTGCTTCTGGCAAATCTTTTTCTATTTTTCGTTTAGGCAGTCCGTTTGCAAGTTTTGGTGTATTAACTGGCTCCTGTTTAATTTCTGGCACAGGCTGCACATTTTTTATGTTTTCGCGTTCTTGTTCATCTTTGACACTTTTACTCTTAAACATAGGACTGGTATTATTAAACAGGAAGCAATTTTGTTTTGATCCATTGAAAATAGCATTCGTTTTAATTTTTACATTTTCATCAGCGATTCCATTCATATTATGTTCTTGTACATGTTCACTTCTAGTTTTAAACATATTGTGCGTTGGGATTACGTTTTGTCTTGTGTCGTCATTTGCTACTGAATGTGATCCTATGGTTTCGTCAGCGGACATTTTATTATTCCTACTTCCATAATTATTTTTAGGTACGTTTCTTTTGGTATGGTTACTACTATTACCAGGGACATACTCTCCGGCATGCGGGTTTAGTTTGCTGATACAAATGTTATCAATTAGTTACTTACGTTCGACGTCGTCTTCTTCTTAAACGTAACACACTCCTTCAACATTAACTTCTCCTGAAGCGGCTGCTTCGGCTTCGGAGTCTCCATGCTGCTAAACCAGCTGTCCACCTTCGTTATGGACTCCTGGTCAATACTGTTCACATTGCTTTCACTACTCGACGTTGACGGCTATTCTTTATCAACTATAATTTCATTATGATCTTCATTAGTAGGAGGCTTCTCAAAATAATCTGGTTTTATTAACTTCACTGGTTTCTCAGGGTTCATGCCTAGTTTAAGCAATGTAGCTATAGCTACATTTTTCTGTCTTTTAGTCTGTAAGGATTTGTCGGTCGACGACGCAATGATTGTGCTTTTTATTTTATCTTGCAGCTCCTTTATATGCTCTGCTTCTGGCAAATCGCTTTCTATTTTTCGTTTAGGCAGTCCGTTTGCAAGTTTTGGTGTATTAACTGGCTCCTGTTTAATTTCTGGCACAGGCTGCACACTTTTTATGTTTTCGCGTCCTTTTACTCTTACACATAGGACTGGTATTATTAAAAGACATTATACACTACATCTGTAACCAGCATAAATATAGAATTAAAGAATCAGCCGAAAAATTACGCCGTAAAAGTGCTGCATTTGCAGTACTTTTTTCATATGCTTGGAAAGTGACGTTTCGTTAAGTGCCAACAGTCTATAAAGTTTTAAGAGTGTTGGTAGTTCTGTGTATGAATTTGACACTTAATGCTTACGTCAGTAAGCTCTTTTTCGTGCGAAACATTTATCGTTAGTATCATCATCAATACAAAATTGTTAGCTAATATTATTCTGACCCGCATGTTTTGACGTTTTTGCTTTGTGTGTCTATTTCTATTTAATAAGCCAATGGTTACCAGTATAGAACCACCCTGTTTTGGCAAACCGAAAACCTGTCAAAAGTGTGATTTAGAATATTTTGATTATAAATACGTGACAAAAATATCATTCACTCGTGAGGCACTTGTCATTAATACTAGCGATACATACTAGATAGCCTGTCGCGATCGAAATATCGTTGTCTCTCTCACACTCGCACATGAGTGATAAAGAGGCAAGATGTCGCGGTTTAGGCCTATGGAACTTGGGTAGCATTCGAATACCGAGACACATTTTCATGATTTTTCTAGAACAATCAATATCGATACAAGTTTCTAGTAATATTTGTTTCAAATGTAGTGAATAATTATGTGATTTTAACTTAGGAGTCTTCAATAATGTACTTATACAGGTATCGTTCGGTACTTTAGTTACACCCTGTAGATATAGGTACACATGTCTCATACATTGTCTTATCTAAAAACATCTGAACTAGACATTTGAAGTTTTCAGCTTAATTCGGTTCTTCCGTTTGACACACAAATACATGCGTTCAAACTTATAAAATGAATATATCACACAGTTATTCACTACACATTATTGATTCGTCCATTAAACTTCATTTCACTGCCTTAAACTCAGTCAAACTATTTACACAAACACATCACAAGCGTATACACGAAAGAGTATTATAAATTCAAAAAACAGGAGAAATAGTCAGAAACATAAAAAGCATTTCCAATTGTACACTTCAGCTCAATACATTTCCTGGTCGATAAAGAGTTATATGACTATGAAAATATTAACAAAATTGTAAATATATTCCCGGGAAATTAAATGAAGTATCTTTTTGGATATCCATCACACTTGTACACTTAAAATATATATATGGGCCATTCTCCTTTTTCACCGACAATTTTCTAGACTCTCCGGATTCTCAATCAGATAGAAATTATTTAAAAAAATAAACATGTGTTTGTAGAAGACTATTTGATAGTTCTTTTCATGTTGGTAATGTATTTTTGTTTAGTGGTTTTCTAGAAAACGCAGTGTGTCAATGTGTTTTTAGTTAAATAATGTAGGTAAGTTTACAGTCACTAACCGGGGAAATAACAAGTATACTGTACAAACGTAATTCAAAATCTTGGGCATATTCCTAGTAAAAAAAAAACTAAATCAGAAGGTTTTCAGTGCGGAGACAGCTTATTGTGGGTAAAAAAGTAGATCGTCGCATATATCCTCCTGCCAACCATCGTACAACAAAAATTGACAATGAATTTCCAATCTACTGCTTAAGAAATAATTCAATATTAAAAAAGTTCGAATCAAAACAAATGCAATTCTATTCCAATTGAACAGAGTTTACAATTCATTAAAGGATACGGTCAGCTTCATAAATATAAATGCATCTGTATTCAATTTCGATCCTTCTTCCTCTGTATTAAGTTCCGAAGTGTACAGATCTTTATAGACGTGACTGCCTTGTTATAGGCTTGGCAGCGGCATGAGGCTAAATTACTGTCTTATAAACATAGGCCATACTTTACGTATAGTTAATAGTAAAATATCGTCGCTATACTTACTCACTCTCATATGTACGGCAATCATTTGATGGAAAAGTCACCTTTCTGTCACTAGGAATACGGGTGTTTTCTCTATCAAATGAGATTTGCAGATAGCGACGATATGCGAAGCTTTACAACACGAAGCGACGGAAACATAACCCTCCCTTCACAGTCGGGTAATAGAATACTAACTAATACTTACAAAAGTTGACATAATACAGATATAATACGGTACTGATATGTACCAAATACTCAAAAATATAAAAGGTGAGCACGAAAATAGCAATTTGTACCTTAATGTATTCACATAAGGTAGATTTTGCAATTTAAGTGAGTTTGTTAAATAATTATGTGGGAGAAATTCATACATTCTGTCAAAATACTACATGGATTCTCAATAACTCTTAGAATTAAGGGAAAAATGATCGCCTCGGGTGAGATCGAACTCGCGATTCTGGGTTACACGCCCATTGCTCTACCAACTAAGCTACCGAGACTTTCCCGTTGGCCGCGAATTTTTCTCCGATATCCTTCCTATGCGCCCTTTCTGCCAAAATATCAATATGAATGACTCCCAAACTTAATAATAATGACTTAAACTTGACTTAAAATCAAGTGTTAGTACAATTAGATCTTCAACATAATACTAAACGTTATAATTGATTCTAGCGATAAAATATTAAAACATGTTAACATAAAAACACAAAAAAAACTGCTACAGTACAGACAAGATCAAAATTCACTTGAAATTTGAGGATATTTATAATCTCGACTGTACAAAAACATTGCTTAAATAAATCACTATTAAATAAAATAGAAACGAATATATGAAGATTTAAAGTAAAGCATTAAATATAGAAAAGTAAAAAAAGACAATGCGTGTCACAAACACTTAGAAAATATGCACAAGAATGAAAGATTGTAAAAATCTAGTATACCATAATATTTTAACATTGTGAATAGTCAATGATTTCATTATCTACTTTGTTTCTTATAGCTCTTCAACACAATGTATGGATGATAAGAGACGCAGTTAAGCGTTAGAGGGAATGGGAAGGCAATATTGCCATCTCGTTCTGCGTAGCTACGTCCCGTATGGCCCATTGCATGGAGCTTCAGATTTGATTTTCGAAGAGCACTGTGCAATTTTCAACGTAACAGGACATCGGAGAACAACATAAGCATAAATAACAACATAAATTACTCCAACTGGTATATAGCACACAACTATATCGTCGGTATACTTACTCAACCTCATATGTACATCAATCATTTGATGGAAATGTCACCTTTCTGTCACTGGGAATACGGGTGTTTTCTCTATCAAATGAGATTTGCAGATACCACATTGAGTAAGTATAGCGACGATATTTGTTGATTACGTACCGAGGCCTGTCAAGTAGGAAAAATATCAGATTTCGTGTATTTGTCGTCCGAAGCGAAGCTGAGGTCGACAAACATGATCTGAGGCTTTCTTATTTCCTGGCCAAGGTCTGTACACTATTTTTCTGCTCGACGCAGTCGGCCAGCAGCGAATTTGTTTAGCGTAGCGGCCTGCAATTGGCTGCTTGCCGGCCAGAGGGCCGAAAACATAATTATTGTCGCCTTTACATTTGTAATATGTTCATTGCAATTATGTTACTTTGGCAATATTGACAATAGAAGTAGAATAAAATAACATATCCATCTCTCATTTGGTGTGTCGCTAGTGTCAAACGCTAGTGTAAGAAAAGGACAGTACGATTCTGATTATGCGCGAATTAGAAGAGATTCCGAATAATTTCTATTTGAAACGAGATATTTACCATGTATATTAGTTTTTTCGAGCTCCCGATATTTTTGCACTATTACAAGCGCCATGTTCACGGCGTAACTGATTTACTGCGAGTTTTTGTCGAGGGTCTGGTATCCAGTGATTCAATAATTCAAAAATCCAAAAGTTACTGGTTCGGTAAGGAATGCACCAGTCGATACTATAAGTGTCGTGAAAGTGATCGAGTTCCAGGTGAGAAAGTAGACAGTAGTAGACGGTAGTAGCGGGTAGATCGCTACGGCGTGTGGGTAGACCACAAAACACTCGCAGTAAATCAGTTACGCCGTGGACATGGCGTGGCATGCATGGCATTGTAACAGTGCCGAAATATCGGGAGCTCGAAAAAACAAATATACATGGTAAATATCTCGTTTTAAATAGTAATTATAATGTAAATGACCATGTTAGCTTAAAATCGTATAGATTCCGAATCCTTCGCCTATGACGGCTACAGCCGACAGCTTTGCCAATAAGGGGACTACAGAATAATGTTACAGATATAAAGGCGAACATAGACGTTGGTCTATCGTTGGAGATGGAGGCAATGGATATGTGTATGTATGTATGTATGTCGCTCGATGCTGCTACTAACACGCATTGTCGTCTAAGAGTCAATCGTCCCGCTTCTTGATGTGGAAGCATCTTATTCGGAAGTGTGCGCACATCTGTTGGACCTAAGGACAAATGATAAAATTATAGAAAAAATTAGGAAAGTGCAAGTCAGACTCGCGCACCGAGGGTTCCGCACAAAGGAACCACCCGCCATTTATGACGTTAGGTACTTAAAAGTACTGGTGGCACGGAACTCTCAGTGTGCGGCAATGATACGGTTTTCGGATTTTCTCCTGTACTTGTGCTACAATCTCTTGCTTTTTGCCAAATTTCGTGATTCTAGGTCAACGGGAAATACCATATACATTTTGATTCCCATTGCAAATGTATGGAGAATGCGAAACAAACGGCCGTATGTTTTGATTACATTGATGTAAAGCTTTGGTTTTTTCACAGTTTCAAGGGACCGCAGACCTGTGTATGTGGTATTAATTTCAACTTGCTACCTCTACGCGTTCCCGAGATAAACGGTCTTGGACGGACGGGCGGACGTACAACAAAGTGATCCTATAAGGGTTCCGTTTTTTTCCTTTTGATATACGGATCCCTAATTAGATCAGCGAATAATAATATTTTGATCATATTTATGGACGGTTCATAACGTGTAGAGATAACAAGTTGAAATTAATATCATATACTGATGTCTATAGTCCCTTGAAGCTGTGAAAAAATCAAACCTCTACGTCAACGCAATCAAAAGATACGGCCGCTTATGCCGCATTTCCCAAACATTAGCAATGGGAATCAAAATGTATAGGGTATTTCCCGTTGAACTAGAATCACGAAATTTGGAAAAAAAGCAAAAGTTTGTAGCACAAGTACAGGAGAAAATCCGAAAACCGTATAATTGCCGCACACTGAGAGTTCCGTGCCACAGTATTTTTAAGTACCTAAGGTCATAAATGGCTGGGGGGAGTCCTCGGTGGACAAGTTCGACTCGCATATGCGTTCTTTATCATATGACATCTATTCCAGTTTACAATAGGGATGACGACTAGGTTGAAAAACTATTATTCTAATTAGTCCGACAGAAAGATTATCCAAAATTATTAGACACGTATTTTTTCCTTTTTCAATTTAACTAAAATTGACTAAGATAAAGAGCATCAAAGTTCCGGGGTGGGGGCTTATGACGTCACTCCTAGGTAAGAATTGTACGTAGGAGTGACATTACGCGAAACTTGAACGCACTGTATTTTTGTCATTTTTGATTTGACGAACAAAAGAAAAAATACGTGTATAATATTTTTTTATAATCTAAAAGACGGACTAATTAGATTTTTTCAGTCGTCTAGCCTATTGTCAAAGTGACGTTTGAAATGTTCCCGCAGGCCCCGCGTCCCACTAGCGCCCCTAGCGGAAAATCGACTCGCGGTAATCCTCATTCAGGCATGAGTGTACATACCACGCAGGCTCCGTAGTGTATATGCGCCAACACAGCCAGCACTGTGATCCCGTAGAACGCGGTGACTTCGTGTTGGGGCAGCAGGAGCCCCACGGTCGCAGAGAGTACGAGCGGCCAGACCAGCCAGTTGACGGCGTCGCAGCGCTGGTTCGACATCTGGCTGACGATGAGCCGACACTGGAATTATATAACAAACTTTAATAATAATACAAATACAAATAGCTTTATTTCGCAAGAAACATGGTACAAAAGATGGTCAGACAATATCATAAATAGGTAACACATATTTCACCAGCATCTGGCATGCAAAAATATCACACTTACAACTGAAATTATATTAAATTAAAATTAAATGATACGATCAAAGTCAGCCTATGTCTAAACTATATTTACATTAAATCTGATTCAATCTGAGTCAATTTGACTTTTACAAATGTTGTTTTCCTGCATAGTGACGTCATACCACAGATAATCTATGGACTACGGATTTCGTAAGAGTAAATTTTATAAATATATTTCGCAGTTTTCCAAATATGGATATTGTTTTCTCTTAATTTGTAATTAATTAATAATATAAGAGCAACTTCAAAAATAGTAGTTTATGCAACAGTGATATAATAAGGATTCCTAAAACTTGAGGGTCGCCGTTACAAAACGAGACGTAGTCGAGTTTTGTAATTATAGACCCGAGAGTTTTAAGAACCAATTATGAACCAACGCTAGTTTTTCTAAGACAGCTAAAATAGAGTAAAAAACAAAATCTAGAAACATGGCAGAAATAGGGAAGATGTTGTGCCCGCTATAGAAAAAAAAACAACAACAGTGCTAATATATTGTATGAAAATCCATAGGAGCAGTATTACATTACATTACATTACAATACTCTTTATTGAAAACCTCACACAGATGAAATACAGTGTGTAATAGAGTTCTTATGGAATACCATAGACAACGTTATAATGTATACTTTTTTAATATCGCTGTCCATCATCTAATTGACGGATAGAAGTGCTGGAGTAGAAAAACGATCAATTAGCTCGTTGGTATTACGAATGAACAGCAAGCATCCGCACTTTTGAAGCAACTTCAAATGTGTTTTAGTACTTTTAGTCAAAAGTTGAATTGGTTTGAGTGAAAGCTAAAATTGTTCTTTGTCTTTTTGTGGTTTTAAAGTGTCCAAGTTTAGTCAAACAAACACGCCAAAACCAACGCACGATTTAAGTATTTTCCAGATAAGTTGGTTGCAGAGAAAAACACCACTGATATGTTAGTGAAATTCTATCAAATAGAATCGATAGTAATTCATAGTAGACTCCCGACAAGCTAGCGAATGGACAAGCGTGAGTCCTAAGACAGAAGATTGAACCGTTACGGAGCAACTAGCTAAAACCACCTACCAATAATATAGAAACATAAAAATAAAAATAAAATAGTTTTCGCTACCTAAAGGTTGTCTGGAAGAGATCGCTTTTTAGCGATAAGACCGCCTGTTGTTTGCCTCTTCTTTTGTTCGCTGTATTCTCTGTATTTGCTTCATTTGAGGTGTGCAATAAAGAGTATTTGTATTTATATTGTATTTTATTTATTAAAATAGAAACATCTTTCGGCTTGGTCTATCTATTCCATGAGTCTCCCACGCCACAGAATGAATAATAAATAAATATTATAGGACATTCTTACACAAATTGACTAAGTCCCGCATTAAGCTCAAAAAGGCTTGTGTTACGGGTACTCAGACAACGATATACTTATATATATAATATACAAAATACATAGAAAACATCCATGACTCAGGAACAAATATCTGTGTTCATCACACAAATAAATGCTTACCGGGATTCGAACCCAGGACCATCGGCTTAGCAGGCAGGGTCACTACCAACTACGCCAACCGGTCGTCCGATGAAGGGTCTACTCACAGCCACGTTGCTGAACAGGGTCCCCTGCAGCAGGAACAGCATCCTGGGGTCGTGGTCCGGCAGCCGCGAGGAGCGGTGCACCCACACGCCGCACACCACGACGATGGAGAGCAGCGCCCAGAGCGGCCGCAGGGCTTCCGTCACGGACCGCATCTTGCCCGTGCGGAGCTTGTAGGACCTGGAATGACAAATAACCAAATACTTATTTATAAGCCAACAATACCAAATTTCTTAGAAAATAAAGTGGAAACCTCATGCCCTCGGCAGATAATATAATGTATATATAATGTGTTATTTTAATCTTTAATTGTAATTTACACGATTTATTTGACATTCCTATTTCATTTTAAATTTATTTTTGACACGTAAAATTGCGTAATTTTATGAATAAATGAATATAAATATGATACTCGAACTCGCGACTCGGAGCAACATGCCAATCACTTTACCAACTGAGCAACTGTCTATTTATTTTTTATAATTTTGGAGCGATTATATCCGAAAATATTAACTTTATCAAAAACTGTTTTTAGAAAACCCTCATTATTTTTCAAATACCTATTTAATGATATGTCACACTCTAGTGTTGAAACGAAAAAAAAAAACACCCCCCACTTTACGGAGGTACCCTAAAAAAAATTATAACCACTTTTTATTTTACCACTTTGTAGGCGTGACCGAAATACATATTTGTTAAAAATTACAGCTTTCTAGTACTTACAGTCACTGAGATTATCTGCGGACGGACGGACAGACTGACAGACTTAGCGAAACTATAAGTTTCCTAGTTTACTACGGAAGAACCTAAATAAAAATCGCGTTAAGACGTCATGGTAAGGGCCCTGATACTCACTGGTACGTGTTGTAGATCGCCACGGGCAGATTGGTGAAGACGCCAGTGGCGTAGACGAGCCACTCGAAGCCGTCCGCCAGAGTATGCGCGCCGAACAGGTAACGCTTGTACCACGCCGTACCCCTGTAGCCGGTCCATAGGAAGAACATTGTTGACGCCTTGAATATACAGACAAATTACTGTAAAAATCGCACTTAGTTCGTTTGTCCATCTATTTCTCTCTATTGCTCACGCATATTAGGATAAATTGTTTGAGAAATTGAAATATGGCAAACAATTTTTGGCAACGAAAATAATGTTACTTTGCTATTCCGCCAAACGTGCTAGCAATGATGACGCTACATTCAACTGTTGAATTTAGCGTCATCACCGTTATTACGAATATTTGCAATCTTACTTGCGGGGTAGGGAGGGAGGCCAGGTTATAAATAAGGCCGACCAGTTGTTTGGACGCCAGTACGACAATATTTCCTGCATCTCCTGACGATGCCTCGTATGGAGGCGTAACACGTGTCGAGTTTTGTATTATTGGTGGTGGTGTGTTTTATCTATTTGCGTATTCATTTTTTTGCGGCGGGAGGGTGGGAACATTGCATGCAAAAAATACGCAAGTACGTATAACTGGTTGGCACTAATTGACTAGCATGTTTGGCGGAATAGCAAAGTAACATTATTTTCTCAAACATGCAATGAAATATTGATGTTATGTTCCTTATAATAGGCCGTGAAGGATGGCGTTTCAGGTGCGGCTAGAGCAAGAGATTCTTAATGGAATTTCATACAAATGTTAAAGGTCTAGGCCGGAAAAGTCCTCTTTTTTAATTTCCATTCCACATTTTGTGGCACAGGCATCATGACATTCTGCCAATACCAATGCGTATGAAAAATGTATTTTCTATTAAAACTGAGTTAAAATTTAGCTAAATATTAATACACACGCGTTATTTATACTTTTTGTCTTGTGTTTACTTATAATTTGTCTAAAAATAAATCTTTGATTTTTTTGTTATTTTTTTTTTATGGGAAAGGTAACAAACGAGCAGACGAGCCGCCTGATGGGAAACGGTCATCGCCGCCCATGGACATAAGCAACATCGGAAGAGCCACTCATCCGTTGTTGACCTTTGAGCCTTTTAAAGCCCTGAACACTCGTTTCTTGAAGAACCCCATATCATATCGCAAAGGGAACACCTCAGGAAGTAGGTCGTTCCACATTTTACATGTTCTGGGTAAAAACGAGCGAGAAGCCCGTTTATTATTGGTGTGCCATGTATCTAGGAAATGTGGGTGAACCTTATTTCATTGCATGTTTGAAAAAAGCACTATACAAGCTTCGGCGTGAATAAGGACTTGCAGGCCGAAACGGTGGATAGAAATATGAGGCCGGCCTCTGCAGTAATGTACTATTTCAGTCCTCCGGCCGGTAAGCGCCACTTTACGCAAAACTAAATTGCTGCCTGCCGGCTCCGTCGGGCAGAAAAATAGTATACAAACCTCGGCCGGTAAATGGAAACTAAATTGCCGCCTGCCGGCTCCGTCGGGCTGAAAAATAGTATACAAACCTCGGCCAGTAAATGGAAACTAAATTGCCGCCTGCCGGCTCCGTCGGGCTGAAAAATAGTATACAAACCTCGGCCTGTAAATGGGAAAGCCTTGGATTTCCGAGGCATTTCCCACTTACACGGCCTTGGTATGTAATCTACTATTTCGTTGTTAATATGGAATTCCGCGAAGTAACGCCTGATTCAATAAATTACTTAGAATAATATGTCGCTTTACCGTCTTCCTTCCAAGCCCGTGTTTCTCGAAGTAAGCAATAGTATGAACTGTACGCACCCACATACTGAAGTCATATCCCCACGGCAGGAACAGCACGCCCGTGTTGTACTTCTCCCAGTGACTCAGGTAGAAGTTGAGCAGGATATTCCACATGATGTAGTACATTCTGGAACGAGGGGTTCACTGTTATATGGCGGTAGTACTGGCTCTGTGAGCGGTAGAACTCGAGAGATGGTACTGGACGTAAGCGTCTTTTGGGGGTGTATGGCGGATAAGACCTTTACAAAATACGGTCACGTCCATAAATATCTATACACTTTGGAACTTATTACAGGGGAAGAAGGGTCAAAATTGAATACAGATGCATATATTATATATATTTATGAAGACCGTACCACCTCCCGCCATTTTAAAAATTTCCAAAAAATTAATCGACAAAAAAATTTAGTCAGCAAACTTGTTTTCAAATTTTCACGAAAGTTACTTTTAAGAAATTTGGTGCTGTTCTATGATGGGATCCATGAGGAATCAAAGGACCTCCTCAATTTACAAAGGCATATGTATGGCAATTTTGGTGTTTGCTAAGTAACTTAGGCATTTTCATCCGAAAACGTATCTATTTAGTAAGAATATCCAAAAACGAAAATTTGAAGCATAAAAACTTTTTAACAAAAAAATAACATCAACTTCAAAAAGAGCAAAATAAAATGTTTACTGCCAACGTTTGAAGTCGGTACATTTTCAAAAGATACCTACTGCTGAATAACGGCTTGGCACCGACTTCAAAGGTATCAGTAGCGCATACAAAAAGTAACATTTTGATTTTGCTCTTTTTTAAGTCGATTTTATTTTTTTACATGCTTGGCACCGAATTAAAAAGTATCAGCTGGTAGCGCATACAAAAAGGAACATTTTTTTTGACTTGTTCGAAGTCCGTAAAAGTTTTTGATGGGATTAGTATTACCTAATAGGCGTGACCGAGTAGTCCAGGCTGCCAAAGATGGAGTAGAGGCAGGCCGGAATGAAAAACACGGAGTAGGAGTCCAAGCCGTGGTCGAACAACTCGCCCAGCGGGCCCGAGGTCTGCGTGCGCCGCGCCTGCTTGCCGTCGATGCCATCTGAGGGTACGTCATTTTTATTTTATTTTATTTTTAAAAGACACACCAACAGTACATAAACATGACAAGTAATTGACTTAAACATAATAGACATGAAGAATATTTATGCACCAATAACAGGTGTGCATCAACACTTAAACAGTTTGAGGCTTGTACTTACTAAGAATATGCATGCAAAAGTACAATCTTACAACAAATAGGTAAAACAAAATAATTTAAATTTGAAATGCGAATATATCACAGAATAAGTAACAGCTGTATAGAATACATCCTTACGCTGTGCTATAACTCACCTAACGTATACGCAAGGAAGAGGAACACAGCCAGGAAATACCACAGCGTCTGCGGTACGACCTCCGGGCGGTCGCTCAGCTCGACTATGGTCTCGTTCCGACCGCTCGCTGCCGTGTACGAGTAGTCGTACCACGAGAGCAACGCGAAGTCCAGCACGGTGAGGAGGAAACCGAGGAACGTGAGAAGATTGGGCGCCACCCAGCGGGGTACCAACTGGAAATTCACAAAAATAAATTAGGGTTTTTTAACCTTCTCATAAAAAGAAGGTGCTCATTTCGACTGTATTTTCAAGAGAGGTTTCAAGGGGACTTTTTTACTTAAGCCATAGATATAAAATAAAAGAATTTGAAAAAAAAATACGCCAAAAGGATGCCGCAGTTGCAGCACTTTTTATATAGTCTCGTTTGGTACGCAACGTTTCGTTAATGGGAACTACCGTATTGTCGCTCACCAGGCGGCGCCACTCATGCGTGGGTCCTGTGTCAGTGTGAGATAATTGTCAAAGTGACGTTTGAAATGTTCCCACAGGACCCACGTTCCACTAGCGCCCCTAGCGGAAAATCGACTCGCGGTAATCCTCATTGCCAACGGCCTATAAAGTTTTAACTGTTGGAAGTTCTGCATATGAATTTGACACTTAATGCTTACGTCAGTAAGGTCTCTTTCGTACGAAACATTTATCGTTTGTATCATCAATATCATCATCAATGCAAAATTGTTCGCTAATGTCATTCTGACCCACTGTTTTTGATGTTTTAGTTCTGCTTTGTGTGGTATTTCTTTAAATAAGTCAATGACTTACGCACATATTTTTTTTCATAAGGGAATACTGCCAATGTGGAATTATAGTAGTTCTGATCTATTAATTTCGAAGAGACATTACGTTTTATAAACTTATCCACCTAATAAATAAACAAAAATCTGTGTAGTAAAATATCGAAGACATTTACATGAATTATATCATTTTAATAATTGTGGCGTGCGTATTACTACTAGCTAAATACTAGCGACCCGCTCCGGCTTCACACGGGTTATTATTATACATATAAACCTTCCTCTTGAATCTATATATATTTTAAAAAACCGCATCAAAATCCGTTGCGTAGTTTTAAAGATTTAAGCATACATACAGCGGGAAGCGACTTTGTTTTATACTATGTAGTGATATACTGACCTAAAACGTTACGAAAATATTCACACAGGCCTTGAACAACTATTCCTTCTTCATGTATTATCTATATTTGCATGCACTAAATACAAGCGTATTCTTACAAATACGTGACGCGCATCGGCCCATACCATACTGATAAGGATATCATATGATACTGATCTCGAACCAGACTATGAGTCAAACACGTTATTTAAAAACCTCATTGATCTTGTGTAATAGACGTACATGTAGTTAATATTGGTTACTCATCGCATGTTCATAGAAATACCCGAATTCATCTTTCTATCTCAACAAGCGTTAGTACCCGCCGTAGTCTAGTCAATTGAGACAGCAAGTTAAATACGAACAGTTCCGACGGGAAAACAGTATCCCGTCAAAAACATTACATGTAAAAAGACACAAGTCTCGCCTATTTTATTTGAACCCGTGTTTCTCAACGATTTGAAAACAGGCAAGTCGGTGGAAGTCGAGTTCTAAGGACACCCCCTGGTACCGACTAAAATAACTGACTTGTTTTAATATTACATCTCAAAACTTTTTTGCAGCAATTTTCACTTATGAGTCCTCGGACTTCAAAATCGGCTGTACGGATTTCGATGAATAGATGGTTTATATTTAGGAATATGATGTAGGAGACAAGACACCCTATAAAGAGAAGAAATGAAAGGGAAGCGAACCAGGTTAACGACATTTATGTGGGTGAAGCCACGGGCAGATGTCAGTTATTAAAATCGCAGTCAATCTAACTATTAATCTAAACCAATCGCCATATTGATCATAATAACACTAATAACCTAACTTTTATGTTGAATGAAATATTAAGTTATTTATCTTACGTTTTCTATGTTACAATAATACGACCATATCAGTAGTGAACGTCTTCAGTGGTATTTGAATGTTTGATGAGGTAGTGTGAAAATACATTGACAAAACATGTGATACCTTGTAATGCTCTGTTAATGAAAGATTCTGTTACAGATGTTACAACTACATTTACTAAATAAATATAAAATGGCGGTAAATCCGCCAATATCTAGACTTTCAGAAAGCTTTCGATCGTGTAGATAATGACGTGCTTCTTTTAAAACTAGGTGCCATGGGGTTTACACCCAGACTTTTAAAACTTTTTGCGAATTACCTATCCGATCGAAAGCAGTATGTGAAGTATGGTCCGTATGTTTCTGAAAGCTACCGCACGCGCTCTGGTATCAGTCAGGGGTCTAACTTGGGACCATTTCTGTTTGTTTTACTTATAAATGATCTGCCGGTCAAAGTGAAGCACTGCACATTGATAATGTTCGCGGATGATGTGAAGTTGATTAAGCCAATCCAGAGCCAAACAAATTGCGAGGAGCTGCAACGGGACATAGAGGCGGTCCATCATTGGAGTGTTGAAAATGAACTCTATTTCAATGCGAGTAAATGTGAAATGATGTCTTTTACCCGATCCCGGACACCTTACCTACAGCATTACAATATTGGCGGCGTCGAAATATCGCGTTCGGAACAGGTACGCGATCTAGGAGTTCTCTTCGACTCAAATATCACGTTTCGCGAACACGTCCAGGCCGTTAGTAACAATGCTTACAAAAGACTGGGTTTTGTTCTGCGCAATTCCGCGCCCCTCACTGTCGAAGCCACACGAGTATTGTATGCGGCACTCGTGCGCAGCATACTCGAAACAAATGCAGTGGTGTGGAGTCCGCATGAAAGCAAATATACGCTAATGCTGGAACAAGTCCAAAAGTCGTATCTTAGGGCGCTGTACAAAAAAATACACACATATTACCCGTATATGTACCCTACACTGTTTCTACAGGGACACCTAGGGTACGACTCGCTCCAGTTACGTAGGTCGCTTGCTTTGGCGAAATTCACGATCGGTATTGTAAGAAATACCATAGATAGCGTAGCCCTCGTCGAGGCCTTCATGCGTTTGTTTGTGCCCGACCAGTACACCCGCGCGCGGCGTCACCCGCTCCTGGCGGAGGGCGGCGCGCGCACGCGGTCGCACGCGCAGACGCCGGTCGCGCGCGCGCACGCGCTGCTCAACTCTGTGCTCGAGGCACATCCAGAAAGTGATTTGTTTGCGAGTGCGATCGGGCGACTGGTGACGGAGTGTAAGAGAGTGATTGAGTGTGAGATGCCTGTAAGTACTATTATGTGATATTACTGTTATTGTTGTGTAAATACTTTTGTACGATTTGTATATAAATTAAGTATTACTGTATCCCAATTCGTACCGCCGTGGCCCTAGCTGTTAAGGTACAATTGTAAATTTTATAATAAACAACAATAAACAACAACAATACACGTTTTCGTATGTGGAAAAACAAGGTAAGGCAAATAATACGTAATAATAGCTACGGCAGAACATTTAAGACCTATATTGATAGAATATACAGATTACAGTTAAGTTTACTAAAAACAATTAAGTATACCTAACCATATAAAGTGTAAAATAGGAAGTCAAGACGACCTACTACAATATTGTAAAGTAATAAGTGTACACGATAAGGTTAAAATTGTCATTACTAATGAGGAGATCATGAACTTAGAAAGACTAAATAAAATATCAAGGGCTCAACGCTTTCGAATACTTAAATACCTACCAAGATTTGCACTACCCAAATGTACCAATGTTTATGAGAAACGACGGTGGGAATATTTATTACCAAATATTCTCAATATACTACCCGCCGAGACTTTTCAGTGTATTTGTAGTAACCCACATAAATGTAAGAAAATTATGAAAACTGCATTCTTAAGTACCTAAAGTAATTCCTGTATAATTAGCATAAATAGTGTTGTGTTCGTTTTTTCTGAAGGAACTTAAGCATACTAACTAACGAGCGAAACAGCGACAGTTAAGCCTGTATTGGCTTTGCTCGCTGTCCAATTAATGTATTTTTCAGTCCTCCGGCCGGTAAGCGCCACTTTACGCAAAACTAAATTGCCGCCTGCCGGCTCCGTCGGACAGAAAAATAGTATACAAACCTCGGCCGGTAAATGGGAAAGCCTCGGATCACATGTTAGTCGACCTCGGCTTCGCCTCGGCCGACAATTACATGGGATCCGAGTCATATCCCACTTAAACGGCCTTGGTATGTAATCTACTATTATTGTATTTATTTTTTAATGGTAAATAAATGAAAAAAAATACATTAAAGAACCAATTTAACACTAACATGCACTAAACGTAAACATAAAACTAAAATCAGAATATAACTAAAAAAAAAAATACAAAATAGTTTTCATTGTAGCTGAGGCTCGAACCCAGGTACACCGCTTAGCAGACGAACGCACTACCGGGGCGCTACGACCATGCTTAAGAACCTAGGTACAAATTACAATGCCTCAAGGACCTACTTTAGATTTAAGGTAGGTAGAGGTAGGTAGTTAGGTAAGTTACACTTACTGTATATATTTCGAAAATAAATGTTTTTCCCCAGAACCTTGACGAATATAGGCTACACACCCGAAGGCCTAGTATAAAAGTTGTACGACACTTACTTCTCGATCGCGTTAGCGTATCGAGAGTTCAAATTATGTTTGCTGTTTATTAAAATCATCTGGCAACTTTCATATTTTGACCCCTCGATACGCTAACGCGGTCGAGAAGTTAATGTCGTAAATTTTTTATACTAGGCCTTCCGGAGTGCAGATTACTCGAGTCGCCGGTGTATTCGCTATGCGGCGACCACTATTTATTGCGCGAAGAATGGTTTAATGCTTCGAACCCTAACTTTTGGTATTTTACGGCATCAATGGCTCGATACTAAAAAATGGGCTTCCCCACAGGGTGTGGACAAAATAATCTGTTAACGACCCCTTGAAAGCTTTAAACAATCTTTATTTTGCCACTTGAATTTAATTTTAGGACTTACCCCGTGTCTTATAACTGCCAGCCCGTACTTTTAATGCACCGTAACTATCACACGCTTAAAATAACTTCGCTCCGCGATCCGGAGTAAATAATTTTCTGTCGATCATCGCGATCGTTGCAAATATTGTCCTCGATGTCAGTTTATTTTCGCCTACCCTCATTTTCCAAATAATTTCGGTAACGTTCCGAAACGAATTAAATTAACCATTACAACCTTTTGTTTACATAGTTTGTAAGTTCTATTGACGACGATTTTATATTTTAATTTCAAAGTAAGGTTTAATTTTAACAAAAAAATATGAAATAGGTAAGTAAGTTCATTATTTTATTTCCATAGTTGAGAGAACCAAGGTCAAACATACTTAAGCATGAGTAGGGAAAAATAATATAGTAATCATCATCATTTCAGCCGAAGGACGTCCACTGCTGGACATAGGCCTCCCCCAAAGATTTCCACAATGACGGGTCCTGCGCCACCCGCATCCAGCGGACTCCTGCGACCTTCACCAGGTCATCAGTCCACCTTGTGGGGGGCCTACCCACGCTGCGCCTTCCGGTACGTGGTCGCCACTCGAGAACCTTTCCGCCCCAACGGCCATCGGTTCTATGTGCACATTGCACGTAATATAGTAAAATTATACCTAATTACCTAGGCACTTTTGACACATAACTATAGTCAGTGTTGTGAAACACTTCAAATTATTATAGTAAAAATATCAGTCAAGTGCGAGTTGAATAAGTTTGTATTCAAAGTAAAGTATATTTTTAAAAAGTTTATTACATAAATAACGCATAAATATAAAAAACCATGTTCTATGGTAAAACTAAGTACCTATTTAATGCACTTGTCTTTAAATAGCTTGTACCTGTAGCGGCATCGACTCATGGTACTTTTGACACCTGACAATAATGTAGGTAGGTAGTGAACAACTTGAAATGATTAGCTAGTAATTAAGAAGTACGTCACTTGTTTTTTAATAACATGTACCTAGATTCGATATGCGATCGATAAATAGCGGAACATCAGCCGTCTATTTTTTTTTGTTGTCTAGCAAACTGATCTTGCGTAGCGTAGTCACAAAACCAGCACGGTTTCTTCAATTAAATTTTGGACATATTTCCATGAAACTAATATTGTAAATTTAGTTAACTCTTATCTGTTACCACTTCACACTAAAGGAAGGAAGTGATATAGTCAATTCATTCCTGTGCATTGCACTTTTTTACAGCAGTTTTGTTTTTATCTTATGTTATGTTGAGTAGGTACATCATGGTACATGCGAATAAAGGCCTATGCCGATCCTATCATAGGACCGTCCTTGCAGGATAAGACATATATACTTACCTACCTAATGAAAGTTTATATACGTGATGTAATTATTTTGGTATCCTCGCAATGTTTTTCTTCACTGGGAAGTAAGTATGTAATCAGGTATCGAATGACATTCCGTGGGTTAAATTCAGTGAGCTTAAGACAGTGTTTTAAACCGTGATCAAAAACACTCGGCCTTGATTACTTATTTAATAAAAAGAGAATTTATGTAAACTTGGACGTACTTTTTACACGACTGCCCAAAACAAAAAAGAGTGTTATGTATTAGGGGTTCATGTATCCAAATTTGTTTGTTTACAATATCTACAGCGTATCCAACCACTGAAATATTAATATGTGGTAGATACAAGGATACATACAGCTGTAACAAAAATGCTGGTGATTCGATTAAATGCGTAATCAGTATCGTATTGTGATTAGGAGAAAAAATAAACATAAAATGTTTGTCAAAAAAAATTCAGTCCTATTTTTTCCAAATCAGATTACAATATTGATTACCAGAATTTTTGGTATATCCTGAATTATTAACGAGAAAAAAGAATAATAGGTTACTGTAGTTGCAAGTTAGTTGTTTGTTTATACGGCCCCGGAATTTAATTAGCAATTTACAGTTCAAGTCAATTTGGTCTTTAATACTTATGCTAATAAAAATACACCAGGTACCAAACATTATAATACTACGCAGACGAAGTCGCGGGTAACAGCTAGTAATATATATGTAAGAAGTGAAATAGTCAATAGGTAAACTCATGACGTGATATAATTTGAATTTACTCAATACCTAATTACAACCAATCCTTTAACACTAACAACTTATTATAAAAATAGCCCTACCTTCGTCATTCCTGGCGCAAAAGTGCCCAGAACACGGCATTTCCACGCTGGATGGCCACGGACAACCTCAAAGCGGGGTTCTCTACCATTTCTCTAAGTAGATGGCTAATGTCACGCAAAAACAGCTTCGCGGCTGAAACTCGGCCGCACTCGGCGATTTTGTGCAGTGATTTCTTGGATTACCCGCGACTTTGTCTGCGTTGAATCACAATTTTCGGCAGTGTATTTTGTAGTTTTCAAACGTGAGTATGACAAATCGTAACGATAATCTGCAATGATTTGTCATACACACGTTTGATCAAGCTGAGCAAACCGGTCTGCACAGTTCAATCGCTACGATAAACAGTTAGGTGTGTACATACCAATACCAAGCATTAAATTCACATTCAAAAACTGTTCCGACCATTGACGTGTGGCCGAAAAGGCCAGACCGCCACACTACCACGATGAAAACAATAGTACGAGTATACAAACACGACTGACAAAATAATAGATAAGAACAAAATAAATAATATAAGTTTTAAATAACTAATATTTGAAACGGGATAGTTACCAATATTACCATGTATGTTTGTTTTATTGAACACCCGATATTTCGACACTGTTTCGACGGCAAGCGTCATGTTCACGGAATAAACTGATGGTGATGAGCTGCGAGTTTTTAGTTGTGATCTACCCACACGCCATAGCGAAATATTAGTTATAATGCAAATGACCATGTTAGCTTAAATTTTAAAATCGTATACTAAGTTTTAAATAAATAAATAAATAAATAAATATTTGTGGGACAATTTTACACAAATCGACCTAGTCCCACGGTAAGCTCAATAAGGCTTGTGCTGTGGGTACTAGACGACGATATATATAATAGATATATACATATAAATACTTAAATACATAGAAAACATCCATAACTCAGGAACAAATATTCGTGATAAACACACAAATAAATGCCCTGACCAGGATTCGAACCCGGGACCTCCTGCTTCGTAGGCAGGGTCACTACCAACTAGGCTAGGAGGCCGTTTTAAATCGTTATTTAATACGACTTTTTATATTTTCTACCATTTAAAATTTATATCTGAAATAAAAACTTTTACGAGTATGTACCTAACTCAGATATATTTTTCCAAAATAAATTTCTGATCGCACCCAACTTGACAACCCGATGTCAATGTTTTAAATATAAAAATATTAAAAATACGCGATAATCCGACTGTTGTGGATATATGTTGTCGATTCAAAACCCTTATTTAATCGAAATCTATAATATATACCATTCCAAAAATACCGTAGCGACGGGACGAACGTCATAAGTTTGACAGGTAAGACGTTTGTATGGGAAATATAAAATTGTCGTTTTTAGTATTTTCTTCGCAATTTTTCCATATTTTCTCACCTCTATATCATTCCCTGGACTTCCACGAATATTTAAAGACCAAATTTAGCTAAATCGGTTCACCCGTTCTCGAATTATAAGTACCGTAACTAACACCACTTTCTTTTATTAATATATATAAGATAAGATATAAGATAAGATACAAATTTCCCTTTCTGATATGGTTCTAAACTATATTTATTCCGGAAATGAGAAATGGGATAGGCAGCAAGGCACTACTATGGGATTTATTACATTTCTCCTTTCCACCATTGATACACAAAATTTTAATTTATAATTTAGACAATTATGGCAAAACGACTAAATTTATTTTCATGAAAAGTAGGATGTACAAGTCTTATACCTCAGGCTACATATCCTACTAATTTAGCTATAGGGCATGATAAAGAAATAGATTTACATATGCTTAGGGTTCCTATCTCATACATTGCCAGAACCCGGCAAAAGTTAACTTTTAATCACGTTTACTCCGTATACACTAAAGAAAACAATTTCTAATTACAAAATATTCTTGTTACCTGAACCCAAAAATTGCCCTGGTTTTACCCGGATACTTTCAAAAATCTCCGGACTAGTTCCAAACTAGGATAAAACCAGGGAAATCCAGACTGATGGCAGCCATAAATATGCTTGAAAGCCCTTTTTTTTAGCAAAAATAATATTATTTAAAATGACTTACCTCTACCACCTTATTCCAAAATGGGTGCATAACATAGACACTGAGCGGGCTTGTGTCTATTGCCATATACTGAAAAAAAAAAATGTTATGAATGTATAATTTCCATAATATTTTTGCAGTGTTGTTAACCCATTCTCAGTTTTATTTTCATCTCTAGGAGCATTCCACGGAAAATGGTAACTTTTAGTACATGAAAAGATATAGTTCAATAAATATTTCTTTGATGCAGAAATATTGTTAATACACTGACATTATCTATTGTGAATATTATTTTAGTAAAAAACAGGCTAAAAAAACATTTTCACATTTAAAACCAAGACCCGTTATTGTATCTCCCACACTACCTATTTATGGTCATATTGAACCGATGTTTTCTAAACAATTTGATTATTTACGATGCTACTTCTAGGTTTATCTAAAATTAGAACCTCTTTTATTACTGAAATGCATTTCAATTTAAAATATCACTTACGTATTGACACAAAAATATTGACTTGAAAGTGCAGTGCGCTCTGTCCCGTACAAACGCATTTATTGATATTAAGTTATTTCATCTTACCCTCTTTATTGCTTTTATCACATGAACCTTTGTTCTAAAACGACATTTATGTGAGCTATCGAATAGTGTAGAAAGCGTGTGAATTTTAAGTGTTTTTGATAATAAAATTATCTATATTGATTGCTTGTCCCGTACAAACACGACATTTCAATTATCGATAATTTTGTCAGAAATGAAATGGATGATTCTCAACCAAATACCAGCTCTGATCGTTATAGAATATGGAGACAAAGACAAGAAGAGAGTAATGCAGATTTTAAGTTGGCAGAAAAGGAACGAGTTAAAGCTTGGAGGCAGAAAAAGGCTGAAAAGTTATCATCTCAACAAAAGGAAAAGCGAAGAAAACATGAAACAAAATACAAATCGTGGCAAATTTAAAATACAATTACAGATAAGAGAGACAAATATACGAAAAATTACCACGAAATGGTCTCGCCTCAGCATAATGTCGACCCGAAAGTCAACGCTGTTCTTCCGGCCAGACCATTTATGGGCCACGATCGCAGCGTGTAAGTATGGCCTAATAGTAAAGAAAAGTTATATTGAATGCATCCATATCCATGACGCTAACGGGAGCGCCATCTAGGCCAAGGCATGGCAATACACAATGACATAACATGATTAAATAATAAGGTACAGGTTAAAACTTAAACGAGGTTGAAACAGAACGAAAAAAGTTCAAAAAGCTAGAAAAATGCTACAAAAAATTGATAGTTCCAATACTAGCACTAATTCAGAAGGAAACACTAGTTGGGTCAAAGACAAAAAGATGTTATACTTCCGGTGGACTTTTCAAAAGTTAAGGGCTGTTAAGGTTGATTTTGTTATTCAACCCTAATCCAAAGTAAAAAGTACTCCTTTTCTATTGTATTGTATGATAAAAAGCATGACTACATGTCCACAAGCTGTTAATTATTGGCCACAGGAAAGATTGGCTCTACAGTTCAGCTGAACACACACTTTTTCTTTCCTGTGGTCATCAGCTTGGTGTCGCTTGGTGTGGTTAACAGCTTGTGGACATGTAATAATGATTTGCATCATACAATGTAATAGAAAAGGACTACTCCTTATTGTTGATAAGGATAAAATAAGGAAATCAAGCTTTATAGCCCTTAACTTTTGTTTAGTCACTCAGAACATCGTTTTGGGTTTGACCCAGTTCTATTGTGGATTGTTGTGACTTTTCACCATACAAGTGTAAACAAACATATTGCAAAGCTGTATTGAAGTGTGTGAAAGCATTACCTGCATGAATATTATCAGCTATTTGGGCAGCTGATATGTATATATATGTAAGAGACATATCAGCTGCCCAAATAGCTGATAATATTCAGAAATTTGACCCCTGGGAAGCTGTAAAACCTATACCAGGAATATCGAAATTTCATGATATATTTGTCAATGACAGTGAATTGGAATGTAAAATACACATTTTGGGAGACGACAATATTAGGTTTTTCAGTTTAAAGTAGGTAAAACTTTGTTATGAAAAACTTCATTTTGCACAAATCCTGTACGAACATTTTTTGTCCCGTACAAACTGCTAAGATATTATTTTTTGTTGTTATTAAATAAATATTTGACCACATATTTTTCGTTTTATTTAACATGTATGTATGTGGCTATAATAGTACAGTTAAATAGTCTAGTTTCGCTAAAACATAGGCAAGATTGAATAAAACTGAAAACACGGTGGACTGGGCATGTCCCGTACAAACGCCACAAATTTTTGGATTTACTTAGAAATGTGTTACTTTTTAGAAGAATAAATAATTGTTTAGTATACATCCCTTATTCCTTTATTCATATTTGTTGCAAGTTGTGTAGGATAACATTCGGTTTGCTACATACTTTGTATTTTATCATTAAAAATGCGTACGATTTGTCGCGTACGAACCGTGGAATGCTCCTCTAATAATTGGATTTAATACTGATTTACTTAAAAATTATGTCTATACTGTGTAACTTAAGAGCGATTGAGTCAAAAGGTTCACGGAATTTATAAAATTTGATTTATAATAAACAGCAAATTAATAATTTAATTAAGTACTTTTAAATTGACCAGATTTGGATTAGGAAAACTAGTTATTGATAAACAAGGTTATCGTGGTTAAACACGTTTATTTAATTAATTAAAATTCTAACGTACGGCGTCATGGTATGCGATCAACTTGTTATTTTAAGGTTATGTAAGTAATCAATATTTGGAAACACGTAAATCACATAAGACCGTATGCTACGGAGAATTCTACAGACAAATGTCTCTTATAACATAATGAAATGCTTACCTTATAGTTATCGAAACCCTCCAAGTGGTCCTTACTTAAATACTTGTGATTGAACATTTTCACAACTTTAACTCATAAATACATACAATAATATATTAATAAATAAGCGGTTAAGCTTAATTTAATTTATCTACGATATTGACGTCATACTTTAGGGTTTATTTTGAATGTAATAGTGTAATACTACGTTTTAAATACTTAGTCGTGTGTATTTCACACAAAACATTATACATAACTGACAGACACAGTCGCAGAGACGCAGACAGTACAAATGTCAAACCAACGATACCTTGGCCTATACTACGAAAATCGAACGATTGCGGATTTATACCTCCATCCCTGTCACACTTGCATATTGGAGTGACAAAGAGGTTTTCCCGTTAATGCCAATTTTCGATGTTCGCGGTAGGCATGCTTGTTGTCAGTTACGTCATTTTTTGCGTTCCTTTGACCAATTGTAGAGTTTTGTTCGCCGACGTAACGTCCAGTTCACCAATAGGATCGTAGTAAATTGCAGCGCTATCGCTTTCGCACCGCCTATTTTTCGTAATTGGAGACAGTGATTTTATTTTTATATAAACGTCCATTCACTACAACATAATAAATATTGTTTGATGATTAAAATGAAATGACCTTGATTTAACGACTTGAGACTTTTAAACATATTTTATAATAAGTGTTTATACTAATTATGGTAATTTTTCAAATCGTCTTTAAATAATTATCAAAGGAACATCTCCAATCCATCTTCCAACATTATGTAGTAGTACCGACTAGTACTAATGAGTACGGTAGACGAGTGTGGAACCGTGCTCTGCCTCGTATCCTGAATAAATTTCCAGAGGTAATTAAAGGAAATAGAACTGATAAACAATTAATTAAGTTGATAAGCAAATGTTTATAGATAAGTAATATAAGCCTTTTATTCGATTTAAGCCAAATACTAGCCATTAATTTGTAGTTCTCCATAGACCTAACTTACTAAAAATCTATATAATATTAGATTAAGAGTTTTTGTTACTAGCACTTAATAGTTTGGTGAAATAAACAGTATTTTTTTTTAATGGCACTGGAATATTTTACTCCAGCAACACTAAAACACTACGTGTGTGTGGCGGGGATTTTGAAATGACCAGCCAGTATTTAAGGGCTCTGTAACGATTCAACGGAACCCATTAGTCCCACTTGGTCCCACTACTTGTCCTGTTGTTTCACTAAGCAATTTTGCGATGTTTGACATTACTAACAATCGTTTGTCGAGGTTTCTTTACTCTGGGTTTATTATTATACAAACACTCGGGTTCCTCGTAGGCTCATATTACACTATACCTACCGTATATGATCATATCTCTCACCATAATTACATTCCGTCCTGTTTCTTCAGGTCTGAGAAAAAGGGAGATATTATTATTAAATATCTATGATCACTAGGTAGGTACAGTCAAGTGTAAAAATATGGTGGTGCACAACTTACTCAAAAATATGTCTCATAGCACCTTATGCCAGTGTAATAGAGCGTAGTACCATATTTATCAGTCGATTATGTCGAACCATATTTTTGCACTTGACTGTACATAGTATAAAACAAAGTCGCTTTCTCTGTCCCTATATCCCTGTGTGCTTAACTCTTTAAAACTACGCAACGGATTTTGATGCGGTTTTTTTTTAATAAATAGAGTGATTCAAGAGGAAGGTTTTATGCATAATAATAACCCGTGCGAAGCTGGGGCGGGTCGCTAGTAATAGATATTTAATAATGTAATATGGGTCTTAGATACAGTATTAAGGAAGATGTTTCTTTATCCAGTAGTCTGACTTTGAACATTTTTTATTCTCGTTCGAAATTCTAAATATCGGCTGTGCCAAGTCATTTCTTTCATTATAAACTTCCTTGATTATATTATTTTAAGTACAAATACTTCTAAAATGGTATGTGTTTTTTTTATACTACGACGGTGACAAACAAGCATACGGCCCGCCTGATGGTAAGCGGTCACCGTAGCCTATGAACGCCTGCAACTCTGGGGGTGTTGCAGGCGATTATATTAGCATATTAAATAGTAATTATACCAGGTGTTTTCTGTAATAGGAGCAATAAATTTAATCGTAGGTAGTCCTCGTCAAACTGAACAACGTTTGTTTAGCGACTTTTAAAAATAACGTGTCTTTTGATTTTTATTACACCTTAAAGTTTGTTAGAAGACGCAATACATAGGTATAAGTACTTCGAATTTTGTCATCTTTTAACTGTTGTCAGAGACATCAATTAGGGTGATGTTAACGTACATTGAAAATAGTAGTATGTAAAATTATAAGTGCACAAGGCATTAGGCACCTATGATCATTACAATGTGTTACTAAAATACTGACAATAAGTATATTTTTTTATGGCTGGTTTAACAATCTAGTGTGTCGTGGCCGTAGCAATCGACCAGTAGCCCAGCACGAAATGGTTTACATGCAAAATTGCATAAATTAACTATTGTACATCCCAACTACTTACATAAGTATCTAAACGTAGTCTTTGTCAGAAAAATAAATAAATGACTTAGTTTTTCATATATTCAGTAAGTACCTATGCTTAAGGAAGTTTCAATGTACTAAAATAACAGAACGTATTCTATTAAAAACCCGATTGCAGTGCCACCTGCTGAGTCTAAAAAATAACTCATAAAAATTTCTTCAGTAATAAACATATCAATAAGTCAATAACTGATAACTGACACCCCTTAGCTTATTAAGTTGAAACCAGCTGTTACTGACACGTTGCCACTTGTTTTTTCCCCAGATCCGCTCAATTTTTTTCATCACACTTGCTCGGTAATGGTGTAATGTTATAACTCGCGCAGGCGGTTAGAGCCGATTTAGTCCCCTCGGGAGTTATGGGTTTTAGTACAATATAACTCCCGAGGGAGTTATGAGTTTAGTTTTAAAATATCGTACGTCATTTCACTTCAGACTAAGGAGCTTTTGCATCAGCTAAGGCTTATTTCAAATCTTCAAACTTTGCTATAAACCAACTTTGCTATAATACAACTGACGTTGGGCTTCTAACAGACTCCCGTTAGTAATCCTGTACTTACCTCCCTAGATGCACAATGTACTATAACGTACCTACGCGTCTTTACCGCCACGATACTTGTGCCTGCAACCCTACCACGAACATCGAAAATTGGTATTGTCGAAAAAAAACCTCTTTATTAATACAATATGCATGTGTGACGGAGAGGGAGATACATATTTTCGATCGTTCAATTTTCGTGGTAGGGCTGAAGCTGGGAAATCTTCGACGTTCAAATGTAGATAAAGAAAGTAAATATTAAGAGATGAATCAGCTACCGGATATCTTAATCTGTGTAAACACGTTTGCGCTGCCATTTATGGACTGAATAACGTCATCGGTGTCACCTGTTATCATTTATCAACGAACATACTTAATATATCTTGTTCCAGCGAATCAGTAAGTGTGTATTATCTATAATTCCGATAAGGTAAGTCCTAACGTATACTGAAATATGCCTTTCGAGCAATGCAATATCGATCTTTTCTGAAAGTAATAAAGTTCTACCGAGTTAAAAAATACCATGGAACAATAAATTCAACACTATTCTCTATATAGCTTGATTTAAAATACACCGGCTTGATTGCTAAAATAGCGAGGATAAGATAAAACGTTTGATTTAAACGCATTGTGAAACCAAGTGCTGAAATGTAAACAAGTGTACATTCTTGTAAAAATGACTAATTCATCCGATAGTGACAGTAATGTTCATCACAGTGACGGTGAAGAACTTGCAAGAACCAATAAAATCAGAAGACCTAAATACAGGCCTAATTTCAGATTGATTCAAGATCTAAAACCGTACAAAGAAACAAAATATGATCAGTTCAACGTACAAGTAGTTGATTTTAGTGAAAACGGAAATGACGTTACAGTGCAAGATGGAATGATGAAAGCACCGCCTTCTGTTACGTCTCCGGAAGCTGAAAATGTACCGATATCTTTGACGAATGAAAAGGTAGAAGAAGAAGATAGAGAGATAGAAAATGAATACCCAACTCCTGATGAACAGATCTACAATGTTAGAGCTTTGTCCAAACACAGCCCGACGTACGAATTGGAGAAATTTGAAAAGAATGCCATGATAATATTTAATCAGGAGAACATTGACGGATATAAGAAAAGACTGGGCACAGAGAAGGATGCGGCGGCTTTGGAGGCTACGTTTAAGAGATTCGGATTTGAGGTGACAGAGAGGAAAGACCGAACTAAAGCGGAGCTATTTAGTGAGCTCGAAACATGTACGTACTTAACTCTCTTTTATGTACGTATTATACAAATCTTCATGCCTATTTCACTTTAATTTTAGACGACCGATTTGTTTAAATACCGTCATTTTTTGTTAGTACAGTCGCCATCAGATATATCGGCGCGTCCGAGATGTTCACAAATATCTGAACACGCCTCTATTGTCAAGGCGTTAGAGTGCTTGTTCAGATATTTTGCACGCCTCGGACGCTCCGATATATCTGATGGCGACTGTACCTACCTAGTTGGTAGTGACACGTGATGGCGTTTCATAACTGCGTCAATTTCCTATTTTCCTACCCTATGAGAAGGAGAAACAAAACACAATTATTTTCCCCTCACTAGCTCGGAAAGCGCTGTTTTGTCCTTTAAAACTAGCGTCGAAAAACGCTTTTAGTCACACGTGGTGAAAGTAATTTGACCTTGCTGTAATTCCTATCACTTACCACCCGTCCAGTATAAGTGAGTCCTATATGGCCATAGTAAATATGCGCAATCGGAGGTCACATCTTAAATTGAACAAGTCTTATCTTATCCGGCACTTGGTAAGCTGTTGGCAATATTTAAGTACCAGAAGCGTACTATTCTAAATTCTACCTATGAAAATTTTTGAAATTGAATTTTGAATGGTTTCTTCAGGATTACTTACATGTGGATTTGTAATCGTATGTATATAGTCTTTATTTTCCTGGCGATAGTGAGGAGAAAAATGTTGTATTACATTTGGCGGCAAAGTTTGTTCAACTCTCGTGCCTTGAGAGTCTTGAGACCTTCTACTTGTACAGCTCAAGATTCCAGTTATTGAACTCTTTGGAATCTTTCGGTTACTCGGGTCTCAATTTAAGCCCGAGAGTTAAACAAGAACTTTGCCCCCTCCCCTTGTATAATAAATAACTAAGTATTGTGCAAATATCGCCGCATGTAGGTTAGTATTGCCAGCTTCAAGAAATAGTTACTTTGTTGTCGTAGGTAGGCTCGGTGTGTCCGCAGCATGAAACGAATAAATAAAAACCGGCCAAGTGTGAGTCGGACTCGAGGGTTCCGTACAAACTACAAACTTTATGTTGCAACTACACCTAAAAATAGTATAAATAAATTAAAAAAAGTATAAATTCGACGTCAGCCAAATGTATCGACAGATTGGGTCAGTTGCTTGTACGGCATGGAGATAGTATTATGCGAGTTTGTTTTTTCTTGATATTTTTTTATGACGTGAACCATTTTTTTTTACTTTGGTTCTAGCACAGTACTTTTAGCATGATATCACATAAATTAAAAAAAAAACAATGAATGTTGGTTAAATTTGAACTTTTGTTCCGGATTTTATTTTATTAAAAAAATATTTAATGAGGTTACGGTCGATGTTATATTTTTCCTGTAATGTTTATGATTATATTAAGGTTGTGTACAAAAACATATTGTTTTCCTTCATAAACTTCGGGGATAAGTACATTTTTGAGTTATAAAGGTAAATGTAAAAAAAAAAACTTTTTACATTTACCTTAATAACTCAAAAAAATTTCAATGTGAAAAATTGTTTTGGAATGTGCAAATTGAGCCCTTTCGAATGATAGCCCATATGACCCAGTAACTAAACTTTAAATTTTCGCCCCCCTTTTATCGGGCATTTTTCATTGAAAATAAATTAAAATATGTAATTAATCTTCTCTCAATGTGTCTGCGTTAACTTTGTTTATAACTATTCCAAATTTCAAATCGGTAGCTTAAGTAGTTCTCGAGATATTTAACGATGTGACAGACAGACTGAGTCGCACCATAAGGGTTCCTTTTTTACCATTTTGGTACGGAACCCTAATGATTTAAAATGTCAGATGACTATTCTCGGACATCTCGGTGGGAAATCCCGTATGACTTCATTCTGTGATCTGCTAGTGGCATCTGATACCGATAAGCTATCAGTGGTGTTTAATTAAATGATACATTATCAGTATCACCCTAAACGTATGATGCGATTGCAAGCATGTCCTGCCTCAAATGCCTGCTCGAAGATATTCGTCTTGTGTGTTTGTAAATCTTTTCAACCGACTTCATAGTTTCAAAAAGAGGAGGTTCTCAATTCGTGTGAATGTTTTTTTTTTAATTATTATTTTCAATGTTTGTTACCTCAGAACTCCGTCATTAATGAAGCGATTTTAAAAAGTCTTGTTTTATCTGAAAGTTCCAGATTGGTCCCATCTTTTTCAAAATCATTTTCTGATGATGGGATCTATGAAGAATTGAAAGAACTCCTCAAATTTGACCGGCACGTGCATTGTGATTAGAGGATGTTCATAATTAACTTGGGCATTTTCTTACTGAAGCCATAATTTTGTTGGACCTGATGTTGATGATCAGGGATGGCATAATGGAACTGCTCGATAATTTCCAGTCTGTCACCCAATTTGACACATTGTTATTTTGTTTGCGGCCTTGGAGGTCTACAAGGTAGTTCCGTTTGATTTTACTTCAGATGTAATGATGGAAGCCCTGACACATTAAGAAAGCTCCTCAATTTTCAAACGTATACGTGCGGTGAATTGGATATTTTTGAAGTAAACTGGCTAACTCAAACAAATTCAAAATTTCACTTTTACCGTGAAGGTCAAATTAACTTAATAGTTATTTATTATACAAGGGGGCAAAGTTGTTGTTTAACTCTCGGGCTTCTATTGAGACCCGAGCAAGCGAAAGATTCCAAAATTGAGCCACGAGCGTAGCGAGTGGTTCAATAACTGGAATCTTGAGCTTTACGAGGGTCTCAAGGCACGAGAGTTGAACAAACTTTGCCGCCGCGTGTAATACAACATTTTTCCCCTCACTATTGAGAGGAAAATAAAGACTACATACGATTACAAATCTTATCCACATGTAACTACTTAACTTATCTTGAAAAAACCATCAAAATTAAATTTCAAAATTTGTCATAGAGTAGGTACGCTCCTGTTACTTAGATATTGCCAACAGCTTACCAAGTGCGGGATAAGACTTGACCAATTTTAGGTGTGACCTCCGTTGCGCATATTTACTATGGGCATATAGGACTCACTTATACTGGACTGGTGGTAAGACTGGTAAGTGATAGGAATTAGATTACTTTGCCCCACATGTGGATAAAATGCGTTTTTCCACGCTAATTTTAAAGGACAAAATAGCGGTTTCCGAGCTAGTGAGGGGAAAAAAATATTATACCACTCATCAAGGCTCACTACGAATATAGAAAATTGGCATTGACGGAAAAACCTTTTATCACTCCAATATGCAAGTGTGACAGAGAGAGAGATACAAATTTTCGATTAGGCCAGATTGAGGTTGATTTATAATTTTTCAACAATATATAAATGGAAGAATGGAGATCTGGTACCAAAAGCTATCCCCTTAGCCAGTTTTAATATTCCTTTTATTTTCTCTGTAATTTTCACACAATAAATATTTAAATATATATTGTTTGATTTATTTCAGTCAGTAACACAGACTTCACCGACTATGGTTGCATCGCGGTGGCGATTCTGACTCATGGTTCTAGAAACGGGCTGCTACGGGCGCGCGACGCGCCCTACTGCGAGATGGAACTTCTGAACCTCTTCATGGACAAGCCCATGCTTGTCTCCAAGCCCATCCTGTTCATCATCCAGGTTGGTCTCCTTAGATACACACGGCTCCCGGCACGGGCTACTGCGAGATGAAACCTCTCAATATCTCCATAAAAAAGTCCATGCTTGTGTCCAAGCATCCTGTTCATCATCCAGGTGTTCACTTTAGATCTTGACACACGACTCGTTGAACGGGAGGTTGCGGGCGTGGACGCCTGAAGGCAAAACTTCGTTAGCGGTTCATGGCTAGCCCTATGATTTAAATTCATCCAGGATATCGATTCGCTTTGTTGTTAAACGCCTTAATTTGGCCCGAGGCATGTTATTCTCCGACAAAAATCACAATTTTGTATTGCAGCCAGTGATATTGTAGCCAGTGTCAGTGCTAAAAATGCCTAAGTCGATTGAACTAGTGCCAAATACAAGCATTTCCGAGAAAATACGAGAAACATTATGCACTACATCTGTACTCACGTTTGAATTTGTTCAGGCATGCCGCGGCACCAAGCAGACAGCTGGCGTGGGGGTCCATACCGGCGGGCGCGTTCGCCGCGACCTGGACGAGGAGGTGGAGCCCTACACGCTGCCCGTGGAGTCTGACATGCTGATCCTGCACAGCTCCTACGTGGGCAAACCTTCCCTCAGGTGAGTAGAGTATGCAAACTGAGTAACTGCCCAAACTGCGTGGCCTGAGTGAAAGCCCAGAGTTTATGGAGAGGGGCACTGGTCATCCTGCTCGCCATCTTGCAGGTGTTGCTCTAGGATGCTCACTATTGAGGCTCTTAATTATAGGCCTAGTAGCTTGAATACTTGAACTTTGGTAGGGCGTGTGAGTGTGACTTTCAATCCGCACCTTGTTTCGATGAATTAAATATAAAAGGCGCGAGATGTTATTTGATAGGAAAGAAAACTTAAGTGTTCAACTGAATTGTACAGTTTTCTTATCTGTGGACAATAGTTAACAGCTTGTGGGTATAGAGTAATGAATTTCATCGCACAGGTCAATGGAAAAGGAGTATCCCTTTCACATGAATAAGGGTTGAATATGAAATTCAACCTTTATAGCCCTTAACTGTTAGTCCACAGGAAGGATCAGAACATCGGAAATTTGACCCACCTCACTGACAGACGTCCGGATATTAAAGATAGTAAAGGAAACTACCAAGGATTCGAGACTTTCGTGCTGACCATTTTCCGGGACGAGATCTTAGTTCATATTTAGACAGTAACTGCACAACGGTTTTTTCTCCTTTAAACTTGCAGATGGTCATCCTTACCATCTGAATCAACCTTTAGGTACTGAAGTGTTCATAACACTAATCTTATCTGTCTGTTTCTATAATTCCAGAAACGAACTGCTCGGCTCCTGGTTCATACAATCCCTCTGCACCAAAATAGACGAGATGGCGGCCACTCACGACTTCGAATCCATCCTGACCGAGGTGAAACGAGAAGTCGCCATCGACCGCTACCACGTAGAATACAACCGGAGAACTCTTGACATGGTTACCAGCAAACAGATGCCGGTCACCACGTCTACTTTAATTCGGAAGTTGTATCTCAAGCAGTTTGGAGAAGATGGGATCTCTTACAGTAAGGTGGAAAATGAGAGAGAGGATTCGCGGAACGAGGTCTTGGATTCCGGGACACCACGGACGCCATTGTATGAGCTGCACCGATGCACGTGTTTCCTATCGCATTTTGAGTATATAAGGAATTGTTTAAGGTAATTAGCGGAGACCTAGTCACGGAACTAGGTGTACAATTTATAGAACCACGAAACCTCTATACTTAGTGTTTGTTAACGGGCGCCTGGCAGTTGTTCAGTGGTGGGTGTGATAGTTGCTCTTTATTGTCGCATGACGGGGTGACCAACTAAATTTGCCCCTGTATTTTTGCTCAATCGACTTTGAAAGTCTACTTTAATTAAAAAGTATAGGCTCAGATATTAAATGAGACGACTTTGGCACTTTTTACCGCATCTTGGACGTCACCTGGCTCTTTTTTCCTCGAATTAAAACGCCTGGCAATGTTATATTCGAATTAAATCGGTACCTATTTAATTACTTAGCTATTATATAATACATAATTTCATAGAAGTTTCACGTTAAAAATAACACTAAAGTTTCACAGTTCATTTGCTTTGAAGAGATATCGTGATTTGACTCTATCGCTCTTGCAATGCTGGCAACAGAGACGATTTCCAGATTTCTATGATGACACTAGCCCTGCTTAACTATATGCATTGCAATGCGATGTACCTACATTGTCTACGAGTAGGTATAAGGGTTATTTTCAAAGTATGTCATTTGTTTTTCAGTCATTTTGTAGCAGACAATCCCGGCGACACCACAGCGCAGGGGTTCCTGAACGTAGCCAATACTTTCAAGGGCGACAGGGAGTTTGAAGCCTCCAAGGAAGTGATGTTACGAACGATATGTGACCATCTAGCAGCGAATGCGCAAGCCTGCACGTTTTATAAATATTTGCACATCTATAAAAATTGAGAATATAGCTTTTATAAATACGTTGTGTCATTTGTGTCTAGTCAAATCGATATCGGTTGGTTATATGTCGACGCCAATAGTATTACTACAGACGCCGGGAAAGAAGAGCTTAACGGGTGAGTAGGAACACACGGGTGAGCGTGTAAAGCGTAGGTCACGACGAAGCCGTTTAGGCTACGAAGCCGTTTAAGCCCGGCAAGGCATGTAGAGCGCTTTTCTCAAACATGCAATGAAATAAATAAAATCTCCAAAAATATCGTAGTTTTATTTCTAGAGAAACTAAAAGTTAACTTAGCGAAATAATAGATCTAACACGAATATTGCTATTTAGTTCATAGATTACGTAGACACGGATTTAGTAGTAAACAGAGAATCCATAAATAGGTACCTATTTTATGATGTTTAAATATTTCGCTATGTACCTACCTAAAGTATACGAAAGCACGAACAGCACTTGTTATTCTGTGACAATGATAATTATTATCTCTTCACATTTTTTTGCGTAGTTGAGAATCGAAGATACGCACGACGCAGATGGCACTGCTATCGCGTCAGTTCGATTTTTTTTTTTTTTTTTTTTTTTATTTATTTATTGGGAAACAAACAGCATGCAATTATACAAAATATAAACATTATGAATAATACAGGAGCCAAAACAGTTTCCACTAGTGAATTAAGCAGAAATGCTCAAAGGGAACTTAATCAAATACAAGTTAAATATAGAGACTAAACATTTAAAAATTATTATACAATGCAATAAGCAATGCGGCAAGCAGGGAGTTGATGAAATAACTGGAATTTTATCTAACACTTGTGCTTGTTACAGAAAGAGGCAAAAGAAAAAATTAAGTATAATAACAAAGTTCACTTAAAATGTGTCTAGAAGATAGTGTTACTCAATTAAACTTTAGTTTTCACTGATGAAACAAACTGATCAAGCTTCATGTTAAACACATCAAAATCAGAGTAATTTGTATTATACATTGAACATGCTCTAACAAGGTACGAGTTTTTGAGGTACTTAGTACGACAGAGAGGAATAGCAAACAAAGCTTTTTGTCTAGTTCGGGAATTAGGACATCTATAAGAAATATTACTAATAAGATATTGCGACTCAATTTTGTGATTTAATAATTTAAATAGAAATATTTGGTCTTTATGCTCTCGGCGTAACTGAAGAGTTACCATGATATCGCTATCAAACATTTTAAACCTATATTTCATCCATTTAATAAGTTTATTTTGAATTTTCCGAGAGATCACGTGACAATTTCTATAGAAACTGACACATTGACCCAGCCCGATTTAGTCCTGGCCCGGTATAGCATGAGTCATCCTTCAAACCCTGTTAAGACGCTGGCTGCTCTAAAACATGGCCCACGAGTTGACTAAGACGAAGACGAGTGACTAAGATGGGGAAGGTTCAGAAAAACCCATGTCTGTATCAAAACTTTATTTCACAAACAGCTCCTGTATCTGCTTGTTGGACATCCCTTTGGTCTCGGGCACGTTGAAATAGCTCAGCAACGTGTTGGCGGCGGCCACGCACGCGAACGTGTAGAACGAGCCGTGGATGCCTAGCAGAGACACCATGGCCGGGAACACGGCGATCATTAAGAAGTTGAGGAGCCACACCCATTCCACGAGGATCATGGAAGCGATGCCTTGAACCTGGGGGACATTATAAATAAAAAAATATTTTACAATCTTGCACACAACGACCTAGCCAGAAACTAAGCCAAAGCTTATTATAGGTACTATGGGTATGGGTATTATAGGTACTAGTTGAGCAGCATGAGGCCCAGGCTAGCAGGAAAGTCTTTTGTAGCAGAACTCCCATGGTCACCGACATACCTCTGGAGCGAATACTTCAGCCAGCAGCACATAGGGCCCTCTGCCCGCACCGAAGATGAAACAGAAACACTACAGCTGCATGATGACGGCAGAAGCCCATGCTGGGAGGTAACCCATCTATAGAAGACCTCCCTTGGTTACCGACATACCTCTGGAGCGAATACTTCAGCCAGAAGTACATAGGGTACGGTGCCCGCGCCATAGATGAAGCAGAAACAGTACAGTAGCACGATGACAGCCGACGCCCAGGCCGGTAGGAAACCCGTTTGCATTTGGGCGCCCAGGACGCCCATGCACAGCGCCACTAGTGCTGACGATGAGATTAAGAGAACCTGGAAAGATTAGAATATTAGAGCTATGGTTTTGCTGCAGATGTTATAAAAGACATGATAAATTTGTGATAGAGCAAATGTCGCTTTTCAACGGATTCCAAAAATTGTAAGAGCGCGGAATACCGAGCAGAAGTACTTGATCTAGGGCTGCTTCCATTATGCATGCCGCTTGGGCAACATCCATCTATAACTAAGTCATCTATTATGTAGTTCAGACTCCAAGTAGAAGAACTAGATAATGAAGCCTTACCCGTCTTTCAGCAAAGGATGACTCACACTAGAACGGACCGGAACGTGACAGGACCGGGCCGATCTATCAGTTTCTATAAAAAACGTCACGTAATCTCCGAGCTATCACGTGATTATTTCTATAGAAATTGACAAATAGTCCCGTCCCATTTCATTGTAAGTCATCCATGACCAGCGATGGCTCCGCCAGAGAACAGCGTCAGTGCTAGTAGCACCGAAAGGAAGTGCTTAGACAGAACCTGTTATCGCTATGGCTTGCCACTTGGCGAACAGCTAGGAGTTCTAGAACTATGGGGAGTTTTAGAACTAGATGGACCAAAGCTCCTTACCCGCCTCCCAGCCTTATTAGCTAAGACGGCTGTGACATCGCCTGCGGCGAAAAGCGTCAGTGTCAGCAGCATCGAACTGAAATCACTTCAGCCAGCCGTCTAGGTTGGGATCAGGTTCGAACCGATATTCCAATGTTGATGTGATGTGTTGTGTCTCCCAACATTGTCAGCCATGACGGCTGCTACGGCGCGAGCAGCGTGAGAGTACAGAGCAGATGTGCTTGGACCAGGAGCTAGTATCAGCTAGCCATCTAGCTTCCTACTCGAACTTCCAGAACTATATGGACAGTATCATTTTACCCGTCTCCCAGCCTTGTCAGCTACGATGGCTGTGACGGCGCCTCCAGCGAACAGCGTCAGCGCCAGGAGTACTGAGCAGAAGTGCTTGGATAGGTCCGGGGCAGCTTGCGAGAACAGCTTGCCCGCGTACACTTGAACTGCCACCATGCCCATTAACACCTGGAACGACACATGGCCCATTGAATGATCTGGGGAGGCAGTTTTGAATTTCATGCCTTCGACTCAGCTCAGTTACTTAAAACTCTATTATGAACAATATGTCGCTGTACCAAAATTATGATAATAACCACCAACCTTCAACAGCCAAAACACTGTTTAGGGCCAAAATTTTATATGACAAATTTCAACTTTTTCAAAAGTTTGGAGCTCGAAAAATTATTATGCAACTTTTTTGTCGCGAAATCGATACTTCAAGTTCTGTAACTTTTTAATTTTTGATTTACCAGAAACAAAGCACTTTACGACCCAATTTGTTACCGGAAAAGTTCACTTTGCATAGCGTTTTTGACAGAAAATTGTAGTTTACCTGTAGAGTTAATGCAGTTCCTAGAATGAACAACGCTCTGCGACTGGCTTGTTCTGTAACTGAAAACATAATAGGTACTTACATGTTTACGTGCCTTCACATAATAATTATTAAGTACCTAAATTCCAAAATATCTCGCCAGTTTCGCTAGTAATGGTTAACTATGTGCGTCTCTTTCTTTCCGTATTTCTATACCTACTTAGGGCTCGTGCACAAATCACGCGAGGTTCGAATGGGGGGGGGGGGGTTCCCGAAAACATCACGACAGATCACGTTGGGGGTGGGGGGGTACATGGAGACCTCACGTGTATTTTTTATAATGAACGAAACGTTTCAACTTTTCAGAGATAGTAGTAAACCCGGCCTAAGAGCATGTCGGGCCATGCTTAGTGTAGGGTTCCGTAGTTAACCGTCCGTCACAACAGGCAACCTTAAAAAGTGTTTAATACATACCATGCTCAATATGCTTATGATAATTAACAATTCGACGGTACTTTCGATCACCGGGAAAATCTTAACAGCGCGAAATAAACCACGGTACAGCGCCATCTCTCGGGGAATTGGGTTACTAATTTATACAAACTAGACGGGTTCAGTACGTTGGGTTTTCGAAGGTAACTTTTGATCGCGTGAATCGATTTGAATTATTCTTTTTTTAGTAGAAGGAAGATACGTGCGGGATGATAAATTAAGTACTCAAGATAAAAAGAGATGTTTGCATATACGGTTAAATTACAAACTTTATTCAGTAATTATTTTGTAAAATTTTTCAAAAACCGTGCAACCAATCAAGTTCAAAATAATTTTCCAATAAAGTTCTTATTAAGTTCTACTTTCGTAATTTTTTTCATATTTTTTGAACTCATAGTTCAAAAGTTAGATGGGGGGGGGGGGGTACATTTTTTTAAACATCTGGAGCGATTATTTCCGAAAATATTAACTTTATTAAAAACTGTTTATAATAAACCCTCATTATTTTTCAAATACCTATCCAATGATACGTCACACTCTAGGGTTGAAACGAAAAAAAAAATCACCCCCCCACATTACATGTACGGGAGGGTCGGGAGGTACCCTAAAAAAAATTATACTAACTACTTTTTATTTTATCACTTTGTTGGCATGACCGATATACAAATTCGATTATTCGTACAAAATTACAGCTTTCTAGTACTTACAGTCACTGAGATTATCCACGGACGGACGGACGGACGGACAGACAGACAGACTTGGCGAAACTATAAGGGTTCCTAGTTGACTACGGAACCTTAAAAATTACACAAATACATTTGTGCATCAACGGGTACTAAATATATGGCAAATATAACATCACATAACAACGCATCAGAGAGAGAGGTGGCGATGCCCGGTCTGGCTCGTACCTGGTCCAGCAAATATCGTTGGCGATACAGCGAGGCAACGCCGCCAGCATATTTGGCACATTCGCGCCGGGTACTGTCGCTCCGGGCATTAGTAGTTAAATGTATTTTAGATTAATTTTAATGTCATCTTCTTATATTTATGTTAGTTTATTTTCTGGTTTTACCTGTACATCACATTAATTGCGAAAATAGAAAAATAAACAAGATTTTCGAATACCACTATTTAAATTCAAAATTAGGTCGAGTAAAAAAAAATTCAATAAATATACGTGAGGTTAGGTGGGGGAGGGGGGGGGGTAGCTTAGAACCACAGATCAAATATACTACAGATACCCAATCCCATAGTAAAAACGCGAGCCGTCCTAAGTATTATTCTGGAGTAGCATAAAGTAAAGTCAAAATATGCTAATAGATGGCGCCATAAAATTGATGCTACAATGTCGGTTTTCAGCGACATCTATTGTAGCTAGGACACACTCAATCCACCCAATGCCTATTATACGTTGCAATGTGTCACTAGATGGCGTTGCACCGCCCTCAGCGCTCAAAGTTGTAAGGTAGGTACTATCGCACATCGCACTACGTCTGCAGCGCAGGCGACCTTGAGAACAGAACAACCACCATTTTTACCCAAGTTGAAAAAGAAACCTTCGCTTACGCTTGGTAAAAAATTCTTAGCATGACGTGTTAGGTTAACTTTTTAATAATACATTACATTTAATTAATATTATGTACCTATAAAAATAAAAAAAACTAAAACTAACTATAAATAAAACTAACTACAAAAAAAAAAAAAAAGGTTAACTTGTGTTTGTGGCTAGGTATTCTCAAAGTCACGTTATGTGTATACAGGATGAAATTGACTAGCAACAACACAGAGTATGATGGTGAAAAAATTCACCTTGTTTATTTATATTCAGATCGTGTTTGCTATTCTATAAGTTGCATGTTTTCCAAATATTAAGGTAAATCTCAAATGTACGTATTTTGTCACTCCACTGTTTAATTATAGTTTGCAGATTTAGAGAAAACATTGCAACAAGATAACGTTGACAAGTTAGTCACCAGTCAAGATATTAGAGTTTATGTTACTAAAATACCTCAAAGTAAATTTGACTTCTTAATGTCATTGTTTACCCTATGTAAATTCAGTATCTAAGTATTTTGTTGATTTATCTTAATTCCTATAAGTTTAAATTTAACTTATTCGTTAGTAACTAAATGGTTTGCTTTAAATTCTGGAAGCGATCAGTCAGTTCCTATAGAAAACGTCACGTGACATCTGAGGGTTTCGACTATAGAAACTGACACATCGTTCCGTCCCACCTCGTCCCGTCCTAGTGTGAATCATCCCTTATGTTTATGTATAATAATCAATAATCAGTAACCAGAACGAACTCCCTAATTCTAGATTGGGCTACAAATTTGGTATTCTTACCGAAAACTCTTGAAAATGTAATTTATTTTTCTGCCTTCCGGCCGGGAAGTAGCCACTTGCAGGCCGCTACGCTAAACAAATGCGCCGCTTGCCGACTGCGTCGAGCAGAAAAATAGTGTACTGACCTTGGCCAGTAAATAAGAAAGCCTCAGATCACATGTTTGTCGACCTCAGCCTCAGCTTCGCTTCGGCCGACAATTACACGAGATCTGAGACATTTCTTACTTTACAGGCCTCGGTACGTAATCTACTATTTCTGCCTTCCGGCCGGGAAGTAGCCACTTGCAGGCCGCTACGCTAAACAAATGCGCCGCTTGCCGACTGCGTCGAGCAGAAAAATAGTGTACTGACCTTGGCCAGTAAATAAGAAAGCCTCAGATCACATGTTTGTCGACCTGAGCTTCGCTTCGGCCGACAATTACACGAGATCTGAGACATTTCTTACTTTACAGGCCTCGGTACGTAATCTACTATTATCTTATCTTATCTAAAGTCAGGGGGCCCTAGTGGATACACTTCGACCCATGGGGATTTGTGTAATTGCCCCCTACTGCACTACTCAAGAGCTTGCCCGACCATCTCCATATGACGAATGATGGAGCTCAGGGGTAGTGCTCTAAATTCTTTTGGCTCCAAGTATCCTGCACGAAAGTCCTTCATTCTTTGTCTGGCGAGAGCGACATTCAATAAAGTAACATGATGATGATGATGGAAACCAATGGTGGTCATAGGAACTAGGTATTATATTATAACAACGCTACCTGTAGGAGTTTGGCTTTACTGAAATCATCTCGATGAGGACTAGAACACTGTATAAAAAGTCGGCGAACCAGAAATGGGAGGTGTTTTGAGTTTCACGTGTGTATACTAGATGTCGCTAGTAAAATTTAGTAAGCGGTTTTAGATTAAAGAGTTATTGTAGTGAGACTTACACAGTGACTTGATGGCGGATTGCGTCTGTGGCGGGAGCGCTACTTTCCCGTCAGTCAGCTTCTCTTTCTCGGTTTCTTCCTCTTTCTTGTCCACATCTGAAAGATAAGAGAATCCACCATGAACCACCCAGCTCAAAGAATCTATTGCGTGTAAAGGATGACTTAGACTAAGATGGGACGCTCGGAGCCCTGGAGCAAGTCTCCGAGAAAGTCACGTGACTTTTCTACAGAAACTGATAGATCCGCCTGGCCCGGTTATGTCCCGGCAGTTATGGTTAAGACAGTCTGCTGTGAAAGTAATGATTCATCACTGATATTTGGGGTAAAGCTCACCTGAGTTGACAGAGAGCAGTTCCACCGCTGGCATCAGCTGCTGCTTTATCACCTGCAGCTCTTCCAGTACGGCCTTGGACGACACCGACCCGTCCCTGTAGTGTGCTAACGCCTTTAGTGCTTCCTGGAAATATGGACACCTTTGTGTTACTTTAGTCCTTAATTTTTCGGGCAGTTCCGCGTATCCAGCGTAAGAGAGCGAAACTAGAAAGGCTGCTGTTCTCAATGTCCATGGAACGCTTAAATTAAAAGACCATTTTGTTTAGTTTTGAAGTAAAGCTACGTTCTCATCGAGTGTATTTACATCGAAAACCATCTAATAGCTGTAAATAAGGGAATGCTACTCTAAAAGTACTCTGTGCCTACCTAAATTTGGAGGATCTAGTAGATCTAGAATCAAAGTTGACTATAATCCTCTGACAAGTTTTAAATTGAGTAGAATTTTTTGAAGATCTTCTTCCTAGCGTTTTCCCGGCTTATGCCACGGCTAATTAAGAGAGCCTGGGGTCCGCTTTGGCAACTAATCCCAAGATTTGGTGTAGGCACTAGTTTTACGAAAGCGACTGCCATCTGAGCTTCCAACCCAGAGGGTAAATTAGGCCTTATTGGGATTAATCTGGTTTCCTCACGTTGTTTTCCTTCACCGATAAGCGATTGGTAAATATCAAAATGATATTTCGTACGCAAGTTCCGAAAAACTCATTGGTACGAGCGGCCTGGATTTGAACCCGCGACCTTCGGATTGAAAGTCGTACGCTCTTACCACTGGGCTACTAACGCTCTTAAATTGGAATTTTTCGAAAATTACTGCTTTTATGTCTACCAAACAGAATAATCGCCCTGGCAAAAAGGTTCACCAGTTCCTGAGCAAGAACGTGAACATACGTAGATGGAGTAGCATCTTCATCGATAATTTGATTCTCATTGGTGATCAACTTCCACAGTCCCGAGGAACAGGACCCAAGGAGTATGTAGTGAATATACTTGGTAAACTCACGTGTTCATTATTGTTCTTGAGAAGGTACAGCGGGCTCTCCACCACGAACATGTAGAGCACCAGGTTGGCGACTCCAAAAGCCAGATTCAGCCAGATGATCATCTTGTACGTCATGAACCAGCCGCTTAGGTAGGACAGCATGGCGCCAAAGCAATAGAGTAACACGGTTCCTGTTCAAGGACTTCTATTAGTTATTACATTCAGGGCCCTTGCCGTCTTAACGTGATTTAGGACCTAAACTGAGTCGCGTTAAGACGTCATGGTAAGGGCCCTGTTAACCATAAAGGTTACATTAAGATAGCATTTATAATGCATTCTAACCAGCACACTCTCGAAAGAAACATTATTCTCGGCAAAGTTGAAGGCCAACGCTCCAGGGGGTGGAATACCGATTAGGTGGGCTGACACCATGAAGAAAGCAAGTGGTTCAATGCAGAGGGCACTCCATATGGCCGTAGACCGCACCAAGTGGAGGGACATCACTGTTGGTCAGGATCCTTAGCCATGAGGGAGCGACTGAGAAGAAGATACTTAGCATTGATGCCCAGAAGTAAATAACTGGGGAGTCGACATTGAATTTACATTTGCTGAGAACTCATACAAACTTCAACACCCTGAACAACGGCTGTTGCAATAGGGGTGGCCAATTTAGTTGAGGTAGCAGTAGGTAGCTTAGATTAGTTAAGAGTTGTGGCGAATGGTTCTAACCTGACAACCTGAGGGCTCAGGTCACGCAAATTAGTGAACAAATTTACTAATAAATGCCGCTGTACTCTCGAAAACTCATATCTACTTTGCACTGTTGCATCTTAGTTTTGGGTGCATGCGATAGTTAGTTAGCAGTTTTAACGAGTTGTACCCCTACTGGATATTTTCTCTAAAACCTACTCGCACTTTACCACTTCAAAAATAAAAATAAAACCTTCTATAGTTCTTGAGTAGGTAACTATACCTACCAGAAGACAAGGTTCCTCTGATAGAAGGCTCGCAGATCTCCGAGATGAAGATGGGAGCATACACAAGGTTCGCTCCTCCGGCGATACCCCCGATAAAGCGGGCCACCATTATCGGGATTGCTGATGACGAGAACTGAATGATGGTCCAGGCTAGCTGAAAGTGTTCACGAATCCTCAAAAATGTAACAGTACAATCCGGTAAGTTCTAGAACAATCTTGACAGATGAATGTGAGGCTATCGGTAGACGAAACATTTGAAATGCTTCAAGCTGTCAATTTTGTGATAGGACTAACTAAGTCCTATCAGAAGATTCCCGGGACTGTATCTCGCGTCGAGAAAGACAACTGTCATTGTCTAAGTCGGACAGTTAAAAAACTAGTGGCTCTGTGAGTTGTAGACCTGGCGAGATGGTACTGGTATTGGCACAAAGGTCGTAAGCGCCTGTGGGGTCTTAGGACTTTTGTACCAATTTCCGCCATTTCGAAAACCACCAAAAACTGGATAGACAATTTTTTTTATATAATTAACAAACTTGTTTACTTCCAAAATTTCACAAGAATCGGTTGATAAATGCGACCTATAGAGGAGAACAAATGGACAGACACACGAAGCATTTCTGTCCAAGCTGAAACGGAGACACTCCGCTCGCTTTGCTCACACGGTCAATTAGGGCAAAGATGCCCATAGTGGCAAAGTTGGCGCATATTACCCAACTTTGTCGGATAATAACGAATGTTAGTTCTTCTTACCAGTTAATTTTCTCAGAAAATCAACTTACCAAAATGGGTAAAATCAGCACCATGGAACCTCGTTTCCTCCCCAAACTGTCAATACAGACTCCCGTCACGGCCGTTCCTGCCATGGCTCCTAGAGACGGCATGCTGCTGACCAGCGATGCTTCGAACTCCGTCATGGGCGCGGACAGCACTGTGGTATTCGGGCTCATTAGTAGTTCCAGGGAGTAAGATGGCCAGCAGTTCAGGGAGCCCATGAATATTGCGCCGAAGCATGCTGGAAACAAAGAATCTGTTGACACTACAGTATAGGGATGGAGTCTCTTTACCTAGCACAGATTATATAATAGTTTTAAAAAACAGCGGTTTTGAACACTAAGTACGCAAAACAATTGACGCTCGGCCTCCACATCATCGCCCTGCACAACGCTAGGGTTGCCTACGATTAGAAATATTATACAGAATGTTCTTGAGCATTTGCTTTAACTTCGTCATGTGGCTTAAATGGCATAGTTAGTTTTATTAAATTCGTAATTTTTTTTATTGCTCTTACAAAACAATTACATGTTACATCAACCGCTAATGTAAAACGGGCACGGGCATTAGAATTGACTTTACTAAGTAAGTGACAACTATGACATATGACATAATACATGTCATGACGAATACTCATACTCCGTTTACTACAAACATGCAAATCCCATATGAGATAAAATTAAATTAGTAGTAATTTTCTAAATGGAGCTAATTAGAATACCAGTCCAGTTTCTTTGAAAAATTAGTTAGTATTGTGTTTCTGTTGGTGAGTAAGGTCGCCAGAGCTCCAAGAGGATTCACTGTGTTGACAGCTGGGGACCCACGGAGCAAAGCTTGCCCCTTTAGCTGTCAACACAGCCCATCCTCCTTTTTTTTAAAGGGTCGGCAACGCGCATCTAACACCCCTGGAGTTGCAGGCGTCCATAGGCTACGGTGACGCTTACCATCAGGCGGGCCGTATGCTTGTTTGTCACCGTCGTAGTATATAAAAAAAAACCAAGCCACATGAATAAGTTAAAGCAAATGCTCAAGAACACGTTGTATATGTGTATACGTTGTGTATATACTCGTATATGTATAGTATGACGATTTTGGTTCAAAAGGTGTGTTGATGAGCGCCCTGTTGGCAAGCGGTGCTATGGTGAAAAATGGACGTTGGCATCATGACAAACAATTCTTCAGAACACAACCCATTGTTTAGGCGATAGAACACACATAAGGAGGCAAAGTCTCTCCTTAAGGGTTCAATATCGACCGTGAGTTTGGGTCGACAATTCGTACAGCGCGCCTCTGGACCGAGTCAAAGGGTCCAAGCTGGTATCCAGGCGCTCCTATCCAAAGGTGACTGCAGTACTCCATATGGGGTCTGACTTGCGACTTATATACTTAACTGCAGTCTTGGTCTCGGATTAAAGTATCCCCTCGCTCTATTGAGCACACCGAGTTTTTGGTATACTCAACGGTGCTCAACACCATGCAATCAACATGTATGCTCAAGGTGCGAAAAAAACCAAACCAAACCTCTACGTCAATGCAAACAAAATATACGACCGTTTATGTCGCATTTCCCATACATTTGCAATGGAAATCAAAATGTATAGGGTACTTCCGGTTATCCTAGAATCCCAAGATTTGGCAATAAACAAGAGCTCGTAGCATATAGGAAAGATCTGAAAACTGAGAGTTCCGTGCCATCAGTTTTAAGTACTTAAAAATACTGATGGCACGTAGCACGGAGTAGTTTTAAGGTCATAGGTGGCCCCCGATCCTTTGTGCAGAACCCTCGGTAAGTGAGTCCGACTCGCACTTGTCCGGTTTTATCAACCGACTTCAATATTTCTAAAGGAGGAGGGTCTCAATTCGTCTGTTTTTTTTTAATGGATGTTACCTCAGAACTCCGTCATTACTGAACCGAATTGATTTTTTTTTGTTTTCTGTAAGTAGATGGTTCCAGGTTGGTCCCGTTTTTTTAATCCATTTCTGATGATGAGATCCAGGAGGAACTGAGGGAACTCCTCAAATTTGAAAGGTACATGCATGATGATTTGGGTAATTTCTTATGACACTCGAGCATGTCTTTATGAACATCATCAATTTGGTAGAGTGGACCTGATGATGAAGACCAGGGATGGAACTGCTTTGGTAATGCCCAGCTCTATCATCCGATTTGAGACATTCATCTTTTCTATTTAAGGAAATACTTTCAAGGTAGTAGTTCTATTCTGATGATGGAATTCATGAGGAATTGAGAGAATTCTTCAAATTTTAATGGCACATGCATTCTGATTTGAGGGTTTCCTTAATAACTTAAACATTGTTTTGGGGGAGCCAAGATTTTGATGAAGTGGACCTGATGATGAAGACCAGGGATGGCAAAGTGGAACTGGTCGATAAACCTAGCTCTACTTATTATCCTAGTTGTGACATTCATCTTTTTGATTTGATTTCTATTCTGATGATGGAGTTCTTGAAGAATTCAGAGAACTCCTCAAATTTGAACGGCACGTGCATTGTGATTAGAGGGTGTTCAGAATTAGCTTGGGCATTTTCTTACTGTGGCCATCATTTTTCTGGAGTGGACCTGATGTTGATGATCAGGGATGGCATAATGAAACTGCCCGATAATTTCCAGTCTGTCATCCAATTTAACACATTTGTTATTTTGTTTGCGACCTTAAAGGTCACAAGGGAGTTCCGTTTGATTTTACATCAGATGTAATGATGGAAGCCCTGAGACATTAAAAAGACCTCCGCCATTTTAAAGGTACCTACACGCGTGGTGAATTGGATATTTTTGAAGTAAACTGGCTAACTAAAACTAATTCAAAATTTCACTTTTACCGGGAGGCCAAATGTTCTCACTTTTTTTTCTTAAAAAATATTTCCAGTGTGAAAGTCTTACCATTGGGCTACCAACGCTTCTAGAACCAACGCCATTAGAATATAACTATGTAGATTTAAACTTACCAGCCAGACCAGTTATGCACTGCTGTACCTTTCCCATTTTATTTAAATATCCTACTTACTAAAACTATCTAAGTTGCTAACTAAACGTAGCAATCTTGCTAAACCTCATTTATGACTGCAGAGGGACAGCGGTACAATCTATTTAAAAGTATTCAAGGGAATACTCAACAATTGGAAGATGAAACTAATATTAGCATAGAGAGATAGCGAAAACGATTTTAACTGGGCTTATCAGTTTTCAGGTTGTGAGGTTTATTTAGAATGAACGTTCATGCTGATTGCTTGATCAGTACATTATTGCATTCAAACACCTTCGCTGCGGCAATTAGTTAACGTCGCAATCAACCATTACTGTACCAGGCCATTTCGGCCTGGTACGCACCGAAGGTGTAGGATGACTCACACTAGACACCGGGCGGGGCCGATCTGTCAAACGTCAGAAAACGGCACGTGACCTCCGAGGGCCGAGCTATCACGGGATTCTTTCTATAGAAATTGACAGATCGTCCCGTCGCGCCGCGTCCCATCCCGTTCTAGTGGGAGTCATCCTTAATTTGCAATGCAATGACAGTACTGAAATGGCCACATATAGGGATGTAGTTTTAGACGCTTAAGACATTCGGACGGACATCTTCAACGTTAAAATATAGTAATGAATATTCTTTTCACACCACCTATTCATAAAAGGGATTTTTCTGCGTTCAAGCTAGGAGGGATCAAAGTGGCACTATTCATTCCTGCTGGGAGGGATCAAAGTGGCACTGTTCTGTTCAACGATTACACATTTTTACGTTTTCGGGCATTAACTAGTGGCAACGTGGTATTGATATGATGCTGTTTTCGGTTTTGTTTATCTCCTCTTAGTTGTGTGAAAAGCAGTATGTGTCACACGGTATCAAAATTATTTTCGTCTTCGGTATTAACGCTTGAATCCCTCGTTACTTTCAGGGTTCTACTTTAGAATCCATCGCTTCATTCGGAATTCAATGTACGCCCTCGCCGGAAATATATCATTTGGATCCCTTGTAACACAATCTACTATTACTTTCACCGTGCGTTTACATGCTCGGGCTCTCGGCCGAATGTTTCGGCCATGTTAGTACACGATGATTCGAGACAGACTATATAGAGAAAACTTAAGCCAGACCAGAGACAATTTAAGTACTTTTTCAGGTAGTTTGGTTGAGTTAAAAGGTGTCTTAAATAATTTCACTTCGGGTAAAGCTATTTAAAAAGTGTCTTAAATAGTTTCAATAACCAAAGCTATTTAAAACACCGTTTAACTCACCGAAACTACCTGAAAAAGCTTAAATTGTCTATGGTCTGGCTTAAATTTTATCTATATAGTCTGTCTCGAATGAGCGTGTACTAGGGTGGGCCGAATCATTCGGCCGAGAGCCCGAGCATGTAAAAGCACCATCACGGGCAAAATTTTACAAAGTTCTTTTGCCACATTGTACGCAGCTATCGCTCACGTCATGTGGTGATCACGCATTTGCACACAGCAAACAGGTCCTATAATAGATATTGAAAGACAAAACTTCAGACTAAACTTTATTATTCCTCGTCTTCTTAAGGAACAGCAGCTGTATCTCATCAACCGGCAGTCCCTTGGTTTCAGGCAGGCAGTAATGGCTGTAGAGTGCCCCTAGGAAGCAGATGGCAGAGAACCCGCAGAACACGATGCCCAGGCTCAACACCTCGACCAGCGGGTTGAAGATGATGAGGGTGACGAAGTTGAAGATCCACATGCAGCCCATACTGAAGGTGTTGCAGAGGCCGCGGACCTGAAAAATGACATTGAATTTTATGAAATTGTATTCAAATATTGTAAGGGCTACTTGCACCTATCAAGGTTAATCACCGAACCAGGAGTTAAAGGTTTTCTTTACATGGAATTTAACTGTTAACGCCAGGGCAGTGGCTAACTCTGGTTGGTGCAAATGGCGCTAGGTGTTTGTGCATTTGAGGTTGTGAACGTGAATAAGAAATCCTCATTGTCTTTCTTCTGTATTTTCATTACTTTTTCTGTAATATTTTTTGAATAAGCGATACATTTTGAATTTAGTGTTTTTGATGTCGGTGCATTTTTAATCACTGATCGAAAAAGTTGTTACAAAATTTAATTTTTAGGCATGGACCTTTTAGGTCTAAAACTTGCTTGAAAGGACAACCTATTTAGAAGTACAAACTTTCTATCATATATTGTCATATGGCAAACTTTTCTCACAAGAAATATGTGTGAAATTTTTCTTAGACCTGCTTTTTCGAAAAATCTTGAATATTTCAACATTTCTATGAAATAAAGGCGCTAGCAAAGTAAGTATGCTAAACCTTTGATCGAACTGTTGATGAATTAAAAAAAAATATGTGTATTATTAATAAATCGAAAAAGAATATAATTAATTTATCTTAATTAATTTTAGTAGTAGCGTTTGAATTCGGTGCCTATGAGGAATTTCGGTGTTTTTAAACTTCACTATCTTTCAAAATATGAGGTTCCCATGAAGGCCTTTACTACCAATATTTTTTTATATTAAGGCTAGATTTTATTGAGTACATATCCAAAATCTTTAAAAAAATCAAAAAAACTTGGCCACGCAAAACAGCTCAGCTCGGAGAATCGCCCATTCACATCTTGGACTTCATTTGTTTGCTATTTCGGCAGACACCAACCTCGGGCAGGAACACTTCAGCAGTGAGTATGAAGGGCACGCAAGCGGCGCCCAGGGTGTAGACGAAGCAGTAGACGTAGATGAGTAGCGCCGTGACCCAGTGTGGGGCCCAGCCGCACTCCAGCTGCGTACCCAGCAGCAGTGTGAACACCCCAGACGCGGCTGACGTGCTCGTCAGGAGCATCTGGCAACAACAAATAGAGATACATGGTATATAGAACTTGAAACAATGCTTCGAGGTTCTGGGATAATAGACCTTTGCTCAATCATGAAAACTGACAGACTCGCCGGGATGGTGTCATAAGATTGAGTCTTATTTAGGGCACTGATTTGAATCAGTTCTTTCGAACAAATTCAGAAGGAAGAGAGAGAAGAGAGAGATTATGAATAATATTTATTAAATGTTTTTAAATTTCCCTGATAGTTGGAAGTTGAGTTCAGAGATATTCAGGGTAAGAGGCTGTTTGTAAGATCCTTAAATATCAACTCTAAGGATGACTCACACTAGGACGGGAAGGGACGGGGCGGGACGGGACGGGACGATCTGTCAATTTCTATAGAAAAAATTACGTTATAGCTCGGAGCCCTCGGATGACACGTGACGTTTTCTATAGAAACTGATAGATCGTCCCGTCCCGCCCCATCCCATCGACTTCTAGTGTGAGTCATCCAAACGTCGAACGAGTTTTTGCGTGAAAACCTTTACAATACGTAAGAGATTCTCAAAGACTGAAGATATTAGCATTGGATATCTTACCTTTCTTCCAATATCCTCAACAATGGCAGCGCATAGGAAGCAGGCAGCCACGAATATAGCAACTAGTACAATAGCGCACAGCTTAAAAGGCATCGCATTTCGGGGAAGGATAACATCGTCAGAAATCCGATCCAATCCCAATAAGGCCAAGTTTTGCTGCTTGAGCCGTTGCATAAACCAGAAAAACGCTAGGAACAAGAAGAACTACCTTTCTCCCCATTTTGTCAACAATGGCAGCGCATAGGAAGCAAGCAGCCACGAATATGACAGCCAGGATTATAGCGCACAAGTTCGGTGGCATCGACGGCACCGCCATCTTGAACATCTCCTCGGCGTACACTTGGATCACGATGGAGCCCATGAGGATGGTCACCGCCATCACGATCAGGACAGCTGCCAGGGCACGCTTCGAAGACTCGGATTTTACTGGAAACGGTTAACGTTATTGTTAAGACCTCTGAGCTTTTTGACACTTCAAAATTCCAGAAAATTGACACATCGGTCCGCTCTTTGCCGACATGTTTTTGAAATACGGTACATATCCAGTCGTTCATTGCCATTCAGGTAGATGCTGAGAATATAACGGAATAGGTTCACGAAGGTAAAAAATTATGGTGGCCCTGAGGTAACACAAGCGACTTTTCCGGAGGTCCAGGATTCGAAGCCTGGCTCGTACCTACTTTTACCAAATCTTTGAAGTTTTCGGAACTTCTTAAATTACGTACAATTACAGTACACAATTTCATATGAAATATGCTTACGTAGGAATTGCCACGCTGATTCAGGTTTTTGAGGAACAGACTGCGGTTTTTTCAAAAGTTTGTTGGTTAAATCGGGTTCTGAAATTAAGGAAAGTCAAATTGTGTATATGTGTGAAAGTTCAAGTTAAGGATGACTCGGACGAGGACGGGGCGGGACGGAACGATGAGACAATTTCTATAGAAAGAATCAAGTCTGAGCTCAGAGCCCTCGGAGTTCACGTGACATTTTCTATAGAAATTTACAGATTTTCCCGTCCCGCCCCGTCCCGTCCCGTTCTAGTGTGATTCATCCTTTACTGTGTCAGAACAACTAATGTTACTAATGATAGCAACTATCGGTATTGCTGACCTTTAGTAAAATTGAAAAAAAAAACGAAGTGTTTATCAAAGTCACCACAAGAATCAAAGTAACCCCAGTTTACGGTACCTAGGTGTCACCTGAACAATCATTTGTTTGATATAATAAATCTCCGGTGTACATTGTACAATAATAATCTCAATTATCTGATAGCGATGTATTATGTATTTATTGTTCTTATACCACAGTTGGTTAAATTTCGTATAAGTAATTCTTTCTATAGAAATTGACAGATTTTCCCGTCCCGCCCCGTCCCGTCCCGAGTGTATAAGAATAAGAAACATTTATTCGTGACGATCACACAATATGTGTTGTGACATAAAAAAAGAACGTGAGTCATCCTTAAACGAGTATAATCGTTAGCAATGCGACAACGTGTCTAAATGTAAGCATAGTTTTTTTGCCATTTTTCATGTTCGTATAACTTCTAAACCAACGAAGTATAATTATATTGTATTCTGTGACATACATTCAAACTCGGGATTTCTCTTAATTTTTTTTACTTAGTAGGGTGTCTTTGATGATCACCTGCATTGATCACTTAATTGAGTAGATTATTGTGTAAAAAGTATGTCTACTTATTGAGGCTGGTTATTTTATAAGAAAGTTTGCCTCTTTTTTGATAAAAAATCTTTGTTTTTTACTTTAACCAAGTTGATTTTTCAAAGTTGGTAAATTTTATTTTTGATCAAAGTAACCCCAAAATAACATAAACAGGTGTAACTTTTGAACCGGCGAACCGATTTTTTTCTTTCCTCGAGATAAAATACTTCTGTAGGGGGTTAAATTCGATTAGCCTTAAAAAACATAGGGTATGAAAGTAACCCCATGACAGTTTAAGATCGATCACGTTTTTTAATTTTTTCGTCCGTGTAATTTTAAGCTATTCAAAATGTTTAGCAGCGAAATATTAAAATAGGTTGATGTTCCCATTTCTTTAATAAATTTTTTAACGTCTTATAGTAGGTATGGTAGGTATAGTAGAGAAGTTTAAACTTTAAAATTGATCAATGTAGCCCCAGTTTACGGTATCTAAAATATTTATGGACAAATAATGTAAAGTAGAAATTAAAATGAATGCTGTGCGACTCAGTTTACAATACAATACAATATTCTTTATTGCACACCAACATGAAACAATTAAGAAAAACTCGAATCAAACGCGATTCTGTTTAGGTCCTAAACTGAATCGCGTTAAGACGTCACGGCCCCAGTTTGCTAAAATTTAAGAGTATTTTTCAAAGGCGCAAGGCCTCTTACGCGTTACAAGTCTTGTAGCAAATAACAATGCAATTTACCATTCCCACACTGCAGCACTTCATTTATTCTAGGATCCAGTTGCAGTCTTATCTTGCCTATCTCTATCTCCACGTCCTTAGACGTCACATCTACTCGTCTGTAGAATGCTATCGCTGCGGCAGCTTCCTACAAATAAAATCACGTTAAACAAATAACAGGTTAGATAACTGACGGTGATAAATGTTAGAACGAAAGCGCGTTCACCCGGAGACAATGTTATTGCCGGTTATCACGTGTAATAACTAGATAAGTTAACAAAACAAGTCGATTTAAAAAGTTAAATATCGCGGTATTTAGGCAACGAAATCCACCAATAAGATTTTATAGCTTAAAAAGGTTTAAAGTAAATTTTAGTTGACCCAAAAATTAGGATCGGGTTACGATATTTTCCAAGAATATATTCTCGCTAGAAAATATTTTTTTCAATACAGTTGCTCAAAAAGTGCCCTTTTTTTGGCTGTTTTGCGTGCGCAAAGTTTGTTTTTGCGAACTAGTGCTTTTTACTTTTCCAATCTTTTTAAATTTAGTTGTGTTCCAATTCATGACTGCAAAGAGTATTATTGTTCGTTAACTTTACCGAGCCGTAATAAAACTAAATACCTACTATTAACGCAATAATATTAAAGATATTGATATTTCATATTTCAATAATTACTTCTTCATCATACTAATGATCATTCATTAAAAATATTAACATTGAAAACAGTTCTTATAAATCTGTGTGTATGAAACGGAACAGAGCCTACGAAACGTCAGTCAAAGTAGAGGCGTTTTTCAATCAGGTAAACATGTTCGAAGGGCCTCTAAGACATGACGATACGATTTGTCACATGCGATTTATTATTTTGTTAATGAGAAATAATGGTTATGATATTGAAAATGAGTAAGTAAGTAAAGAAGATAAGATAAATATTTTGAAGATGTTCTTGATAGTTTAGTTACAATAGTGTTACGGAAGTAATAAAAAACTTTCAAATTCGTTCTTATGTATTTAATTTTTTTTCGCATCTGTATTGAAAAACGTCGTTCGATACACGTGCGGACATGTCATTTTTCACTCATCCCGAGTATTGCCACTCGCCTACGGCTCGTGTCAAGATACCTCGGGACTCGTGAAGTAATGACATACTTTCCGCACTAGCATCGAAATGTACTATACCCTCACTAGCTCGGAAAGCGCTGTTTTATCCTTTAAAACTAGCGTGGAAAAACACATTTTATCCACTAGTGGGGAAAGTAATTTGACCTTGTTCTATTTCTTATCACTTACCACCCGTCCAGTATAAGTGAGTCCTATATGGCCATAGTATATATGCGCAATCGGAGGCCACACCTTAAATTGGGTAAGTCTTATCCCGCACTTGGTAAGATTTTGGCAATATCTAACTACCAGGAGCGTACTCTAGGACAAATTTTGAAATTAAATTTCGAATAGTTTCTTCAAAATAACTTACATGTATATAAGATTTGTAATCCTATGTATTTTTTTATTTTCCCTGGGATAGTGAGGTGTAAAATATTGTATTACACCCTACAGCAAAGTTTGTTCAACCTTCGTTTGCTACGCAAGTGATAGATTCCAAACTTGAGACACGCACTTGAGCAAGCTCAGGGGCCTTACCATGACGTCTTAATGCGATTAAGTTTAGGTTTAGTTTAGGCTCAGATGTATGGAAGCGACTTAGTTTAGGTCATCAACTGAATAGCGTTAAGTAGTCATCGTAAGGGCTCAATATAAGCACGGGAGTTAAGCAACAACTTTGCCCCATTGTTAAATAATAAATAACTATTACCTTTTCCTTCCCTTGCTGCATCAAGAACACCGGCGATTCCTTTAGAAAGCTCAGCATCACAATATACAACACTGACAGTGTCAGAAAAGTATAAATAACTTGAGTGTACGTCAAGTATCCACCCAAGATATATGAGAAGAGAAGCCCAAGGAAGAATGCTGAGACGACACTAGAGGTGAGCGCCCCTCGGATGGAGTCCTGGGCTATTTCGCAGATATATACTCCGGACACTATCTGGCCGGCAGCCCCGAATCCAGCAATGCATACTGCTGCGAGAATGAGTGGCACATAGTTTGTCAGAGAGATTATCGTCCAGGATAGCTGCAAAAGAAACAATGTGGCATAAGTATCTGGCACGTTAAAAAAGGGTTAAAACACCAACCGTGTTCATGTTTTGATACAGGGAATCTTTAATAACATGAAAATTTAGTAAAATTAAAATCCAAGAAGTATCCACACACTACATCTCCAGAATATCGTATTTCAAACTCCGATAACCTAGGTCAGGTCAGGTCTGCTCCGCTCATTTCTACAGAAAGCGTCACACTATTACTTACGTGACGGTTTCTATAGAAAATTACATGTTACATGTGTGTGTGTGAGTCATCGTGGCACTATCAAGCATCTTGGTGTGGCTTGGATACAGAACCTCAATGATTGTCAAAACATTTCTTCTTCTTCTTACTCTTGTTTACCCGAAAATATATCTAGGTATACGGTACTCATCACAAATGGCAGTCCATGTCCATACATCATAGCCATCATCATCAGTATACTTCCTCCAACTTGTTCATGGCGTACCCACAGAACGGGGTGGCGGCCAGCCCTCCGACGTTGGCCACGTTGCCGAGCAGCGAGATCTCGAGCGACAACACTCTGGCGTTAGATCGGAAGTTAACTAACTATGGAGCTCATCACAAACGGCATTCCATACATCATTAGCCGTATACTACCTCCGACTTGTTGACGGCGTACCCACAGAACGGGGTGGCGGCCCCCGCCGAAGTTGGCTAGACTACCGGGCAGCGAGATCACGAGCGATGCCATCAGGTGTGACAGCACTATGGCGTTTGAAACTAATTGTGGTACTCACCACCAACGGCAGTCCACATCATAGCCGTATACTTCCGCCCGAACTTGTTGACGGCGTACCCTCAGAACGGGGTGGCAGCCAGCCCGCCGAAGTTGGCTAGACTACCGGGCAGCGAGATCTCGAGCGATGCCATCAGGTGTGACAGCACTGTAGCGTCTGAAAGTAACTGTGGTACTCACCACAAACGGCAGTCCATACATCATAGCCGTGTATTTCCTACCGAACTTGTTGACGGCGTACCCTCAGAACGGGGTGGCAGCCAGCCCGCCGAAGTTGGCTAGACTACCGGGCAGCGACTCAGCGAGATCTCGAGCGATGCCATCAGGTGTGACAGCACTGTAGCGTCTGAAAGTAATTGTGGTACTCACCACAAACGGCAGTCCATACATCATAGCCGTGTACTTCCTCCCGAACTTGTTGACGGCGTACCCACAGAACGGGGTGGCGGCCAGCCCGCCGACGTTGGCGAGGCTGCCGAGCAGCGAGATCTCGAGCGACGACATCGGGTGCGACAGCACTGTGGCGTTCGATCGGAAGTTCTCTATGGTGTACGACGGCCAGGCGTACGTGAAGCCGGTGAGGGACGTTAGGAAGGCAACTGGAAATTAGTTATTTTGTTAAGATCATTTTTAAGAAAAAAAGAACCGACTTTATTTGGCCTTCCCGGTAAAAGGTTAGCCAGTTTACTTCAAAAATATCCAATTCACCAAACGTGTTTTTTGAAAATTGATGATACCTACTAAAACACGGAATAAAGTAAATGTTCAAGGGAGCCTAAAACATTTTTTTTTGCCGTTTTTATTGATAATAGTACCTAAAGAACCAATCGTGCGCGAGTTAGACTCGCGCTTGTCCGTTTTTTTCTAGTTAAGTCTTGTGATAGGTACCTTTAAATAATTGACAATTAATAACAGTTAATATTATACAGTGTGTTCATAATGTTAACGCATTATCATATAGATTCAACACTAACACACTGTCTTTTATTATACTGACTTGTTACCTTTTGAAAAGGTTATCAAAAGACAGTTCTGGACTCCTTTATTCAAGTAGAAACGGTCTTTCCTTGAGATAATAGGCAACATTATAATAAATATAGGTTATTTAGTACTCGATAAGTCGGTAGAACATGTAACATTAATCATCTGATAACTGTTGAAAGCGCGGTCAACAAACTAATCTTTTATGAGAGTAGAAAAGTGCATTTCCTGATTTATACACGGTTTTTATGCAAATCTCCGATAATAAACCTGCAAAGCGCGAGCCGGACTCGTCGGCCGAGGGTCCACACTAATAATTGTATGGTTTGCAGATTTTTTCCTGGACTTGTGATACAAGCACTTACCTACTTTTTGCCAAATTTCGTGGTTCTAGGTGAACGTGATACATTTTGATTCCTTTTGCAAACGTACATAAGTATGGGAAATACGAGATAAACGGCCGTAACTTTTGATTGCGTTGACGTAGAGGTTTGGTTTTTTCACAGCTTCAAGGATCGCAAACCTGTGAATGTGGTATTAACTTCAATTCGCTACCTCTACGCGTTCCCAAGATAAAGGGACTTGACAGGCAAACGGACGGACGACAAAGTGATCAAATTCAAAAATTCAAATTCAAATCATTTATTTGTTCAACATAGGTGTGCATTACAAGATGTCCCTACAAGATGACCTACAAGGGTTCCGGTTTTCCCTTTTCAGGTACGGAACTCTAAAAATGTCCATGTTACTTACTATTTATTGATGTGAGTATTTATAAGTTTTTAAGGCTCCGATCGATTTCTCTAGAGTTTCATCATTAGTCCTAATCTGTCCTATACTTTGTAAGGATGACTCACAGTAGACCGCCGAATTTCTACAGAAAGTGTTACGTCACGAGACGTCTGACGCGGCTCAGAGCTTTACGTGATGCTTTCTATATGAATTGACAGATCGGGAACATCCAGGCCGGTCCCAGCCCGGTCTACTGTGAGTCATCCTTTAAGTACATTAAGTGCACAGACGCCTGAGACAATGCATAATATCTACTGTATACACCTTGCCGTCTACTAATATTCGATAAGGCGCTTAAAAATCGAAGGTAAATTAACTGTAACCATGTAATCTAGTTTCGAATCTTCATTATAAGGCATTAAAGAAGGATGACTCGTTAGACTGGGCCGGGCTGTGACAGCGTCACGTGATCGACCAAGGAAGCTCGGACATCACGTGACGTTTTCATAAGAATTGACACATCTCGGTCACGGGGGTGCCACTAATCCGCATCCCGCGAAAAGGCAACCCAATAATCCGCAACCAAAAAATGGACACGAATTAATTGGCTGCCTTTTATATGGACTCGTCACGGGCGTACCGTCAGTCATTCTTTAATACCTAGTTTCTGTGCAGGTACCTAAGTATGTTTTCTCAAAAATGCTATGCAAATACGACTTTTCTGCTTACAAAATAGGTCGTACAAAATGCTTAGTTTCTGGTCTATTAAAAAGTTACAAAAATTGTGGTCTGGATTCCGCGACAGAAATGTTGCATACAAATTCCACACAAATTCCATTATTTGTAGAACACCAAACTTTTTAAAAAGTTGGAATTGTCATATAAATTGAAGGCATTGGCCCTAAACAGCCAAAACAGACGGTCGGTGGTTATTATTATAATGTTGGTACCGCAACATTTTAATCAGCTTGAATAGCGTAAAAAAATATTCGGGCGGCATGTCAAAACGCCCGCCGCAAGTGTGAAATTGAAGGTTTCGATTTTATCAGGTTTTGGTTTACTTCCCATTCACAATTTTTCAGAAAAGCAATACTTGAATCGGCTGGAAAGGCATTTGCAGGCTTTATATTAATTTAAACGGACTCCTAAAGTCGTCCCTTTAAACATAATATTCAAATCGCATTTTTCTATGCCTCGACAGTAATGTACCTACTCGTACTATTTAATTCCCAATCAAAATGGAGACGGGTTTCAAGTTTAACGTATATATGACGATGATACGATACCCATGTACTAGTATGAATCTGTGTAATATATATGTGTGTTTATGTGCGAACTTTGAGAACAAAACAACGTGGTTGCTACGATATTTACCAGTAGCTAAAAATACTGTGATGATTGTGCCTTTATTCATAATTCCTATGAAAACGAATACTTACTTGATATAGCTGACAGCATTTGTACCATAAAGGCTTGCCACGTCACTTTTTCCCTTTTACTTTCCATTATAATTATATGCAATTGTTTATTTAAATTATCCAAAAACAAAACACACCACGACTAATTGCGAAAGCCTATCTCTACAAAATGAGACATCGACATATGCAGCTAACCTCCGCAAACACTGCAAACTTTATTATATAAAGATAATTTATTAGATTATCACTATTTAGTTATCTAGAATAGAAAGAGCGGAATAAGGTAAAATGACCTGACGCGGAACAAAATAGTCACAAAATCCGTTTGACTTATTCACATCACTAAATTACCAACGTTCAATTGCAATTAGGTACTTTTATTGTTGCTTAAGTAAAAACATTGTCTAATTGGTTCTACTTCTAACGCACAGAATCACTGGCACACTGTTTTAAGCCTAATCTTAGCTTGCTAGTTTGAGGGCCTTCTTCCGCAACTCGACATCCATTGTGACTTTATTGACTGATAACGAGGAGCCCACCTCTAACCACTAACTGTTAACCTTATTGATAAATGAATGAAGTGAACGATTATGCCCGGAGCCCAGACATCAGTCAGGTCTTATTTAACTTATAAATAAGTGTTATAAGTGTTGGAAGTAGGGTATAAACACTTTGATACTGAATAGTACAGGAGCCCATGATGCTAAATTTGGAGTGCGTCGTTGAAGCCGTTTTGCAGGTAAGATATACTATTGGTTTGCCTCGAGCGCGTACTCGCGACCTCTAATATCTCGGCAAGCCCTCGACCGATTTAGCTCATATATTTTTAAATTTAATTTCATTAAATTCTGCTAAATTTTACAACGATCCGATCAATGATACTCGAGTTGACGTCGAACAAAGATACATGCAAAGTCATGCAAACATATATACATGCGGAGAACTCACTCGCTTCTCACGTTCGTTCAAAAAAATTATATTATATATGCACTTTGGTCGATTTTATGGGCTTAGAATGAGAACACCGATTACAAGACTTGCATAGTTTGCTAAAGCGGCCTGTGAATGTTGAAAACAGTACTATAATTGCCATTAAACTTTCGTATGTTTCAAAGGCTAATTGTGTTTGATTTTGTTGAAGCCTGTATTTACTAGATGTATGTAAGAATATTTGTAAGCATGACTGTAATTTAATCTAAACATTGATTTATTGACTCATGTGATGGGACCTGCAGTTTATAACAACTTGCCACAAAACATTACTGAGGCAGCAAGTTTTCATAGCTTTAAGCAAAGATTAAAGGGTTGGCTCGTCGAGCGCCCGTTCTATACTTACAATGAATTCATAACGCATAAATCAGCCGCTAACTAAATATGTCAATTTACTTAATTTGACTATCTTAGTTTGACATTTAATGTATACCCTCCTAATACTGTTAAGAATCCAAATCTTTGTTTAATATTGTAATTTTTTTGACATGTAAATTGGTTTTATGAATAAAGCAGTATGAGTATGTGTGTATGAGTGAGTATTCATGCCGCAGGTACCTACCTGCTTCAAATTTATTTAAGTTTAATTTTAGTTTTTATCTAGTTTATTTTAGTGTTAAGTTTGTTATACTTCTAGATTTAAATTAGTGTTATATGTTTCAGTTTAGTTTCTAACATTTTTTTTCTCTACAACGTTTATACTTCAGCTATTATAACAACTTGATATAATCTATTGCTCGCTACCACTTATTTTACCCTTCTGATGGGCCTACTATGCGCCAACTGACATAGAGGGCTGAAACTTTCTGGAGGTAGATACTCAAAAGGTATAACTTTTTTTTTATATCTGAAATGCCAGGCCCGAGCTCGGGTCAGGGCCTTACTAAAAATAACTTAAAATATCCTCTTGGGCTCCCCTACTATAATATAGATATTGGATAGAACATAACAAGCCACTTAATAAATGTGCAATGTTGGCGATATAAACTTACATTTGTTTTCATCTCTCTTGCACTGAATGTGATTAATGGTTTTTTCATCACACTTGCTCGTAAATGGTGAAATTATATGCAAGCATACTTAGGCGCTTAGGACCTTTTTGTACCAATTCCCGCCATTTTGAAAATTTACAGAAACTGAATGGACTAAACTCTATAACTAATAGCAGGGGTGCAATAGGTCCTACTTATTACCTAATTAGTGTAGTTAAATATTATGTAATTATAACTTTTTATCTTCATCTTACCTACCTACCTACCTCTACCTACTTTAACCTTACCTAGGATTCTGGCGGCATTTACCCGTTGTATCGCAATGCTGACACGTTGTGCGAGGAAGCCACCAGCTCTTCGGTCACCAGTTACATCAACCAGACGTTTCGCGATTTCTACAAAAAACTTGCGTACGCTGGGAACCCATGGACCTAGAGAGATTCGACCCCATTTAAATATTAGTGGCTCTGTGAGCTGTAGACCACGCGAGATGGTACTGGTATTAGCACAAAGATCGTAAGTGCCTTTGGGGGGTCGATGGCGCTTAGGACCTTTGTACCGATTCCCGCTATTTTGAAAATTTCGAAAAAGTGAATCGACAGAATAAAAAGAAACTTGTTTACCAAACTCCACAAGAATTGGTTAATAAATGTGACCTGTAGAGGAGAACAAATAGACAGACACATGTAAGCATTTTGGCCCAAGCTGAAATTGATAGTCAAATATTAATTTCTGACTTCATTACCTAAATGGAAAAAATGGCTACTATGTATTTGCCTTTGTCGATGTCCCCTGAAATGATTCAACGCTATGGAATTCTTGTAGCGCTACGCCGTAGCCGATAAAGTAACGCTTTGTAGCGAAAATTCCGCGTAGGCGTCTAACGACAAGGTGTCGTGCGTGATTAGCGCAGAATGAGTTAATGATGGTGGACAAACATGTAGAAACAGCATGCATCCTCTCTGTCACTCTAATATGCAAGTGTGACAGAGATGGACATATAAATCGGCAATCGTTCGATTTTCGTAGTACTAGCCCAGGTGCTACATGGTGTAGCTACAGGTGACTTTACCCTGCGCACCTACATGCGTCTGACTGCGAGCAAATACAGACGTGATAACACTTGGTAATTTTGTTTGATCGCGTATTTTAAATTAAAGGCTTTAGAGCTAAAACTAATAAACTTCATGTTTTTTTCACGGTACTTTGGCACAGCCTTGAACCGAAAAACCGAAAAACAACCGGCCAAGTGCGAGTCGGACTTGCCCGACTCGCACTTGGCCGGCCGAGAGTTCCGCATAAAAGATGCTCCCCCAACTATATATTTATTCAGATTCGTCTCAACGCCAGCTATAGGTATTATATATTATTATCAGTATCTGGTGTAGCGGCGCGCCGCGGCTCTCGGACAGCAGGCACCGTGAACAGCACGCATGAGAATCAGCCGAGGATGAAGCCGTAGAAGATGGATCCCAGCCCGTGGCGCGCCTGCCGCAGCATAGCTGTCTGTATAGCCTTGTAGCCCTCGAACGCACATATCCAGTCGCCATCAGATATAGGAGCTGCGGAAGTAGTCAAAAGTACATCATCATCAACCTAAGCTAGTCCACTGCTGGACGTAGGTCTCTCCTCTAACACGCCACTGAGCTCGATCTTGGGCCTCCCGCATCCAGCTGCGACCTGCCACCCTAGAAAGATTGTCACTCCGCCTTGTCGCAGGACGTCCCACACTGCGTTTGCCGAGCCGCGGTTGTAGTGTGTGCTACGTACGCCACACTCACACTCTCTCATACCGCACATATATAAGCTGTAGGTTAGGTATCTTATTTCATTATTATACGTCTATACTCGAACCAAGTTGTTTCCTTTAACGTCCCACATCACATGGCGATCCTGCCAGTGCGGCCGTGCGCTGCACTGGCGGCGCGCTGCGCCTGCCAGTCCCAGTTAGTGGTCTTGGTGAAAATCGTGAAGAAACATTTTTTTTTGTGAACAATAACGTGCGTATTCTGACAGTGACAAAGACTACATTTCTATTTTGAAGTGCAAAAACGACGTTTTATTTTGTGAATAAGGAAAATAGTGATTATAATGAACATTTCTACATTTTAAGACTGGAACATTAATATTCAAGATTTTAAATTTATGACTCTGAAAAAAAAGTGGTATATAACTTGGGGACATTTGTGTAACATTTTGTGGTATTTTTCTAAACAGACATGAACTATATTTTCATTAATTAGTGCAGCACCCCAAAGTGAGATATTTTAGATAAATATAAGGAAGGAAGTGCAAAAAAAAATAATGGTTGCAGCAGGGAGTTGTTGGTATCCTTGGTCAAGGTTGGCGAGGCGAGAGGTCCAGAGACTAGAACGCGGCCAGAACAATCAACACCCATTTTATCATCGTCAGAGAAAATTAGTTTATTAGAGTTGCTTTCTACTGTTTCTTTTTTGTCTTTAAAAGACAGATATTTTGTTATTTTATTAGATAATAGGTAGGTAAGGTACGTCTATTTTAGGAATGTGTTATTTTAAAACGTTTACTAAAAAATTTGCTTGATAACGAGACCAGCAACTTAATCATAGATTTTTATTTCAATGCTAAATTTAAAATGATTAGAGGATTTTATATATTTTAGTATTTCTAAACTTTAAAAATAGATTATTGCACACTTAGACAAGACTCGTTACAAATAAGGCGTGTCATTCGCGGCGCGTGTTCACAGAAAAGGCATTGGTATGTAGCTTCTGTTATTACAGCTCAAATTTCACCGACACTTTGAAGCTTTGTGCACCGATTTAGATTATTTTATTGTAATGACATTTATCACTTGCAAATAGAGTCGTCAAGTTTAAATCATAATTATGCTATGATTTAGTATTTTATATAATAGATTGATAGTATTTTACTAACTGTGTACTTAATAATGCTTAAGATTTTTTCTTGTGTTTTATAATTTAATATAATCGGATTTGACTTAATATTTTTTTACGGATGAGACAATGTAATTAACCTGATTAGTGACAGAAATAATGAATATATAATATTAAGACTTTTAATTCAAACAATGGTATTTAAAACGAAAAATATATGGAGTTAGAATATGGATAGATTTTGTGATATAACTTAAAAAAAGATTTAAGGATGGATTTTAAGGGATGGATTGTGTACTTGGAAAATGGTTATGGAAATTTTGAAAAATGTGGAATGTGCAATTATTTAGAAAGATGGAATTTGGTTGTGATAATTGGGACAATGTATTACAAAATGTTGGAGAAAGCTACAACACATAAGTTTTTCATAAGTTTTAGCCTGATCAACTAAAATTTTCTGGAATTCTTTTATGTTTTAGTTTTCATGTGCTTGAATTATGGACTGCATTTATGAATGGATTTTTTATTGGAAAATATAGAAGTAATAATGTTGAAAGTTAATGTGCTTTTCGCCTCTTGGGTGGTCCGAGTGGTGACCATGAGCGATTAGGTAATTAGGAAGGGTACACCAGGACACAAGACAGGCAGAGGAATCCTTGGTGTTCGGATCATGGTTTGGTCGAGAACCAATCGTGACGACCCTTGGACACATGGAATGTTTATGGATATTATGGATGTGTTAAAAGATCTGCCTGGTTCAATGGATAAAATAATACGTATGCGCGCTTAAAAATAATAACATTGTGTCCTGAAATGAATAAATAAATGAATGTATATGATAAGGTCGGCCGGCCACGTAAATAATGTACCGTGTACCCTCCTTGCCAGCGAAGCATATAAGATGCTCACTATATGTAATAAAATAAAATATGAAATATGAAAATAAAAGTATAGTACCTACTTACTTATACGATGATGGTATATGACAAATGTTGTCTTAATTTGTGTAAAAAATAAGAATCTTGCAAGTTACTCGGATATGACAAAAAACTAGGTACCTACAAGGCATGTAATTAATAAGAGTAAGAAAAAAATGATTTGATGATATATTTTAAGGTGTTCTTTTTTTGTAGTTGATATTAAAATAAGATAGGGAATTATAGTATTTGTATTAATTTTAGGTAAATATTGTATTACCATTCATAAGAAGTATCATCATGACACTATACATTTATACCAGTTTTTTTTATATGAATCAATGTGTTATTTACTTGATGTGTTTAATGAAAATTACCAGTACCGACGGTCATCTCTTATATGTATTGTTTATTTTGTACTACTATAAAATAAAAAATAAAATAAAATAAAATAAAATTTGTTTATTTCAGACGAAAGTCCATATACTATAGAAATACTATAGAAAGCAAAATATTGCTATAATTTTTTTAAGGAAATATTTTAAACTTAATTTTTTTCAGATTGGCACTTGCTTGACACCAAATTGTTACTATATATAATATTAAATTTGCTTGTAAGTAATGCAATGTAAAAAAAAAACATTTTATATTGTAAACTATTTTTTTTTAAATAAGGGGGAAGGTGTAGTGTGTGCTACGTACGCCACACTCACACTCTCTCATACCGCACATATATAAGCTGTAGGTTAGGTATCTTATTTCATTATTATACGTCTATACTCGAACCAAGTTGTTTCCTTTAACGTCCCACATCACACGGTCTCCACTCAAGAACCCGTTTTCCCCAGCGGTTATTGGCTCTACGAACAATATGGCCAGCCCACTGCCACTTCAGTATGCTGATCCGGTGAGCTATGTCGGTGACTTTCGTTCTCTGCCGAATCACCTCATTGCGGATGCGATCCTTCAGAGAAATCCCGAGCATAGCCCTCTCCATAGCTCGCTGAACGACTTTAAATTTGTGGACTAGTCCTAACGTTAGGGGCCACGTTTCGGAACCGTATGTCATAACAGGCAGGACGCATTGGTCGAAAACTTTCGACTTCAGGCATTGCGGAGTTGGCGACATAAGCACTCGACATAATTTTCTAAAAATACACACACAAGCATTCTAACGCCTTGAGTATAGGGGCGTGTTCAGATATTTGTGGGCTACTTGCCCGCTCCGATATTTAAACTGAGTCGCAAATGGGCACATTTCTGTTAATAACAAACTCAATCACGTTAGGCGATTGGTAAAGCCCCAGCGGCCCCAGTTATATGGCAGCGACTTAGTTTAGGTCCTAAACTGAATCGCATTAAGACGTCATGGTAAAGACATATATTAATTCATATACATTTATTGTTCTCGAATGACAACCGTATTTTTTTTTTTTTTTTTATGCTATAGGGGGCAAACGAGCAAACGAATCACCTGATGGTAAGCGATTAACGTCGTCCATGGACACCCGCAACACCAGAGGTGTCGCAAGTGCGTTGCCGGCCTTTAAGGTGGGAGTACGCTCTTTTCTTGAAGGTTTGAAGGTCGTATCGGTCCGGAAACACCGCTGGCGACAGTTCGTTCCACAGTTTAGCTGTGCGAGGCAGGAAGTTTCGGGAAAAGCGCACAGTTGAGGACTGCCAACCATCTAAATGGTGAGAGTGGAAATATTGTCGCGTAGGGCGATGGCGGAAAGAAGCGGCAGGGATTAATCCGAACAATTCCTCGGAACACTCCCCATAATACATGCGATAGAAAATACAGAGTGAGGCCACATCTCTACGCAGCGCCAAGGGATCAAGCCGATCAGAAATACGTTGGCAGTTGACAATTCGAGCTGCTCTCCGTTGGATGCGGTCTAGAGGAAGAAGCTGGTACTTAGGTGCCCCTGCCCAAAGATGAGAGCAGTATTCCATATGCGGGCGAACCTGCGCCTTATAAAGCTGTAGGCGATGGGCCGGCGTGAAATACTGCCTCGATCTATTGAGCACACCGAGCTTCTTCGAGGCCAATTTGGCCTTACCCTCTAGGTGGCCGCGGAACTGGACTTCACTCGAGATGTCAACGCCAAGGATTCCAATACTGGCTGTGGCAGATAGGGGAGTGCTCTCAAAACGAGGTGACGCGACGAACGGAAGTTTTTTTGCGGTGAACGCGCAAACCTGTGTCTTTGCAGGGTTAAAATGGACCAAATTAAGTCGACCCCAATCTGAGACTTCTTTTAGGGAGGTCTCAATTTCGGACACAAGTTTGTTCCGGCTCTCAATGACGTTTTCCCGGGAAATATTGGCGCGGCCGGTGTAGGAGGCATCACCCGTACTATCATCAGCATAACAATGAATGCCGCTAGTTTGCAACATGTCATTGATATGCAGGAGGAATAGCGTGGGTGATAGCACACAGCCTTGAGGGACACCAGCATTCACAGACATTGAGTCTGAGCATTCACCGTCAACTAGGACCTTAATGCTTCTGTCTGCTAGAAAACTGCTGACCCATTCGCATAATTTCCCGGGGAGCCCATAGCATGGAAGTTTCGAAAGAAGTGCTTTGTGCCAAACGCGATCGAAGGCCTTCGCTACATCCAAACTAACTGCCAGTGCCTCACCTTTACTCTCTATCGCCTGTGCCCAGCAATGTGTCAGGTAAACTAAAAGATCACCAGCCGAACGACCCCTACGGAAACCGTATTGTTGGTCACTCAGCAGCTGGTGATCCTCTAGGTACCAGAGGAGCTGACGATTGATGATGGACTCCATAATCTTAGAGAAAAGGGAGGTTATAGCTATCGGCCTGTAGTCGGATGGATTTGAGCGGTCGCCTTTTTTAGGGATCGGGTGCACCAAAGCTGACTTCCACGAAGTCGGGACTACGCCAGAAGAGTAGGAGAGCCGAAAAAGACGCGTTAAGACCGGCGCCAACTCAGGAGCACACATCTTGAGAACAATTGCAGGGATTCCATCAGGCCCACTGGACTTATGGGTGTCGAGGGAGCGAAGAGCCTTACGCACAAAGCTTTGGCGGAACTGTACATCTGGCATACAGCTCTCGCACCGCGGTATAGTCGGCGGCGCTTGTCCCCCGTCATCCAAAGTCGAGTTGGACGCAAAAAGCTTAGTATCTTGTGCAGGCGCGTTGTGAACAGCACGCATGAGAAGCAGACGAGGCTGAAGCCGTAGAAGATGGACAGCATGAGCCCGCAGTTAAAGCAACCCAATTTAGGCATAGATGGCGCTGTACCATCGCTGTACACAAACGATTCGTCGGTAGGTTGTCTTTTGCAACATTACGACCATTGTAATGGTTTTCAAAGAAAATAAAGCCAATGCAAAGCCTAGGGTACACTTAGGCGAGTCAATCTCAAGATTCGTAAAACAAGCATGTACGTGAACATGTTTGTTTTACGAAAGCCATTGTCATCTGATCTTCCAACCCAGAACATAAACTACTCGTAGTCCTTAATTGGGATTAATTGGATTTCCTTACAATGTTTTTATTCACTGAAAAGGTGTGTTACCCACCTTAACCCCTGGGTCCTGTGAGTGCTGTGTTTTGAATGAAAATAAGTATAACAGTATATTCATTTATTGTTTTCGAACGCGAGCTGTATCTGGTGCAGCGGCGCGCCGCGGGTCTCAGGTAGCAGGCGCGCCGTAAACAGCACGCAAGAGAAGCAGACGAGGCTGAAGCCGTAGAAGATAGGCCCCGGCCCCAGGAGCGGCTGCAACAGCTCGAACAGCATGAGCCCGATGAAGCTCATGCTCCATTGAATCAAGGTGACGATGCTGTTGCAGAGGCCGCGGACCTGGATATAGATAACGTTGTATTTGATTGAGAAATCGCGAAACGTCTGGTTGATGTTACTGGTGACCGAAGAGCTGGTGGCTTTCTCGCACAACGTATCAGCATTGCGATACAACGAGGAAATTCCGCCAGCATGGTACAATGCCTCAAGGACCTACTTTAGATTTAAGGTAGGTAGGTAGTTAGGTAAGTTACACTTATTGTATATATTTCGAAAATAAATGTTTTTTCATTGATAATCTAGATGAAGAAAATTAATACACTCAAGGTGTTCTTCATGTTGTTGTTCTTCATCCATGTTAAGATCTTATCTAGATGGATTTTTCTCCTTCATAGCATTTTCCCAGCTTATGCGATGGCTCAGGAAGCCAGCTGCTTTGGCTACTTATCCCAACATTGGACGTAGGCGCTAGTCACGAAGGCAATTGCTATCTGACCTTCCAACCCTGACGGCTAAGTTAGGCCTTATTGGGATTAGTCAGATTTCCTCACGATGTTTTCCTTCACCGAAAAGCGATTGGTAAATATCAAATGATATTTTGTTACATTGTTACAAGCTGGGGTTTGAACCCGCGACCGTCGGACTCAAATTCGTACACTCTTACCGATGGACTATTGCACTAATGCTTATCCAGATAGAATCCGGTCATAAATATATAAACGTAAACGAGTATCAAAGGTTTAAAAATCGTGAGTGTTGTTAACAAACTGAGTGACAACCGGCCAAGTTGATTATTAAAACCAAGCTTCCATAAAGCTGAACCTTAACAGAATCGCGTTAAGGGATGACTCACACTAGAATGGGATGGGACGGGGCCGGCGGGACGGGACGATGTCAGTTTCTATAGAAAGAATCACGTGATAGCTCGGAGCCCTCGGATGTCACATGACGTTTTCTATAGAAACTGACAGATCTCCCGTCCCGCCCCGTTCCGTCCCGTTCTAGCGTGAGTCAACTTTAAGACGGTAAGGCCCCGAGTATGGGCACTTTGGTTAACTCCTGTATATATAACCATTATTCCTTAAACTTAAACCCTCTTTTTTATCTGCATCTTGGAGATAATCACGGTTTTGTAATCCCTAGCAATGTAGCTTCCGAACGGCTGAACGGATTTGATTGCGTATTTCTTTATCAAAACCATGTTTGTCAGTATTTTAAGCTGTTTGACATTCGTTACCTCAGGTAAGAAAACCTCGGACATTATGATGAACGGCACAACAGCAGCCCCGAGGGTGTAAATGAAGCTGTAGGCGTAGATAAGGAACGCTGAGAACCAGTCCGGGGCCCAGCTGAGCTGCAGCTGCGTGCCGAGGAGGAGGGTGCACAGCCCAGAGCCCAGGGATGACACGATTATCAGCATCTGTCAAAGAAAATCTAATTGTAATGAGTCATAAGGCTACTCATATATTTACTGCTAGTGCGAATATGCCATTGAATCCCGAACGAAGCGAAGGATTCTATAATTTTTAAGAAAAAAAAACCGACTTCATTTGGTTCCCGGTAAAAGTGAAATTAAGAATTTGTTTGAGTTAGCCAGTTTACTTCACAAATATCCAATACACCGCACGTGTACGATTGAAAATTGAGGAGCTTTCTTTATGTCCTAGAGCTTCCATCATTACATTTGAAGTATAATCAAACGGAACTCCCTTGTAGACCTTTAAACAAACAAAATAACAATGTGTTAAATTGGATGACAGACTGTAAATTAACGAGCATATTCATTATGCCATCCCTGATTATCAACATCAGGTCCACTCCAGCAAAATGATGGCCACAGTAAGAAAATGCCTAAGCTAATTATGAACACCCTCTAATCACAATTAACCTGCCGTTCAAATTTGAGGAGTTCTCTGAATTCTTCTAGAACTCCATCATCAGAATATAAATCAAATCAAAAAGATGAATGTCACAACTAGGATAATAACTTATTATCCTTACTATCCTTATTATTAATAAGTAGAGCTAGGTTTATTAACCAGTTCCACTTTGCGATCCCTGGTCTTCATCATCAGATCCAGTTCATCAAAATGTTGGCTCCGCCAAAACACTGTTTTAGTTACTTAAGGAAACCCTCAAATCAGAATGCATGTGCCGTTAAAATTTGAGGAGTTCTCTCAATCCCTCATGAAGTCCATCATCAAAATAGAACTATAATCAAATAGGACTATCTTGAAGGTATTTCTTTACAAAGAAAAGATGAATGTCTCAAATCGGATGATAGAGCTGGGAATTAACAAGCAGTTCCACTTTGCCATCCCTGGTCTTCATCATCAGGTCCACTCCACCAAATTGATGATGTTCGTAAAGAAATGCTCGAGTGTCTTAAGAAACTACCCAAATCATCATGCATGTGCCTTTCAAATTTGAGGAGTTCCCTCAGTTCCTCATGGATCCCATCATCAGAAATTGATTTTGAAAAGAACGGGACAATCCTGAAACCATCTATATACAGACAAAAAAATATTTTTTAAAATCGGATCATAGTCCTGAGAATTACGAAGCAGTTCCACTTTGCCATCCCTGGTCTTCATTATCAGATCCACTCCACCAAATTGATGATTTTCGTAAAGAAATGCTCGAGTTTCTTAAGAAATCACCCAAATCAGCATGCATGTGCCTTTCAAATTTGAGGAGTTCCCTCAGTTCCTCATGGATTCCATCATCAGAAAAGGATTTTGAAAAAAACGGGACCAACCTGGAACCGTCTACTTTCAGAAAACAAAAAAAAATTCAAATCGGTTCAGTAATGACGGAGTTATGAGTCCATCCATTAAAAAAAAAAAAAACAGACGAATTGAGAACCTCCTCCTTTAGAAATATTGAAGTCGGTTGATAATAGAATGCTTCGTTACGGTCGAGAAGAAATTCGAAAGTATTCGGTTTGATGCAAATGCCTGTTTGGTTTACACGACGACGCAAAATGAGTAGAATTTGTGCAGCTGTAATTACGCAGCTCACAAATCAAATTACGCTCATCACGCTTTATCCTAAGCACCGAACAAAACAAATGGAACTGACAACTGGTGTGTTAGGGTCACCGTCAAGCAATAGCCTGAATTTCGAAGAAACGTGATTGACAATATAGATTTTGTGATTAACTAACACTTCTATTAATTGGTTTAGGAAGAAATCCCGCGATTCTTTACTTACCTTCCTTCCGCATCTATCCACCAGCAACACGCAAATCACGCTGGTCACCAGAAACACGATGGCCAGGAATATGGCGCACATGTTGGGCGGCAAGGTAGGCACGGCGGTTTTGAAGAGCGGCTCTGCGTACACCTGCACAGCTATGGAGCCCATCATGATCGACATGAACACGAGGGATGATGTCACGAATAAGGCCATCTTTGAGGATCGAGAGTTATCTGTGGAACAATTGCATTTATTAGATTTCTGTCTAGATTTCTGTCTAGATTTCTGTCTTCCTAACCTACGCTGCCCAAACGTGGTTGTTTCTCACCGAGGGTCAGAAATCTAAACTGGCCAACGAGCAATGGAGCGCAGCATAATAGGTGTTTCGAGGTTGGATCGCATCCGGAACACTACGCCGCGCTCAAAACACGCATAACTGATGTAGGCGAGAAGACTGCCAGGCTTAAGTGGGACTGGACCAACCACGTCCGTCGCATGCATCCGGATAGGTGAGCTAACATAGAAACCAAGTGGATGACGCAAGGTAGGCGTGGAGGAGGCTGGTCCAGGCGTAGATGGTGAGACAACTTGGACACCTTCCTTAACACCTGGTTTGATTAAAAAAAAACATAGGGAGTTATGGAGATCCAAGGGAGAGGCCTTTGCCCAGGAATAGGACACTCAAAACAAGATTTCTGTCTGCAGGCGGTACTTCATAGTTATTGTTCTAAGTAAGTACTTGATCTTCGTTAAATTTTCATGAATTTCGTTTAGTATCTTATTGATATCTTCCAGATAAATCATTATTTTCCTAGCTTAAACGGAGATGTTTCGGTTCTTCGTGTTCGTTTGGTCAATATTTTTTTGCTTTCTTGTTGCCACTCGATCTAGTTTAAAAACCGCTTCTTGAGCAATGTACTTCGCTGCGTTCCATATTTCCAGGGATTTATGATATTGAAGCAGACCAAAACTACATAGACAGGGAGTAGCGGCTGCATCGGAATATAAGTAACTGCATGGTAGGTATCCTTTAGTACTCGTACGCTTCTAGTCGATCGAATAGCGAACTAAAGTATGTTAGCGTGAAGGAAGAGTTACTTACGTAAGAATTTGAGTTGCGATATTAAACTATCTTGAGTATTCTTTCCCGTCGACTTCTGGACATTTCCTTCTAATTGAGCTGGTTGAGATTCTGGTAAATAAGTATTAAAATTTATTTGTGTCAGATATGTTTCGTGTGTATTTGAAGTTATGAAGATGAATTTTACAATTTCAATAAGATCTATCAATGAAAACTTGTCTTTCTATCTTAGAGCCGAAACCAAATTTGCATTTACAACTGCACGCCATAATTTTGCACAGCCCGTATTCAGGTTGCATCTGTAATAATCTGTATGTACTGTATTAAGGTTGACTCACGTAAATACAGTTGCGTTTCCAATGAGCCTTAGGTACTTAGGTACTAGAATTTTACTATACCTTCCTTCTGCTGCAGCAACTTCTCCAGATTTGGATCTACATCTCGCTTGATCTTTACTAATTCCGTTTGAACTTCTTTTGAAGAAACATCTGTCCACCTGTAAAACGCTATTGATCTCGCAGCTTTCTGTAAAATAATGCGATTTAATTTATAGGCCACCGTTTAATCTTGTCGACACGAACGACGGATTTATCCGTACCACAGGTCCAACGGTAATGACGGATTAATTCGATTTAATTCGAAACTACAAGCATTAAGTTCAACTTCCGGTTTGAAATTGCGGTGACGGGTTGCAGAGTAGAAGGCAGCTAACTTTTAGAACAGTTTAATACAGGCCAAAAGCATGTCTGGCAATGCTCACCTATTAAGCATCGAGATAGAAGTAGCTATTGAGCAGTAAATACCAACTACTACCAAGTTATAGTCTTAAACAATTGTAGAACATTTACATAAACTGTCTTAGGCCCACTTGCACCACCCAGGGTTAACCGCTAACCCCGAGCTGAACTGTCATATTCCATACAAAATAATGCTTAACTCCGGGTTATGTGGCTAACCCCGGGTAGTGCAAGTGGTCTTTAGGAAATTTGGAAAAGCACTTATTTTATTAGCGAGTTCTTTTATGTTTTTGATAAATTTTACAGTCTCATTTACAGCATATCTAGCTGCTATATGTACAGTCGACTTCATAAATAACGGAGCATTTCAAGGGCTTCAAAATAAATGTACACCCTTAGGACATTGACAATAAAGTGTGCCTATAAAAGTGTTTACATATTATGCATTCAGCTGCACAGATATTTATGAACTCGACTGTACATCATCTTTAGGTATAGTGGAGTCACCTCGTCTTTCCCAATGAGAGCCAAATAGACCGGTGACTCCTCCAGCGTCATAAAGAGAGCAATGCTCAACACTGACATTGAGAGTTGGATGAGAACCATCGTTCGGTAAGAGAAGTATCCGCCGATGATGTAGCACAACAAGATGCCGAAGAAATAACCAGTCCCTGGAAAGATCAGCAAAATAATCTTGATCTGATTTCATTAACAATTTAAAAATATATCTCCGTTGTGGTTCCATTGGATTTTGGCTTTGATCAGATGATGTAGTAGCGGCGTAAGGGAAGCCGACGGGGGACGGAGGAGCGGTCTGCCCTAAGTACCAGGCTTCAGGGGGAGCCAAATGACACGGCAACTGGCACTCTCCACGGACTCAAATCATCCCTATCTAATGGAACCTCTAAATTATGAAACGCACATGTATGGTGACTTTGGTAATACCAAATTATAAGCGAAACAAGGAAGTTTCAAACCTGAGCATGCTGTCAGTCCTCCCCGCACGGAATCCTCTGCAAGCTCTGTAATAAACATGGGCGATACAGCCTGACCGCCGGCACCTATGCCTGATAGCGCCATGGCTACTAACACCATTGTAACGTCGGAGGTCATCGAAATTATAGCCCAGCCGAGCTGAAACAGGTAGGTACATTCGCTAAATCTGCCTGGACTGGATACATATAGATAGATCTGTCTAGTGGATGTGTCAGACAAACCCGCCAATGTATGGATGGAATTTGACACGGATCTACAGATTTCGGAAACCATATTAGGAAGGTCGATAAAAGAAGGCGGAGAGGTCGAAGTCCTATCAGGAGGTCTGACCAAGTTCGTTCAACATTGAAAACCAAGTTGCATGATGCCCTCTGTAGCTAGAGACAGACAAAGATGGAGGAGAATCATTACAAAAAAAAATCTTTCTAAGGGAATCACGATCCTCACTAATGAGGAACTCGATGCGAAAAAGAGGGGGAGGATCTAGAGATCTTCGGCATCCGTATCTAGTTCCCGCTGTACATTGACGGATTTGTCAGGGCAGGGTGCCTAGCCAAGATGCCAATCGCTCACGCTCAGTCGCTCACGCTCAGTCGCTAACGAAACGCAACTGTCATTGTCACACTAATAAGGAAGAGTGATAGAGAGAGGTAGCTGCGATACGTTATTAAGCGTGAGCGATTGGCATCTTGGCTACGCACGCAGTTCAGACCGTGTATCCATAGTTATTTTCATTTTAGTATGTACATATCTGTAATGGAACAGGCCCTGGAGAAAAACAAGGGCTTCTAAAGCACTTAGTCATTTAACAGTTCGATGTCATAATCTCTTTTGTGTGTTTTGTCGTACAGTCAGTCACCTATAATAGTAGCTGCCGCTATGAAGCCGCAAAAATATGAGACACGCTCTTATGTCTCTACGAATAAGATTGCGTCACTTAGTTTTTGCAGCCCTATGAAGGCCTTCATAGCGGCAGACGAGCAGAGACTATTGCAGGTGACTATATGATTCTAACACCGGGATAAGCTAAGCTCAGAATCGGTAAGACAATTGGCGTACTTAGCTCACCAAATAAATACTTACCAGGAATGGTATACCGAAAAACACACATCCATATTTCCTCCCCAACTTGTTGAACACCGTACCACAAAACGGTGCCGTCACCAATCCTCCGGCATTGATCAGACTCCCAAACAACGAGGTCTCCAGTAGTGTCATGGGTCTAGACAAAACTGTGGAGTTGGATTTGAACATGTCTACCGTTACTGATGGCCAGGACATTGCGGCGCCTGTCATACTGGCTTGGAAGGCAACTGGAAATGTTTAGAAGTTAGAGAAACTGAGAGCGAAATTAAATTTATTTAATTATAAAGAAGAATTGTATTCGGAGGACTTATTTTTATACCTCCTTGGTGGCAAACAAGCATACGCCTAAGGGAAAGCGGTCACCGTGGACGCTTGCAACTCCAGGGTTGTCACATGCACGTTGCTGACCCATTACGGAGGGTTCGGGGTGCTGTCGACTCAAGGGACAACCTGTCCTTCCGTCGTTCAACGGTCAACATATCGCACCCTCGTTGAGCTCGTAGCAGAAGTGGTACAAAACCCACTTATGATATGTGTGTAGATAAGGTAGTGTATGCAACTATACATACTTAGGCATTAAAACACTCGTGTTGTAATGCCCTTCATTATGCACAGTCGCATAAACTACTATTCTAAACGTCCGTTAGATAGTTTTTCGCCCGAGCGTAAGCGAAGGTCTCCGTTTCAGCTTCGGCAAAAATGGTTTTGGTTTGTCCGGCTGTTCTCCTCTACGGGTCGCGTTTCTCAATCGATTCTCAGCCTCTTCTACAGGTTTGTACGGGCTGAATCATCGTTTCTTATTTTGGAAAATCTTCAAGACTGTGGAAAATGACTCACAGGATATACAGGTTCATGGCATTTAAGACTTTGTGCTGGTGAGGTCTACAGCTCAAAAAACCACTAGTATTCGTTTAGTTTTAACGTTTTCCATGCCAAAGACGTATAAGTACATTGGTTTGGCACCGCCGGTTCAACGCCAAAGACTCATTAATCGGTCACATACCACAGAACAACATAGACCGTAATGAACACTCAAAAGTTCAACTTCAGTTTTGAGACTTCGGTGACGTCGCGTCTGAGTAAAATCGTTTGTATTCATGGCGTAGAAAAGGTTAATTCTAATAGGTTTATTTTTTCACTGTTGTTTGCCAAAACACAACCTTTTACTTATCTAAGCTTAAAAGCTTAATATTAGATTAACTACCAGACATTTTATCACTAGACAAACTCTGTATTTTCCAGTAAGTAAATTATAAAAATACAAACCCACAACGGTTGCCAAAATTTGTACGACAAATGCTTTCCTCATTTTGATTAAACACATAAACACTTCGTATTAAACTCTATCTATCACAGTAGTTATTTCATTTTAATTGTTCCTTGGTGACTGAATGACATTGTTTTGTTTCCTGTATTTATTGGACTTTACTTTAAACTGTACTTACGTGTATATCAGTTTAATACTTATATTATTAGGGTAGGTGCATCTGCTACGGGCGGTTCCCAAAAAAAGGTTATTTCAAAATGAATGCAACCCCTGATGCAGATATTAACGAAAGGGCGGGCGCCACTGAGTGTAGCCAGCAGACAACATTGTACGGTCGGCTTCATAAATACTGGAGTGCTAGTCACTAACATAGGTTAAGAGTAATAATAAGATGCTAATATATTATGGAAATTTAATTTCTGAAATAAATAGTACATTATTGCAGAGGCCAGGAAACCGAATTTCGTGGATGAGTATTTTTTGTCGGACGAAGCGAAGCTGAGTCCGACAAATTACATACGAATCCACGAAATTCTATTTCCGTCCGAGGCATATATAGTGCTTTTCTCCAAATATGAAAGGAAATAAAATGTATTCTTGCATAAGATTTGAAAGGAAAAATAAGGTTCCCGCCAAAACTTTCTTTTAATGCACGGTTGTGTTCATAAAAAAAGTTGAAATGTCTTTAGTTTTATTAAGCCGTATCTACACGACCTTGCACAGTGAGCCGTATGCAACTCGCGATAGAACGAGACAACCAAGCATTTGATCTCCTTCTCTCTAGAACTTCTACATTACTACAAAGCCAGCCCAGGCGGGGCATTTTTAAGCACGATATGATCAGATTGATAATTTGATGTCAATCAGATTGTCTCGTCTGTGCAGACCGTTTGGTCGCGGCTAAAGTATATTTGGCTGTTTGCAATATTGATAGTCCAAATATTTATTTAAAAAGTAAAAAACAATACAGTAATGGATTTTAGTACAACTTCCTGGACGCTAAAACCGTAAAATAATGAATACGATTTTTTTTAATTTGAGTCGGTACATAAGGAGGTTCTTTTCGTACCAATTTTGCTACATTAATGTGAACATTTCCGAGCATATTGGAGAAATAATTATTTATTTATTTATAAATATATAATCACTTGTTTTAAAATTTGAACCTTCTTCACCAGGAATAAGTTCCGAAGTGTATACATATTTATAGACGTGACTGTATAATATGTATCCCACCAAAAACATAAGTGTGAAAATGGGAGCCAAGTTCAATATAAGAATATCGTAATTGCCGACTTCGCCGACAAAAAAATTGATATCTAAATGGGTGCTAAGTTCTGTAGAAGTAAAATAATGTGAAGTTACAGATTTGACTTGGCTAGTTTTTACCGGCAATCAAATTTTAAGATATATACCATACCATATGCAATGAGATGCCAAAAATAAAGTAAATAGGCACGTTGACTTATTTACAACACAAGATAATACCTAACAAACCACCGACCTTCTGTTTAGGCTGTTTAGGGCCAATGCCTTCATCAATGTACTTAGACCAGGTTACTCACGTCTATACAGTCGAAAATAGCTCGACATGTTTCGGGACGGTCCGCGCCCCATAACGAAACATGTCGAGCTATTTTCGACTTTATCCACGTGAGTAACCCGGTCTAAATTCTAAGTATATTACAATTCTGGTTAATTTCAGTTTGGTCGCTCTGTGTAGGATTGCTCCTAAATATATTTATTTTAAATATTAAGTTTAGGAATCATTAACAGGCACTTTGACCTCACTCATAGACAGCCACGTGTGCATTTCCAACTGTTCGTTTGCATAGGGATGGATCGTAGAGATAACGTTAATACGAACGCAAATATGTACACTGTGGTGATGAATGTTCTCAGAAACATATGCACACATTTCTAACTAGATTTTTGAGTTAAGATGGAATTATGTATACATATTTATGGGATATGACGGTAAACGTCGGATACAAAACAAATGATTAAGACTATCAATGCCGTACTATAATCACAACTATTAAACAACGTACCGTTGATTAATAAACATTTTAGTTAAATAAGTTTTGATAATTTAAATAATAGCCCAATAAAAACGTTTCTTGTTCTTAAAATGATGGCCAAGTCTCACATGCTCATAAAATAAGAGTCGCGCTAGACGTGCCGGCTGACGCGATGTGTCAATTACTATGAAAAGCGTCACGTGAGCTCCGAGCTATCACGTGACAGTTTCTGTAGAAATTGACACGTCGCCCCGTCCCGTTTTAGCGTGAACTTATAAGTTATAAGTCCATCGGACTCTCTGGCTCTGGGCGATAATATCTATTATATCTACTATCTACATCATTATATCCTCCCTAGCCTAGTTGACAGTGGCCCTGCCATCGAAGCTGGAGGTTCCGGGTTCGAATCCTGAGAAGGGCATTTATTTGTGTCTTTATCACTAATATTTGTTCCAGAGTCGTTTTTATCTATATAAGCACATATGTATATCATCGCCTAGTACCCATTACACATACTTTGATTAGTTTGGGACAAGGTCGATCTCTGTGAGATTGTCCCCTATTATTTATTTATATTATCACAATATTCATTGTACATTTACGTCAGGTAAACTCAGAGTGAGTTTCCTCACTCTGTTTAGCGCGGTAAACGCAACACGCGAACGAAACATACGAATCATACGATACGGGGCATCGCATTCCGTTGATCGCAATCGCAACAAACCGACCGAGCGTCTAAAACTTAACTTGTAATGTTTTTTGGGACTATGGAAATATGAAAAAAAACAAGTTTTTTTTTATTATACTTTATGTTTATGTATGTAAAAGACCTATCTAATATTTACAATATTAAGTACGTAGTTGTACATTGTAAAAATATTAAAGATAATACCATACAGTTATACAGCTCATTATAAAACGTTCTACACGCAATGGATTTGATACGTGACGATATTTTTTTTTATATTTATAACACTCACGAGTTTATTTAATTTGTAATGTAGTGGCAGTGTTAATAAGCATAATTTAAGCATAAGCCGAACATCTCAACAATCTGTACAGTAGACATCAGTATTATCTCTAAGGAAAAAACATATATTTTATTTTACTTATATCCATTTTAAAAACACCTAACTTAAAATGAAAGAAAAACAAAAGAAAAAGAAACTTCGCTGTCTTCTTGCAATCAACTTCGACAAGTATTTCATTAAATAAAAGTTGACATATCATGGGCCAAATAAATTAAGAAACATCTTTCAAGTAAATTCCAAGCGCTGCATTCAGCAGTCGCTCCTATTAATATTTAAATAAGATTTCTAAACTTGGCGGTTTTATAAAAACTTGCTGGAACCGCGCCCCCTCTGCCAGAGGTAGGATACTGCTAAACTAGTCATTAAAGAACCGAAAAGTACCAATACACTTCCCCACATGGCAGCGGTGGGCGATACGCAAAAACTACTGTTGTCCTTTGGCAAATCTTCGGCAAATACAACACGCAGACCCTTAGCAATGGTAGTCGAAGGCTCATACGTTCTATTCCCGAAATGGATGACATCTCTTCTTCGCCTTCTGGGCTCTATGCTACCAGGGTTGGGGCACGCATCGCAGTCTGTCTTACACAGCTCGACGTCGCACTGGATTATCAAATCCATTTCATCAGGGAACTTAAACGCGTTGAAGAACGCGTAAGCTATAATCGATGCTCCTGTATTGCCTGTGTCTCTAGTCTTCTGGAAGGCTCCGAAAATCTTCGGCTTAAGCACGCAGCCATTGCTATCAGTTAAAGGTACAACGTGACGGTTCTCGGAGTCTCGCGCTACACATTCCCGGACGAATATGTCAAAGCCGGCATCACCAGTTACAGTGACGACTAGTGTCATGATTTCTCCAATCTTGACTAAGCCGTTGGCTTCAGGCGCGAATGGGCCACGTCCTATCTGGATGTCGAGACGGGCCATGGCGGTATCGCCACTGAAGTTGCTGGTAATCTGGTTCAGCATGCCGACGCTTAAAGACGAAACCAGCTGCTTGGTAAGGTTGCCTTCCCATAAACATCTGACGCGGCGAATATGATCCCAGACTTCTTGAATACCAGGCTCATTTTGCAGCACCAGCACGTTTTCTAAGTACGCCTGACCTTCGTTCTCGAAGTCACTGAAGAATCTGGTTCCACAAGTGTTCAAGCTGACAGTGAATGAGTATTTTAATTGCCCAGAGTTTTCTCTAACATAAACGCATTCAGGCTCATTGTAATGGTCTTGAGAGTAAATGATTCCATTGTAAACTTTATTGAATTCGATGTTGATGGTCATCATTTCTTTGCCACAATCGACAGTGATAGCGTGGATGTGTGGGGGGTGGCGGTCATCATCGGGCACTGCGGCAGTTTGAGATGAGGAGGAACCGTCACTACCAGTGTCTGGTTGTTGTGGTTGCTGCGGCTGTTGCGGCTGCTGGGGTTGCTCATAGGGCGGGAGAGTGGTATCGGCAGGTCTGTTCGGTTTGCTTGGCTGGTATGGGGGAGAGGTCGGTTGACTAGGCTGGTACCCTGGTTGGCTGGGCTGGTAACTCGGTTGCGTGGGCTGGCTCGGTTGATATGAAGGTGGTTGGCTGGGCTGGCTTGGTTGATATGAAGGTGGTTGGCTGGGCTGGCTCGGTTGGTAAGAGGGTTGGGTAGGCTGACTAGGTTGGCTTGGTTGGTACGAAGGTTGGCTCGGTTGATAGGGGGCGTTGTCCTGTGTTGGCTTGTAAGGTGGTTGCTCAGGTTGTGTTGACGATGGGAACGATGGGCTCGGTGATGGCTGGCTAGGCTGGTAAGACGTTGAAGGCCCTTCGTTGTAGGTTGGTGTCGGACGCTGACCAGCTGGCGGATATGGTGGTAGGTAGCTAGCTGGTTCAAATGGTCTTGGCCTTTCTGGTTTTCCTCCGATGTACTGGCGAGCTGTAAATTTACAAAAATAACTTAACGATCGGTTTCATTTTATATTGTCTAGTAAATATTTATGTACACATTCCCTATTTAAAACATTTAATTCCTAATCCTACGATAAGTTAAGACTTGTTCAGTCTGTGTCGAACCTTTTCTGTTCCTCTGTTGGTAAAAGCCCTGAATCCACTGGAGAAGGTTGCCGACCATCTCATCGACTTCCGCCTGCTTGGCTGGCGACTGGTCGGCTGCAAGACCAGGAGTCATCAGTAATGATGAGAAGACACCAGACCACCGATTAAATGGGTGTTTAGTTATGATATGGACCAGAAAATTGTTAAGACGGGAAGAGTTTCGACACAAGCAATGTTCTGTAAATTCTTCAAATTAGAATTTATGAAAAATTCTTGTCGATGCATTGCTGTTCGAGACAATTAAATTTGATAGAAGGGCCGCTACCGCTAAACGATGACGAAGATCGGTTAAGATATTACTTAAAGGAGAATAAGAATGATAAAGATTGACTGAAAAGCCAAAACAATGAAAAATCATACACAGAATAGTATTAGAAGTTACTAAGGTAATTCAACAGATTTTTTTTTAAATATTAGGCTAAGATTAGGATTGTTAAGAAACAAAACCACTGTAGAAGAAAGGCTCCTTTAAGTAGACTCACGCTATAACGGGACGGGACGATCTGTCAATTTCTATAGGAAGAAACACGTGATTGCTCGGACCTCTCAGAGGTCACGTGACGTTTTCTATAGAAACTGTCCCGGCCCGTTCTAGTGTGAGTCATCCTTTAGTGACAAGCCGTTAAAGGATAAATATAAATAAAGACGAAGGGAAACGAAGGAAAGAACTACATTAAAATTAACCGTAAAAGGAGTTCATAAAATGAATGTTTTTAGGCCAAAGAACAACCAAGTCATGGTTAAGAAGTTATAAAAGGAAGGTCAAAGATAAAATACTTGTTATATCAATCTGAGACAAATAAAATAAATTACATTTTGTACATAAAACAATCTTTATATATATTACATTTAAATATATTACAAAGAGGAACTGTGAATGTGTAAGTTGTGTATGTAAGGTAAGTATGTACAAATGTAAAAATAAAACGTGAAAATTATGTTTACGAGTAAGTTAATGCTTAAGTAGATGCCGTATTTCCAGTGGAAGATCAAGAATGTACAAAAAAGGCTTTAAGGTAATGAAAAACAAAGGTGGATGACTCACACTAAAAAGACGGGACGGGACGATCTGTCAATTTCTATAGAAATAATCACGGGATAACTCGGAGATAACGTGAAGTTTTCTATATAAACGTCCCGGCCCATTCCAGTGTGAGTCATCCTTTAATCTGTTTTCCATAACCTTAAAGCCATTTTATGTGTTTTAGTGTGTCGTGGTAAGCCATGAAGATATTGCAAGAAGCTGGAGACCTATTCGAACGTGCTAAACTGACATTTGACATATCCACTTAATATTCCGTACATGCATATCATTTTGATAATTTCCACTGAAGTTCGCATCAAAATGTCACTTAAACACGTTCAAATAGATCTGCTGGTGTGGTAAGTAACATATTCAATTTGAGTATCCAAAACTTTTGTACAAGTGTCAACAATGTCAGCGATAAGCATACCGTATCAAGCCAGTTGAAAATACAGGCACAATTTTACAATCACACAATGATATTCAGTCGCTAGTTCGGTTTCCTCATCCTCTAGTGGATCCGAAAGATGGTGGTGGAGGTGAGGTATTGTATATGTGTACCATACCGCGTGATGTAATATCGCTTGTGTGATTTCAATGTTGTGGTGTAGAAGACTGGATGGGACCATAATCAAATAAAATCTATAGGATTGACAATGTGCATACAAAATAGCGTTCTCCGAAAAACAGTTGCTCGATTTTTCTGCAACAGCGCCATCTATTGAATGCAGACTTAAGTTATTTCAAAGAGGTTAATCAACTCGATTTGCTCTAAATTGGTGGTGTTAACTATTGTGGGGATCTGTCAGTCCTTTAGATTTTGATAGAATATGGGTATCGGTGAATAGTGGTGGGAGTGGGGGGTGGTATTGGTGGTAATTTGTTGTGTACGTACCACTCCTAGCGCGTTTGCGTATTTGTTCTGTAAAAATAGCATTGTGTTTTACTACATGGTTTGAGTTCTTTGCTTTTATCATAAACATCGATATGTATGGTAATAATACTGTAGGTATAGAGCTATACGCTTAGCAGCAGGCCTATAGTAGTATCCGCACAAATTCGAATCGGTCGTCTTTTGACAGTTTTGACTTTTAGTACGGTACCAACACACGGGCTGCCCACACATCCCGCATCCGCTGGTGCACGCCGCCACCAGTATTATATAATATTTCTAATCGTAGAATTCGTAGACAACCCTAGCGTTGTGCAGGGGAAATGGGGGGGGCGAGCGTGTATTTGCGTAGTGTTACTAGTGTTCCAAACGGTTTGTAGTCGATTTTTCTAACACAGTTGAATATCTGTTCTTTAAAACTTATTATATGCTTAATTTGTGTTAAAAACAGCAACAATGAGGTTTCAGTGATTTTAAAAATCATCGAAATTAAACTCTCAACACTTAATGACATATTATCTCTTCAGTCTTTGTAATTATGTACTAGGGTTTGCTCCCGGGGAAATCCCGGTACTTTCGGTACCGGTATTTCCCGGGAGCAAACCCTAGTAATTAGAAAAAAAATTTAATGTGTAAAGAACCGGCACTGAAAAATAAAAATCCCTGTACTTTCGGGATTTTCGGGGCCCAACTTTAAAGCAACATTTAAGTTTAATACATACGTTCATTCTAAATTTGAATAGAATAGTGTTAGAAAAACGGTTTTTGCTTAGCAGTTAGCAGTAGAACCGTTTAACGGCCTCATAAGATGTTAAATGTACATGCAAATGCTTCAATGTGATGCTTATAGACTTGTAAAAGTGCCCTTGAGATTCATATTTTGTTTGTAAGGAAATACCTTTAAGTTAATCCTATTTTATTATACTTCTATTCCTATGATGGAATTCATGAGGAATTGAGAGAACTCCTCAAATTTTAAAGGCACATGCATTGTGATTTGAGGTTTTAGTTAAGTAACATAAACATTGTTTTGGGGGGCACCAACATTTTGGTTAAGTGGACCTGATGATGAAGACCTAGCTCTACGTATTATCCGAGTTTATATTCTGATGATGGAGCTGTTAAGGAATTCAGAGAACTCCCCAAATTGATTGAATCAAATTGAGTGATTGGAGGATTTACATAATTAGCTTGGGCAATTTCTTACTGAAGCCATCATTTTGCTGGAGTGAACCTGATGTTGAAGATCAGGGATGGCATAGTGGAACTGCTCGTTAATTTCCAGTCTGTCATCCAATTTGACACACTGTTATTTTGTTTTCCCCTCACTAGCTCGGAAAGCGCTGTTTTGTCCTTTAAAACTAGCGTGGAAAAACGCATTTTATCCACATGTGGGAAAAAGTAATCTAATTCCTATCACTTACCACCAGTCCAGTATAAGTGAGTCCTATATGCCCATAGTAAATATGCGCAATCGGAGGTCTTACCTTAAATTGGTCATGTGATCATGTCTTATGCCGCACTTGGTAAGCTGTTGGCAATATCTAAGTACCAGGAGCGTACCTTCTCTATGACAAATTTTAAAATTGATTTTTAATGGTTTCTTCAAAATAACTTACATGTGGATAAGATTTATAATCGTATTTAGTCTGTATTTTCCTCGCAAAAGTGAGGGGAAAAATGTTGTATTACACTCGGCGGCAAAGTTTGTTCAACTCTCGTGCCTTGAGACCCTCGTAAAGCTCAAGATTCCAGTTATTGAACCACTCGCTACGCTCGTGGCTCAATTTTGGAATCTTTCGCTTGCTCTGGTCTCAATATAAGCCCGAGAGTTAAACAACAACTTTGCCCCCTTGTATAATAAATAACTATTGCAACCCTGGAGGTTTTTCCGTTTGAAAGCTCCGAAGTTAAGAAAGCTCCTCAATTTTCAAAGGTAGACGTGTGGTGAATTGGATATTTTTGAAGTAAACTGGCTAACCCCTAATTCAAAATTTCACTGTTAGTGGAAAGGCCAAATGAAGTCGGTTTTTTTTCTTAAAAAATATTGAAATAAACGCTCTTACGTAGTCTCGCCTGCGTCGATTGTGCATCGGACGCGCCTGCGCACGCCGACGCCGCCAACACGCATAACGCCATTATAGCGCTCCATCGCGCCATCTGGAATTCAAAAATAGAACTAACGTTACAACCTGAAACTAATTCTCGTTCTATTTCTCAAGCAACAGCATAAGTAACTCGGCAGCGTGTGGCGCCAAGATGCCAATAGGTAACGCTCAGTCACGAACGAAACACAACTGTCATTGTCGCACTAATAAGGAAGAGTGATAGAGAGAGAGATAAATACGCCATTCTAAAATCTAAATTGGAACGTAAGCATTTTATGATTTTAATCGTGATTTTTTGGAATATTCTGTTTTGTAAAATGTTCGTAACACGTCTGATGTAGCTTATTTGTAATTATTATGTTCTCTCTTACGAACTACATTTTGAATCTTGAACGTTCAAAGAACTTTCATTTTCAATTTCGAATTTGTGCATACATATAGCTTAATTAAATATAATTGTGGGAAGTACGACCAAAACTCAAGTCAGCCTAAAACCATCACCAGAAAACACTTCTTCTAAAACCTAAGTAGTTAATCTGCATTTTTTCTCACATCAATTTAATTTCACTTCACGTAAAACTAGAAAAATAATGAGCTTAAAAAATGTAAATTAACAAAGTAAGCATTGCGTAAGGTTGCACGCATTGTGCATTGTGGGTTCAATTCCCAGGTTTGATCTATCGGTGTCTGCGCGCGCACAATGGCGGTTATCTTCGCGCCTCGATAGAGCCGCAAGGATGTAATCACTTGGATAGCCAGGGACACACACACACATACAGACACATATACTCATGACCAGGCTTATGGAACTCTCCGTACGAATTCGGATCGATCGTCATTTGTATTGTGTCGGTACCGTACCGACACATGGGCTGCCCGCATATCCCGCGCCCGTCGGTGCACGCCGCCGCCGCTGGCCTATTTTTAGGACAACACAATTTAGGTATAACGACTCACTAGGATACTTTTAAGGATGACTCACTAGAACGGGACGGGACGCTTTCTATAGAAAGCGTCACGTGACATCCGAGGGCTCCGAGCTAGCACGAGATTCTCTATAGAAATTAACAGATTTTCCCGTGCGTCCCGTCCCGTGCTAGTGTGAGTCATCCTTTAGTCTGATCGACCCGATGCATGTATGGTTGATTGCGATATTAACTATGCAGCGAACGTGTTTATACATACTTTTAGATCGAAGTAATAGTATCTAAAGATAACCTGTTGTTCTTAGAAATGTATCGAAATGTAGTGAAATTGATGTATACGTTTAGTTATCAAGAGGAAAACCTTGACATTTTTTCCCCATTTCGTATGTCCCAAGAACAGACTAATGTTAATGTTAATTTTCCCATGTTAATTCGCATATTACTCATGGTTAATTGGGAGCTTTTGTACTATTACATTAAAGGCTTCTAAAGCAATGTACCTATGTGTGTAATGCTTTATCAATGCCTATATATTTCATTAGCGTACTGTTGCTAAATAGGTTAGCAAGTACGATGAAAAACATTGTGTGTGCCACGGGCGGAACCAGAATTACGAAAAAAAACAAAATTAAGCAGCTAGCATTGATTTCACACTCGTTCGTAATACCTCGTACACCGCCCTTAATACACAAAACTATTACCAACAATACCGCCACATAACAACGGTACCAAGCCCTACAACTAAAACATATTAAAACACAAATTTAAATCTAGAAGTATAACTTAACTAAAAACTAAAAAAAACTAGATAAAAACTAAAATAAAACTAAATACCAACTAAAATAAATCTAAAACACGCCCCTGCGGTATGGTACCGAGGACGCTGGCAATATTTCCTCGCTGGATTGCTAGACTGATCCGTTGAGCGAGGAGGCTGTCAGCTCTTGGGTCTACTGTCTGAGTCTCTTCGATAGGTCTTTGAAGAGACTCAGAGCGCTAGGGCCCCACGGACCAAAGGTCTCGACGCCGAAAGGGACAAAAAACTTTCAAATGAAATAGAATATTGTGGTAAACACAATATTCTAATATATTTCATTTTCAACTCTTATGACAGGCAGGTCATCATTACGAAACTATCTGTTAAGTTGTAGCGTTAAAGTAAACATAAGTGGCAAGTTTGTGAAATTTTGTAAACATGGCGGGTCATTCGGCATACAAGTGTCAACTGTGATGCAAATTGTCTGGGCCTATGAAACCTTTCACCTGTTTCAGGCCTACGGTGATGATACACCATTGTTTTCAAACAGAAGGCCTAGTTTAAAAGTTGTACGACACTTACTTCTCGATCGCGTTAGCGTATCGAGAGTTCAAATTATGTTTGCCGTTTATTAAAAATCATCCGAAGGCCTAATATAAAAGTTGTACGACATTAACTCCTCGACCGCGTTAGCGTATCGAGGGGTCAAAATATGAAAGTTGCCGGATGATTTAAATAAACGGCAAACATAATTTGAACTCCCGATACGCTAACGCGGTCGAGGAGTTAATGTCGTACAATTTTTATACTAGGCCTTCAGGCCACTTTCATATTTTGACCCCTCGATACGCTAACGCGGTCGAGAAGTTAATGTCGTACAATTTTTATACTAGGCCTTCTGTTATTTAGCTAACACCTGCGTAAAGTGTCTTAAATGCCATTAAATTCTATGGCGCTTAAGTCCTTTGTGCCCACTTCCGTTATTTAAAATATTTTTCAAAACCCGAAACCAACCACAATAACAAGTATCTGGACACCCGGACTATGCCAGCCTTGGCTGAAACGAGGTCATTAAGCGAAGGTCCTTCGCTTGGTCAAATAGCCAAATTAAAATGCAAATTCATTGGTCTTTTATTACCTTCTAATTCATGGCTATAAAGAATTTCGATTTGTTGTTTACGAAGTTTAGGTCAGTGTCACTTTTGCGAAACCCACGTATCTTAAAATATAGTTATTTCTATCACCATGAATGAAGAGCGTTAATTTCACACTACAATCACCTGCAACAGTATACAATCTTTGTAAGCAAATGTAGATCTTAAGTTAAACATGTTATGGTATAGATTCACAAAAATATATATAAATATTGCGTTCATATAACTGGCTTAACTGGGTAAGTCATCCGTAATTCTATCAAGCTAAATTGAGCGTTATGTTATAGAATATAGAACAGATAATTGCTAATCAAAAGATGGTTGTTGTGATGTTTTAGCGAGATGCGCAAGCGTTCCGAATGTTAGATTGTTTTTAATAGTTTTGGGTTTGTGACCTCTCGTATGTTGTGTAATAAATGTCAGAGTTGAGGCGTTGCATACGGACAGGTTAAAGAGTCGTTTTAGAATTAATTGTGTTTTTAAGATGACTGAAGAGTTTTCAATGGGATTGAAGACATGTATTACTGTTGGTACTTACATGATTTCTAATGAGTGTTACAAGTCATTTGCTATAGAATATCTAGTACCTACAACTAAATAGAGCCCCTTTGTAAATTTGATTGACTTTGGAATAATAAAAATATTTATACTTAACAGCTACCAATTATTTTTTGCTCAAATCTAGAAAGGAATCTGGTATGGTGATTGGTGACCGACCGCATATGAATGTTTGTATGTGTGTAGATATTATATAGCTAGTCATCCATTACATAAACGCACCAAATGCGCAAATATTTGATATAAATATTCCTAACATAACAACGGTCACCGGTAATGGTAGTTAATGCATATGCAAAGCCAAACATAATTGAATCGACGCATGAAATTTATTTCGGTGTAAGGAAGCTTGATTTTACTGCTAATTATTGATAACGCTGAATATGTACGAGTATGTGTATGATAGTAAAATAGCAAATAAGCTGTTCCGAGTCTAGTAAAGCGCATGTAATATTTCTGACGCTTCTCAATAGGAATTAGGTACCTAAGTAAGAAATGGGTTGTGTTCTGAAGAATTGTTTGACATGATGCCGCTCGCCATCGACAGGGCGCTCATCTCCTTGCGACCAAAATGGTCGCGCACCGTGCGGTTCAGAGGAATTTCCTCCCGCAGCGGCGCAGACGCTCCGGCTGTGGAATGAGCTCCCCTGCCGAAGTTTTCTTTTCTTCAAAAAAGGAGAGTCCAAGATTTTAATGGGTCGCCAACGCGCGTGTAACCCCCCTGGAGTTGCAGGCGTCGATAGGCTATGGTGACCGCTTTCCATCAGGCTGACCGTAGGCTTGTTTGCCACCGACGTGGTAAAAAAACAGTCCAGTTTTCACAGTCGCATGGAAATCTGCTGATTGATTCGTGTTTGCGTGAAGTAGGAACAAACATTTAATTTAGTTGGATATAGTTGTTTGCGAGACTTTACCAATATCTGCAGATTCTAGGAAACTATAACGATGGAAAGTGCATGGTTAGAAGCACAGTTTTACTTAACACTTAGCGAATACAATGTAATATTCAAGTTACGCATTTGTTTCTGTTTAGTAAAATCGTTCTGACGTGGGTTTTGCCAAGTTATTAGGAACACTTTCAATTATTTACACGCTCAGTTAGTCTTATCAGTAAGCTAAAGCAAAAGCCTAAGTAGCTGAGGCACCTTCTTAGATAACATAGGGTAGAATCTTGCTTGTAACATCAAAATAGATGTGCCTATAGTTGACATTATTATAAACATAGATCTGAAGGGCTAGTATAAAAATTGTACGACATTAACTCCTCGACCGCGTTGGCGTATCGGGAGTTCAAATTATGTTTGCCGTTTATTTAAATCCGGCAACTTTCATATCTTGACCCCTCGGGCTTATATTGAGACCCGAGCAAGCGAAATATTCCAAAATTAAGCCACGAGCGTAGCGAGGGGTTCAAAAATTGAATCTCGAATCTTGAGCTTTATGAGGGTTTCAAGACCAAACAAACTAACAACAACTAACTTTACCGCCGACTACTTTCCCCGCTAGTGGATAAAATGCGTCTTTCCGCGCTAGCTTTAAAGGATAAAACAGCGCTCATCGAGCTAGTGAGAGGATAATATCGATACATGTAAAACTTATAACGCTCCTCTTTTCCCTAGGCGCTTAAAAATATAAGCATGGACATAAAGAGGATACTATTAAATTAGCCAGTGATGCCAATTTCGTCAGTGGCACACCGACGACTACACAGTAATACACGCGAGCATGACATTTTGCACTAAACAGTTGGTCTCACTTGGAAATTGCCATTTATTTGCAGCCTCCCGTTTTGGTGCACGGACGTCTGGATGCAGCCGACGCAGTGTCTAGAAATATATAAATCTAGCTTTCTCCGGCGCATCGCCAAATAAGTCACGAGCTTGTTAGACGGTCTGAGAACTAAGCTGATAGGATCCGGTAGACATTTCTGATTTAGATTTAGGCTTTTTAAGGGCTGATGAATGTTGATGGCGTTGACAATTTTAACGATCATATTTAAGTAAGATATTGAACTAGAAATTCAATTTTCCTCTCACTAGCTCGGAAAGCGCTGTTTTGTCCTTTAAAACTAGCGTGGAAAAACGCATTTTATCCACATGTGGGGCAAAGTAATCTAATTCCTATCACTTACCACCTGTCCAGTATAAGTGAGTCCTATATGCCCATAGTAAATATGCGCAATCGGAGGTCACACCTTAAATTGGTCATGTGATCATGTCTTATCCCGCACTTGGTAAGCTGTTGGCAATATCTAAGTAATTACTCTATGACAAATTTTGAAATTGATTTTTGATGGTTTCTTCAAGATAACTTACAAGTGGATAAGATTTATAATCGTATGTAGTCTGTATTTTCCTCGCAATAGTGAGGGGAAAAATGTTGTATTACACTCGGCGGCAAAGTTTATTCAACTCTCGTGCCTTGAGACCCTCGTAAAGCTCAAGATTCCAGTTATTGAACCACTCGCTACGCTCGTGGCTCAATTTTGGAATCTTTCGTTTGCTCGGGTCTCAATATAAGCCCGAGAGTTAAACTACAACTTTGCCCCCTTGTATAATAAATAACTATTCTATATATATATACTCGTAGGTACTAGAAGAACAACACAACTACAATCCAATCGAGAACTCCTTTTACGGAATTAGTGAAATAGGAAGTTTTGATAAAATCTTATTATTTGAGACCCGCTGAATATGATGTATTCATCTCCATTGACCTAAATATCGACAACCACTGAATGATGTAATCGATCGAACAATTGATCGATCGATCGATCTTATCCGATGCGTCGATTGTGGTCGCGTTTCTTAATACGCAGGGAAATGAGGCCTGAGTGAGGTAATGTGTATCTGTATACCGAGTCATGTTAGAAATGGATCTATCATGACTTATCTTGAAACTTAACAAGTACCTACTTGGATTTATTGACAAAATATTACAACTATTATTTATGATTTTTCCGATGGGCCATCTCTTCCTTATGGCGTCTAACCCCGAATTACCTACCCTATAATTAAATTACGAAAAATTCGTATTTTTATTATCTTCGTCTTTTATTGTCTTCGGATTTATTATAATATTAAATTAGAAAATATTACTACACATAAATGTTACGTAAGTTAAAGAGTCTTCTAAATTTCATAAGCTAAGATACCATTGTTAAAATATAACTTGAATAAAATATAACAATAAAAAAAATTAAAACAATAAACACTATCTAAACCTACTGTAAAAACTAGGTATTGGGGCCTAAAGTATATGTAAAAACGTTCCCTATACCGCTGCTACCTGGCAGGGTGCCAATATGGCTGGCTGCGTTACCTTACCTCGCTGTATGGCTATGCCAATTCGTTGGGCTAGACACGAGCCAGCCCTACGGTCACCGGAGAACCGGATAAGCAAGTAACTTAATTAAAATTAGTAACTTAACTGTTAAATATAGGATTATTTAAAATTCAACCCCTGTATTGACTTTGATTCAAAGTATCTTGACAACTTTTTCGCGGACGATGTCAGGGTCGATGTCTTGGGGTCTACTTACATAGTACCTACTCGTAGCAATGTATGAAACCCGATTTTGATTCTGGCTAATAGCTCTCTTATTTTCTTTAACATAAACCTACTTGATTGTGGAAACTATAGTAAAATTTTACTATTTAGGTACCTGCATCGCTGAAATAAATAAAAAAAATTAACCCAATTCGACCTTTATTTTCCTAATCCTAAACTCGCAGAATAGGTACGTATTATTTGGTTTCAATTAAACTAAACATAACATAATTTAAAAAATTATTAATTACCTAAATAAAAAAATTAATATAAACATAACATAATTTAATACTGACGTAAGTTTATCGACATATTATTTAACTTCTCTGCAAGTCTGCACCCAATTAAAGAGCCACAGAACACCCGCACCATTACTTGTATGAAACGAGTAATTTTCGGCAGTAAATTTAGCATAAACGAATGTGCCATATAATTTAGAAATTAAACGATGTGAGACGAAAGAAATATAATGTGTTTAATTTCTTGGCAAAAGACGCATATGCTAACGAATATTAGCATAGCAGACACACTTTACTCGGTACAATAATTTAAGTACCTTTCGTATGATGCAATGCAACAGATTGAAGTGAGTGAAATTAATGGATAGAAAAAGGGTAGAGTCAAATCATGTCATCTCTTCAAAACAAATGAACTATCAAACTTTCAAGTGTTATTTTAAATGTCAAACTTTAGTGAATTTTCACGTTTACTATACTTTTTTGTACTCCAGCACTTCTATCTGTCAATTAGATGACTGACAGTGATATTAATAAAAGTATACATTATAACGTTGTCTATGGTATTCAAAAACCCTGCTAAACGATGCTCCTATAGATTTACATACAATATAATTAGCACTTGTTTTTTTTTTTCTATAGTTGGCATACGACATGTCCCACATTCTGCAAACTTTCGAGATTTAGCTTTTTACGCTATTTTAGCTGTCGTAGAAAAACTAGCGTATGCACCAGCTCATAATAAGTTCTTAAAACTTGAGGGTCGCTGTTACAAAATGAGACAAAGTCGAGTTTTGTAATAATAGACCCGAGAGTTAGACCGATATTATATCACTGTTGCATAAACTACTATTATAGTCCATGATATCAAAATATGTACAACTTAACTTAGTCGGACTTTAGTTCTTTTCTTCGTCGTTATCTTAATTGCCGAAGGTCCTGTCCTGTTAGGAAAGTCCTCACTGGGGTCTTAACTATGTTACTCCACATGTTTCTGTCCTTGACTTTCTCAATGCAACAGTAATAGGAAGATCAGTTATGACCTTCACTTAAGGGTTTAGTTAAAAGAGTAGAAATTGCTAGCAATTACACTTATTTAAACTTACACAATTTTCACATATAATAAATTTACTAAAAACGGAGATTAATCGTGTAAAACTTTGAAAACTAACCTTGACCTACAATTCCAATTAGAAAGAGAATGAATACCCCAAAACAGTTTGTATTGATAAAACCAAGGATCCCGTAACAATTACTATACATATACATAGTTACGTAACCTAAAATCTCAGTAAATATTGAAATAATTGCCATTCTTCTATGGACAGTGACATAACCGCAATGTCGTTTTGCAAAATATATGCTAATATTGAACTGTATACCACTGCTGTTTTTATAGCGCGTAATACAACCGAGTACCTATACAGTATCACGTCCCAGTTGAGAAATAATCAATAGTTTATATGTTAAAGCTCACCCAAGCGGAATCATGTGTAACTCGGATAAAAACTGTATTTAGCAAAACGGAACCCTGGGTCGTTGGGTTGGACACACGTCAAACTTACAAATACTTAGTCATTTCTTAATTTTTTCATCACACTTGCTCGGTAATGGTGTTATAACGCGCAGGCATATAAAGCGCGGTTTATATAGAGCGGTTAGAGCCGATTTAGTCCCCTGGGGAGTTATGGATTTTAGCACAATATAACTCTCGAGGGAGTTATGAGTTTAGTTTTAAAATATCGTACGTCATTTCACTTCAGACTAAGGAGGTTTTGCATCAGCTAAGGCTTATTTAAAATCTCCAAACATGCCTATAAACCTTACTGTGTATTATTCAATTATCTGTGAAATGTAAAAAAAAACTTGACAATGTCATTTGTTTTATTGTCGGTCGTCCATCGTTGATTTTTAAAGGCTTCTTCGAAGTGTGTTTACATTCACTTTAATAAATAAATTCATTTGTATACCTATTTGTTTTTTCCCTTACAAGTGTGATGAAAAACATTGTATGCATCACGGTCGGTAAGAGGATTACAAACTCGAGTCATTAAAAGCCCTCCGCGTGCGGCGGCGGGCTTATAGGCTCTCGTTAGTAATCCTGTACTTACCTCCCTAGATGCACAATTTACTATTAGGGCGTGAATACCTTATACGCATAATATAACTATTACCTAAGTTACACATATATAAATTCTCTTGTTCTTCTAAATTAAAGGTGTAACCAAGTTGTGAAAGTACTGGATCAAGCCTAGCTAGAATATTTTGAAAATATTTAAATATATTGGTATACTATAATTGCCGCTCTAAATATGAATTGGTAAACTACTTCACATCAGCGTCAGCTGTCTAATATAAACCAAACAATAGCTATACCAGTCACATGTCATGTTTTTATAGGCTTCACCGATAATAATTAGTCGCAAGCGATATGGTGAGAAAATGTGACACTTCACGTTGATACTAGTAACTGATTCTATTGAAAACGACATGGCAAGGGTCACTAGGTATTTTATTCCGATGAAAGGATGACTCACACTTGCACGGGACGGGTCGGGACGAGAAAATCTGTCAATTTCTATAAAAAAAACACGTGATAGCTCAGAGCCCCCGGATGTCGTGACGCTTCCTATAGAAATTGACAGATCGTCTCGTCCCGTCCCGTCCCGTCCCGTCCCGTCCCGTCCCGTTCTAGTCTGAGTCATCCTTAATTTACTGCATGCACCTTCGTTCCCTAGAAAAGATCGACATGTGATCGGGATGTTCCATACATCTGCCAACTGAAGAATGGAAGGAAAGGTTGTGTTTCTGTTGGTGAGTACCTAAGGTCGCCAGAGCTCCAAAAGGATTCACTGTGTTGACAGCTGGGGACACACTGAGCAAAGCTTGCCCCTTTAGCTGTCAACACAGCGAATCATCCTTTTTTCAAAGGGTCGGCAACGCGCATGTAACACCCCTGGAGTTGCAGGCGTCCATAGGCTACGGTGACTGCTTACCATCAGGCGGGCCGTATGCTTGTTTATCACCGTCGTAGTATTAAAATAAAAGGTGCTACATTAATTGATAATTCACATGAATCATAACCGTGAAAAGCTTCTTGAGCGAAATATATCCGTTAAATTAAAGATTGTCACAACTCTTCTAGGTCTCCCGTTTATATAGGTACATGAATAATCACCTAAGTACATACATTTTGAGTCAGCTGCAGAGTTAAGTGACTTCTTGACGCTACATCTGACTGCACATAATCGCCTCTCATACAAGGGGTAATAATAAACCCCTTAATAAGCGAATTTCGATAAATATGGTCGCAAGGTCATTACACATGACCCCCTGGTGTCAAGTATCCTCAGAAAGCTTGTGTCAATACATACAAACTCATTACACTTCACTTGCACTTCACAAATGACTAGCGCGACCTCAAAAAGCTCAAACTATTACATCATTCCATTACGTATGGAATGAATAGAAGACCTTAATGTGTTAAGGGCTAAATATATTGGAAAGACATCAAAACAGATGGAGATTATGACTTGACGAAATACTATTGGATTGAATAACGCGATGAGTAAATACTTTCAAATTGTATGTATCGGTCTGGGTAAAATATAAATGCGATACTTTGCTAAACGACCCAAGGCCTCTTTTTGTATGATACGACACACACACACTATTCAAAGTTCAAAGAGCTTAAAGCCTAACTGATTACATAAAGCCCTCGCAATTGAGTGAGACTAATTTAACGACAAGTAAGTAAAAACATTAAAATTCGACAAGCTTGGTCATAGTGTAACTTATAATAAAAAAGCATGCATTTCATGATAGTAAGTGCTGATACAGAAAGATTCTGAATACCATCGAAGTGAGACGCGGAAAAATGATTGGACAAAAGTGTTCTGGAGGGAAATACAGAAGGCAAGAAGAAAGTGGAGGAAAAAGTATAAGCCGTGTCGTATCAAAAGGTCAATGTGCTGGCGCAGGACAGAGAGAGCTGAAAGATCGTCCACCAAGAAGAGAATAACTCTTAAGTTTATGATGATCAAGTGTTGATGCAGTGTAAGATGGAGAATTCTTACATAAAACATGTCTCACTCGTGAATTACAAAGGGTTATAGTGGGCTGGTTACATTTGGCACAGAACATCACGTTAACATAAACTGAATCACGTTAAGACGTCATGCTTAGGCCCCAGTTGTATTGCAGCGACTCAGTTTAGATCCTATACTCAATCGCGTTAGACGATCGTGATATCCCCATTAAAGATGCATTTTCTGTTGGAGATCAAGATTTACGTTGGGTCTCAAACACCGTGCACCGTAAGCTAAGTAAAATAAACACGCATTATGTAGTCTCCCTTCTCTAAGCGTGTAGAGTACCTAAACATAGCCAACCTATGTCCTTTAAGTTTAGCAGCAGTATATGCAAAGTATACTACCTTATTGTACGCATGAGAACTTTTTTTGCCGAGATAGCATCGCGTGCGCACGCCTCCGTGAACCGTCGAAACATCGTATGTGCCAATCAAATCAAAACTCTGTACGACTTTTACGTGATATTGTATGTAGGTAGATTATTTGGAGCACTGCAATGCTCACTGGAATTTATTTAATGAGGCATTTTTGATTTATTAGTCATTGGATTTGTGCAAGTTTTTGTTAGTAGTGTGAATTGGATAAAGGGTAACATTCTGATTCGCACTGGGGTGAGACTCAGACTGTTGACATAAATAGGTACATCATTTGGGGCACTGCAATGCTCTTAGCCCTTAACGCATTAAATTTGATTTATTAGTCATTGGATTTATACAGGTAGGGTCTCGCATAAGGTGCTAAAACTAATAATAATTCAAAACACTGATGTTGAAATTAGGTGCCTGATCCTGAAACAAATTGTAAATAGGTTATTTTTGTTTGGTAACTGATAATATAAATAGTGGTGTAATGATAGGTATGTAGACTTCACGAGCATTGACTTCTCCCACAATTTATCGTTATTAAAAAATCGATTAAAGAATCTACGAGCTATATATAGTTAGAACCTACCAAATTTCTCGAGAATAGATTGTGGAAATGCAATCGACGAAAACAGTCGGTTGAACAGCCGGACAAACAAAAGCATTTTTACTCTCAAGCTAGAACAAACATGCTTTGAGATGAAATTATTTCGGTCATACGCAGTCCTATATGAACTATGTACCCACGAATCAATCAACTTCTTCAACCAGCAAAAACTTTGATTAACTCCCCGATGTGCAGAAACACGTTACCCTTTTTAACCAACTCGTACTCATGATTGAACAAGAGACATAATGATAAGAAAATACAATTAATGTGCATTCACAGGCCTTATGCAAAAGCTGGGATCCATTGTTTAAAATTTGACGTTTTGAAACCAGTAATTTTAAACTCAGCGCGCTGGTTGGTCAACGGAGATAAGGCATTTAAACGAGTAATAATTAAATGATTGTGAGATCAAATGATTTACTAATTATTATGTTCATGAATGGCAAGATATGCACTTTGAAAATTCTACGTTCTGTGTATCCAGCTGTATACGTTTCACATGCCTACGGGTGCTGAACGGGCACGGATTTTAATGCAGTTTCTGTAAAAGCCTGTAGTGTCGAGATGCTTCCTATACTCAACTAGAAATAGTCAGATTAGTCATATGATTTCAGCCATCCATACTAATATTATAAATGCGAAAGTAAACTAACTCTGTCTAGTCTGTTACCTTTTGACGTTACGCTACGCTGAACGGATTAAGATGATTTGGTACGTGGATAGTTTGATTACTGGGACAGGACATAGAATAGTTTTGGTTCTAATTCTACGCAGAACAAGTCGCGGGCAAAATCTAGTTTAAAATAATGTGATCGCGTATGTAATGCCAGAGAGTTCCTTATTCATTTGGCTACCTAATCAGCGTAAGCTATAAAAAAAATCGTCCAAAATTAGTATGTTTGTGTAATTATAAACCATAATCACAATGGTTCCAATTAACTAAATGTGACACGAATGTCTGCATTTCTGGGTCACCTGGTCAAACCAGATGTAATCCCACCTTCATCCGACATGCGATTATAATATAAAAATAAGCTTGTCCGATTATGATGCAACTCTCCACGTAACAATGAGTGCGAAAGGTCAAAGGTTCTTACAGTTTGAGAACCAAAATGGTCGTGTTATTGGCCGAATTAGAACAAAACGAGACTTATTAGCTATTGTCTGGCAAAGACAAAGGTTTTAAGTTAAGCCATGGTCGAAATTGTTAAATTAAAGCTATTATATTTACAGCTTATACTTAGCAAGGACAAAGATTTTACTGAGGGATTTGGTTCTTATTTGAATACTCGCATCCGAACGGGACATCGTTCGTATCAAAGCCGCTAAAATTGTATACTTACCCTCTGTTCAAACTGTAAGGAGTTGAATTTCTACTAATACTGTCTTGACGAAGGTAGACGTCATTTGAAGAGTTTCTGATTTCAAGGTATACGGTTCAGTAGGCTTTGCGTCTGCTATTCTCTTTCTATTCTTCCTGGATCATCATTATCAGCCAAAAGACGTCCACTAGTGAATATAGGCCTCCTCCAGAGAATGCCACAACGATCGGTCGTGCACTACCTGTATCCAATAGATTCCAGCGACCTCTACCAGGTCAGCAGTTCATCTTGTGGGGGCTCTTCAGCATACCTCCCGTCATTATAGGTCAAAATCGGACGACCATTTCGGAGAAACCTATCGATTATAGAAAAAATCATCATTATCGATGAATGATTGACGAAGTACGAAATGACAATGAAGTCGTGATGTCTCTTGAAAAGCTTACCAAAGGTCAGTTATTCTTAGCACATCGTGCACAAGGAAGAGCCGTCATAACCTAACATAATATATCACATTCAGCACGCAAGCATTATGTCATGTTATGTTTCGACTTATTACGATATGGAAAATGTGAAGTCGAATTGTTTGCCGTGAGGACATAGTCATTAGTAAACTCTTTACAGAACTTCTCGTCTCTGTATTCCTACTATAATTTGAACTGAAGATTCGCGAATACTACACGAAATCAGAGATCAATATATACTAGTTAGGAATAAAACCGTGTACTTAATGACTACTAAGAAGTTGATTCACGAGAGCATCTTAGATTATTAGTGGTTGTTTAACCTAATTATTCGATTGGACTGATTTCAAGTTGTTTGTGATTTTGAAATCTGTTTGTTTTCTTGGGTGGTCTGTTAGGAGTAAGGGATTGCCATTGCGCAAGCTAGTATTAAGTGGTTGCCTAGTTTGGATATGCAAGATTACTTATAGGTATTCTAATTACATATTTACCAACATGGCTGGTTTTTTCTACAGTAGACTACTTATATAACGTTGACAACCTCTACAAAGGAAATTAGCAAAGTTCAAACGTCAAAGGGAAAAATTTTACGCGATTGAATTTGCCAGCACCAGCTACTTTCTATAGAAAGCATTCTTCACTCTTACCCTTAAACAAAATGTCAGATGTAAAAGCTGGTAATATGTTAGCACGCACGAAATGCCATAGGGTACTGTATAGAGACATCAGCACATTACAGTCACACGATCATATCATTAAGATGCCTCTGGCTAGCTTGTCCCTTAACTAATTTTGTGAGTCTATTTGGTATAAAACCGCCGCCAATCCAACTTGATAACAATGAAAACAAACCGCCATTTTGATCGTTATTATTAACTTATTTATCTTACGTTTTGTATGTTACGATAATACGACCGTTTCAGTAGTGAATGGTTTCAGTGGTGTTTGATGAGGTAGTGTTAAAATACAAGGAGAAACAGTGACAAAACATGTGACGCCTCTGTTTACATTGTTAGGAAGTTCTATTGACGGCAATTTTTGAAATAGAATAAATCTGTAGTTAGTACTTTGTGGAATTGGAGTGTTATAGTATTTTGTGGAATTCCTATTTAATAACGACAATAATGTTACTTTGCTATTTCACCAAACGTGGTAGTCAATTATTGCCACCCTTTTCCTGCCGTAAAAATAAATAGGTAAGCAAATAAATATAACAGACCACCACCTAATAATACTAAACTCGACACGTATTTCGCCACTCTACGAGGCATCCTCAGGAGATGCAAAGAGGTGTCAATCGATTCGTTTTTGTCACATAGGTATTTTGCCACTGTCTGACTTAAATTTTGCATAAGATCTGCTAGACACAACGCGGCATTTTTACTTATTTACCACGTTAAAAGATTGCAACATGTAACCAAACACAACATGAAAGTACCTATAAATTAACGCTTCTAAACCTACCTTTATAACCATAAAACTATCTCCAAATGGGTCAAACACAAAACGATGTTCGGAAGCGTTCCGGTGGATTAAAAAAAAGTTAAGGGCTATGAAGGTTGATTTTCATAATGAACCCTTATCCACATTAAAAAGTACTCCTTTTTTATTGAATTGTATGATAAAAATCAAGACTGACATGTCCACAAGCTGTTAACTATTGGCCACAGGAAAGATTGGCTACAGTTCAGCTGAACACGCACTTTTTCTGTGGTCAATAGTTAACAGCTTGTGGACATGTAGTAAGGGTTTTTATCATACAATGCAATAGACATGGAGGACCCCTGAATGTAACGGCCTTCGACACGCGAAAAAAAATTTAGCTCTCCCATATAAATTGGCTGCATGTGTACGAGTTCGGTCAGTGACTAAATCAACCAGTATATTAGTATTAAATATTAAAATGCACTCCAGTGCATAACCTTCAGACTAAAAAGCGTATAAGCTATCATTCAACATGGCGTTTACGCCGTTTGGTTCTGAAGGAACATTAAAGGTGCATCACGGTTCAGCGGTAGTTCTAGGTTCGCTTTCCCTGACCCCCGACCCGGCTTTCACCTGGACTACGACAACTCGGAAGGAAGTATGGCTTGTTGCTATTCAGTACTTATACCTGATTATAACTTAGTACCTTAACTCAGTAGCTAGCTTTATGTTTACTGATATTCGTTTTCATAAGAATGGAGGAATACTTGTGACACTTGTGTCGATCTTTGGGCCATTCTCAAATTAAATATATCACTGGGGTCGGCGGTTTTACAGGTACACACGCGTTCAAAATTGTATGGGCAATTTATGAATGTAATCATTCATTGACTGCCCATGCAATTTTGAAATTTGAATTTAAAAAGAAATATATATACTGCTATTATGTGATTGTATATAATGCCTAATTATTTACAATTACATACACTGCTTTATATATACTCATATCATGAGCTCTAAATATGCGTTTAAACCGCATAGGTATATGTGTATGTAATGAAAACTTTTTTGACATTAAATATATATATTAACATTTTTAAAATTCAGAGACAAACTAGAGTTGGCCCCAATTTTCATATATTTCGATATCAAATAACGTGCGACTTGCGTCCGACATTGTTTGCAATTATTTTGAAACATCGTTTCGTACTAAACGTCATCTCGACTGATATTAAAATAGAGTTCACATCAAATTTCCTTGTTTGTCATAGATGTTCGAAATTTAAAAAAATAAAAAATATTATCGAAAATGTTATTTAGCTATAATAAAATTAGTCCTACTTTAATTAATTTCTACATTTTTCTATCACAATATAACTTTTTGAGACGTAAGACTGAATCTAAGGTCATTTGATACTGGGTATAATAGCTAATTATCTTAACTTTTAATTAGTGTACTACCTACTCAATTAATTCGCTAATTACATTTCCGCATATTGACTTACCTTGTCATTCATTGTATCAAATGACCTTTCCCAGAGCATGCAAATATTTAATAACAATAAAATACGCATTGTTATGAGGAAACTTAATATACGTTACGCATCCTTCATAAATCTTTCTTAAATTCGATTTATAAGAAAATATGCCTTATTTCAGAAGTGTGAGGTGTGTTTATTGAATGCACATTCTGATATGATTTTATGATGATCTGTCGTAGGATGGTAATGGTATAAATTGCGTAATGGTCGTCAAGATGATTTGAGCTAATGATGTTCGTATAAACCTTAATGTTTACTTAATTTGTTTATTTTGAAGGCTATGTTATTGGGTCAAACGAAATATGTGCGTTTCAGTTATTTACCGCGGATTAGCGTTTTTCTTCATCCTATATAGTGTATTCCAGGCTCCTAAGCCGGGAATACACTAGGATGAAGAAATTAATATTAAATAATAATGCTTCGTTTACCCTACATAGTAAACGAAGCATTATTAGGATTACTCCGGTTTCCTCACGATGGTTTCCTTTCAGATCTATCAGATGCCAGTCGCTTTCGTAAAACCAGCGCCTACGCCAAATCTTGGGATTAGTTTCCAAAGTCCAGGCTCCCTCATACAGCCGTAGAATAACGGAAAACGCTAGGAAAAATAAGGGTTTTTATACGATTTTCAAGTTTGATTTTTCGTTTGGAAAGATATCATCGAAGTGATTCGAGGTGGTTCCGATTTTAAATATTAGATTTAAGCTGATAATAAATTCTACGTAAAACAAAGGGATATTCTCAAGTTTGAAAGGTACTTACATGCAGCATAAATATGGTCTTAATTTTTTCCAAAAATTACCCATCGAAGTCGGGTTTGCGTAGGTATATATGTCTTTAATCTCTTGATACATCACCAAACTATCAAGAATATCTCCGAAACACCAACGAAGCAAAAGTCATTGTTATTATGATTAAGCAACTCTGAATGATTCTCCAATGAACTGCACAATTATATTATTAACGACCAGTCAGGTTTAGCAATTGGTGGGACATTGTGGGGTGAAGGTTAATGAACACATCACCCTGATTCATTTAATGAATCAATTCAATAAACGTATAACCTAACTGAAATGTTCAATATTCAACGATTAAGATCACTGTAATATCAATTACTGAATATAACAAAAGACATCAACGAGTATTCGAACATGCATTGAAAGGAAACTTCTTCATCATAGTTGTCTCAATCTGTACTTTGTACCTATAGATAAATTAAAGATGAGACTGAAAAAACACTTAATAACGCAATAATAATGGTAATCATTTCGCTTTCTAAGAAACTCGATAATTCTCCAGATCGATAGTGAATCTGAAATGAAATCGTAAGTGGTGTGGCGCGTTGAGAGCGCCGTTAGTGACCTCTTCACCTTGTATGAAGCGTACAGGATTTGTCGAGATATACACTCACGTCTATATTATGTATACATTTCGGAACTTATTTCCGGGGAAGAAGATTCAAATTTGAATACAGGTGTATAAATATTTATGTATGTAGCTCACCATACATACGAGTATACAGAAATTTTATAGGAAACCGTATATTAGCAATCACACGAGCATTATGTGTAAGTATTACTGAATTAATCATCAGCTAATATTAATTATTAGGGGCCGTACCATGCATGACGTCTTAACGCGATTCAGTTGACGACCAAAACAGAGTCGCTTCCATACAACTGTTCCTAAACTGAACCTAAACTGAATCGCGTTAAGACGTCATGGTAAGGCCCCTGGTATTAGAATTTAGGTTTCAAAACTTTTCCTTGCGAATCTACTTAGTTGAAGATTAATTTATGTGAATGTTGATTGCTAGGAGATTTAAATATTGACATTGGGATATGATTATCGAATGATATGAATAACTTAGCATAACGTAACGTCTTATAACGTCTTCATTAATTTTGTAAAAAAAGCTGCAATTAACTCTAATAAGAAGCAAAATCGTATTTGGAGTTTTGATCTAAGAACTATCACTACGTACATATATTACGTTAACTTTACAGACAATGACAATCAAATCGTTCAAGTAATTTTAAAGATAAATGCAAACATTAATAAACAAGCAGCTTATCCATTTTACCCGGAGTAATAAATATACAGAATACTTACTATAAAGCAAAATAAAATATTACGGAGTTCATAAAACACATAATGTCGTGTATTATGACATTGCAGTGACTACCTTCTCAATTGCATAATTGCAACATTAAATTTTATAGATGTACGAGTACGAGTCATCATTATGAGATGATATGATGCGTCGAAATTGCTCTTATGTGGATAAAACATACTCGTAATTTTATGGTTAATTGGGGATTTGTCTATTTGTTTATACAAATTCGTTTGACGGGAAGCGGTTACCGTCGCCCATGGACATAACAGCATCAAAAGAGCCACTGCGTTGCCGACCTATGAGAGACCTGTACATACATATACGTAAAGATACTTAATTATTTAAGTATTTAAAACAACCTGACCGACAACTGACAGGTGAACCGTCGAAGAAAGCTGAAAAGCTGCTTTAAATCTGCGTAGAACGGATTTTTGAAAATCAACCTCCAAGGGCATCAAAATGGGGTTGACAATCTTTAACAACTTAAGCGCGGTCCAAGTCGCAGGCGAAGACTAGTTAATTCATTTAAACTTTTAAGCTTCATTGCAGAAAATATTATATCCAAATAGCGGACTTAATGTCAGGTATTCTTTCCCAGTCAACCATGGGGACAAACAGAGGTATTGTAAAAATGGTGCAAAGAGAGAATTACCGAATGTAAACTATCGTGAAACTTATCACTTATTGATAATGGCATCACAGGATGCCCAATGCAATGTCGCGCATAGTGACTAAAAGTAACTAAGTGTCAGTGTTATCCGTAATTTTATTATAATAAAGAGAGAAATATGAAGATATGTTCATAACAAGACTTCGACATATTTTAAAAAAATATAATTGTTATTTCATTGGTAAATGTGATATCTATAAACCAATATCTGAGAATTATATTGATTATACGCCGATTCAGTATAAACAGTAGTAAAAACTTCGACGCGCGGTCCCATGCCCTACTTGTCTTCATTCTCATGGTACTTACAGAAGACACATGTATACGTAATTGTAAATTGGAATTGTGTCGCTACACTCACAAATCAATCAATTGTATACCTACTTTGTATACGTACCATAGTTTTGCTATTTATGAAAGCCGAAAAAAATCTTAACTAACATCTCCTCCTACCCGTATCCTATACATAGTACGGTCAGCTGCAGAGAGTGACCCCCCCTGCGTATAAACTTTCTATGTAGGTAGGTATGCACTTAACTCTGCAGCTGACTGTACATATAACATTTAAAACTTTCGCGATTTAAACACATATTTAAACATAATTATTAAACGGGTCTAACGCGAATTAATTTGTTTACCTTATTTACCGACGTTTCGACACAGGTTTCACTGGTCATGGTCGCGGCTGACTGTACATAGCTATAAAAAATTACTCTTTTTCAATTTAACAGAGTTAAAAAATTGGCAATTTTTGATATCCAGTCGGCAGGAGGATACAATTCTTACATTGAAGAAAATTATCGAATTCTGGCCCAGGTTACTATAATGCATTTCATCTAAAGTAGACGATCAGTTTTTTTTTTGTATACTTCCTACCTCTTATATAGTTCATTAGTAACATTCATGAGGTTTAGTTAACCGAATAAATAATTAAGTGCGATGTAACGTATGTTTAAGAGTTTAACATTAATTTAAATTTAATTTGCATAGACCCAGGGACCGGCCCGCTATCCCTTATAAAGGGTTTTGTATGGGTTTTTAATAAGGCTTAACTCACCATACCCTTACGCGACAAAACCCTTTCATATTGCTTTTAAAGCCCTTATCTTAGCGGTAGCCCTTATGAGTAATCAATATCCCAATACCCTTATGAAACCCTTATGACTCGCTCACCAATACCTTGCATATTGGTTAGCCTTATAAAGGGCTACCCTTATAGTAAAGGCGTGCTAATTTAAACCGTCTACCTTGTGCATAAAACGCACATTTATTCGTACATGATAGCAAGCGATCGTCGTCAGCGGCGGCACTCTTTGATGTTCGCCCGCTTCCGAGTGATAGAAGCCGCAATAGATGAAATAAGGTTTAATTTTCAACCGACTTTTAAATTTCAAAAAGGAGGTGTTTCTCAATTCTTGTGTGTTATTTTTAGATGTTTGTTACCTCAGAACTCCGTCAATACTGAACCGATTTTAAAAATTCTTATTTTATCTGAATGTAGATAGTTTCAGCTTGGCCAAAATTAATTTCTGATGATGGGATCCATGAGGAACTGATGGAACTCCTCAAATTTGAAAGGCACATGCATGATTATTTGGCTGTTTTCTTAAGACACTCGAGCATATGTTTAAGAAAACCATCAATTTTGCGGAGTGGACCTGATGATGAAGACCAGGGATGGCAAAGTGGAACTGGTCGGTAAACCTCGCTCTACGTATCATCCGAGTTGTCGTATCATTCATCTTTTTCATTTGATTACTATTCTGATGAAGAACTCCTATTCTTGAGGAATTCAGATAACCCTCAAATTTGAAAGCCACGTCCATCGTGATTGGGGGTATTCATAATTAGTTGGGGCATATTCTTACTGAAGCCATCATTTTGCTGCAGCGGACCTGATGTTGAAGACCAAGGTAAGTAGTTCCATTTGATTTTTTGAGATCTAATGATGGAAGCCATGAAACATTAAGAAAGCTCCTCAATTTTCAAAGGTACTCGTATGGTGAATTGGATATTTTTGAAAGAAACTGGTTAACTTAAAATAACTCAAAATTGAATTTTTCAGAAAGGTTTAAGAAAGCTCCTCAATTTTCAAAGGTATACTCGAATGTTGAATTGGATATTTTTGAAAGAAACTGGTTAACTTAAACTAACTCAAAATTTAACTTTTACCGGGAAGGCCACTTGAAGTCAGTTTTTGTTTTTCTTAAAAATTATCATTGATTTATTTTAATAGAATGTACAAATATTGATAGAGTAGGTAGTGTGTTTCAATAATTGACGGAAATTGGTTGATTTATATTTGTTTAGCAGGCCATAATTATAAGTACGGGCATGTCCGCCGGTTCTACCTTGCTGCTATGCCCGGCTTTTTCCCGTGTGTTCATTTTAAAATTTGACATAGTCACTATACCTACAGTATGTATCCAAACGAAGAGCAAAATTTAAAACGGGTTGACGGACGACAACATTTTATGTAGGCATGCATGGCATTAACGTCATCATATCATATTTATTATTTTTCAGAGAGAATGCTGAGTTTTATTATTGCCAGAAATGTGTTTATTTTGCTTGGCACCGACTTCAAACGTATCAGTCGATAGACCACCTTCATGTATTTGCTTACTCATCCTTTCCGAACCTTACAGCAAATAAAAATGAATACATTTTAGTTTTTATTTTTTGAAGTCGGTTTTAATTTATTGTTAAAAAGTTTAATCTTTCTATTTTAGTTGGTAAGTACTAGTATGAGTAACGCAGTACTACTAATAAACAGAAAAAAAATAGTCAAAAAAGTCAAGATGGCGGAGTTCGGAATTATCAGCTTAAGTACCTATGTAAAGTCCCACATACCACCCCTGGTCTTCATCAAATTTATAATTTTTCGGAAGGAAATTCTTATGTCACTTAACAAAACACCAAAATTGCTAATTTACCTTTGAATATTGAGGTGTTTCCTAAATTCCTCATGGATTCCATCATCAGATTAGAACCAAGCTCTTATGGAACCAACTTGGAGGTAACTTTTATCTAACAAAAAAATAATTGTTCAAATTGGATGACGGAGCTCGGAGTTATCGGCTTATGTATCTAAAGTTCAACGTGCCATCGCTGGTCTGCATCATGAGGTCTATCGTCCCAAATTTATGATTTTCGCAAGAAATTGCTTAATTTCCTAAAGAAAAGACCGCAATCACTAAACATGTGCCTTTAAAATTGAGGAGTTTCCTTAATTCCTCGCGGATCCCATCATCAGATCAGCACCAATATCCTACATCCTATATCTTGGAGGCAACTCTTTTCGACTAAAAAAAGACTGCTCAAATTGGACGAGGGAACTCGGAATTATCGTCTTATGTATCTGAAGTTCCACATGTCATCCCTGGTCTCCATCATCAGGTCTACTTGGCCAAATTTATGGTTTTCGCAAGAAATTGCTTCATTTACTTAAGAAAATACCGAAATTACCATAAATGTGCCTTTGAAAGTTAAGGAGTTCCCTGATTCCTTATTAACCTCATTATCAGATCAGCACCGAATTGCTACCAGACCAATTTGGAGGTGACTCTTTTCTCACATAAAAATAATTGCTCAAATTGGACGACGGAGCTCGGAATTATCGGCTAATGTATCCTAAGTTCCACTTGTCATCCCTGGTCTCCATCATCAGGTCTACCTTACCAATTTATGGTTTTCGCATGAAATTCCTTCATTTATTTAAGAAAACACCGAAATCATCATACATGTGCATTTGAAAATTGAGGAGTTCCCTTAATTCCTCACGGATCTGATTTGAAATCGGAGGTAATCTTTCTTAAAAATAAAACACCTAAATCGGATGATGGAGCTAGGAGTAATCGGTGAACATACATTTAAAAAATAATTTTAAAGAAAAAAAAAAACCGACTTCAATTGGACTTCCCGGTATTTATTTATTTATTTATTTATTTTATTGATATTCAGGATAACAACAGCCGTAGATATAAACGAAGACATAGTAATGCTTACATAAAACAAGGCCAATAACAGTCATCCATTAGAATACTTTAATAATTAATTTAATTTTTTTGGTATAAGTTAAAGTAAGCGAATTATTGCTAATTTATGTTTTTATTTTGTTAAATTTTTCTCACATCGTATTTAAAACTTATTACTACCAGGGTTCAGCATAAGCTCCATCTTGTGAACTGCTCTCCTAATTGCTCGTTAACATGAGTCGATTAACGAAAACAGCACACGCGTATGTTTCACCAAACCTGTGTTCCATTAGGTACTGCCAGGGTTTAGCATCAGCTCCATCTTGTGAACTGCTCTCCTAATTGCTCGTTAACACGAATCAAATTATGAGAACAGCAGTCGCTTATGTTGCACCAAACCTGAGTTCCACTAGGTACTGCCAGGGTTCAGCACCAGCTCGATCTTGTTAACTGTTCTCCTAATTGCTCGTTAACATGAATCGAATCATGAAAACAGCACTCGCCTATGCTGCACCAAACCTGAGTTCCATTAGGTACTTCCTGGGTTTAGCATCAGCTCCATCTTGTGAACTGCTCTCCTAATTGCTCGCTAACACGAATCGAATCATGAAAACAGCACTCGCCTATATTGCACCAAACCTGTGTTCCACTTGGTACTGCCAGGGTTCAGCATCAGCTCAATCTTGTGAACTGCCCTCTGAATTGCTCGTTAATATGAATCGAATCATGAAAACAGCACTCGCCTATGTTGCACCAAACCTGAGTTCCACTAGGTACTGCCAGGGTTCAGCATCAGCTCCATCTTGAGAACTGTTCCCCTAATTGATCGTTAATACGAGTTGAATGACGAAAACAGAACTCTCGCAAGTTTTACCAAACCTGAGTTCCGTGAGGTACTGCCAGGGTTCAGCATCAGCTCCATTAATTCCTCATAATGATGGATCATCAAAATATAATTAAAATCAAATAGGACTACCTCGAAGGCATTTCGTAATAAACAAAAGATGAATGACACAGCTGGGGCCCGCGAATTATAGAGCAGTTCCTCTTTGACATCCGTGGTCGTCATCATCAGGTCTGCTCTACCAAACTGGTAGGTTTTGTAAAGAAATGCTCGAGGTTCTCAAGAAAATACCCAAATGACTATGCATGTGCCTTTCAAATTTGAGGAGTTCCCTCAGTTCCTCATGGATCCCATCATCAGAAATGGATTTTGAAAAAAACGGGACCAACCTGGAGCCATCTACTTTAAGCAACCAAATAAAATTATTAAATCGGTTCAGTAATGAAGGAGTTCTGAGGACATCCATTAAAAAAATAAATATAATAATATAAAAATAAAAATTCTGCCGAATTGAGAACCTCCTCCTTTAGGAATATTGAAGTCGGTTGAAAATACAAACAGATGAATAGGTACATAACCGTCTCCGTCGAATTCTCGAAGTCGATTAAAAACATTCAAACAGCGCGAGTAGCGCGACGGACGACAGGAGGAGTTGGAAGAAAAACAGCGAAAGTAAATATAAACCAAAAATGTGCTACACCGAACGAAATAGTTACCTACTTAGAGCACATACTCAATAACTGATGCTGATTGGCTGCCGCTGTTTGGCGGCATCGTCATAAAGAATGAAATTGCCAAAGGGAAAGCTTTATAAAAAGCGCTTAATTATAAGGGTAACCCTTATATAAGGGTAACAAGACGTATAGGTTAGCGGTAAGCAATTGCAAAGGGCTAGCTTTATTGTTCGGTCAGTATTTTGGTAAGGGCTAGTCAAATGTATGGGCTAGCTGTTCGAACGGCTAAGTCTTATTTTGGGTAAGTCGTTTTAAAGGGACGCCGTTTGAAAGGCTTTTAGCGAGGAAAGGGTTGTCCGGTCCACACTAATTTAATACTAATGAATTACACAACTTAGGCATTATAGTTGGATACCTAGGTATACTAATATGCAAATTCTCTAGTATGATAGTTAAATGTGTAGTGTAGGTATTTAGTCATCATAAACTTATGCAATTTTTAAATTTAACTGTTTATTATGTAATTAACAATAAAGTTTTGGACGATTTAAACTTTACTTGTATTCTTTATACGCAAAAAAAAACAATTATTATTTTTTATAGTAATTGCGAATTATTAATTACTAGTTAAACCTAAATAATAAGGCATCACTATTTAGCACTAAACTCACCTTAATATTCTAAACTCAAGGCACGGAAGAAAACAGCCGCGAATCACAACACTATTCACCAAATTTTGCAACTTCCGAAAAAGTTCAAAAGAACACAGCGATGCGAACGTGCGGACCTGAATGCACGCGTGCGAATCATAGACCACGCTTTTAACCTTTTCAATATCTACCACCACCATAGATAGGCCTCCTCATGCGAGCAACTCGACATGTGCGCGAGCTTTACTTTGCTTGGCCAAGCTGCCAACTTGCTTCGACCCGTAGTGCAAAGCTGGTTTTAACTACAGATGGATCTGCATATTCTGGTGATGCCTCGCGGCTTTTGGAGGGAGTGACACCGATGAAGATGCAGCAATTAGCGAGACAATCCGATTTGGGTTTTCGTAGACAATGGGTCGGAAGAGTTAATCTCGGATGGACTTTAATTAATGTGTACGAGGTGTCAATTGGTCCATGGTTGTTTGGTGTAAACCAAAATGAGCTTACAATAGTAATTTAGTCAATTAGCATCATTATTGACCGAGTGAGCGAAGCGAGCGAAGTGTCTCCGTTTCAGCTTGGGAAAAAATGCTTTCGTGGGTCTGTCCTCTACAGGTCGCATTAACTACCAATACTTGTGAAATTTTGTAAACAAGTTTGCTAATTATTTATTTTTAGGGTTTCGTACCTCAAGGAAAGAACGGATCCCTAAAGGATGACTCACACTAGCACGGGACGGGACGGGGCACGACGGGAAAAATCTGTCAATTTCTAAAGAAAGAATCACTTGATAGCTCGGAGCCCTCGGATGTCACGTGACGCTATCTATAGAAATTGACAGATTTTCACGTCCCGCCCCGTCAGGTCCTGTCCCGTCCCGATCTAGTGTGAGTCATCCTTAAAGGATCACTTTGTTGTCCCTCCGTCCGGCCGTCAGGCCTTCTGTCTGTCAAGACCCTTTATCTCGGGAACGCGTACAGGAAGCAAGCTGACATTTACCACATACACAAGTCTGCGGTCCCTTGAAGCTGTGCGTCAACGCAAATAAAAGATACGGCTGTTTATGTCGCATTTCCAATCAAAATGTATAGGGTACTGATCTGGGGTAGTGAAATTAATAAATGTAGAAAAGAGAAGAGGGGATAGAATATCGCTTTGAGGTACGCCGGTCGCAAGGTCACACCAGTCAGACAAGGACCGGTCAACACGGAGCGCTTGGTGGTAGCAAGGTAGGCAGAAAACCAAGGGCTAAAGGCGAGATATTCAGATGTGTAAGTAGCGTAAGAAGAATGTCGTGGTCTACAGTATTGAAGGCGTAAGAAAAGTCGATCAGAATGAGAACTGTGACCGTTTGATCCTTCATGCCGCGTCTGATATCTCCAGTTACCTTTACTGTCGAAAATCTGACTGAAAGGGGCTCAGCAAATTCAGCGATTTTTGGCAAAAAGGGGAGAATAAAGATAGGTCGGAAATGGTTTCGAGAAGTAGGATTATTAATTTTGGGGAGATGGATGACAAAAGCTTTTCACCAACGTGACGGAAAATCGCCATTAACCAAAGAGAAGTTGATAATGTGAGTAATTACATGAAGTACACAGTCCAGAACTGAGACTATCATGCAACGACTCACATTATCAACCAACGGCTTCAGATTTGATGGCTTAAACAATTTTTTTGACTTCATCTTGAGAGGTTGGGTGGAATGAAAAACCATCCGTCAAAGAAGAGGGTAAATGAAATAGTTGTAGCCTTGATATTGTCGTTAACAGAAGCGCCTAAAGAAAAATGTCTATTAAGGTCATTAAAACATAGTCCCATTTAAATATTATGTCAGAAAGATTATTCAAGACTATTGTGTTTAGAAAGGTACTTGTTCTATTCAGCTACCGTCATAAAAATGTATACAAACATGAACTCTATTCTAAACGACATAGGGCTGTATATGTATGTGTGTTTTTGGTTTTGGTGTGACCACCAGAGCGGAGTGGAGATAAACGGATGCAAATAACCAGTTAAACGGTAATTTGGGCAGATTAATTGTAAATTCGTGCAATGTGCAGTTTCACTGGAACATAAAGCAAGTATCAAGTTAATTTGTTCCTCTACAATTATCTGCCTTATTTCCTAATGAAACTTACATCTATAAATTAAAAAATAATAAGTTTTCTGAAAGTGGCTAATTGGTAAATTCTCAGTAGTATAACTTGAGACTACACTTGCCGATTAAGAAGTACTTTTTACGGAAGATGTTGCTAATTAAGTGCCCCCCTAAGGTGAGGTATATAGTGGAGAAATCACGGACGTTTTTTTTTCATTATACTACGACGGTGACAAACAAGCATACGGCACGCCTGATGGTAAGCGGTCACCGTAACCTATGAACGCCTGCAACTCTAGGGGTGTTACATGCGCGTTGCCGAATGTGGTCTCGGCTCGGTAGCTTAGTTAGAAGAGCGATGGGCCGGTATCCCCGAGTCGCGGGTTCGAGTCCTGCCCGAATTCATATTTTTTTCCACTTTTCCTTTCTTTCTGAGAAATTCCGTACCAAAATGGTAAAAAACCGGCCAAGAGCATGTCGGGCCATGCTCAGTGTAGGGTTCCGTCGCTTACCGTCCATCACGATAGGGTTTTAATAGATACCATAGTCATAATAATAAACAAGTGCGTGTCGGACCACGCCTAAACTGAACCTAAGCTGAATCGCATTAAGACGTCTTGGTAAGACCCCTGAGCTTCAACTGAACCTAAACTGAATCACGTCAAGAGTTCAAGACATCATGGGAAGACCCCTGGTTATATATTAAGGCAAATAGTCTGACGAAGGTGTAATATTTACGACTTATTACCATAATTATGATAATTAATCGCTCTATGAGGTGGTTTTCACTTTCGGCTTTGATTGCCCGAAAATAATGATCCCGTGGAACACATAAATGTGATCGTTTTCAGTAAAATGTACCACTTTGTCAGTAGCCTATAAGGCGCTTATGTCATATAGATTAATTTAGAAATGACCCTTATTAACAAGCGACAAAGTGGTACCTTTCACTAAAAACGGGCACATTTTTAGGGTTCCGTAGTTAACTAGGAACCCTTACAGTTTCGCTCTGTCTGTATGTCTGTCCGTCCGTCCGCGGATAATCTCAGTGACTGTAAGTACTAGAAAGCTGTTAATTTTGTACGAATATGTATATCGGTCACACCAACAAAGTGGTAAAATTTTTGAAATAAAATAAATAATAATAAAAAAGAAAGTGGTTATAATTTTATTTTTAGGGTACCTCCCATACACGTAAAGTGTGGGGGGATTTTTTGTTTCGTTTCAAACCTAGAGTGTGACATATCATTGGATAGAGTATTTGAAAAACAATGAGGGTTTTCTAGAAACATTTTTTGATAAAGTTAATATTTTCGGAAATAATCGCTCCAGAAGTTTAAAAAAATGTATCCCCCCCCCCCTCCAACTTATGAACTATAGGTAATATATAAAAATATGAAAAAAAATTGTACAAAATAATTTCTGAAGTAAGTTTGTAAATTAACCGTATAAGCAAACATTTGTTTTCATCTTGAGTTCTTAATTTATCATCCCGCACGTATCTTCCTTCTAATAAAAAAAGAATGATTCAAATTGATTCACGTGATCAAAACTTACCCCCAAAAACCCAACATACTCGTACATACATATAACCCGTCTAGTTTGTATAAATTAGAAACCTAATTTCCCGAGAGACTGCCTACTTCGCGCTGTTAAGATTTTTCAGGACGGATTTTGTGACGGACTGTAAACTACAGAACCCTACTGAGCGTGGCTCGACATGCTCTTAGTCGGTTTTTCTTGAACTTGGCTAGACTCACTACGCTACCGCACAAGTAGGTCATTAATGAAGTGACGGTTACTCGACGTAATCAAGTAATATATGCAGCAATCAAAATATTTACGTTTTTATACCGGGTGTGGCCTACAATAGGAGCAATAAATTTAACCGTAGGTTCCACTCCTCAAACTGAACAACTTTTATTCAACAACTTTTTAAAATAGTGTAATTTGTAGGTATTCATTTTTTCAAACAAGTTAAATAGCATTTTCAATGTACGTTAACATCAGTATCATTGACGTCTCTTGTCATAGTACAAATAGATCAAACTTTGCAGTACATTGCGTCTTCTAAAAAACTTTGAAGTGTAATAAAAATCAAAAACGAAGTTATTTTTAAAAGTCACTGAACAAATGTTGTACAGAATGAGGAGTACAACCTACGATTAAATTTATTGCTCCTATTGTAGGCCACACCCGGTATACTTATACTTACCCACATGTCATAAGCCAACCAAAAACCGAAAATAAAGTCCCCCATAATAATTAACTTTTTTGATACAACAAATTTCTTATCTGTGAAAATATTATTAAAGCTAAATTTTATTATCGACTTCGATAATATTCGAAAAGAAATGTCAATTGCAAATGCAAACAACGATATATGATTATTGGGGCCAACTCTAGTTTGTCTCTGAATTTTAAAAATATAAAAGTCAGAAAAGTTTTTATTCATTATTCGAAATATATGTGGTTTGAGCGCATCATGGAGAGTCATGATATGTGTGTAGGGTATGTTGTCCAACATTGAAACAAATGGACACAGTGAAAGTTTGCAATATCTCGGAAACGCGGTTTCATCGGCTATCGGCTAGTGCCTACTAGGGAATGCAGTACTTTTTTGTAGTACCGGGATTTTCGGTACTGGGTAAAAATGGAACCGGGATTTCCCGGAGTTTTCGGTATTTTCGATTTAATGATTTTTAATTTCTTAAAGATTTCATAGGATTGGATTGATTCTGCATACAATCAAACCACTTAATATATTGAATTTTCATCCTCACGTCCTCAAATTCCACAAAAACATTAACAAATTACCAGCATTGAAGGAGTCTCTGAAGACTTATTATAATCTATTAGGTTTAGGTGGTTTTCTCCACTTTTTTCGGTACTTCTTCACTGACACTCCTGTCATTTTAAGGTTTTGGAATCGATGATGGTGAGGTCATCATATTGGGTCAAATCAAGGTTTTGCGCGCTTACATTGATATTTACTTCGCGTTTGCTTCTTAAAGTTTCTAAAGCGCACTCTTACTGCCGCCACTGCATATATCAGACTTCTGCAGCGTTTATAAGACAAACTCTTCTAACTGTAACTGCATGTAATTACACGTAGCGCGTAATCATAAGGTGCAACCAGTGCTTGTGCCAAATTATTTTAACTTGAAGTTTTTACTATTTCTTTATATAAATACCTATGCAAGTTTTCTTATAGTTAACTGATCGAGGTCTATTAAAAACCAAACCATTTTCAAATTACCTGATACACTTAACATGTCTTAAACCGCTAGAGGGTTCCACTGCTAGGATAAATCCTCCCATTTTTAGGGTTCCGTAGCCAAAATGGCAAAAACGGAACCCTTATAGTTTCGTCATGTCCGTCTGTCCGTCTGTCCGTCTGTCCGTCTGTCCGTCTGTCACAGCCGATTTACTCGGAAACTATAAGTACTACAGTGATGAAATTTGATGGGAATATGTGTTGTATGAACCGCTACAAAATTATGACACTAAATAGTAAAAAAAAGAATTGGGGGTGGGGCCCCCCATACATGTAACTGAGGGATGAAAATTTTTTTTTCGATGTACATACCCGTGTGGGGTATCAATGGAAAGGTCTTTTAAAATGATATAAAGTTTTCTAAAAAACATTTTTCTTAAAGTGAACGGTTTTTGAGATATCAGCTCTCAAAGTCGTAAAAAGTATGTCCCCCCCCCTCTATTTTTATAACTACGGGGTATAAAATTCTAAAAAAAATAGAGGTGATGCATGCTAATTAACTCTTTCAACGATTTTTGGTTTGATCAAAGTATCTCTTATAGTTTTTGAGATAGGTTGATTTAACTGTAATTTTGGTTAAGTTAAAATTAATATTCATACATAAAAGTACAAGGCAAAATATCGGGAGAGTTTAGGCTCCATTCACCAGGTGTATAAATTGACATAATAAGTTTATTATATTTGCTGCTACGGAACCCTTTGTGCGCGAGCCCGACTCGCACTTGGCCGGTTTTTCTAACACTATTGTTGCATTTAACATGCGTAATATTTTTTCTTTAAAAAATTTAAAGTCTATTTCCGCAACATGGTAATTTTTGAGACAGAAGAGATAAGTCTCAAATGTAAGCTTGATTATATGGTTACCGTTAAATGCGCCAACATTGCCCGCTATTTAGAGTTCCTTACCTAAATGGTAAATGGTAATGGTAACAAATGGTACCCTTATGGTGCAACTCTGTCTGTCTGTCAGTCTGTCACATCGTTGAATATCTCGAGAACTACTTAAGCTACCTTCAACAAAGTTCTTTCAACCTAGGAGAAAAAAAAGTCTCAAAATTTTCAAACTTTCACTTCACTCTCCATTTTGTAACCGTGGTACAAAATGTTTGAAAAATGGTAACGAAACGGAAAAAAAATGGGATTCTTTTTAGTGTTCCGTAGTCAACTAGGAACCCTTATTTTCTCCTAGTATGAGTAGGAAATATGTACTTGTTACCCGAGTTAAGCACTCTAATTTTCATTTCGAATGCGAGGAAAGTAAAAAAAAACTATGAAGTTAAAACTACTCCTTTAACTTCTTGAAGAAAATCTTGAAGGCGGCATAACAAAAGCGTAGAATGTTTAACACCATAATCTGCAATATACAGGTTGTATTAATCTTTTACGTGATACAAAATTTTATATTCTGATTCTACTCATGATTGCTAACAACTTTTTCTATGGGACCAACTTCAAAAAACCACTCGAAATCGACATCGCCATACAAATTACATATCAAACTGTCGGACGCTTTTACTATAGGTCTATTTTTCTTTTCAGCTGAAGAAAAATCCACCTCTCATGTGCTTACCATGAACTGTATTCGATAGCGACTGCGACGAAAGTATGTCCGTCTCGCTCCTACCATTACTCAGGCAGAAGCGAGACAAACATATGTCCGAATACGACCACGTAAGCACATACATGGTAAGCACATTGCTCGTTCTTAACTAAGCACGGTAAGCAAGCACGTTGCCTACGAAGCAGGAGGTCCCGGGTTCGAATCCTGGTCAGGTCATTTATTTGTGGGTTTATCACGAATATTTGTTCCTGAGTTATGGATGTTTTCTATGTATTTAAGTATTTATATGTATCTTTCTATTATATATATCGTCGCCTAGTACCCACAACACAAGCCTTATTGAGCTTACCGTGGGACTAGGTCGATTTGTGTAAGAGTGTCCCATAATATTTATTTATTTATTTTAGTTAACTGGTGAGATGGCGGTGGACTGGCGTGATGCAAACGATTTCGAATTTGCGCAAACGCTATAGACTTTGGTTACGAAGAACCCATGGTAAGCACACAGTTGATATGCGTTAGCAATAATAATCCTAATGTAGCTTTGAGTTATGTAAGACCATCAGATCATGACAGAACGTTCATTGAGATATATAATTACCTAAACTATAAAGGTTCTTAGGTAATTGATTATTGTTCGATGATCACTGAGAGCTATGGAGTCATTGGTCAAGTTATAATAGCATTGTTATGACGATGACCTACTTATATTTGGTGATTTATAATATTATACATAATTAATTCAAGTTACTTATATGTTGAAAGGGATGTTACCTATGCAGTATGTAAATCTAATACGGGCGAATCTCCCAACGGATCCTAGTTTTTACTTAAAATTGCAATTAAAATTTTATCCAAACAAAATAATACGGCCCGCAATGTAATCAAACACACACGCGTTATGGGCCATCCTAATATTACATGTTTTCCCCCAAAAAAAAAATCACATTGAAACCCTGCATGTTTGTATGTTATTTGGACACCATAGGGAAGTGTATTAAACTGCATTTTGCAACTGCATAAAAGGCTGTGCTAGCTGCGTAGTAAGTGTAAATTGAAAAAAGTCGGACATTTTTAATTTAAAAACGGATTTGATTTTTTTTTTTAAAGTTAGGTTTTTTAACATTACTTGTTATGAAATGTTAAAAGCATATTCAATTTCAAACAATTTAAGCTAACTTTCATCACTATTGGTTTTATAGTTTTAGAGATATGAAGCTTCTAAAAGTATTCTTTTTCCGAAAATATTCAAATTTTCGGAAACACAGACGTCGCGCCGCGTCCCGTCCCGTTCTGTAAGTCATACGATATTCGATATCCATTTATTTTAGCACATTTGACCTATCACAACAAAATTGTATACATAAACCAACAAAACAGAACCAAAATGTTACCTCAATATTGTTATGACATTTAATTGTTCCCAAATTTCCATTGCTCTCATGATGGCTATCTAGTGAGAGGCAGAGCGGTATTATTCAAGAAAGCACGGTCCATTATGCAATATATTGTTATAATTGGAACAATAATATAGACCAGAATTTACACTTTAATATTCAAATGTCCAAATTGCTAAACAGAAGCATTTTAAACTCAATCTTAAAAATATATATATAAGCAACATTTTCGATTGGATATCAATTTGATTTGTGATTGTTTTGTTTTGGAGATGTTTGGAAAGGATACAGTGGGTGGGCATCTACCGATTGTTGTCTTCAGGTGGATTATCATTGTCGATTATGTCTACAAGTGTCTTTGTTATCGATTTGGACATATCGGTTAGATCATTGATGAATGATAACCACTTATAAATCATGTTGGACAGCTCGGACAGACTTGATTCTTTTGTTACGCGACAGAGGGTTATGCTTTGGGGCTAAAATGGGGTGAGTAGAGATCGCGAGAGTTGGGTCATGAATGGGGAGAGTAGAGATGGTAGAGTGGTGAGTTGGTATTTTTAGAGAGTTATCATATTGTTACAAAAATACTTTATTGTCTTGGCAAGTCAACCTATTGTTATAATGTATCAATTCTAACAATTGTCCCATCTCACTCAGTTTCTATTTCCTCCTAACCCTAGGGTTGGGGTTTTGATAATCCATAGGAGCAGTGTTCTTATGGAATACCATAGACAAAGATATAAAGTATACTTTTTTTATATCGCTGTCAGTCATCTAATTGACATATAGAAGTGCTGGAGTAGAAAAACATTCTAAAGTCGGTGCAGAGTAACGTCACGTAATCTTTTGTTTCATTCATTACAACAATTATTGCGCAATATGATGTCAACAGCACGGTATTGAAACTATTGATGCACCGACAGGGTCATCCGATTGGCCTTTAGAGTGTGCATTTGCATAAGTGTCACTTCTAAGAAATTGTCTAATTTGGTTCAATAGATCTCGCGTATCCAGTGCAGGTGTAGTATTTTTAAGGAAAATGATACGCTTTTACAATGGTAGCCAAATAATTAGGAACACAATGTTTTGCCGATACAATTGCCTACAAATTGACTATTCAAGTTTGGTGGTAATTTAGAAATCGCAAAACGTCTGGTTAATGTTACTGGTGGCCGAAGAGCTGGTGGCTTCCTCGCAAAACGTATCAGCATTGCGATACAACGAGGAAATGCCGCCAGCATCCTAGGTACAATGCCTCAAGGACCTACTTTAGATTTAAGGTAGGTAGAGGTTGGTAGCTAGGTAAGTTACACTTCCTGTATATATTTTGGAAATAAATGTTATTTCATTTATAAATGCAGAACCCATTTTATCGTCAATGATACGACTTATTCCCGTTTAAACAAGGTTTATTTTAGTGAATAAGACATTTCTGTGACATATTTAGGTAGGTACTTTAAAAGATATACATGAACAAAATTGAAGTAGGAAAAATTAGGGAAAATTTGTATGAACATTTTGGGAGAGAAGTCGTATCACTAGCGATAACATAACTCAAGTATTTTTTTTATTTATTATCCAAATCGGAAAGTGATATTTGTAGGCAATTGTATGGGAAAAAAATCGTGTTGGTAATTAATCTGCCACAACTGTATAAGTATGTATTTATGTTTCATTCTTAGCCATTACCTACGAAATATCTTGTGATATTTTCCTAGCGACAGTGCCATGAAATATTATGTTTGTTCGCCTCTGAAGATTCCACTTACCTATTGAGCTTATTTATTGACCAATTATGTTATTCAGATCTTAATAGAAGTAATTTAATACGAGAGATAAACAATTTAGCTGACGTGTATAATTAATAGCTTTTGGAATGTTTTTGGGTCATAACAAGTAATTTTACGTCCTTTGGCATCTCATCGACCATGACCGAAATTATTTTTTTAACATAACTATATATACCTATACCTAGACGCAGAGCTGGCTCCCGAAAATAGTAAAAAACTGCAGAGTAACGAGTTTATTGACAAAAGTATCAGTTTATAAATCACCTCCTTCTTTGCAGGAAAACCCGTTTTCAATGTATATTATGCATGTGAGTATAAAATTTATACTGTTCGTGATTAGGCGTCTTTTAGCGTAATTAATTAAGAGAATTCGACTTTTCTTGGATTGGTTAAATAAAAAATGCAAATTTTAACGTGCTTAATCTTCTATTGCAAAACTTAGTCTACGTGTAACATAATTCGAGGATAGTTGGGGTATGAGGACAATATGTCGTGACGTAAGGGTGACGTTGGCGTATATCGCGCTCCGTATTGGCCGCGACATGTATGACGCGACATACGTAACTGCGGTGCTCCGATAACAGATGTCGCTGTGAGTCTCATTCGGAACATGCCCCCGGCCTTGAAAGATCTGGCTTTCAAGAGGAATGTTGAGCTTCTTCGTCTTCGTTTGGCTGAGATACCAAGGGGCAGATTTTGACGTAGGCGCGTCTGATGATGCCGGTTGCGGTTTGGATATCTGCCACTCTTGACACTCCGTCTTTGCCAGGAATAGTCTTGACCATGCGTCCCAAATGCCATTTTAGTGGAGGCAGGTTGTCATCCTTTATGAGCACCAGGGTATTTGGCTTCAGCTCCTGGCAATGACTCCTCCATTTGGATCGCGTCTGTAACTCGGAGACATATTCTTTGGACCAGCGGGCCCAGAAATGCTGCCTTATCTTCTCCACCATCTGGTACCGGTTGAGTCGATGAGCAGGTGCGTGCTGAAAGTCCTCCGAAGCAGGCGACGTTAAGGTGCGACCGACGAGAAAATGCGCAGGACTCAGAGGAAGAAGGTCGTGCGGATCCGATGACATGGCGTACAAAGGGCGGGAATTAAGGACCGCTTCAATTTGACTTAACACCGTGCTTAGTTCCTCAAATGTGAGGTGTGCGTTTCCTACTACACGGCGCAAATGATATTTGCTCGATTTTACTCCAGCTTCCCATAAGGAACCAAAATGGGGCGTGTAAGGTGGAGTAAAGCGGAATTTAATATTGCAACTAGTGGCGTAATCTATGATTTCGGGACTACATTTGGTCAAAAACTTGGCAAAATCGTGCATTAAACCCACAAAGTTCCTGCCGTTATCAGAGAATATCTCATTAGGCTTACCGCGTCTAGCTATGAAGCGCTTAAGAGCTAGAAGGTAAGCATCAGTAGTCAGATCGCTGACAAGTTCTAAATGAATAGCTCGCGTGACGAAACAAACGAACAGACAAATATAGGCCTTGACAGTTTGAGCACCTCTGCCTTTGCGGTTTAATATAAAAACAGGCCCCGCGTAGTCGACGCCGCAAGAGAAAAATGGATATGTAGGCGTTATTCGCTCCTCAGGTAGGTTTCCCATGAAAGGAGTAAGGGTTTTCCCTCTTAATCGCTTACAAACAACGCAGTCATAGAAAACCTTTCGCGCGAGGTTCCTACCACCTAGCGGCCACCAAGCATCATGCAACTCAAAAAGAAGGGCTTGAGGCGCAGCATGTAAAAGTTTTTTATGCTGATGGCGAAATAATAGTAGTGCGAAATGATGCTTGCTATTTATTAAAATCGGGTGCTTCTTTCCATAAGCAAAGTGTTGCGAATAATCGATGCGACCGCCGACGCGCATTACGCGATCGTCATCAATAAATAAGTTTAGCTTACTTAAATTGTGTTTTATTTTTAACGTTTGTTTATTAGCCAATAGCTTGTACTCATCTGGAAAAGATTCTAGTTGAGACAGTCTGGCTAATAAATTTGTCGATTCCCGCAATTCCTCGACGCTGATACGGCCAGTACGCTTATTATTTTTATTGCGCGCGTTATGAATAAAACGTAAAACGTAAGAAGCGGCGTGTATCATGCGCGAGAACTGAGAGAACCGTTCGAACGGAAACCTTGACGGTTCCGTAGTAGCGGTAAGCGCCAAATCGACGTTAGATTTGACTTCAGGCAATAAATGCTCCGTGTTTTCCGTACTTGGCGTTCCAGGCATGGTTTTAGGGTCAAAATTGGCATCCTGCAGAAACTCAGGTCCCTCCCACCATAAACTGGATCCAGCTAGGTCTTCCAACCGAGCGCCCCTTGAAACTAAGTCAGCTGGGTTGACTTTACCGCTGACGTGGCGCCATGGAAGCCCTTTGGTCAGTTCATGGATTTCAGTGACCCGATTCTGCACGAACGTTTTTAATAAATTAGGTGACATGCGCAGCCAGCCTAAAACGCAAGTCGAATCGGAATAAAATACGACGTCGTCAAATTGACAATTTATACTATTTATGACCTTGTTGTATAATTTAGCACCTAGCAATGCGCTGCACAGTTCTAAGCGGGGAATACTTAGGACTTTAATGGGAGAAAGTTTTCCCTTTGAACATAGCAACCGCGAACATACTTCTAAGTCATCATTTATTGTGCGAATGTAAATACAAGTGCCATAAGCAACCTGTGACGCGTCTGTAAAAATATGCATTTCTATGCGCCTATAATTACTGCTACTCATTACATAACGCGGCACTCGGATTGTGCTTAGAACAGCTGATAATGACCTAGTGAACTCATCCCAGGTGCGCATGACGTCAGCGGGTACTGTGTCGTCCCAATCAAGTTTTAAAATCCATAAACGCTTGAGTAAAACTTTGGCTAGCATTATTGTCGGACTTAGTAAACCTAAGGGATCATAAATCTGCGAAATATGTGATAACATAATGCGTTTTGTTATTTTATCATCGCCTATTATTGTATCAAGTCGCGAGCTAAAATAGAATTGATCATAATAATTATTCCATCCAATGCCCAATTTTTTTGAATTGCAGTCTTTATCGAACGTAAGTTGGGTTTGCGCGTCAGTGAGTAGTGCGAAGTTAGACTCTAATGACGGCTCACTAAAGTTAAATACCCACTTTCTTAACGGAAAACAACCCGATTGTAATGTGCGCGCGGTTTCATTACATAATCGTAACAATTCTAGTTTATCCTGTGACCCAGTTATCATATCATCTACGTAAAAATCTTCATTTATTATTCTTTTAACGTCGGGATCGGTGCATTCAGTGGCTAACTGCTTTAAACAACGAACGCTTAAGAAAGCCGCCGACGCCATGCCGTAAGTTACGCGATTCATACGATATATTTCTATGGGCTGGTCGGGGCTGTCGCGCCAAAGGATTAGCTGAAGGTCACGTTGATCTTCGGTCATCAATACCTGACGATACATTTTGGCCACATCCGCGCATGCTACGTAACGATGCTGCCTAAAGCGTAGAAGGATGGAAAAAAGATCGCCCTGGATGGCGGGACCTACCATCTGAAGATCGTTCACAGACGTACCAGAACTAGATGCCGCACTGCCGTCGAAAACTGCCCGCAGGCGTGTCGTAGTACTGGATTCGCGAAAAATGCCATGATGGGGCAAAATGAAATGCGGTGAGTTATATTTGGAAACTTTACTCATGTGTCCTAAATCGCGATACTCATGAATAAAGTCCGTATATAATTTTTTGTACGTTTCTGAACGCTGTAATCGTTTTTCCAGCGCCAGCAAACGACGTTCAGCTTGAGGATAAGTCTCCCCTAGCAGTTCGGGTGGCTGCTTGAGTGGCATGCTAACACAGAACCTTCCTTCGCTGTCGCGCGTAGTGGTGCGAACGAAGTGCTCCTCGCAAGCCTTTTCCTCGTCAGACAGTGCGTCCCGACTGGTAGGTACTTCCTCAATCTCCCAGAATCGCCGTAATAACGAGTCTGATGTTTGCGTAAAGTTACACTGGATGCGGCCTTCAACGCGTGCGTTTAAATTGATAGGACCTGCTACTACCCAGCCTAATTCGGTATTTAATAAGTACGGGCCGTTACGTAAATGTATTCTTTCCATAGTAAATAGATCCCAATACTTATCACCACCAATTAAGATATCGAAATCTTTATAATCTAAAAATTGCGGATCTGCCAGTTGAATATTGTCTGGAATATCGAATTTTGCGCAATCTTCATAAACAACTGGCATTGATGTATTTATTTGCGGTACAACGAAACAATATAAATTTGTAGTGTAGGAATTAACGCGCGATTTTATTTGTACATTGCAGGTTTGCGTGCTCTGCGTCACAATACCGCCTACACCACTTATTTCATGAGTGGACTGTATTAACGGTGCGCCTAGTAAATCACGTAATGATTCTTTTATAAAACATCGTTGCGCGCCATCATCAAGAAGAGCGATGACCGTGTGCGGTTTATTATTTTTATCTATCACGTCAATGACAGCAGTTGACAACAAGACTGGCCTTAAAACCGGCAGCTGCGAAGGAATTCGCTGACAATGCGCATTGACCGACACGGCGGCCGCCGAAGTACTTGCAGCGGGGGCTGTGACGTCAGCGGGGGCCGGGACGCGAGTGCACTCATCACTAGGAGGATGGATTATTGAGTTATGTTTATTATTGCACTTGCGACACGGGCCGAATACGCATGACTCCACGGAATGACCAGCTCGTAAACAGTTATTGCATAACTTATTATCCGCGACAAACTTAAGTTTAGATTCATAGTTAGTCTCAAGAAATTTGACACAAGAATAAAGTGGATGATTCAATTTGCACATAGGGCACGCGAACTTTGATTTGTGCTGTGATTTTTGTGGTTTACTGTTGGTAGAAACATTGCAGTGTACTTTATTGTTGTGAGTGACGTTAGGAGCGGTATATTTTTTGTTCACTTCGTGTTTATCGCGTACACTCGTACTTTGTGATGCCTGCAATGTTTCTAACATATTTGCGCGGTTAGTAAGAAATTGAATTAAATCATCCAGTTTAATCTTCATCTGAGTGTCGCCGCTCGTAAGAAAACATTTATGTTGTTCCCACTCGCGTTCAGTGGTTTTATCGAGCTTCGACACTAAGATGTAAATAATTAAGGTATCCCAAGACGATATAGGTTCACCTAGGACTTTTAAAGCGCGTAAATTTTTCGTTGTTGTGTCAATTAGCTTTCTTATAAGTATGTGCGATTCCTTAGGCAGCGACTGAAGCGAAAATAGTGCTTTGACGTGATTGTGGATAAGCAGCCTATTGTTATTGTAGCGATTAAGAAGGAGCTCCCATGCTACCTCGTAGTTACTTGCTGTTAGCTCAAGCGCGTCTATAACTAACGCAGCACTACCGGTCAGCGATGATTTTAAATAGTGAAATCTTTGTATGTCACAGAGATCCTTCGAGTTGTGAACTAGTGATAAGTAAATATCCCTAAACGCGAGCCAGTTTTCGTAGGTGCCGTCAAAAGAAGGGAGTGATAAAACTGGCAGTTTAATAGCTTTCATTGTCGTGTTTTGCGAAACGTTAGGACTTATGCAATCTGTACGATTGAATTTATTAAGTATAGACTCCGCGAGGGACTGTGCACTGAAATAAGCATCCTCAAATTGTTCTCGTTGCGTTAACTGTTCATCGAGATTTGATTCGAATACGTTAGCTTCAATTTGAGTTTGAATTTCGTTAAATTCAGTGTACAGGCTCTCCGCTCCTTGTACGCGTAATTTTAAATTTATTTTAGAAGGTTCAGTAAGAGCACCTAAGTTATCACTACAGCTTTGAATGTGGGTTGAGAACTTTGTAAGTCTAGCCTTTATAATGCCACGTTTTTTGACCAAGTCGCGAATATGAGGTTCAATCGAGGCATCACAGATTAGCCTAGCCGGTGATTTATCGCGTGTTTTAGTTCCACTACCGGTATCTAGATCGGTTCCCATTTTGATTCAGTATACGTAGAAAGCTGGAGTACTCACGTGTGAACTTTGGACCCTGATGCAACTCCGCGTGGTGTAGCGGCGAAAAGACGTCCTAGTACTGGTTACACAATGCAAACTCGTTACGGGCTCTCACTGAAATTGATTAAGCACGGCATTAAGCAACTGAAGAAAACGAGGATTAGGTATAGGGTGGCTGGATGTCCGTACCGAAATATGCGCGTTTAAAATCGTTGGATGGTCCAGTCGTCCTATAGGTATCCGCAGTTTCCCAAATTAGCGCGTCCTTGGGTCTTCTGCTGCAAACGCGCCTCCCGTCCAAGAAGAAATGTCGACGTGCGCTTTCTCTTCTCCGAAGGTGCTGATTCTCAATGACCTCTCATCTCGGATTCGACGATTGGCGAAGAAGTCATTGATATTTGGTGAAGAAGGATCATATGTTCGTGATTAGGCGTCTTTTAGCGTAATTAATTTAGAGAATTCGACTTTTCTTGGATTGGTGAAATAAAAAATGCAAATTGTAACGTGCTTATTCTTCTATTGCAAAACTTAGTCTACGTGTAACATAATTCGAGGATAGTTGGGGTATGAGGACAATATGTCGTGACGTAAGGGTGACGTTGGCGTATATCGCGCTCCGTATTGGCCGCGACATGTATGACGCGACATACGTAACTGCGGTGCTCCGATAACAGATGTCGCTGTGAGTCTCATTCGGAACAATACACAGATTAATGTCAAGTGATCAAAACTCGTTGATATGATGACAAGTTATCAATAATATTTTACCAGCTTTCATCCCTATTACCTAGACGATAGAGTTCAACAAAATAAACAAAACTATTTCTGTCAATTTACAATCTTTCCAGCAAAACCGTTATCTTACTAGCAAATTTCACACTATCAAGTTAGCATCATAGTTCATCTGTGAAGTTGAAGAATGCGGGACAGGCGACGGATCCAAGTTATAGAGTTCTGGGTTTGATTTACCATCACCAACATTGTTAACTTTCCATTTGTGATCCCTTTTGCAAAGCTGTAGGGTATGTGTGTTCAACCGACTTTAAAAAAAAAGAGGAGGTTCTCAATTCATGTGTTTTTTTATGTTTGTTACCTCAGAACTCCGCCAATACTGAACCGATTTAAAAAAAATATCTAAAAGTAGGTGGTTTCAGATTGGTACCATGTTTTTAAATCATTTCTGACGATTTAAAAAAAAGTGGGAAACTGAGGGAACTCCTCAAATTTGAAAAGCACATGCATGATGATTTGGGTGTTTTCTTAAAACACTCGAGCATTTCTTTACGAAAACCATTAGTTTTGACCAGAGATGGCAAAGTGGAAATGCTTGGTAATTTCCAGCTCTATCATCCGATTTGAGACAGACACCGACGAATGACTGACAAATGCCAGTATCCACTAATAAATATATAACAGAAAATTCCCAAGATAATCTTGAAATCGTCGGCCATTTTTTCGGGACTAGCTCTTAGTGTAACCCGCCCGAGTAGTTGTCAACCGCAGAAAAATGATGCATCTAAACATTTACATTAACATGATGTTTTGCTCGTGAAGAACATTCTACTAACGATATGCTTTTGACACGACGAGCTTTTGATGACTTTGACTACGACTATATACATACCGACCTACTTAAATGTCTAACGGCCTCCTAACCTAGTCGGTAGTGACACTGCCTACGAAGCAGGAGGTCCCGGGTTCAAATCTTGGTCAGGGCATTTACATTATGTGTTTATCACGAATATTTGTTAATGGTATCCCTCACATGGTTAAATGATTGTTGTCAGGTAAATGTCAATTGGGACCGACATTTTGGGTGCCACTAATTCGTATCCCGCGAAAAGGTAGCTCAATAATCGGCGACCCAAAAATTGGCAACCACGATGTACATGGATTATTGGGCTGCCGATTATTGGCCCGCTTCGAGATTGCTCGATCCAAGAAAAGGCAACCCAATAATCGGCGACCCAATAAACTATGTACATCGTGGTCGCCAATTATTGGGTCGCCGATTATTGGGCTGCCTTTTATCGGGTCAGACAAGCTCGGTAGCGGGCCAATAATCCGAAGCCACGGTTTTTACAGTACAATAATCAGCAACCCAATAATCCAAAACCAAAAAAATGGACACGAATTATTGGGCTGCCGATTATTTGCCTGCCTTTTATAGAGACTTCTTAGATCGAATGTGACATTCGATCTAAGGAGTCTGTGTATTGTTAAGGCAGGTCGGTTTAGGTACGACGACGAGCGAAGCGAGGAGGAGTGTTAGGTAGAACTGCGACCTAACAATCTCGAAGCGGGCCAATAATCGGCAGCCCAATAATCCATGTACATCGTGGTTGCCAATTATAGGGTCGCCGATTATTGGGCTGCCTTTTATCGGGCCGGACAAGCTCGGTAGCGGGCCAATAATCCGAAGCCACAGTTTTTACAGTACAATAATCAGCAACCCAATAATCCGCAACCAAAACAATGGACTCGAATTATTATTGGGCTGCCGATTATTTGGCTGCCTTTTATACGGACTCGACATTTTATTTAATAAATGCCGGACGGACATTTTGAAAGTGACGGTCACTTTTGATGACTTACACTAGAAAGGGACGGGGCGGGGCGGGACGAGACAATCTGTCATTTTCTATAGAAAACGTCACGTGACATCCGAGGGCTCCAAGCTATCACGTGATTATTCTAATAAAAAAATTGTTCACTTTGTTTGGATTTGAAGCAGCTGATCGAAAATGGATCTATCTCCATACAAAGTTTTTTTTTTATCGAGTTTAGAAATTTTTCGACTTGCATCTTACTAAGGGTCACTGACCTTATCAGCTGCTGAATTATCGTTCGGAACCTATCCCCTTTTTCTCCAAAGTAGAGAGAAAGGGCAGCAAATAATCTATGATTATAAATATGATTAGTGGCTCTGTGAGCTGTAGACCGTGCGAGATGGTACTGGTATTGGCACAAAGGTCGTAAGCGCCTTTGGGGTCTATGGCGCTTAGGACTTTTGTACCAATTCCCGCCATTTAAGAAAAATCCAAAAAATTCATCGATGAAAAATTTATGTACTCAACAAACTTTACAAAATTTCAAAAGAGTTGGTTGATAAAATCGACCTGTAGAGGAGAACAAATGGACAGGCACACGAAAGCATTTTTGCCCGAGCTGAAACGGAGACGCTTCGCTCGCTTTGCTCGCTTTGCTCACTCAGTTAATCATATATATATGGGCCTAAGAAGTGCATCTCGATTCTTGACTAAATACTTGATGTTATTCGATCCTTTGAACTTGAGAATATTTATTTTTCGCAATACTTGTATCTTTTGATGGAGGTCGAGCAATCAGGCTGTTTAGGTTATGTTTGGCGCACGCTATTGCTATTATGAATAAATTAGCGATATCGTCAGTCATAAAACACGTAAAACAGCATCCTTCAAGCATATATGATTGTTTTTAGGGTTCCTTACCTCAAAAGGAAAAACGGTGTGTTTCTGTCGGTGAGTAAGGTTGCCAGAGCTCCAAGAGGTTTCACTGTGTTGACTGCTGGGGAGTGGGGTGTACCCACGGAGCTAGGCTTGCCCCTTTAGCTGTCAACACAGCGAATCCTCCTTTTTTAAAGGGTCGACAACGCGCGTGTAACTCCCCTGGAGTTGCAGGCGTCCATAGGCTACGGTGACCGCTTACCATCAGGCGGGCCGTATGCTTGTTTGTCACCGTCGTAGTATAAAAAAAAAAAAGGTATAAGTGTTCCGTCCTTCTTATAAGAGGCTTATAGGATCACTTAGTGGTCCGTCCGTCCGTTTGCGTCCACTTTTAGATAGAATCTCGGAACAGAACGCAAAATATGAATAGCGACTTCTGCAGATGTTTACCCAACCAAGCGACGACCGAAACCAAACAGAGAAAGTTAACAGCAACAGTGGCAGCACGAAATCAGTAATTGATCACGTTAGTATTACGTGTTACGTCGACATTTAACTCCAACACGTTCCAGTACGTGGGAGACGACGCAAAGGGCATGCGGTGCGTACGCATCCGTCCTTAAGAGGCAACAGTATCTGTACAGATCGATTTACGAAAGCCGGCGGGGAAAATGTATGTAACTTTCTTCTTTCTTTTCATCCTTTTACCATCTGCTCTAATTAAATTCTTCCGCCGCCTTCGGTCCTGCGCGAGTTGGGTCGCCTTCTCCTAATCCAACTCCAATGCACACATCTCTTGCTCAACGGAACGGCGCCAGGTAGATTTGGGGCGGCCTTGTTTCCGTGACATCTTCCACGTCAGGGCAATCTTTGATAGGTTGTCAGGTTTCCTGAGGATGTGCCCAATCCTATGCCATTTCCTCATTTGTAATGTATCTCCTTTGTACGAGTGATTCTCCATAGGTGAGTGTTTCTGATCCAGTTAGGCCAAAAGATTCGCAGGATTTGCCTTAAGCATGTGTTCACAAACAACTATCTATTCTATATGTTGTATGAAACTTTAAATGTCTTTTTCTTAGACATTCCGCGCCAGCTTTCGTGAATCGATCTGTACCATGAGGTCCATGAGTCGCTCGCGCTTTCGAATTGCTATAGAATGCGAGATTTTAAAGTATTTGCACCTTGTTCGTTCTTAAGAGGCCACAGTGGTAAATTGTTATCATTCAGACGTCTAGATCTCAATATTGATAACAACTAGGTACCTTATATTCACATAAATAAAACTCTAACATGATTTTTAGGGTTCCGTACCAAAATGGTATAGAAAGCCTTATTAACAAAACCCATCCCATTATGCTTAAATAAATATAAATAAATAAATAGTGTGGGACAATCTTACTCAAATCGACCTAGTCCCACGGTAAGCTCAATAAGGCTTGTGTAGTGAGTAACTGAGTACTAGACGACGATATATATAATAGATAGATAATACTTAAATACATAGAAAATGTCCATCACTCAGGAATAAATATTTGTGATAAACACAAATAAATGCCCTGACCAGGATCCGACCCCGGGACCTCCTGCTTGCGTGGACCATACTTTGTGCGGAACCCTCGGTGGGCGAGTCCGAGGCGCACTTGGCCGGTATTTAGGGCTCCGTACCAAAATGGTAAAAAAGAAACCCTTATGGCGACGATAACCTAGCCCAGAGTAAAATTATTAACCACTTATTTTTATTGAAATTAAACACTTTAGAACGGATTAATCGCGTTTATTAACACCATGATCCTATGGTTCTAAAGTGTTTAATTTCAATGAATAACAATCGCGGTAACAGAAGACAATATTTATTACACTTATTTTTATTTTCTATGAGAAATGCTTGATACGTGTAGGGGGCAAAAATTTAAAGTTTTGTAACTAGATCATGTGCGTTATTTTATTAACCACCTTAAAACGTATTTATTTTACTTAAATTTAGATAATAGCATGCTGTGCATACCTCCTTTTAAAAAAGCGGTTTACGTGATGAAGAATTATCAACGAGAAACAAACTCACATACACTCAATGCCGTGCAAACTAGTTGCCCAATCTGTCGATCCATTAGGCTGACCTCAAATGTTTACTTCAAAATGCAGTTTATTGCTTTTTATTCATAGCTGAATGCGATAACTAAGTTAGTACGGAACCCTCGGTGCGTGAGTCCAACTCGCACTTGGCTGGTTTTATTTTTAATGTACCTATACCTGCAACACTTAATAAGAGGACTTTCAGTTTATTATACTCAAGATGGCGAGGGCGTCTCTGCAATAGTTTTTTGTTTTACCGAAGAAGCCTGCAGCTAATAAATAAAGAAATAATCCTGAAACGCGTCAAACCATTCTCTAGTAATTACTCGGTAGGCCCGGGATCTCGGCCCCCGGACGCTGGTGTAACATTTTTAGCTATAAATATTACTATTTAGCCAGAGGAGCCACCGAACAACGTCTCCCAAGTGGCAATTCAATACGATATATTGTACTGATATTTTGAAATACTTGACATTGGCAAAATTGACCAATTCTCGAACAGAAGCCATTACTTAAAAGAAAAACACTTAATAAAAAAAAAACTTGGGTGTGTACTGTGTATCTATTCATTTGTTTAGAGATGTTGCACACAATAGTTGACAAGGGATAGTGATTGGTAGCATCTTGATATTTTACGTATGATCAATTATTGTGAAAAGGTTATATTATCTTCTAATGGCGCTATTAATTAACATGCCACAAGCTTCATTATGAAGTTAATAGGTAATCATTTGTCAATGTCAAATTTTATCCCACAAAAATCCATTATGGATATTTCTGCACCATAGGGACAGTGCATAAGCTTACGAGTATGTCGGTCTCTCACCGACTAATAACCCCCCGTTCCTCTTATTCGTGGTCCTCTTCGACTAAATCAGAAGGCCTACCACGAACCACGAACGAAGTTTCACCTCTCTGTCGCACTTGAGTGAGAAATCACAAGTGATGCGAAAGGGAGGTATACTTTCGTTCGCGGTTCGTGGTAGGCGCTCTGGGCGACCCTGGATTCTGCAGTGGAACGCACCAGCGCCGCCCTTGCGGCACGCCTCTGTGGGTCCTACCTTTTTTTTGCACGGACGCAGTTTCTGATTGCTACCTCCCTAAATGTATGTCCTTATTGAATTCAAGTGAAGGTTATACGGAGCCGAAGCGACGTGTCCTCGCGCCCAGAAGTACAGTCAGGACGTAGGACCCTCCTGTATACAGCCACCTACAACTCATAGTAAGCACAGAGTGGAGTCGAAAACAAACATACATGGTAATTATCCCGTTTTAAATATCAAGTTATAATGCAAATGGCCATGTTAGCTTAAAATCGTATAGAGTCAAACCACGTTAACTTTTCTCAGCAAATGAACTGTCAGACTTGAAAGTGTTATTTTAAACGTCAAACTTCTATGAAATTATGACGTTTACTTAACACTTTCTTTCACAGTAGGTATATGCTATCAAAATCTAGCAAACTTAGCATATACTGACTCTACATATATGATTGTTTTAGTAAATGGTACCTATGACATAAAGGATGACTCACACTAGAACAGGCGGAACGGGACGATTTGTCAATTTCTATAGACAAAATCGTTACGTGACGTTTTCTATATTTCCATAGATAAAATCTCATCCGAGCTCGGAGCCCTCGGATGTCACGTGACTTTTTCTATAGAAACTGACAGATCTTCCCGGCCCTTTCTAGTGTCAGTCATCGTAACGAGTAAAGGATGACTCACACTAAAACGGGATGGGACGGGAAAATCTGTCAATTTCCATAGAAAGCGTCACGTGACATCCAAGGGCTCCGAGCTATCACGTGATTCTTTCTATAGAAATTGACAGATTTTCCCGTCACGTCCCGTTCTAGTGTGAGTCATCCTTAATGTGGCACTAAAAATGCTTGTTCACGTAATTAAAATGAAATATAGTAATTATATTTTTAACAATGGCGAAAAAATTATGTTAAGTGCGTCACTAATTATATCCCGTGAAATCGATTTCAGGCTTATGATACGGTTACGGCATTTAAATCGGATTAATCATCCTCAACTAATAACAGATACAGAGTTTTCAAGGACATCAGAATTCTACAAATTAAAACTGACACACCCCTGCCCTGCCTACGATGCTGGAGGTTCAGGGTTCGAACCCTGGGAAGGGCATTTATTTCCGGAGTTATGGATGCTTCAACCTTATTATTTTATTTTTTATTACCTTATTTATTTATTTATTTTTTTGAACTTTTTCAAAATCAAATCAATTTGATCGGTCCAAAAAATGTCTAGGGGGGTTTATATGGGTCCCAAATGCTGCCTGGCGCCGGCTTTCCCGTTTTTTTTTGGCCATCCTGTATATCAACGTAAAACGGTAAAAAAGATCGCGATATTATAAACTAACGACAAATTGTAAAGCCTTTGCTTAGAAAGAAAGGTACTAAAGTGAAACAAAAACCGGCGAAGTGTGAGTCGGACTCGGCCACCGAGGGTTGCGCACAAAGGATGCTGGGCCATTTACAACCTTAGGTATTTAAAAATACTGGCGGCACGGAATTGACCCAGAAAGAATTCGTGATTCCATCTAGGCCAACGAGAAGTACATTTAGATTCCCATTGCAAATGTATGGGAAATACGATATAAACGGCTGTATTTTTTGATTGCGTTTACTGTTAGATACTGTTACCTTTAAGGGACTGCAAACCTTTGTATCTAGTATTAATTTCATCTTGCTACATCTACCTACGCGTTCCCGAGATAAAGGGTCTTGACAGATGGACGGCCTTCATACAACATTTCAACTCCTTTTTATCCCTTTTTAAGGGATGAAATTCTCAAAACCCTGAAACTACTTTTCTTGTATTTTATTTTATTAAGTAAACTATAGACAAAGTTTCAAGTCTCTAACTTAAAATTTTAAGCCATTCCCATACAAACGTTGAACCCCCTTTTTAACCCTTTAGGGGTTAAATTTTTCCAAAAATTGCTTTTTATTACTTGTATAACTGAAACCTGATGTGCAAATTTCAACTTTCTAACTTCAGTACCTAGTTTCAGCTCTGCATCGATTAGTCAGAGAGTGAGTGAATCATTCAGGACCCACGCATTTATATATATGTATAGATTACAAATTCAAATTCAAAAATGTATTCTGCAAGTAGGCCTCAAGGGCACTTTTACAAGTCAAGTTAGTCCTCGAGATATTGAACGGTGTGACAGACAGACAGACAGACAGTCGCACCATAAGGGTTCCATTTTTACCATTTTGGTTCGGAACCCTAAAAAGAAAATTCAGATCAGATGAGATCAGATCGATAGTACTATGTTGTCATAAAACTTAATTAAGATATCTGATCAATGCTTAATCCACCCGTGAGAAAACAATTAAACAATCTCACAATCATTGCCAAACACATGCAAATTATCCAAAATAAGGCATTATTCGCATGTCGTGTTTCATTAACAGGTTCATTTGCATGTGGTCATTCGCAATGTGTAAATTTTATTGTTTTACGCAATGTGGTGTCTCATTTGCATGAATTGTGAAGAATGGGACACCTTGATTGATTGGCAGATTGCAATTTTGGTTTTCACTGTATATTTTCAGTAAGTAAATATCTGTCTAATTATCCAAGCGAAAGTTCGTTTCAGTTTTGCCAATAAACCTTTCATGTCTATTTATTGGCTGTTCGCCTCTAGGTCTTATCTTATATTATTTTGTGTTACTGCCCCTTACCGCACTACTCAAGAGCTTGCTCGATCATCTTCATGTGACGGATGATGGAGCTCAAGGGTAGTGCTCTGAATTCCTTTGGCTCCAGGTATCCGGTACCAAAGCCTTCATACTTTGTCTGGCGAGAGCTTGACATTCACACATTAAGTGCTTCATAGTCTCATCTTCTTCGCCCCACATTCTAGGTACACTCAGTGTTGTCTGTGAGTCCCATTCTGGCCAGTACATCTCTGAGCCCATAGTGACCTCTACACATCCCTGTAATAATTTGAAGCTGCCTCCTGCTAAGTTTCCAGAGCTTTTTACTCCAGAGTCCAACTCGTGCATGAAGAGCTTTGAATGCCTAAGTCCCGCCTCCTCTAGGTACATATAGATCGCATTTCTGAACTGATTTTCGTGAGATTTTGTGATCAGGTTCTCTAGATACGTAGAATTGTTTTCTATAATATAAAACATCCATAATAGGGTAATATTTAATGTAAACTGCGTTGCCTATTGCCTAGTACAGTCGGTGCCCTCACATAAGTATCCACCCGCGCTACGCGCTTGCATACGTGGGGTGGATACTTATGTGAGGGCACCGACTGTACTATCACTATCACACGTAGAAATCCTTCAAAGGCTGTCGACTGTAGGACAAAAATCAGACACTCATGACGGTACAAAAACATAACCCTTCTTCGTCAGTACGACAAAGATGACTTACTTTTCCAAAGTGTAACTTTGTTTTCAACGTTCAGAAGACAATTGAGCTAACAAAACCTCTAAATAACAAATTGTGTATTTATAGATTATACCTACAGTTTCCCAATATAATTTTCTTATTTGCTCAGTTGGCCCTATAAAATGGCCGGAGCTGTTAGTGTATTATAACAATGGATATTCTGTCGTCAGTATTACGTGGGGGTGTTGCTACCGATGCGGAAGCAGCGATCGCTGATTTTAACTTTCTAGCATCACTTGTTTTGTCTACGTTAATACTAACTATCAACCCCTTTTTATCCCCTTTGGGGATGAATATCAATAAACCCTGAAAATGCTTTTCTTGTTACACAATAAGCAGTCAATGGGCCAACTTTCAAGGCTCACACTTGAAAAATCATACAGCCTTCATACAACATTTCAACTCATTTTTATCCCCTTTAAGGGATGAAATTCTCAAAACCCTGAATTTACTTTTCTTGTATTTTATCAAGTAAACTATAGACAAAGTTTCAAATCTCTAACTTAAGAGGCCATCAATACGGTTTGTACGGAAAAGCAACAAAAGCTGTTTTTTGACGTTGAAATACAAAGAAACTGTGAGCTGTTTGTTAAAGTTGTTAACTATGTTTGATAGCTTATTTCCTAGTGTTTAACTTGTAAGCTTCTAATTTGAGTAAAACTCAATGTTTTAACTTTTACTATACAATTATTGGCAGTTGTTTTCTGAAAAGCGCACGGAGACAGAAGTTTGACTTCGATTATTGTTAACATGATACATGAAAACACATGTTTTTCTAGGTTGATATAATATTGCAACATGGTTTTATTTAACTTATAGGCCTCATATTTCCAATAATTTACACAGATACCTGTCTAGTTCGACTTTGAATATGCACATTTTTCGATAAAAATACACTGCAAACGCAGGGATTTTCGCAGTAATTTTGACAAAATATTGGGATGTATACAACATTAAAGTTTATTCTTTTAAGAACATGCTGAAATCGAAAAAATCACTTTTTGTTTAAATTCCGTATTTTTTTTTAAATATTCAAATGGTGTATAAAATCCAATCCGCGCTAGCCTAGTCCTCAGTACCGCGCGCGCGCTCGTAGAGGTAGGACCTGTGTTGTTCTCTGTGGACTGTACAATTTGCTTGTTTTGTTGCACGAGTACGTGCTGGAAGCGTTTGGAAAAGTGAATAGACCGCGACCAACTACTGAGATAAGCATTTTACATTTTTGACTATATTATAGACCTGTTTGAAATAAAAATTTGAAATGATTTTATCGAATGTGATTGTACCGCAAACAACCCTTCTAGATACTTTCAGTAATACAGAGTGTTTATTAAGACGGACAGTATGGAGAAATTTTAGGTGTATTAGGGTGACGGTACCCATTATGAACACTTTAAGCTGACAGACAGGAGTGATGGACACTATATTCTTAATTCAAATGTCATATGATTGTCAATTGGTTGACACAAAATAAATGCATGAAACTTATTTCCTCATAATAAAAGTGACTGTACGTTACTGGTTCCTTGTCCATTACTGGTGCCACCGCCCTAGTCAGGGATAATCATATTGCTATATGAGCAAAATCCGGAATAAAACCGGCCAAAAGCGTGTCGGACCAAGCATAATTGAGGGTTTTGTAGCGTTATACGACATAAATATTGTGCAAGCAAAAAGGCATAAGTGTCTTCAAAATATCAAGGGACTTAACTGTATGTTAGCAATTAACAGTTTTTGGCAAAAACGGCTAGACAACCTTACCACGAAACTTATTTTGAACAAATTCGTTCAAAATAAGTTTCGTGGTAAGGTTGTCTTATATCTTAACTTCCTAAAGCTTTCACATTTTTAGGGTTCCGTACTTCAAAAGGAAAAAACGGAACCCTTATAGGATCACTTTGTTATCCGTCTGTCCGTCCGTCCGTCCGCCCGTCTGTCTGTCCAGACCCTTTATCTCGGGAACGAGTAAAGGTTGCAAGTTAAAATTAATACCATAATATACACAGGTCTGCGGTCCCTTGAAGCTGCAAAAAAACCAAACTTCTACATCAACGCAATCCAAATCTGAAACTGCCGTACACTGAGAGTTCCATGCCACTTTTGTGCGGAGCCCTCGGTGGGCAAGTCCGACTCGATCTTGGCCGGTTTTTTGGACCTCCCGATACTGGATCAACCAATTTTTTGTACAAGAGACCTTTAACTTATTTCTAAGGACCTATCAGATGATGTGCCACAAGTAGATATTTGACAAAAAAATGGAACTCAAAAAACGGCATTTTTATTTTTTGTTGTACAAAAATCACTTTTTGCTAATTTAGAAATTTTTATATTTATTCTACTCAGAATCGCAGCTCTTTCAATCCTAGTAGGAGAAAAAAAGTGTCCTAAATTTTCCATACATTTTTCAAACTTTCTAATGTGCTACCGCCATACTGAATCTATGAAATGATGGTGGCGAAATGGAAAACAAATCTTGTAACACTTTTTTTCTCCTACTGCGATTGAAAGAGCTCGCGATTCTGAATAGAAAACAATTAAAACTTTTCATATTTTCAAAAAATGATTTTTTTTACAACAAATAATAAAAACGCCCAAAATATGCCTCCGGATTTCAGTTAAAATTACAAAACGTTTAAATAAAATTAATTACACGTCCCTTTTTTCATCTTATCGGCTTTGTAACCTTCAATATAATATCACCACCCCAAAATAGAATTCAGATTGAGTTTAAATTTTGAAAAAAAAAACTTTTTAGTAGTTAGGTATGCTTAGAAATGTACCAATATATGTATGAATATGAAAACAATGAATTGGATCCGGAGGCAGAAAACAAAATCCTATTCCAAAATAACTTCGGATTCTATTTAGAGACATTTGACGTTTGAATAAAACTATTTTTAATCTTATGATAAACACAAAACAAATATACAAATTACTCGTACATTTTCTAACACCACGTACGCCAAGTAATAGTTGATGTTCTGGCGCAAGTATCAATAATGTTTGGTCCGCGCGTCAAGCGTCGCGACGCCATTAGCCTCGCGACGGTGCTTACAATCAATGAATGCTCGCTCCCGTTCGCACTAACCGCACCTGCTATGCCGTTCGAAGAGCATGGCGATAATAAGTTTGTATACCTGATTGTAGTGTGTGTCCGCACACAGATGCACGTTCGGAGCGCAACTGGCGGTAATAATATTGAAATGCGAGCGGGCGGATTTTGTGATAGCACTCTTAACAATTTTAACAGTGTCACAGTCCACCTAACACAGTTTGTCCGATTGCCTGGTAGCGATTTTGCGCAAAAAGCTATATTTAGCCTTCCCAGTCCCAGGTCCGGAACAGCCCTTGCCCCAGTACCTTATTTTGCAGGATGACCTACGCAGTTTATATTGGCCAGTGTGCTTTGTTATTGCTATAAATCGATACTCCTACAGGGAGTCTTATTTCAAGAATACAGTCTAGTAGGTCTGCTTTTGATAAAAGAGAAATAAATATTTTCCACTATTTTCTACATAAGGTAATTAGGTAAATTATGATTCTTTTAATGTATAATTATAATTTTAGCATTAATTAAACTTCACAACTTTAGTTATTGGTTTTGTAACCTTAAATTGCTGCTGGAAGAGCGGGGCCTCCTGGCACAAGTATTGCTATACTTTCCTATTAAGTATAGCAATACTTGTGCCAGGAGGCCCCGATCCCAACCCTTTCTTAATTTGTTACACCACCAATTAACAATTTTTCATTTTCATTTTCAAATAAGCGCCTATGAAAATTCTACGAGCAACGTCACTTTAAGTGATCGAGAAGTAGCGGGGCGCTAGGATACTTCGAGCATTCATTTATTTAACAAAGAAATATATATTATGTTACATTATTAAAACAATTGATTGTTAGCTTATTATTGTAAAAAATATAGCTAGAATTTATAAAAAAAATTATGTTTCCGCCCGGGATCGAACCGGGGGCCTTCTGCGTGTTAGGCAGATGTGATAACCGCTACACCACGGAAACAGATGGCAGTGAGGCCGAAATAGGTGATCATGTTTATGAAAGAATGTTATCACTAACTTTATAAATTAAATTGCAAACTACATGTATGTAATAAGTACAGTCAAGTGTAAAAATATGGTGGTGCACATCTTACTCAAAAATATGTCCCATAGCACCTTATGCCGGTGTAATAAGAGCGTAGTACCATATTTATGAGTCGATTATGTCGAACCATATTTTTGCACTTGACTGTACAAGGAATGATATGCAATATGGAAGTAGTTACGCAAAGTATTCCAAGTGACCTGCACTGTAAACCTATATTTCGACAAAACTTTGCTGATTTCCTAAAATGTATAACATTAGTTTGCACAAGTAATTTTTTGTTGAAAGGGAGAGTTATAATTCTCTGAATCAATATTCAACCCTGTGACTCGTTATCACATGATGGAAAGGGGTCGAATACATAGGGTTATGTAGTCAACATACGCGTATAATCCGTTTTAAAGTTTTTCTTCAAATTAGTTGATCATCAAAATGGTTTAAGGTTGTAAGTACTTTATTTCTATCAATTAAATAACGTAACATAAGCACTAAAAATTCAGTTTAATCTATGGAATCCACTAGTAAGTAGTAGTAGTTTTTTTTTCTGTTGTAATATTTTATGAGGTGTGCAATAAAGAGTTATTGTATTGTATTGTAACTCAAAATACTGTATGATGCTATCAGATGCTACCATTAAAAGGTTTTTGGAAAACATTTTGTTTTCTATACTTAATAAGCTTCTATAACCAAATCTTTTCTGTCAACATTGACCTACAACTCATCAAGTCTATACTAACAAATACAAAGTGAGATTGTGTTGTGTTTACACTGAGTTCTTACCAAACTGAGCAAAAACTTCCATTGTGTTATAAATAATAATACCAAACTGCACCTTATATGGATACTAACATATAGGTGGTCAAAAATTGATTGTAAATATGGATAACAAGTTACAATACATCATCAGAAACTTTTGCCATAATTATCTTTCTGAGTGGTAGGTACAATGCTCAGCTTTCTGAAAGTTAGGCAACTGATGAATATTATTTATGAGAACTGATGAATATTATTTTAAAGCTGGTTTTAACTACACAAGTGGTTCGCCCCGAACGTGAACCCACATCCCCTTGACCAGTTCGGCTCATATTCAAATTAAAAAAAATATTTTTATCTCATTTAAAACTGCCAAATTTCCCGATGATCCGATCAACAATACTAGAGTTATCATCAAACATACATACAAACAACGGAGTGGCCAAGTAGATTGGGAGACCTCACTTCACTACTTGTTTGATTATGACCTTATAATCACAGGGACTTGGTAAATAATACCCAGAATATTGCAATAAAAGTTTATTTACAATAAAACATACAAAAATTATATTGATCAATTGGCAATAAGCCCAAATTGTGCTCAGCACATAAAACCCAAGAAATTGGGAACCTGACTATGAATAACAAGTTCATTATATTTAATGCTCTCAATGTACTTTCGCGTTCAAAAGTGCATGGGCATTTTTTGAATGAGTTCATTCATAAAATGCCCATACATTATTATATTATGTAGCATACTGGAAAGTGGAAAGTTTAAAATGCCATGTGTAAAAATTGTAGAGGCAGGAACTGTTAACCTTGATGTTTGGAGAGTTTCACAATGACTTAGCATTAAAGAGAAAGTAGCCTAATCAGGTAATGCCAAAGATTTAATGATAACATGCTTAATAGTTACAAGTTAAAGAAACAGTAAAACCTCGATTATCTGAACACTACCTTAGTTTATCTGATCACTCAAGTATCCGAACACACCTAATACTTACTACGCAATTTCTTTCATTTTGCCGAATTTCAGACTGAAGAAACTTTTAAACAAAATATTTTGCTGTTTACTAGGTTTTTTTTTTTAATTTAATATTTATATGTGAATCCAATTCTAATGTACATACTATACTGTTTTTACATTTAAAGGTGTTTTTGTCTTAGATTTTGTCCCAAAATCTCCAGATTCCGATTATCCAAACTAAACTTGGTCCTTTATTTAATTATGTCTGAATATTGACATACAGAGTTTGTAATTTTGTATAGTTAATTATTTCTGTATTACAAGTGAACTAGTTAATATGAGCACAGTGCAGCGAGAGAAGCACAAGGTAATTTTTTAAAACAAATACAACATGGTTTGCAAAATAGTTGGCCAGCCTCAGGTAATAAGAACTATGCCACTGTCTGCATAAGCCCTCTTTACATAACTTTAGAGTCCATCTGGTCATGCACAACCAGAAACATATTATTATATACAAGTTATTTTCAAGCTTACTATGCATAATTTCTCCTTTACTGATAATTATAATAATATTATCATTTAATTTGAGTCAAAAAATATCTAGGAATGTACAATCCTGGACAAAGCCACGTAGCTTTGCTTGGTGTTCAGATCATAGTAGCCCACTGGCCCGACTTCACAGTCCGCACAACTCAGATATTTGTAATTGTCAACTGTGTGTGTAAAAGCTACATTCTCAAAGGTATACATGTTTTCTACATGATAGAACTCGTTCACTGTTTCGTTCTGGATCTCGCCTTCCTTGCGGTTGTTGTCCTGTTGCATTAAAGGCAGAGCCATCTGTAAAACCAAATATACATTTTACATTCAGAAGCTATTGATATTTGATATGGATGTTTTAAGAATTATACAGCGAATATACAGTAATTGAAGCTGAACGGTTACATGTACCTCTTGCGTGACATAGCTCGCTGTTTTCTTGTCTAGAATTTTAGAACCGCAAAATTTGCATTTAACATTCATCTTGTTTTTTCCGTCTTCAACAAGATCTTCTTTGTTTTTTATGTGAGCCATGGTCTACTAGCAGTACACAAACGCGGACTGTAGCAAATTTGCTGTATTGAAAAGTTTTATGGAAATAAATTACTTTTAAAGTAATAATTTTTTATCCGGCGAGAGCAAGAGAACCAATGAGTAAAGAGAACAATTCAATTGTGATCAGTGTTGCCAGATCCAATCTGAAAACGTCAGAAGAAGTGTAGTCTAGAAATCAGGAGATTGGAAAAAATATCAGTAAATCAATTTGTTCAACCAAAACTTACCTATATCAGTTTTTTTTTCTAAGTGTATAATTATGTTTAGTAGCAATTGGTAGGAATCGTAGGTCCCTACCAATTGCTTCGCCTATTGTGATAAAAATACGTGAGCGTTAACCGTTGCCGGTAATAATCTTCCCGGGCTGTGGTATAGGGTTACAACCGGTAGTAGCTTTTTTTCTGACGTTTATAAGTGCATTGTAATGTGCCTAAATTGAAAAATAAAGATTGTTATCATTTATCGATATGATTAATTGCAAATTAAGCTGCAACAAAAATCAAGATTGTATTTACAAAAACAGATTATTATGTAACAATTAACAATACAGTGGATACTGGCAACGTGTTAATATGTTATAAGCATGCCGTAAGTACATTAGAAGTCCAAAAACGTCTTTCAAAAGCATTTATTCATGTCTACCACCCTGAAGTTTTACCTGCATAAAAGTTCTAAAAACTTTTGTATTTACGAGTTAATACTCGTAAATACAAAAGTTTTTAGAACATCTCCTACTGACAAGTAGTTCTACTTCAAAATATAATTAATTACAAAGCCAATTTTTATTCAGAATCAGAATTAGAGTCATGTGAATCTTCATACATGCCATTGTTGATTTTTTTTATGTATTTAGTTACATCATGATTGTAACAAAATTTGTCACCATAAGCTCTCTTGCTATGCATTATTCTACACAGTGTTTTTTTGCCAAGCCTGCTTCTTACTTTTGTTTGTAGTTTTGTCCGTGCTAAATTAATTTTTCGTGCAATTTTTTAATCCGGGTAACTTGCTTTTACTTTTTCGTGAGTTTAAAGGAGTCTACAAACTTTGTGATATTAAAGGAGTCTACTAACGTCAACAATATTGCATCGGATTTTCAAACTCGTACCTATGGCAACGGTGTTTCGTTCACAATAAAAAAAAACTTAAGTTAGAAGTAAACTACGAAAAATCAGGAGAATCTGTTGAAAATTCGGTAGATCAGTAGACATAGCCCAAAATCAGTAGATCTCCTGAAAAATCAGGAGACCTGGCAACACTGATTGTGATTCAATTCAATTCACTGACATTGACAACTTCACATTCACAAGAACAGTGACAGCTAAAATCAATTCACTTTTAGAAAGATAGCTATTGATTAATGTCGGAGCGTACTTAATACAATAAAATTCATATTATAAATTCATTGTTATTAAAAAATAATTAACAATACCAGAATTGTTTCCTCACTTTTATCTTAAAAATATGAAAGAAAACGTAAATGAAGATAAAAAATCATATATTTTTTATTAATAGAACTTTGTAAACGCTCTATGTTGGATGTTTACAAAGATTGCTGCGATTTATTATTTGGCATTTACATATTTTTATTTCAATAAATTTAGCAAAGAATTTAAGACATGATTGATATTTTGGCCACTTTAAATTACTTCAATTTTTATATATCTGTAATCCACTTTAAATATTATGATTGCAGTACTCGTAAACATAATCAATTGAATAACATCGAGGAGTAAAAAAGTTAGGTTAACGAAGCAAAACTGAAAGAAGTGGAAATTCGGTTTGATCTTGCTCTATTCATCGATTAAACACAATGAGTTCTGGATTTATCACCGAAAGTGAGGTATTGGAGCAGAGACGGCTTCGCCAAGAAGAATGGGACAAAGTTCGAACAGAAGACCAACCCAAAGGTAAGCTGACCAATTTTGTTTTGATGCGCGTTCAGTGTATTTGTTATTGATATTGATGGAGACAGTTTGCATTGGGGCATTTCTTGTGAATTTTTGTTAACAAAATGATATACCATGATTTAGTGTTATTCCGAATTGTCTTTTACAATACAAACACTTAGCATTGTTATATTTGTTATGTATGTAAAAGGTAAAACGTCATAAGTAGATCTGTTTTCGAAATAAAAAAGAAATAAAAAATCGCCATGCTATTGCATGACACTTCTATTGGATATTAAATTGTGCAAATTCATTGTTGTAAATGGATCGAAAATACTGTACTATGTAGAATAAGTAATGTAAATACGGATCTGATTGTTACAGAGGCACCTGAGGAGCCGTACGACACCAGGCCTCTGTACCAGCGCCTGGAGGAGCAGAAGATGCGGAAAGATGCGGAATATGAAGAGGCACATAAACTGAGTATGTTATTTACTGTATTAACCAAAACATAAAACATTAATATCTAGGATACAACACATATACAGCATATACTGAATGCAGATTCTGTAAAACACAAATACATACTGTAAAACACAAAAACTATATTAACCCATTAAAGGCTGAATTTTTTTCATGTGTCCGATTTTGATGATTTTCATATATGTTATATTTTACCCAAGAAATGAAAATTTGAAACAAAAATCAAAATCCAACTAGTAGAAAAAAAATTATTGACTGATGCCGGACGGCATCGCCAGCCAGTCTACCGTGCCTTTGAAATAAAAATTATTTGTTTATTAAGGGATAAATACTAATAATGATGAACATATATTATTTTTCTTGGTTGGAACACCTAGAGCCTAATGTCTGCCTATCTTAATGATAAGCAAATAAGCTAAAAAGAGTATTCTTATATAAAAAAATCTCTTCTTATTTGTTTTCTCATTGAAAACAGTGAATTGTAGTCACAACCGTCGAGGGTTTCATGTTTATATACCACGTCTACTTCTCTACCCTCCGGCAAAAAAAAAAACATAAAAAATGTAAATGGGCGGAATAACCAATCATGATTTTAATGGCTTTTATGCCACACCTGGCCATAAAGTGCCTTTTTCCGCACGCTCCGCGCATGGAAAAAGCCGATTTCTGTCCAAGTGTAGGCATAAAATTATGTACCTAACACGTGAGGTAATAAATAAAGCCCTTGATCGCATATTTACGTCCCTCGCTTGCAGCTCGAGTCGCAAACATCTGCGATCTCGGCCTTTCTTTGTTTTACCGCACTAGTTAGGTAATGTACTATTTTGTGTACCCCAGAAAACATGATCCGCGGGCTGGACGACGACGAAGTGGGGTTCCTTGACCTGGTGGAGCGCAGCAAGGCCAAGGCGGCGCAACAGATCTCCATGCAGGAGCAGAAGGAGATGCAGGAGTTCAGGTACTGGGCCTATACCACGAAAATCGAACGATTGCGGATTTGTATCTCCATCTCTGTCGCACTTGCATATTGCAGTGACAAAGAGGTTTTCCCGTCAATGCCAATTTTCGATGTTCGTGGTAGGCATGCTGACATGTCTTAACCTAAATGGCAACTAGTGACAAGAACTAGTTGATTAACCCGTTGGTTAGCCGTTAACCTGAAGTTCGAAATTCCGTACAAAAAATCGCTTAATAAGAGTTTAAGCAATTTGGTATCACTAATTTTAAGCGATATGTGGCTAACCTCGGGAGGTGTAAGGTGCAAGTGAGCCCAATGGGAGCTACCGTATTGTCGCTCACCAGGCGGCGCCACTCATGCGTGGGTCCTCTGTCTATATGGAAGAATTGTCAACGTGACGTTTGAAATGTTCTCGCAGGACCGACGTTCCACTAGCGCCCCTAGCGGAAAATAGACTCGCGGTAGTCCTCATTGCCTCGATGAGTATAAGTTGACCGTGGAAAGGAAAGTACAGTCAGCGATAAAAGCTTGTATCAAAAAATATTTTTGGACAAAAAACTTATTATAGTATTTAGTTTATGATTCCAAAGATCGTTAATTCTTTATTGAAATTGTCAGAGAGCGGGTGTCGACGCTTGCGGAGAGCGAGGAGCTGACGAGGCTGCGCGCGCAGCTCGCGCCCGCGCGGACCGCTCCCGCGCAGACGAATAAGAACAAACTGCAGGGGGTATGTCCGTCACAATAAATAAATTAAATAATAGTACATTATATACCAAGGCCGTTTAAGTGGGAAATGCCTCGGATTCCCATTCCCATTTCCCATTTAACGGCCGAGGTTTGTATACTATTTTTCAGCCCGACGGAGCCGGCAGGCGGCAATTTAGTTTTGCGTAAACTGGCGCTTACCGGCCGGAGGACTGAAATAGTAGATTACGTACCGAGGCCTGCAAAGTAAGAAATGTCTCAGATCTCGTGTAATTGTCGGCCGAAGCGGAGCTGAGGTCGACAAACATGTGATCTGAGGCTTTCTTATTTACTGGCCAAGGTCAGTACACTATTTTTCTGCTCGACGCAGTCGGCAAGCGGCGCATTTGTTTAGCGTAGCGGCCTGCAAGTGGCTACTTGCCGGCCGGAAAGCAGAAAAATAAATAAAAATAAATATTATAAATATTGTTGGACAATTTTACACAAATCGACCTAGTCCCACGGTAAGCACGGTAGCACGGTAAGCCTTCCGAACGCCAATGTACCAAAATAGAATAATAATATTGTTACTACGCTCTCGAAATTATGTTTAAGAAAGATATAAGATTACGCTCGGACCGGTCGGTAGTAAGCATTCTACCTTCATTGCTGCGCCCATCAGGGTTTCATGTGGCATTTATGTACCTACCTTCTTAAACAGTGTATTTGTTGTGTAATGTCTGTAATGTACATGTGAATAGCAATAAAGAAATACAATACAATACAATACAATAAGCTCAATAAGGCTTGTGATGTGGGTACTAGACGACGATATATAGTCTGACAACCCAGCGAGCGCAGTGACAGTAGGATAGAGCCAGACTTCAGTCTTTTTCTTACGCTAGTATTACCACCCTGAAAAAAGGGATGGATATAGTTTTTTTGTCCTACTGTTACTGCGCTCGCTCGCTTGTCAGACTATATATAATAGATAGATACATATAAATACTTAAATACATAGAAAACATCCATAACTCAGGAACAAATATTCGTGATAAACACACAAATAACTGCCCTGACCAGGATTCGAACTCGGGACCTCCTGCTTCGTAGGCAGGGTCACTACCGACTAGGCTAGGAGGCCGTTGAATCACAGGCTACGGTGACCGCTTTCCATATGGGGGGCATGTGCTAGTTTACCACTGATGTGGTAATAAAAACACATTCTTCCTTTCTAGAACAGTACTTAGAAGGAACAGTGGAAACAATTACCTCGGGCGGGACGACTACGAGGGATATGGTGGAGAAATTCGGGGCTGCTGGTGGGGTCTTGGTAGCTCAGACCACTTTTCCTTTTAAAAAAAATTTTTTAACAAAAAATATACTTATGTTTGATGCACATGGATTCATCTTTTATAGTCTGATAGTCAAACTAATGTCCATTTGACACCCCTTAAAATAGACCGCCGAATTTTCATAGAAATTCGGCGGCATATCCTCCCCGCCTCCTTCCCCGCGCGCCCCCCATCGATGACCCAGAAATCGGCGGAGTTAACCCACTGTATAGAATACATCCTTACGCAGTGGTTATGTGTTAATTTTAGTATAATTATTTTCTTTTGTCATAGGTGGTTGTGAGGAAGCGCAAAGCGAGCGAATTGGAAGCAGAAAAAGAGGTCCCGGCGGCCAAGAATAATGGAAATGTTCCAGTCAGGTAACTAAAACGCGGTTTTTATACAGATCGATTTTCTAAAGCTGGCACGGAAAATGTATTTTTTTAATTTTTTTATTCATAATACATTCAATTGGCACTTTCAGCTAAACCTTACGTGGTAATTGGCATTACATAATAATCATAATAGGTATATTCTACATGCTTTCATATATAGTACATTACATACCAAGGCCGTTTAAGTGGGAAATGCCTCGGATCCCATGTAATTGTCGGCCGAGGCGAAGCCGAGGTCGACTAACATGTGATCCGAGGCTTTCCCATTTACCGGCCGAGGTTTGTATACCATTTTTCAGCCCGACGGAGCCGGCAGGCGGCAATTTAGTTTTGCGTAAAGTGGCGCTTACCGGCCGGAGGACTGAAAAATAATTTACATTATATTTTATTAACATTCCGCGCCAGCATTCATTATGCTCAATTTTCAAAATTGTGAGTTGCTATTTCTAATGGATCTAGTCATCAGATAAGAACCAAAATTGACAGGAATTAACTTTCAAACAAGAAGAATTATCTTGATGGTTCTTGTTGGTTTGTTCTTGTTTATGTCGCATTTCCCATACATTTGCAATGGGAATCAAAATGTATAGGGTACTTACTTCCCGTAGACCTAGAAACACGAGATTTGTCAAAAAGCAAGAGCTTGTAGCATACTGAGAGTTCCGTGCTACTAGTATGTTTAAGTACTTAATGTCATAAATGGCCCAGCATCCTTTGTGCGGAACCCTGGGCGGGTGACTCCGACTCGCACTTGGCCGTTTTTTCTTTTGTATCACGAGTAAAAAAAATTTGTATGAACCTACTTTTGATGACGGTCCTTTGCTGAGAGAGTTGTCTATGGTTTGAGAGCCTTTTCATAGTCTTGACAGTCTGGTAAATTATTAGTAGCGCGACGCCCGCCGACGGAGCTGAACTCGGGGCCATGCGGTGCGTGGGCGTGCTGCCGGGGCTGCGGCACTACGGCACGGACTCCTCCAGCGACACCGGGGACTCCAGCGACAGTGAACCTGTGAGTTATCCATTTCACTGCCCCAGTCAAGCCACCCGTCAAAACTGAAACATAAACCCGTCCGTAGGGGTGCGCACCGATCGATATAACTTTTTTTGATATAATGTTGGTCGTAATATCGCTCATTTTTGATATAATTATTAAATCATATAACAACTAATAATATACTTAAGATTTTTTTTTAAATAACAAATGGGCTTACTCTTGGCCACAGACTAGCCGAGGGCAAAGACGTGGCCTACGATGGAGCGAATTAATTGTATAATTATTATTTAATATAATGAAAATTTTTTCGAAAAACATTTTTTATACCATACTTTGAGTATAATGCTTACTTCCGATAAAAATAAATGCTATAACGCCAATTTAATCTAAAGCACAGTTAGAATAACTTTTTATTATACAATATAAAAATAATAGGTTAGGTTAGGTTAGAAACTGTGACCCCTAAACATATGTACTATTAGCAGAAAAGTAGGTTAGGTTAGAACTGTGATCCCTTAAAAAAAACACGATATTGTGTTATAATTTCAGGCGACTTGTGGCGATGCAAATTTTTTTTATACCGTTTGCTAGTTACATTATTCTGAGTTGTATATCAATGGATAATTATACCATATAATGGTAATTACAAATAAATGTTATACGAAATGATAAATATACGGAATAATAGTAGATATTTTGTTGTTATACCAAATGTTCAATATGTATAATAAGTGATTATATCCATTAAATATATACCAAATGTTGTTATATCAAATGTTATTATACCAAAAAAAGTTATACCGATCATTACACACCCCTTACCAAGTAAAGGAAGTGACAAAAAGAGATGTATATATGTTTGTTATTTCTCCGATTCCGTAGGTTGAAAACAGTTTTGCTGAACTCTTTTGATGCAATTCGTCCAAGCAGCCAAATTAAACACATCGTTGTAATTTGGTAGTCGGTATCAATGCATTACAACTTAACTTGGTCGCATATTTTGATAGTGGATTTTACAAATGTCGTAAGAGGCACGTAATCAAGTTAGACTTACGACATTTGAGAAATCCACTGCCAATTTCTAGGCCGCTCCAAACTATTCCCATTTGACAGTTATCATACTACTTCCACGCTTTAGTTTTTCTTCCGTGGCCCCAGTCAGCTGTGGCCGTCATTGTAACATTTTGCCTAATGACGGCTGCGCCGATGCAAAAGGGACTTATGTGGGACTGCGTAAAGTTCAATTTCGCTTAAATAATTGCGATCGGAATGATCTCCGTATGGCGCTAAAAAGTTGATCTGGCACAGTGTGAGCAAGACGGCTCTGTGAAGTTCAGATTTAAAAAAAATGTGCTTAGTAGGACAATTTCGCCAGTGTCAAGGTTTATTTAGCAACTGTCTTCTTCTTCTGGTTAAACGTATCTGTATAATACAGGATGTTTTTTGGGTCATGGAGCAGGAACGAACAGGGTACTGGGGAGGCCGAGTAACTTTCACTCCTGCTCCATGACCTAAAAACAGCCTATATATCTAGTCGTAGGCAACCCTAGCCCGCACAAACGTGCGGGGGAGTGGGAGGCGAGCGTCAATTGTTTTTGCGTAGTGTTCAAAACTGTTTATTATTATTATTGTTGTTTTGGGCTAGTGAAGATGCCGCGTCGACCAGTTGTGATCTATTGTGGCAGCCCTTTATAATTCATTACTGATTCCCGTTGAGTCCAGAAAGTTCCAAATTCTTTGGGCTGTAAAAACTGTTTATGGTCATTGTTTCTATGAGAGATGAATCTCTTTTCTTAAGACCGGCCTAGGAACTATTATGTAATCAGTGCCCATATTTTTTTAATACTATGACGGTGACAAACGAGCTTACGACCCGCCTGATGGTAAGCGGTCACCGTAGCCTGCAACTCCAGGGGTGTTACATGCGCGTTGCCGACCCTTTAAAAAAAAGGAGGATTTGTGTTGACAGCTAAAGGGGCAACCTTTGCTCCGTGAGTCCCCAGCCGTCAACACTGAATCCTCTTGGAGCTCTGGCGACCTCACCAACAGAAACACGACACTATGAGCACTATATTGTAAATAATAATTTCAATTGTATAATTTCAGGAGGATAAGTGCTGTAAGCGCGACCTGCTGGGACGGCGGCCGTCCACCGACAAACACAAGGAGAAAAGTTAGACGATTCATATTTATGGCCCTTAGACGTAGCATCGCATGTTCTGGGGTGACCAGCCGCCTGTTTCACCATACTGAAGGTCATAGACACGTTGTGACAGGTATCGCCATGTCGGTGTGGTGAAACAGGCTGCGGTACACTCTCGGCGTAGGTTTTAATGACATAGACAGAGGAATAATAAGCACCAATTCAAGGCTGCGTTTTACCAAATTTTTATTCCCAGAATAACGCTTACTCTCAGATAGAACGTCAAATTACTATGGGATTTTGACATTAGTATCCAAGAGTAAGCGTTACTCTTGGTTAAAAAGTTTGATCAAATCCAGCCTAAGACGGAGTGGTACAACGTAGTGCCGCAAATTCGAGGTAGATGGCGCTCTCTTGGTTAAAAAGTTTGGTCAAATCCAGCCTAAGACGGAGTGGTATAACGTAGTTCCGCAAATTCGAGGTAGATGGCGCTGTTTCGTGATAAATACATTGTCGAATGTTTTATTTCATTGTTTTTACAGTTACACACGTGCGATTTTAAATCCGAGGGGTTTAAACCCAAAAACAAACGAGTTATTCGGAAGTTACATATGAAATTTCATTTGATATTTACAAGTTTTATTTTCGGTAAAGAAAAATATCGTGATAAACCGGACTGATCCCGGAAAGTCCTAGATGGTAGTTTGATTTCGTAAAAAAACTAGTGCCTACGCCAGATGTCAGGATTGGGCTGCTTGGCAGCCACGAAGGTAGTTTGCCACTGTATACGTAAGGATTTTTTTCTGTTCAAGACGGAAAAAAAAGTCGAAACATTCGCCCTCTTCGGGTAGGCGTCGATAGCTCAATTGGCAGAGCGATCTGGCCGGTGGTTAGAGAGGTCGCAAGTTCGAATTTTGCTCAACGCGGGGAATATTTCCATTTTTCTTTCAATTATATTTTGTTACCGCTTACAAAATAACATTAAATTGCAACGGTTCAAACGTATTTTATCACAATAGGCGTGACATGTTTCAGCTGCATCGGGCAGTCATCGTCGGACAGACAGAGTGGTGTTGTCACCTTCGCGGCACGGGCATCACTGCCCGAGACACTGGTTGTGCTGCTTACAAACTAGCGCCACCTACCTCGGCTGCTAAATGTAACGTTAAAATATGTATCACTACATTAGTTTTATTATTCCTTGTCTATAGAAATAGTTCAGTTATACTGTTGGCTCACGAAATATACCTATGTATATTTAGAGGACTTGTTTTTATATAATTTGACGGAAAACTTACAACACTACACTTAATACAGTATTGCATCCTTGATGCAATGTTTAATGTATTTCAAATAACGACTAAACACAAATTTGAAGGTATTAATTATAATTTTTTCATACTTGGTCGTAAAAGTTTTCATTACACGTAAGCGTTACGGTTGGTAAATCCTAATTTTCGCCCTAGGGTTTTAGGGTTGCATTGTAACTTGAAAATGACGTTTAAATTTTACGCAATATTTTTGTCCAATGCAAAAAGGACTTAGGTACTTTTTATCACTTTTAAAATGAAAATAATTATTTAAAATTAAATTTAATCGCAAAAACTTGGTCTTATACCACAAATAAAATGTTATTTTATTTATACATTTTCTTATTGTTTTTATTGGCTTCACTTTTAGCAAGATGTATTTTGCCAATGTCAGAATTTTACAACAACCGGCGGGCTTTTAGAATTTTACCTGGACCCTCCTTCAATTCAGTAGCTTCAACAAACTCCTCCATTGACCACTCCACTGGGACTCCTCGGACCAGGCCCATTCTTGAAACATTGTAAGAGCGAATAGTTGCAGTTAATTTATTTTGCAAAAGAGATGGATGGTTTAATAGGGCGTAGGCCCCCTCTGCAGATTATGTCTTAATGTCTTTTATGTCACTATTTTTCAAGATACGGCCTACCACGATCGGACGAAGAGACAACCCGGAGTTACTATCCGTGCTATGTGCATTGTGCAACACACCTTTTGTAAACACACCTTTTGTAAACACACAATGCAAGGAATAAATGATATGATATGATATGATATGATAAATGGGCCTCCGTCATCTTTACCATAAGAACGGGCCTCACTTTCCATCGACGGGTACACATTGGCTACTGAGGGACTGGAATTCTCCAAGTCTGTTAAAGCCTTTTTCTGAACTGGTTCGGGATTATTTGGAGTCTGCTGTAGACTGTTTGAACGCTTCCTAGTCACTTCCTGCCACTCCATATCCTCGGGGGCAGCGCCCCCACCATCGGGGGGTTCATCCCCGTTCATTTCCCAATTGACCCGAGGGCCAAATGGGTCGACACTTACAAGTTATACAAATTACTTACCAATATATAACACTTATACACCTCCACCAAGACAAAACACCACCATAAATAAGGATTTACACTGGATTAAGGAATTAACCAAAAAAACAGCAACAGACTCGCCACGCGCTTCTGTCAAACTCCATACGCCGATTCGTTTTTATATATTTCCATAAAAATTTACAGCTTGAATGACATTTGCATTGCCTGTAGTGTATAGATACTCCATTTTAGCGCTATCACACTTATGAATTTTTTATGGAGGCGAACACGCCGTGAGTTTGCCGCGTACAAGTTCTGTATAAAAATCGCTTTGATATCCCCCAAGTGTCCTTGTCCGCGATTGTCCTCGCAACTGCTTCCGAAGTAGCGGTTCCATCAAGGCCAGTGATTCGGAGCCTTTGATTGAGGAATTTATTTCCGCCCTTTCGCCTTCGGAGCAGGGGCAAGCCGCGCAGGACGCATTAATGTTGAGCCGTCGGGGCCGCAGCAGAATTAATTTATTTCCGCCCTTTCGCCTTCGGAGCAGGGGCAAGCCGCGCAGGACGCATTAATGTTGAGCCGTCGGGGCCGCAGCAGAATTAATTTATTTCCGCCCTTTCGCCTTCGGAGCAGGGGCAAGCCGCGCAGGACGCATTAATGTTGAGCCGTCGGGGCCGCAGCAGAATTAATTTATTTCCGCCCTTTCGCCTTCGGAGCAGGGGCAAGCCGCGCAGGACGCATTAATATTGAGCCGTCGGGGCCGCAGCAGAATATTTTTTTTAACTGTGGACATCCCATGGTGCTGGTCTTGGAGCAGGACTGATCGCCCACGTAGAAACTGACTCGACGGTTGGTGAAGTAGCTGACCAAGATGCGGTAAAGGTTCGGTATTGCTCCACCTTGCTTTACCTTGAGTAGAATCATTGGCCGCCACGCGTTGTCAAATGCACCAGAGATATCCAAAAAGATCAGTTGTACGTACGGAGCAGAACTGGCGGTAGTTAAGTCGTTAACCCGGCACAGCGCTGACACTGTAGACCGGCCGCGAGTAAAACCAAATGTGCGTCCGAAATGTTACGGTACAAACAGGGAGCACAGGAGAACTGACGCGTTCCAAAACTTTAGCTAAAATAGGAAGAAGCGAGATTGGTCTATACGCTTTAGGGTCACTGAGAGGGCTTACCGTTGCCCTTTGGAAAGACGATGAGTCGGCCAGATTTCCAGATATCCGGGAAGACTCCTTCGGTGATGCACTTCTTGAACATGAGCCACATCTTGTCCGGCGTGGCCTTCCACGCCCACTTGACAATGACAGACTGGTGGTAAACGGTATCACATTCCGGCTTGTCGTATGGATACAGCGTCTGAAGGAGGCCTGACATGGTGTCCCCGGTGGAATCGGTGTAGCCGATGTCGTGACTGTTACTGGAAGTATGCTGACACTACATGCAGGCTGGTTTCTCCGTGTGCGACATGGACCACCGCGCAGTGCTCGTTGCTTAGGTGATGTAGAAGCGTGTCCGCCATAGCGCTATTGAGTACAAGGGCCAGCCTTTGGGTTTGCGCCACTCTGCAGAATCCCGGGCCGACTATTGTACTGCTTCTGGAAGTTCACGGGAAGTTCTATACTTTCCTATTTTTTCTTTCACCTGTATCAGCAGTTTATTATTCTCCCCAATGAGTTTTGTGTTTGCCTCCATCATCTCTTTCATTTCATGCATTCTCTCGTCTTCTATTTTTCCCCTTTCATCGCTTACCTTCCTTATTGGCTCTTTACTCATTGTCTTAAGTTCTGGCTCGGATTCCTGGAGAATAGGGGTTTTTGTTTTGCGGGCTGCCTCTGCCTCTTTTACCAGTTGGTACATCCGGTCCAGTGCTGTCGTAACAGCATTTTTAATTTTGGTTTTTGTATTTCTGGATGCGTTTATATGGAATTTTCCTTTCTCCAAGCATGCCCTTGCCTCGGCTACCCAGTCCTTATATTGTTTTTGAGGACTTTGGGTTTCCGTAGCCAGCTTTCTTGGGGCCATTGCCATCCTCCTGTCGGGGTTTGGTGCTGGTCTTGCCTTAGTGACAGTGGCGCCGGCCTGGGGCGTTGGGCTTTTTGTGATAGGTGTGGTGTCGGTGTTTACGACAACCTCCTCCCCTATTTTGTGCATGTCGTTTGCAGTGTTGGCGTGTCCCAACGAGGAGCAAGGTCCCGTGGTTTTGCCTGTCTTTTCCGTGACTACGGGCACGGTCTGCTTTTCCACTTTTCCTTCTATTCCCGACTCCCACTCTCCGATGCTGCGTCTCACTTTGGAGATCGTGTTCTGTTGGGGTGGTGTGCTCTGGTCTTGCAGACTTCCGTCCGGCTTTACAGACGTCCGATACATGTTGGAGCGGTTGTTGTGTCCTTTTATGTCTACTGTGTTTGAGTCCCTGTAAAGGGGGGCGTCTGCACTGTGAAGGGACAAACAAGGTCGCGATCCCCTTGTTATAGGGGACGTCAGTTGATTTACAATTAAAGTAAACGTCAATTTTTTCCACACCAGGTGGCGTCTAAGGAAGGTGATAACAAAATAACAAAATATATAGTATAAAATATAATATAAAATGTAGAGTTACTGACTCTACCCTCAATTATTTTTAGTTCCGGGGTGCCCGGTATAGTGCTTTATAGTCACAGACTATAGTAGTTTTACAATATAGGTAAGGAAAAACTTATGAAGAAATAAAATTGTAGAGTCGTATAAGTTTATAATTTTTCCGTAGAGTCACAGACTCTAGTCGCTTGTGGTCTAATTTACTCTAAGGGGACTAAATTCTACACAAAAATTTTTCGGCTCTACCTAGAGTCGAAATACATCAGCCAGTGGACAGCTCTCCTCGAGCCGTTCAAACGACCCCAAACACGGCACCGGTACCAGTAGTGGTCTCGGAGTTATCGCGTTCTGAAAAAACCGGTTTCGGTTCTGGTTGGTCTGAAGCTGTAACTCCGGTTCCCCAAGGGCTAGAGACCCGTGCCTGAGCTCGTTCTTCTCGGCTCGACGAATCCTATCCTCCGGGCTACTTCTCAGGAGTGAAAATTTTCCAAGAATTTTCCTCCGGAAAAGTCCCGACAGTACTTTGGGACCCAGGTGTCTTTGTAACACGGGCTCCCACGCTCTCCGGCTCCTGGAGCGGGCTGGCCCGGTCACCCAGACCCACTACCCAGCCCACACCCTGCTGGGAGGGCGAAGTCCTCTCCGCCCCCGCCGTGGTCGGCGTGTATTCTAGGTCTTACTACCCTGCGACCACGTTAGGTCGGCCTGCTGCTCGAAGTGCCAGCAGTTCGGACACCCGGAAAAGTACTGTAGGTCGAAGGAGGTCATCTGCGGCAACTGCGGTGACGCGGGACATAGACACGAGGACTGCAAGTCCTCGGCCAAGTGCTGTGCGACCTGCAAAGATTCAAACGGGCGGACGCAAACACACACTCGACCGTAGCCGCTAACTGCCCGGCTCGAATTCATGCCGAGCAGCAGGAAGCGGCGAAAACGCTCTATCGATAGCAGAGGAGGGCGTTGTAAGCATTTCATACGGACAACTCAATCTGCAGGGTTCGGAGGCAGCCACCACAGAACTTCCAATCCAGAAGCCCCTCAATGTGGAAAGCAGTGTGCCTTCTGTGGATACTTTACCCTCAGACGGCACATGAGCCGTCATCTGCCCATTGCACCGCGGGCTGCAAGGGGAGGATGAAAGGCGAGCCTTCTCGCTATATGGATCTTTCTCTACGGTGAAGAAGAGGAAGTACTGCATGCCCGCCAGCCGAAATACTTCCACCTTGGGTTTTGCGCCTTGCTCATCGTCGGCTTGCGGGACTTGGGCTCCAAAGGGGGGCCATCTGCAGCAGCTGCGGGTTTCGAGTCCGATGAGCTAAAGTGGCGGCGGTAGGGGCGGGGGTCCTGGTAGGCGTAGGGGTCCTATCTGGTCGCGGGGCTGGGGCGGTGGCGGGGGCAGGGGGGACAGGCACCAGTAGGTCGGCCACGGGGGGTACCACGAAGACGCCCTGTTTGCGTCCAGTCTAATCCGCACCGCCTCCGATACCACCTCCGGTGATTGAAGCGGCCGCTTGTGCTTACCAATGTCACGCTAAGGCTCCGGGGTCCTAGGTGCCGATGGGGGGCTGTGGGCGAGCGAGTGGCGCGGCTTGGTCGGGTCTATTCCGCTGAGGGCCCGAAGTTCGGCCAGGGCTTGCACCCCGGCCTCCTTTTGCCGCATCTCTGCTTCCCTTCTCTCCATTTCGGCGGCCAACAGCGCCTGTTCCCGACGCACCGCCTCAACGTCATCGGGCTCCCTACCGGACTCGTTTTCCATGTCGATCCTAATTACACAAACAATACAAACGTTTCTCGCAAAAGCGAGTGCTCTCAGCACTTAGCGCCAACTTGCAAAAGATTATCGAAACAGCATACACACTTACAAACGCGTTCGACGCGCTCGTGACTCCTACGTATGGGCACTACTGTGTGACGTCAGATTCTAACCTCAAAATACTAGCACGTGGGACCACGTGTTTCCACAATTTTGGCTTTTCCGGCTAGTTTTGTTTTTGTTTTGGGGTCTAGATTTTAGTGCCAACACAACTAAACACTTTGATTTAAGCGCATGCTTGCCTATGTACGGGGTTTGACGATTAAACGCCCCCCGCACTTACCAAACCTTAAATGCTCGAAATTCCCACAATTACGTTTTACAGACACAATTCACAGTTATAAACAAAATAAAAACATTTATTAACACTTTCGCAACCAGGCAAATTTCGAACAATACCCCAGAAATCGACAGTACTCGCTAGTCGGGCAACGACGTGCAACTCAATGCCGCACGCCGCGAACCCGCTAGTCGAACAAGCGGCGAACGTAGCGAAGATGCAATGCTTGCCCGCCTGTCGGGTACTTTGGACTTCCTGCGTCCCTTGATAGCCTCCACAGTTCTTCCGAACCCAGGGAGGGCATCGAACAACTCCAAGAGTCTACAACCGCCCTGTTCATGAACAAGACGTGCGCTCACGCCAAGATGTCCACCTCCTTGTCACGCCACCGTCGCTTCGCCACTATACCAACTCGATTATTTAGGACCTAAACCATAATTACATGGGGTCCCGCTGCATATATGTATGTGTTTATTAGCGGGCCGAGTATTTTTTATCTCTCAAAAAGGAAAACCGGCCAAGAGCATGTTTTCTATAGATATTGACTTTTAGATCGTATTTTAAGAATGTGACGTTTTTGTACCTAGTTAATTTGAGTTTTAGACATTTTGGGAAATGGTTTGGTTGAAACTTGAATAAATATCTTGTAAAGTTTTAGACATTTTGGGAAATGGTAGAATTGAAAATTTATTAAAAATGTGATGTGGTTTAGACCCCTTTGGGTATGCATCCTCGGGGTAAAGCTGGGGATGAGGCTCGATGGGCCGTGCCTTCGGGTGCGGTCAAGCATAGCACACACATCTGTCGTGGAGCCCTCGCAAAGAAAGTGCGAGCGACAGGGGTGTCTGAGGTTAGCAGCCCCTTCACCCTGATTCTAAATTCGCTGTTGATACAAGGAATGTAAGAAACTTGTCACGAGGCCCTCCACCGAGGACTGGTCGGGCGAGTGAATCGCGCAAGGGCGAGCGCGTCGAGGGACAGTCAGGTGAAGTTGCTTCCGACTTTAAGTGCCCTCATTGTAAGCGACCATTTAAGACGAAAATCGGATTAGGCGCGCACAAGCGTCGCGCGCATCCGATAGAGACCAATGACGACGTCGTCCCTATAGTGGACAAGCGACGGTGACGTGACGAGGAGGTGAACATCTTGGCGTGAGCTGAAGCACGTTTTGTTCATGAACAGGGCGGTTGTAGACTCTTGGAGTTGTTCGATGCCCTCCCTGGGTTCGGAAGAACTGTGGAGGCCATTATGGAACACAGGTTACACAGGAAGTATTTGGCCACCAAGGCATTTTTTTTTGGTATTTGGTCCAAGTTTCAGTATCCCATTTGAATCGAGGCAGACAACTTGGGCCTCAACTCCTACCTCTAGCCTATTGAAAACTTAAATCAGTGCATTTTATTGGAAATATATAAAAATAATAACTAAATGTATAAATAAACATAAATTTTTATTCAAGTTATTAGGATAAGTTTATAAAATTGGTAGCTATTAAATTTCTTTAAAAAAAAATTGAATAATGGGTAATACAAATTTATGACAATGAATCTTTCGCATGGGACCTAAAAAAAGGCGTAAAATTAAACTTTATTTTCAAATTAAGCTACATTACAGCCCTAGGGCGTAATAAGAATTTACTAACCGCCTCGCTTACGCTTGCCTCGCTGTAATGTTACCTTTTACGAGCAAGTATGATAAAAAATAAAAATAAACCTTTACAATATATGGAGATCGATAGGTCGAATGAGCGCTAAGTGATTTTAGGGAAGGTAATATAAATTATGTTATATAAGTAATTGTTTTCATAAAATAAGTTGACGGTACCATTTGAGACAAATAGTAATTAAAGATTGGTAATCGGAAAGAAGCGAACTGGCAATGTGTATACAAAATCGTTCGTCTTTCTAAATTCACGCTAATGCAAGATGACGTGGCTTGCAATGAAACTTGAGGTATTTTGAAAAGAGGTAACAGGGATACTGACACCATCTAGCTAAAGCCTTAATAAACTTCCCATTTCAAGGGAACACACTTTTTTATACAAATTAATGTCTTGATAGACGAAATGCACGGTTGGATGATGTTATTTACATACTTCCAGTTCCTTATATTTTGGATAAGGTTAAAGTAAGATGAAACATAACGTTGGTTAACGCAAGATTACGTATCTGTATTACATGCTTGTCTTTGCAAAGTTGTATGAGATTGTTTAGTGAGAATTTTTAAATAATTACTTCATTAAAATGAAATATAATTGTATAATTTGGTACAGTGTATGGACCGGTTTGAGTACGTTACAGTTTCTATGATACACGATGATTTTTAGATAGGCGAGTCACTAGATGGCATTGTTATTAATTTATCGGGATTTCTGAATTTTAAATTTAGAATGATATGTGACAGTTTTCAATAGAACTATATTTAATGATTATATGGGGATTATTACAATTTAGACTGTTTTATGTAATTAAATGTATCTTATTGTAATTGTTGTTTTGTTTTTATTTTATCATTTTATTATAGGTCTACCGTTTAACCGGTACTGATGTGCCGACGGAAGCTTTCCAATATTGCGAAATATTTCGCATAGGAAAGTTTCAGAAACTTCTCACATTTTTGTATAGGGATTGAAACTTTCCGCAACGTAAAATGTAAATTTCTTAAATTTCTGTGTAATTTTCAAGAAGTTTCCTAGAATTTTTCCAACCTTTTGGAAACTTTCCGCAACTTGCACATCTGTATTAACTGGGGCGACTCGTATGCGAGAATAGGGCGGGGTTACAGTTCCGTCATAGTTGCTAATGGTTGTGGTTCTACGACCCCTCTCAATCCTAGGGAGACGCTTCAGTTAAATGTTAAAACCTATAACAGTTTTGTTTACCCATTAACTGTGAAATTAAATGATTATTTTGGAAATTATTTGAACGTAAATACTACTACAGTGCAGCTGCTTTTTATCTATATTGTTACTTTGGCACGCGCACAAATTGGTAGCTCGAAGCCCTGCAAGGAACACAATGGCATTGTTTAACGGCTTAGGGTTTGGACCGAAACTGTCACCTCAGAAAATTCGTAATAAGAGAACCCAGTTTTGTTTAGACATTGTCATTGGTCCATGCTATTTTTACTTGACTACAGCGAAAATATTTTTTGTTAAATTTTTAATTTAATTTACTCAGTAAATGTAAAATTAGCTTCCGCATTTCATAAACAGGACCTTACTCATATGAAACATCAAATAATACAAGTTTTTAACAAACAGCCAATATTTCAAAAATCGGTCCAAATGATAATTGCAAAGAACTGCAATCGTAGCAAATGTGTTAAGCTAATGTTGCATTGGCATCATTTTGCGCCGCAAGGTGAAGTCAATCTGAACTGGGTTTAACTTTTTGCGACTATTGGGAGTTTTTTGCAATTTTCAGGTGCTGGAGCGCAAGTTTCGGGCGAAGGCGATGCTGAGGAGAAAAATAAGGTGAGTTAGGGCCAATTGCACCACCCGGGGGCCGGGGCTAGCCACAAAACCCGGATTTAAGCGTTTTATTGTATGGAATTTGACAACTTAACTCCGGGTTAGCGGCTAACCCTAGGCGGTGCAAGTGGGCCTTATCAAACTAACAAGTGTGAAGTAAAATTGTAAACTGTAACAGATGAATATCTTTGGTGTATGACATCTATTTCAGTTTATAAATTATACTTTCAAAATATCCAGGCTCAGGAACAAACATTTGTGATGATAAATACCAAAAGAATTCTTACCGGGACTCGAACCTGGACCCTCCAGTGTCGTAGCCAGGTCGCTACCAACCAGTAGTTAAGCCCCGAGCGTAGCAAGTGAATACCTACAACTGGAATGTTGAGCTTTGCGAGTGTAAGGCACGAAATGAATAAACTTTGCCGACAAGTGTAATACAACATTTTTCACTTCACTATCGTGAGGAAAATAAGTCTCATTCAAATGTAAGCTGTGCGATATATATTACTCCAAACCTTCGGTTTAATAGTAAGTATTCTCAGCTAACGTGGAGAAATAAGTCAAAACTTCAAGGTCAAATAAGTCCCCACTAGTGGGTTATATGCGTTTTTACCCGCTGGTTTTAAAGGATAAAGGAAGGCTTTCCAAGCTAGTGAGGTGAAACAAATAACCGTACCCGACACCTTGACGCTCTCACGACACCATATACCTTATATTTTGTAGTAACTACAACCAAACCAAATTAGGAAGATTATCCTGATGAGATTGGACCGTAAAGCGACATTAAGTGGAGATGTCTAAACCGTTTAATATACGCCAAGCTTTGTAAGTTTTCCCTACAGCCCTCATCAAACCACATTGGTTTAACGATACTGATGTATGTTATGTTTAATACTCTTTTTGTAATTGTTTTTATAAATAAATAATAATAAATAATCATGAGCCTTAGCAAAAGATGGGACACCGCTAAATAGGAAGATGATTACTTTAATCATCATGATCACCATTTCAGCCGAAAGACGTCCACTGCTGGACATAGGCCTCCCCCAAAGATTTCCACAATGACCGGTCCTGCGCCACCCGCATCCAGTGGACTCCTGCGACCTTCACCAGGTCATCAGTCCACCTTATGGGGGGCCTACCCACGCGGTCGCCACTCAAGAACCTTTCCGCCCCAACGGCCATCGGTTCTACGTGCGATGTGCCCCGCCCACTGCCACTTAAGTTTAGCGATTCGGAGAGCTATATCGGTTACTTTGGTTCTGCTGCGGATGGTCTCATTTCTGATTCTGATGATTACTTTAGTCTATTCTATATAATGCAATGGGCAATGGAGAGAGCTATGCTAGGAGTCTCTCTGCGAGATCGTATCAGAAATGAGACCATCCGCAGCAGAACCAAAGTAACCGATATAGCTCTCCGAATCGCTAAACTTAAGTGGCAGTGGGCGGGGCACATTGCACGTAGAACCGATGGCCGTTGGGGCGGAAAGGTTCTCGAGGGGCGACCGCGTACCGGAAGGCGCAGCGTGGGTAGGCCCCCCGCAAGGTGGACTGATGACCTGGTGAAGGTAGCAGGAGTCCGCTGGATGCGGGTGGCGCAGGACCGGTCATTGTGGAAATCTTTGGGGGGAGGCCTATGTCCAGCAGTGGCCGTCTTTCGGCTGAAATGATGATGATGATTATATATAAGGACCACGTGTGTTGGGGGTATCAGCCACCTAGTGGACTAAGTAGGAACTAATATTTAATAGTCTCTCGTGCATGGAATCAAGCATCCTTTGTTAGGAGCGGAGAGAAAAAATCCAGCGTCTCTTATTGAGAATATTGAGTATTTTGCTAGTGATCTACTTACGGCTCTGAGCTGTGGACCTTACGAGATGCTACTGGTATTGGAAGCCCCTTTGAGGGTCTATGGCGCTTAGGACCTTTGTGCCAATTCCCGCCTTTAAAAATATCCAAAAACTTAATCGACAAAAAAAATACGAACTTGTTGAGAAGAGAACTAATGGACAGACATACGAAATCATATTTGCCCAAGCTGAAACGGAGACGCTTCGCTCGCTCGGTCAAAAATTAAGTGTGCCTAGCATGAGTAATGGTAGAAGCGAGACTGACATACTTTCGAACGCCGCAGTCGCTATAGAATACAGTTGCCTGCAACTCATGGTGAGCACACAGATGAGGTTGGTGTTTATTACAGCGCTATCTTGTAGAAGCGTTGGGAACTACGTCATATATGGGAATATAATATTGTCTTCTGTTACCGCGATTGTTATTCATTGAAATTAAACAATTAAGAACGGATTAATCGCGTTTATTAACACCATATCACATACGCGATTTATCCGTTCTAAAGTGTTTAATTTCAAGTCAGATATGGGAGTTAACCACCTCAGACAGAGCATTCAAGTGTGAGTCATACTGTTATTAAATTGCAACTGTTAACACTCACGTATTTTTATCACAATAGGCGTGACATGTTTCGTCTGCGTCGGGCAGACATCGTCGGACAGACAGTGGTGTTATCACCTTCGCGGCTCGAGCATCAATGCCCGAGACCGGCGTAGGTACCGGGTCGGGGGCGACGAAGTGGGAGCAGGGTGATTCGCGCAATCCGGCGCCGTCGTTGCGGGAGTCTGAATTGTCGGATCGTCTGACGGGATCAACGACAAGCACACCGAACTAACCGTGTCCACTAAATCGTCACCACACAAATTCACGTTCCCTCTAGGAAGCACTGGTTTCCAAGCCGGTGGCATTCAAGACAAGTGACGGTCACCACACATGTGCAGTCCTGTACTAATTTAGTATGGATGTGCGACCGCTTATTTCACTTGCGCTTACGTTTACGATTGAATATGTGTTGTGACCTCATTTATCTTTGGAAACACTTCATAACACGGTGTTTGTGTAGTGTGATAGGATCACGTATTATCACATCACATGCTTTTTACGCTCCACTTATTGCCCAGTTATTTAGAACGAATGACAATCATTATCCTTCATTTATTTTCCAGAAAACTAAAAGGCCGAAAGACCCCAACGTGATATCCGTGGACTCCGGTAGCGAGGCCGACGACGAAGACTTCATCCGCTCGCTCCTCTCCGTCCAGTACCAGTCCAACCTCAAGCTGGAGCCAGCCGCGGACGAAACCTTTGACACATACGACTGTATGAACCAAAACTTCTACTGGTCGCAAGACTTCACCACCTTCGCAGGCCGACAGGAGACGTACAACTTAGTGCCAGGCTCGAAAATCACCAGCCAATGCCCTTACGACTTATTCACCTCGATATGGGACAGGGATATCATGCAGAAAATCGCTGATGAAACTAATAAGTACGCGTGGCAGACTATCACACCTAAATGTAAAACAGAAGGTGGTATACCGAATACGTCGCGACTTTCAAGATGGAAAGACACTACCGTTGAGGAGTTGTACTTATTCTTTGCTGTGCTGATCTTCATGCCGTTTTGTCATCGAGAGAAGCTAGCTGACTACTGGTCGACCGGCAGATTGGAAATGCCTAACTTCAGGTCTTTAATGAGTCGAAACAGATTTCAGTTGCTACTAAGATTCTTGCATTTTGTTGACAATGACTCGCTTCTGCTTCCTAAAGTTACTGGCAATGAGAAGAAACTGGCAAAAATTAAACCTATTATTGATTATTGTAATATGAAATTTAGTCATCTTTACGTACCAGGCCAGTATTTGAGTCTGAACGAGTCCTATCCGCTTTGGAAAGGTCAATTTAACTGGGAGAGAAGTATCAAAAACCGCGAGCAATTCGGCTTTAAATCCCATGAACTTTACGAAGCTAGAACAGGTTATTTGCTGAAATTTCTTATAGACACCGGCAGAGGGAGTGATGAGAGAGCCCACGCGAAAACCACCCTTAAACTCATGCAGCAATATTTAGACAGAGGACATTCTGTAGCTATGGACACTACGTACACACAAGTACCTCTAACAAGGTACTTGAAAACACGGCGAACTGACGTCATAGGTATAATCAATAAAGAGAGACCGCTAATCCCTGAAGTCATTAAAAATATAGATGATAAAAGATTGCAGAAAGGCGAATTACTCTCCTGGCAAAGCGGAGATATATCTATTATATCTTGGAAAGACGCAGAACTGACCACTATAGTGTCGACATACCATAAACCAGATATGGTGTTAGTCGCTCAGAATAGCTTAAGCCATATGCTCCCTCGGATTCCTTTAGCCCTCCACGATTACAACAAATGTAACGTTGATAAAGATAAGAAAATGTCTTATACGATGGAGAGGAAACGAGGTCTCAAATGGTACATCAAGATATTCCGTCGCCTCTTAAATTCAAGCATTTTAAACGCTTACGTACTCTATCAATCTAACTGTAATACTTCGAAACCGATGAGCCACAGGAACTTTCGCTACGAGCTCGCTGAAAACTTAGCAGTACGCTACGGCGTCAACAAGATCACTTCCCAACCGACATCTAGAAGCAACGAAATAAGACTAGACGGTAAAAACGACCACTATCCGACTCACACAGAAATGCCAAGCGGCAAAAATAGGCGGAGCAGGCGTAGATGCCATCGGTGCCAAGCGCTCGGCCGCCGGAGCCAAGTGACAGTCATGTGCGCCAAGTGCCAAGTTGGTTTATGTATTGGAACATGCTGGAAGGAGTACCACACGCTGAAATGTTTGAATAAAGAGAAACCGAAGAAAAAAGGGAAGCTTCGTAGATAATTGAATATAATTCATGCTGTGACAAGTTGTTTATATCGCAAACCTGATATAATACTGGACTGAACTGAACATGAGAAGTCAAACTAGACGCTTGCATCTCGATTTAATTAAAAGATTTATGTTTAGTGTAAATAAAATGGTTGGCTGAAATTCACTGACCCATCAACCACTGCTTGGTTCGAAAAAGGAACAGTGTACCTACTTAGGTAGAGAATTTATCATTGCCATTTCCCTGCTCATCTCTTTAGGCTAAAATTGTCTCCAAACTCTAGTTGTAATTTTTGTTCTGCTGATAACTGTAGGTACTCTAGATCATTTATTTTTTGTTTGCACCTGTTTTAACTTGCAAAGATTATTAATTTATTATTTATTGGTTTATGCAGCGATATTTAAAAAAACTCTAAATTTCCTATGACTGTGCAGGAATTATAGATTAATATTCGATTTTGCGAAAAACACTTGGCCTGTTGTGAATATGTACATTATGTACCTACATGTAATTTAGTATTAAGCTAATATCTACCGTTTGTGTTTGTTTAGTGTTTTTAAGGTTCCGTAGTCAACTAGGAACCCTTATAGTTTCGCTCTGTCTGTCTGTCTGTCCGTCCGCGGATAATCTCAGTGACTGTAAGTACTAGAAAGCTGTAATTTTGTACGAATATGTATATCGGTCACGCCAACAAAGATTTATTTTTTAGAGTACCTCCCCATACACGTAAAGTGGGGGGTGTTTTTTTCCGTTTCAACCCTAAAGTGTGGCATATCATTGGATAGGTATTTGTAAAATAATGAGGGTTTACCAAGAACAGTTTTTGATAAAGTTAAGTTAAAAAAAATGTGTCCCCCCCTTTAGAGGTTTAAAAGTTAGCTTTTGAACTATAATTTAAAAAAATATGAAAAAAATCACAAAGGTAGAACTTAATAAGAACTTTCTTGGAAAATTATTTTGAACTATTGGTTAAACGATTTTTGAAAAATTGTACAAAATAATTTCTGAATTAAGTTTTTTAATTTAATTGTATATGCAAACACTTGCAATATCTTGAGTACTTGATTTATCATCCCGCACGTATCTTCCTTCTAATAAGAAAAGAATGATTCAAATCGATTCACGCGATCAAAAGTTACCCCCAAAAACCCAACATACATAACCCGTCTAGATTGTATAAATTAGTAACCCAATAGCCCGAGGGATGGCACTGTGGTCTACTACGCGCTGTTGAGATTTTTCCGGAGTTGTTGGGGTCGACCTCGGTCGGAATCGACGGCCCATTTTTTGTAAAATTCTAATTTTTTGTAATATGTTTAATGTCGCTGTCTTATAGATAATTTAAAAATTATTACAAATTAAATGTAATTTGTTGATATGTAAGTAGGCTACCTATACATATTATAATTTGCGATACCTACCCTAATATCAGGGTCCATTGTACCTATCTAGTATCATAAGTACTTGGAATGCAATAAAGATCTTAAGAGGGCGTAGAGGTTTTTCAAAGAAAACGACAGTTACGGTTAAATCTGTGACGTCCTCAATTCTTTCCGTTTCCGTTTTATGCGCTTCCGTAAAACTGTGCTGTTGTTGGGCGGAGGCTTTAGCAACACCATCATCCACGGCCACCATTTCGTCGTTCTTGGCACGGGTTCTCAGCTCTATGGCCTGCCAGAGTTCGTCTGACATCCATGATTTCCTCTTGCTTGACGTATAGAAGGACTTCATCGGCACTAGTGAATGCTGAGCGTACGCGCTCCAAGGATTCGTAGTAGTAGTAGTAGTAAAACACTTTATTGCACAAAAACAGGGGAAAAAATAAGATAAATAACACAAATATTTGTACAAAGGCGAACTTATCCCATTTAGGGATCTCTTCCAGTTAACCTTTGAGCTATTAAAGGAGAACTGGAGATGGTAGACATGTGTATGTGTATTGTATAAATTACATTTAAAAAAAAAGAAACCCAGTTAGTTCCTACTATACTATATAGCCTATATAGGTAGCCCAAAAACTAGCTCGCCCAGCTGTTCATCTTCCAGTTCAGCAAGAAGCTCGTAATTGTTGCGGAGGCTGACGCTGAAGACTTCTCTGCAGGCAGGGTCTTTCAGCTTTCCAACATCAAACTTCAAGAGGATTCGCATCGACCTTGAACTGGTGACCTCTACATCTCGGTAACCCCTCGATCGATTTGGCTCATATTCGGACTGATATTTTTTATTTATCTCATCTAACCCCATGCCAAATTGCACGACAATCCGATTAACGATACTAGAGTTATCTTCGAACATACATACAAACGACGGATTTTCCAAGTACCTAGACGATAATTGAAAGTTTTGCCTTAAATGGCTGTATGAAATAAAGGAACATGCTCGAATTCGAAGAGCAATTTAACGAAGTATACATATTGTATACATCAATAAAACATCGTTTTCAATTTGACTTAATTTGACACAAATAAAACACATTGTAAGAACAGCTGCATGATTTTATTGCATTACAAGAATATTAATAAATTACAGTTTTACACATTGTTCCTTACATAATACATTTGATGAGTTTAAAAACAAAGGCTTATGTCCAAACATACATTTTTCATGCAAGATTTTATCACCGATTGTTAGAATTTCATGAGATATCGTTTAATTAACTGAAACGATATCTCATAACGACACATAAAAAACGACAAAGGGAGCGTTCAAGTATTACGTAACGCAATTTTTGGACATTTTTGACTCCCCCTCCCCCCCATGTAACGCGCCGTAACGTTTTTCTGTACCCCCCCCCCTCCCCCTAGTAAAACGTTACGTAACCATTTTTTTACCTAAAAGCCACAATTATGTGGCGTAAAGTAGGTAACGGAAAGTCGCTAAAATACCCTTAGTTATTGTTTTAATTGCGTTAATATTTTTCATAACATTTGAAATGTCTTTAAAAGCAAGAGATTTATTTTTATAGAAATAGAAATTATTTATTTGATTCACAGAAAAAAAACTTAAACTTCTATAAAGGTTTACTACTAATCATACATTTAATTACGTCGTTTTCCTGACTTGGCCCTGTCCTTGCACAGATTTTTGATTTATCCCCCATTATTCTTCTCATGCATTCTTAGCGTTTTACTAAAATAGAATAACAAATTTAATTTTAAATACTTTATTTTTACCTTTAGCAATGCAATTACAAACATAAACCTAACTGAAATAGAATATATTTGTCAAAATATAACCGTATTAAAGAATCGAACGAAAACGAAAACATTTAAAATAAAATCAGCCATAAGCAAAAAAATCGTAAGGCATCTGGTTAAACCCTTCTAGAGGAGGCGACAGATCAACAGACAACCTCACAAGAAGTGGTGAAAACTTGCATGATCCTTTGTCTATCAGATCAGACTATAGGTACCACGAGCTTGTTTGCTGTTTGAAGGATTGGGCAGGGTGGCGGCAGGAAACTTTTTGGGAAAACAGATTTTAATGCACTCCTCAAGCGGGAACAGCAGGATGCATTCCATAACTTGCAAGAAATACGTACTATTCAATCGGGAATCTCCCGTAAAAAATAAACGAAAAAGGTTGCCAACTTGGGAGATTTTAATTCCCTAGTTTTTTAATGAACCCTTCAGACCAATCGTTTTTCGTACCATAATCATTACTGTTGTGATGAGAGTAAATCTCACAAATAGAAAACACAACACAATACAACAATGTATTTTGAATATAAAAATAAACAAATAAATATTAGGGGACAATCTTTACACAAATCGAACTAGCCCCATAGTGAGCTCTATAAAGGCTTCTGTTATGGGTACTAGACGACGATATATGTAATAGTTATAAATATTTAAATACATAGAAAACATCCATACCTCACAAACAAATATTCGTGCTCATCACACAAATAAATGTCCTTACCAGTATTCGAACCCGGGACCTCTAGCTTCGTAGGCAGGGTGATTGCGGTATTTTTTGTTACCTACTTTATTGGAGTGATGAGAAAATCTATCACAGCTGTTAATAAATAGTTTTAAAAAGAATTCACTATCCTGTAAAGCAAAGCAAGCAATTTTGTGAAGGTAAAAAAAAAAATCATGTGGTCATTCCATCTAAAAAGAAAAACTTTTTAAAAATGCGTGAGAGAATCTCTACGCGACCGTTCTGAAGGGTTAAAAACAATGTTACGTAACGCGTAGTTCAGACCCCCCCTCCCGCCCCTGTCACGCATCGTAACGTTTTAGTAGACCCCCCCCTCCCCCCAAATGCGTTACGTAATACTTGAAAGTAGTTATTGAGCCGAGCAAGGTTTGAACCCACAAAACTGTCAAAATGAGGTTCTTCTCTTCGGTCTTTCTTGTTGGGGGGTTGTGGGTTCAAACCCTGTACGGAGCAAATACTTTCTCCATTTTTCTGAAAGAAGTAAAATGTGTATTTGCTATCTAGTTGTAGAGTTTACGAGCATAACGAATACTGAGTGGTACAAGTTCGTCTGGACTTTGTGCCAACTTATGAACATTGATGAAATTATCATAAAAATTAAACGACAAAAAAATATATTGAGAAATGACTGAAGAGGACAACAGCTAGATATACCACGAAAGCATCATGTCCCTGGAACGGTGACCTTCACTAACGCTCGGTCGGCTTGTACGACGTTTATCGGTCGAGCGTAGGCGAATTTCTTACAGATTGAGCAAAAATGCTTTCGCTCGTATGTTCCACTGTTTGTCTGGCTGAACTCTAGAGGTCGAATTCTCCTATCAATTCTCGTGAAATTTAGAGATTTTTTTGGCGTTTCCGTTTTAGGTACATCTTTGAATTTATATAATTAGGCCTAAACTACTGAAGTGATGCTAGCGAGGTCTATAGCTTTTTGAATATACAGACACACAGACACAGAATTGTAAAACGTTTACAAAGAGCAGTTTTATTTGTAAATAGCTTATGCCCGCGACTTCGTCCGCGGATAAATTGTTATTGTTTTTAGCCTATAACATGACAGGAGATCCCCTTAACGTGCCTGTGAAGATTGCATCTAAATCCATTCAGCCGTTTCCACGTGATATTCGAACAAATAAACACGCAGACAGACAAACAGACAAAAATTCTAAACATCATTGAAATGTGTTTTGTTATTTGTTTTTCAAATATCTTCAATGTCCAGATTTTTTACCCTACTCTGCTTTATTACATGTATAGATTTCTACAATTACCACAACCGACTATCATTATCATATGTTGAAGAGCACGGCTCTTGTCGGTTGATTAACTTCCAATTGACTATCTTCTGCCTTCGGTTTGCCTGCCTGATACGACACAAATAACAAGACAATGTATCCATGCTTACATACTCGAATATAATGCAAAGTTCCTCAGCTTAATTAGGAACGAATTCATAAATTTGTTCCTAATTAAGTTGAAGTGTTTAGTAGATCACCCATATTTTTTGAATTAGGTATTTTACGGTACTTTGCAATACATTCGAATATACCTAATTTAAGCATGGATACTGTATTTTTGTTAATATACTTAGACCGCGTTACTCACGTCTATAAAGTCGAGAATAGCTCGACATGTGTCGCAAGCGCTTCTCACTCATGATTATGGGGCGCGGACCGTCCCGAAACATGTCGAGCTTTTTTCAACTTTATAGACGTGAGTAACCCGGTCTAAGTATATTAATATGTCTAATACTCACGGGAGTTTTTTGTTTAATAAAGCAAAAATAGGATAAAAATCTTTAGGGATTCCGATATAGATCCGTCTGACTGATAAGCGGTCGTGCTTCCATATTAAGTTAGTACGGGACTGCTCTGAGTAGTTGAGGTGGTCTGTTCAGTTCAGCGTGAGGTAGTGCAGGCTGTCGGTGTCGCGGGGCTCCGGCGGCGGCGCCGGCCCCGCGTCCGGCGGCAGGCTGGCCGATGATGATGATGACAGCTCTACGGTGTCCGGCGGTTCTTGCTCCTCCTTCTTTTTACGTCTGTTCCTGTAATGTTTGTATGAGGGGTTTTTAGGTGTGCAACATGGAGCGACCATGGGCAAGATGAATGTTAGGAACGAGAGTGGAATAAAAGCTTTAAGTCTAGGTTCTCGGTGTTTTTCGTGGAGCGTATCATCAGATAAAAAGTATTTTATTTTCTATTGGACAAAAAATTATGTTTACGTACCAAAATGGAAAAGGAACCCTTATGGTGCGACTCAGTCTGTCCGTCTGTCACATAGTTAAATATCTCGAGAACTACTTAAGCTATCGATTTGAAATTTGGAATAGTTATAAACAAAATTAATTCACGTTGAGAGAGGATTTATCATATTACTTTATAAAATTTCAATGAGAAATGCTTGATAAAAGAGGTAACACAAAATTAAAAGTTTAGTTACGTTTTATTTATCGTTATACTTAACTCAAGCATACACACTAGGAACCATTGATTTCTTGTTTAACCTTGTTGACGCCAATGACGGATATATTCGCACCGCAGGTTCAAAGCCAATGACGGATACACAGTGCGACATAAATCCGGCCAAGTGCGACTTGGGCTCGCCCACCGAGGGTTCCACACCAAGGATTTATGACCTTAGGTATTAAAAAATACTGGTGGCACGGAACTCTCAGTGTGCTGCAAATATAAGGTTTTCGGAATTTTTCCTATACCTGTGCTACAATTTTTAGCTTTTTGCCGAATTTCGTGATTCTAAGTCAACGGGAAGTACCCTATACATTTTGATTCCCATTACAAATGTATGGGAAATGCGACATAAACGTATCTTTTGATTGCGTTGACGTAGAAGATGTGGTTTTTTACAGCTTCAAGGGACCGCAGACAGTACTTCCCGTTCACCTAGAATCACGAAATTTGGTAAAAAACACAGTTTTTAAGTACATATCATAAATGGGAAAGGCCCAATAGGTAAAAGAGGAAAAGGGAGACCAGTTACACGTTGGGACGATGAAATAAAAAAAGTCGCTGGCCCAGACTGGATAAGATTAGCACAGGACAGAGAAAAATGGGCATCTTTGGAGGAGGGCTTTACCCGCCCTGGGGTCTTGCATGAAAACAAATTCGCACACCTATTTAAAATTAATAATAATTGAAGAAACTGAGTTCAATAGTTAAGAAACATTTTTTTTTAATATTTATACTCTGTAAGTTACAAGCGAGAAATAAAAAGGCTTTTTATTTATTTATTTATTATCATAAATGGGGACGCATCTTTTATGTGGAACCCTCGGCGGGCGAGTATGACTCGCACTTAGACAATTTTTTACCTCTTAGGGTATGGCTGTTTGAGATGGAACGTGCGGTAGTGCAGCTTCATGCTGTTGCTCTGCGTGAACCGCTTGTCGCACAGGCTGCACTGGAACGGCTTCTCGCCCGTATGCGTCTGGCAACCAGAAGAAAATCCATCATTTTACTTTGACACAAAATATGCCGCCTTAAGGCGGCCTAACTGGTAAGGGTTCGCGTAACGCGCATTACCTCACCGGTGCGATCAGATATATTTATATTTCAAACAATGCATGCTAATTTATACTTACACAAATTAATACCGATTTTAATAAATAATCAATAAAAAGGTTCTTATAATACAAATAGTGTTCCGATACATATTTTGTTTCTATTTATACGTTTATACAAATTGTTGTACCACCAACGCACCTGACATCACGGTGACAACCCTAATGTCATCTTGACATTTGTATGCTTGACAAATTAAACTTCAAATGTAGCAAAGAGAACTTCTGAAGGCCTACCACGAACCACGAACGAAGTTTCAGCTCTCTGTCGCACTTGAGTGAGAAATCACAAGTACTACTAAAGTAAGTAAAGTAAGTAAAGTAGTAAGTAAGTAGTGAGGTATACTTTCGTTCGCGGTTCGTGGTAGGCGCTCTGTACTTTAGCACTATTACATTATTTATTCTGTGCTATTACTGTCATAGTCCTTAGACAGTGCCACATCGATAAATAGCAAGCTCGTCGCATCCAGTGGATTCTCGCAAAACTCAATAATTTTAAACGAAACAGAACAGACTTCATAATATTACTCCTTCCATCATTTTGTGGTTTAACATCATTTTCACTACTCACGTGAAACATAGACGAAACGTAACTCCAGAGACATTAGATGTGAAAAGTGTTGGTTAAAAAGTTGATTTTAGCTATTTCTTCAGAAACTCAATTATTTACTACCGATAACGATCCAATTCTAATTTAAAGGATGTTTACAAAAACAACATAACTATTTTTATTTTCGGATTTGTGGTTTTATGTCATCTTGTTCGGGTACAAAGGATCTACGAAAGGTGAATTTTTTTTACGCCAAAACCTATTATGTTTGTCAAAACATGCAATTAAAATATCTTCCATACCACAATATACATACATACTTAAAAATTGACGTTAACAAGCATTGAATTAAAAATAATAGTAAAATCATATATTTACTTAGATTTAGGAAAAAAATTACCTTTGCACAACAATTTTACAGAAACCGCAATCCGCATAAATGACAAGGTTTATTTTATATTTTTCCGCAAACTATAAAGTTACAAAGCAAATAAATAAATGAATAGATTTTAGACCATATATCTATAAGGTCCCTGAAAATCAAGCTTCAATCGTTATTTTGCAAAGAGAAAATTAGTTTTATCGTTCTCCTGTAAAATTATGTTCAGTGCAGTTATGTTCTTTTTGTAAACATCCCTTCATTTCATTGAGGTATGATTAAAACTTTCGCAACCAGGCAAAATTTCGAACAATACCCCAGAAACCGACAGTACTCGCTAGTCGGGCAACGACGTGCAACTCAATGCCGCACGCCGCGAACCCGCTAGTCGAACAAGCGGCGAACGTAGCGAAGATGCAATGCTTGCCCGCCTGGCGGGTACTTTGGCGTCGCGGCTAGGTTTATAGCTCTTGCCCGACTAGCGGGTACGCCATCTGAGTAAAGTTTACGAGTGCCCGCGTGGCGGGTACGCGGTGTCGAAAGTGTTAATAAGCATGCGACACATAAAGAGTGGATGGATCACCAGTAGATGGCGCTTGAGGCCGACGCTGGAGTGGAACTGGCGGTCGCAGCTGTTGCAGGGGAACACGGTGCTACGCGAGTGCATGTTCTGATGCACCGCCACACTGCCCGGCTGAAATATACAAATGTTCACTCGTTAATGCTGCGACGAGGCATTAATCTCAATACTAGCGGCTCTGTGAGCCGTAGACATCACGGGATGATACTGGCACAGCGTAAGGATGTACTCCATACAGTGGGTTAACTCCGCCGATTTCTGGGTCATCGGTGGGGGGCGCGCGGGGAAGGAGGCGGGGAGGAAATGCCGCCGAATTTCTATGAAAATTCGGCGGTCTATCTTAAGGGGTGTAAAATGGAAATTAGTTTGCCAATCAGACTGTAATATCTTTCGCATAGTTTTTGACAACCTTGAGCCTCAGCACGACCGAGCCGAGCCGCTGGCCGTGTATGAAGTTACCTCACTGTATGGAATACATCCCTACGCTGTGGTACTGGTATTGGCACAGAGGTCGTAAAAGCCTTTGGGATCTATGGCGGATCGGGGGCAATATGTAGAAGAATAAGTAGGGTTACATAAAATACAACGTTCAAACCGGTATAGAGAAATGGTAAGGTTATTTAAAATTTCACTAAAACGAAGCTTAATCGTGTAAAACTTTGAAAACGAACCGTTTTAGTACGTTTATAAAATAGAAAGGTTTGCTAGAGAACACAATCCCCCGCAATGAGGGCATCACTGGACGGTCTGCGCCATCTCGATGTGTTAAGGGGCTATCCGGCATATTTCACTGTTTTTAAAGTGAATAGGCTTTGTTCAGCTCCAAGCAAACGCTTGAAAAAAATATATAATGTAGCTAGGTATTTGGTCTACATTTGGTTCTACTAAATTGTCGAAAAACATAATACATCAAGAGAAAAATAAATAACCGTAAACCCTTTTTTCTACCTTAAATCTGTATCTACTCCCTTATTATGCGTCGTAAGTACAAGAAACTAAGACAAGCAGTATATATTTATGTTTACTTTAAACGCATCTACTGATTTTTGGATAGGTTTTGTACTTTTCAAAAAAAAGCTATTACACGCATTTTTTCCGAAAACGCCGGCTCGAGATGCCTGCGCGGGCGACGGGGGCCAGTCGTGTAAGATGGCACTAGTAGTGTATAGGGTTGCGTCCTAGTACAAGCAGCTCTTCCTAGGTGGCGACTTATGCTTATTGACGTATTGTATAACCGGTGAGGAAAGGAAGCGGGAGAGGAAGAAAGCTCAAGAAGCTCGCCGAGGTCATTGGGATAGGGGACGGCCTTAAGAGGCAGTTACCGCGAGCGAGGCGCCGCATATCTCGCAGATGTGTCGCTGCGCGCGCGGGTAGAAGGACGTGCGAGGATGTGCCAGCAGGTGGTGCTGCATGCACGCCGTCTGCGTCTCGAAATGCTTCCCGCACTGGAAACATACGTTAGCAACATTAAATACAACGCCATCTAGTGGTGATGCGGAGGACTACGTTAGTTGAAAAATTTAAACACTTCGTTTTCACGCCCCGTAATTCGCGGGCTCTAATGTAGGGAGGGTTATGGAAGGAGGTACTTATTGGGGATCAAAGTAAATGATAGCCCGGTAATTCGCGGGCGTGGGTTACGAAAACTAAAAACTTTTAACAAATAAAGAAAAAAGACAGAAAGGGAAAAATAAAATGCTCCTTTTTATATACGCTACCGGCTGATACGTTTGAAGTCGGTGCCAAGTCAAATCAGTATTAAAATTAAATGTATTAATCGAATGCAGTATCGTTTGGAAATGTGGCGAATTCAAAGGTATCAGTTGGTAGCATATAAAAAGGAACATTTTATGTTTCCCTTTTTGAAGTCGGTTCTTTTTTGTTAATTTTTTTTAATTTTTAGTTTGTAGATTTTTTTTACCAAACAGATTGAAATAAAAACTAATCAAGCTTCATGTTTAACACATCAATACATTAAGCATGCTCTAACAAGGTACGAGTTTTTTAGGTATCTAGTACGACGTGGAATAGCAAACAAAGCTTATTGTCTAGTTCGGGAATAAGAAATATTACTATTAAGAAATTGCAACGCAATGGGAGCTACCGTATTGTCGCTCACCAGGCGGCGCCACTCATGCGTGGGTCCTGTGTCAGTATGAGAGAATTGTCAAAGTGACGTCTGAAATGTTCCCGCAGGACCCACGTTGCACTAGCGCCCCTAGCGGAAAATCGACTCGCGGTAATCCTCATTGTGTGATTTAATAATTTAAATGGAAATATTTGGTGTGTTATCGCTATCAAACATTTGAAACCTATATTTCATCCATTTAATAAGTTTATTTTGGATTCTTTCTGGGTTTTAAAAGAAACCACGATCCGGTCTAAATATACTCTTTCCGCATACTATGCTATGTCTACACGGTTCTTTTTTTTGCTGTTGTACACACTAACACAATTTTATGGACCCAAAAAAATCTGAAATAAATGATGTGTGCGTAGAGCAGCCGCCGCGGCTAGACGCATGACTCATAAGGGACACGGACTGTTCCGAAACATGTCGAGCTATTTTCGACTTTATTGACGTGAGTAATCCGCTATGAGAATTTTAATATGAAATAAATGATTTTAATTTAATATTAATTTTATATTTCATCCATTTAATAAGTTTATTTTGGATTATTTCTGGATTTTAAAAAGAAACCACGATCCGGTCTAAATATACTCTTTCCGCTATGCTATGTGAGTGCGTACAGTTCCCGTTCAGTCGGGAGAATGATCGCGTGCCCTTTACCTGATGGCACGTGGTGGGTTTCCGTCGTTTCCGCTTCGTCTTTTTCCGCCGTTTGGTGTCCGCGGCGGTGATTTGTTCCTCCTCCGGTTTTCTGGAACATTCATACAGATGTAATACACAGTATCTTCTCGGAAATGCTCGTATTTGTCACGCTACTACGCTACGCCATGGACAGCAATGCGTACTAACCAGTCTATACTCAACTATATTCGCAAGTTGCGTCCTGCGCAAGCGCACAGCGTGACGCACGCATCTAATTGTTGTCGTTCGATGTTAAATGTTTGCCCGGCGCGCGAGTGTCGTAAACAATGTCGTCTACAGTGAAATGTAATGCGTGTAACGTCGTCATAGACGAAATGTTATCTTACATACAAAATAAGTTGTCCGTGATAGACGAGGAAACGTTAGTGCGTATCTGCACATCAGCGTTCACAACGGCGGAAATTCAAAAATCTAAAACGCTACTTTTTGAAGCTGTCTCGACAAATAAGGCAAACATAAGTAGAAGAGGGCAGAAAAAGGAACATCGTGATATTAATGATATTGTTAACGTGTTTAGAACTGCAGACCCTACTTCTATACCAGTGTTTGTAGCTCGACAGTTAGATAAGTTACCACCAATTACTTTTGATCACTTAGATTGTACTAAGTTATTAAAGGACATCGTACGACTTCAGACGGAGATAAACAGTATTAAGTCTACGTATGTCACCGTAAAGGATTTCGATGACCTGAAGCAGGATGTTTAAGCAGTTAAGTTGTTAAAGTATACCGCTCCCGCTCGATTATCGATGTGTAATGTCAATGGGGGACGAGGAGCGTGGTGTTTAGATAGTGGCCCTTCAGGTATATCGCATCCTCAGAATTCAACATTACACGACAACGATAACGACAATTTCAATTAATTTGAGCAGCGCTCATCTTTTTCAACTGCGGGTAGTCCGTCTACCGCACAGAACGGTGAATCGTCGCCGCATACTGTTATCAGTGTACCGGCCGAGGTGAGTGACCCTGCCAATCAGCCCAGTGCGCCCGTGCCGGCTGCGACTGAGCAGTGCACATCTAACTTAAATTCGAAGGATCATGATAAATCGTATGCTTGTGTTTTAATTGAGGAGGGGGAGCCTTCAAAAAATGTCGCATCTGGGGACGAAAAATGGGAGCCCGTATTACGTAAAAAGAAGGTTAAAAAACGCCGTCAAGGCCAGTTTGGCACCTCGAATGAATCTTGCGGTAGTTTTAGAGCGGCTGAGCGGGTGATCCCCATGTTTATAACAAAAATAAATAAGGACGTAGATGAATCAGAGATAAGACGTTATATTCAACAAAAAACAAAGGTGCTTGTGACCTTAGAAAAAATGAAGATAAGAAATGGACAGTTCTACAGTGCGTATAAGTTTTTTGTTAATGAATCAAAAATACCGTTATTCTTGGACAGCAATTTATGGGCTAAAGATGTCATATTTCGTACGTTTGTACATTATAAGTACAAGCGATCGGTCAGAGTGAACTTTGAATACGGCAATATACCTACCTAAAAGTAACAAACAAACAAATGGCCTTAAATAAATGTAGATTCGCAACGTTTAATTGCAAAAGCATTAAACGCTGCGTGGACAGTGTGAGAGAGTTATGTCAAACGTGTGACATTATTGCTTTGCAGGAGACATGGCTTTTTCCTGAGGAAATTTCGTACTTAAATAGCATAGATGATAATTTCAGTGCAACAGGAACATCAGCTGTTGATACGTCGGCGGGCATGCTGCGCGGGCGACCGTACGGCGGCGTAGCCTTATTATGGAGGAGTGCCGTTTTTTGTGAGGTGTCCGTAGTTCCATGTAATAATCCGCGAGTGTGCGCGATAAAAATAGTGACGGCGGATCGGCCTATTATTGTGGTAAGCGTGTACATGCCAACGAATAGTACGGATAACCTGCCGGACTTTACGGACTGCCTTGGTACGGTGAGTGCTATTGTGGACGAATGTGACATTGAGTCTGTATACGTATTGGGAGACTATAATGCCCACCCAAATGAACTTTTTTATGGTGAATTACTTGACTATTGTACCGATATGGATTGGTGTTGTATTGACGTACATATGTTAGGTTTAGACTCTCAGACTTATACCTTTATAAGTGAAGCGCACCATTGTAAACGGTGGTTAGATCACTGCATTGTAACGCAGTCTGTAATGCCTACAATAAGTAGTATATATGTCAAGTATGATGTTACATGGTCTGATCACTTTCCGCTCGTACTAGAGTGTGATTTAAATTTATTAACGCCCAGGTTAACCAGCAGTCAAACTGCTATTCAAAACCAGGTGGTGTGGGGGGAAAGAGGGACGGACCAGATAGCTCGTTATAGTGACGAATGTAATAAAAGGCTAAAGTTAATTAACTTTCCGCCGGAGTTTAGACTTTGCGCTGATGAATACTGTAATGAGCCCAGCCATAGGAAAATAATAGATTGTATGTATCAAAATATTGTCTCTGTTCTGAAAGCGGCCGCTATAGTTAGTAGTAAAAGTAGGAAGCGAAAGTCCAAACATAGAGTGGTGGGTTGGAATAGCTATGTTAAAGATGCGCATGGGGCAGCGAGACTGAAGTTTCGGGAATGGTTGCGACACGGGAAGCCTTCAGGGGGATATTTATTTGAAGAGATGTGCGAATCGCGAAAGGTTTTCAAGTCTCGTCTGAAATGGTGCCAAGACCACGAAACTCAAATAAGGATGAACTTGATCGCTTCGCACCATTCCAAAAAAGATTTCCGATCTTTTTGGAAAACGACTAATAGCACGAAGCATCAGTCTGGCTGTCCTGTTAGCATTGGCGGTAGAAGTGATCCCAAAGACATAGCTAATCATTTTAAGGAGCAGTTCTTGGTGAAATCGCCTCTAGGAACGATACGCGAGGAGATGAACAATACTGAGGACATTAAGCAACCGGTTGGACCCGGTTATACGGCTAAAGAAGTGAGTAAAGCGATACGGTCTATTTCTCGAGGTAAGTCTCCGGGGTTTGATGGCCTCAGTATTGAGCATCTTCAACATGCGGGTCCTCATATCTCAAGGACGTTGGCGATGTTCTATACACTGTGTATTAGACATTGCTACTTACCTGTGGACTTAATGAGGACTATTGTGGTACCGATCACCAAGAACAAAACTGGCGACCTATCTGATCCGGCCAATTATAGACCCATTTCTCTGGCGACAATTGTAGCAAAAGTGTTTGACGGTTTGCTTAACGCACAGTTGGGCAAGTATATAACTCTAAATGACAATCAATTTGGTTTCCGACCAGGGTTATCTACTGAAACCGCTATACTGTGCCTTAAGCATACTGTCAAATACTATGTTAATAGAAAAACGCCGGTATATGCAGCCTTTCTCGACCTATCTAAGGCTTTTGACCTGGTTTCTTACAATGTGTTGTGGAGAAAGCTTGACAAGTTTAATATACCTTCTGAGACAGTGAGGATACTCAAGTACTGGTATGAGGGCCAGGTCAACAGCGTTAGATGGGCAGGGACATTATCTGATCCATACAGGTTGGAGTGCGGGGTGAGGCAGGGGGGTTTAACTTCGCCCACGCTCTTCAATCTGTATGTGGATGGGCTTCTTGAGGCGCTTGGTAAAATGCATGTCGGCTGTCATATTGACTCAGTGTGCGTAAATAATATTAGCTATGCGGACGACATGGTTTTACTAAGCGCTTCGGCTTGTGGGTTACGGACGCTACTTGGTGTCTGTGAAGCTTATGCCCTGACACACGGGCTTAAGTACAATGTCGCGAAAAGCCATTTTATGGTTTTCGACCCTATCGGAGGAAATCGAATCACTGAAGTGCCCCCCATTTATTTGAATGATACTCTCCTACAGAGAGTGACATATTTTAAATATTTAGGGCATGTGGTATCAGCGGATGGCAAGGATAACTTGGACATTGAACGGGAACGGAGGGCTCTGTCGGTCAGGGCTAATATGATTTCCCGCAGGTTCGCGCGGTGTACAAGGGAGGTGAAAATAACTCTATTCAGGGCATTTTGCACCTCCCTGTATACGTGCAGCCTGTGGGCGTTCTACACGCAACGGGCCTACGGGGCCCTCCGGGTCCAGTTCAACAACGCGTTCCGGGTGCTGGCGGGGCTGCCCCGCTTCTGCAGCGCATCAGGGATGTTCGCGGAAGCGCTCGTGGATTGCTTCCATACAACCATGAGAAAGCGGTGCACGTCCCTGGTGCGCCGGGTGCGGGCCAGCCCTAGAGATGGGTCGTGGGTATTTACCCAATCTACCCACCCAGGTAAATACCCGGTATATACCTATCTACCCGGTATTTACCCGTATCTACCCAAATCGAAGGGTAGATACTCTTTATAGTAGATATTATGGTTTTAGGTCATAGAAATGTAACGCGGTGCATCTATTATTACGAATTTACGAGTATAATTTTAGCAAAAAACGAAATTATCAATGTGGCGGTTGAAATTAATTAAAAACAATATAAAGAAGAAACTGATTGACTGAGTGACTTAATGACTGACTGACAATACTGACATATCAACGCACAGCCCAAACCGCTGGTCCTAGAGATTCCAAATTTGGCAAGTAGGTTCCTTATAAAGTTTAACGGTGCACTAGTAAAGGATTTTTCAAAATTCAACCCCTCAGGGGGTGATTTAGGAGTCCAAAGTTTGTATGGGGGCACAAGATTAGTTGGACTATTATATTTGAAACTTTACAGGAGTATTATTTCAGGTTTTTTGAGAATTCAGCCCCAAAAGGGGGTAAAGGGGTGGAAAAGTAAAAAAAACAACATGGGTATCGTTTGTATGGTTTATGGGGTCACTGATTACGAAAATAACGATGATTTTAAAATCCAACGTGGCGATTGTGAAATACCATCTCCCCTGTTGGGGCACGATGGGGTCGAAATCTTAAAATATCAATATGAGTGTCGTTTTGTTGTTTATTTATGGTTCTAGAGATTCCAAGTTTAGCACTTAGGTTCCTTATAAAGCGTAGGGGTGCACAAAGAAAAAAGGGAAAAGGGGTGAAAAAGTAAAAAAACAACATGGGTATCGTTTTTATGGTTTATCGGGTCGCTGATTTAATTAACAACAATCATTTCACAATCCAACGAGGTGGACGTAAGGTGTCTTCCCTATTGGGGTGCGATGGGGTTGAAATCTTAAAATATCAATATGGGTGTCGTTATATGTTTATTTCTGTTTCTAGAGATTCCAAATTTAGCAACTAGGTTTCTTATGAAGCGTAGGGGTGCACAAAGAAAGGAGTTTTAAAAATTCATCTCCAAAGGGGGTGAAATGGGGTTACAAAGTTGGTATGGGGAAACGAGATTAGTTCGATTATTTTATTCGAAACTTCACAGGATTTTTTCTAAAGATAAATGAGTAAAGAAGTGTTTCAGGCTTTTTGAGAAATCAGCCCCCAAAAGGGGGAAAAGGGGTAATATAGTAAAAAATAACATGGGGCATGGGCCGCTGATTTTTCAAATCCAACAACGATTTTATACAACTTAGCGGACGTGAAATAAATTTAAAAAATCTCCTTTTTTGTATGACGGTTGAATATTACGTTTAGTACGCGGGCGAAGCCGCGGGTTAAAGCTAGTATTATTATAAACTAAGATGCTTTTCTATTACAGATAAATTTTCAATCAACAATAAAAATAGGTTCACTATTATCTTGTAGAATTTTATTTGTCATAAATTCAATTCGCAGAATAATTTATGGGAGGTAACGTTTGGCAGAATCACCTTCCGCATACTGCTTTTCGTGTTTGATCATTTTTATTGACAATATACATTCAAACTATCCCAAACGACATTAATAATAAGAAACAAATAATTTGTATGAGCACTAATACTATTAAAACATAAGTAATATGACATATTTAATACAAAAAGTTATAACAAAAAAAAATCAGACATAAAATTTGTAAGTAAAAATAAATACCCGCGTATCTACCCGTGGGTAGGTAAATATCGGGTATTTACCGGGTAAATACCCGCCCTTGGGTATTTACCCGGGTAGTTACCCATCTCTAGCCAGCCCCAACCCCATCCTGCAACTGATAGCGGGCAGACTAGACTGCCCGTACATGAGACACTGCTGCGATAAACACATTTCCAGCAGTGTCTATGAAATTTAGGCTAATTAATAATTTTAAGGAATAACATTAGGTATTAAGTTATTTAGTTTGTAATCTAACCACCTATGAGTCACCTGATACTCGAAATAAATATTTTTCATTTCATTTCATTTCATATATGCCAGGACCGCCTTCTTACGTTCTTCGGACACGTCTCTCGACGTTCCCCAGGAAGCCTAGAGAGAGTCATAATGACGGGAAAAGTTGAAGGCAAGAGACCCAGGGGCCCTCCCCCTACTAGATGGTGCTCCCAAATAACTGCACCCATGCAATTAAATCTGCACGAGACAATGCATTTGGCCAGAGATAGGAACCTATGGAGGAATCTGATCATGATGTCACGATCCTCAGCATTGAGGGAACGACTGATGATGATGAGACAGCTGGACTGTAATAATTTTCTTAACTTGTAGTTCAAGAATATTTAAACAGGTGGCGCTAGTCACATGCGTTTCTAACGTATATTTTGCTTGCGTTAATCTATATATATAAAAGAGGTTGTCCTCATCTACGATCAACGCACAGCCGAAACGGCTAGGACTAGAAACTTGAAATTTTTACCAAAGCTTCCTTTTGGTACGTAGGCGAGAGATAAGAACGGATTTTTGGAAATTCTACCCCTAAGGGGGTGAAAAGGGGGTTGAAAGTTTGTATAGAAATGGAAATATTTTTTGAGCTAGAGACTTGAAAATTTGTGTAAAGACTTTTAATTACAATTGAAGAAAACTGTTTTCATGGTTTTTGGAAATTCCACCTCTAAAGGGGTAAAAAGGGGGTTGAAAGTTTGTATAAGAATGGAATTTTGTTTTGAGCCAGAAACTTGAAACTTTGTGTTAAGACTCCTTATTATAATTAAAGAAAAGTGTTTTCATAGTTTTGAAAAATTCAACGCCTATGGGGGTTAAAAAAGGGGTAGAAAGATTTTGTTTTGAGCTAGAGACTTGAAACTTTGTTTTAAAACTCTGTATTACAATTGAAGAAAAGTATTTTCAAGGTTTTTGGAAATTCCATCTCTAAAGGGGTAAAAAGGGGGTTGAAAGTTTGTATAAGAATGGAATTTTGTTTTGAGCTAGATACTTGAAACTTTGTGTTAAGACTCCTTATTATAATTAAAGAAAAGTGTTTTCATAGTTTTGAAAAATTCAACGCCTATGGGGGTTAAAAAAGGGGTAGACAGATTGTATGAGAATGGAATTTATTTTTGAGCTAGAAACTTGAAACTTTGTGTAAAGACTTTTGATTATAATAAAAGAAAACTGTTTTCATGGTTTTTAGAAATTCTACCTCTAAAGGGGTAAAAAGGGGGTTGAAAGTTTGTAAAGGAATAGATTTTTGTTTTAAGCTAGAGACTTGAAACTTTGTTAGTCAATTAGATGATGATTCTAAGAGAGGTATGGGCACAGCGGATGCATATCGTTAAGTGTGGTAGGGCACAGCACAACGAATGTCGTCTCGCTCAAATCTGGAGCAGAGCCCATCTGGGGAAGTACCTCCACCTTACAGAAAACCGCAGTTAAATAACACTAGACCCTACTCATAGTGTTGTGTTCCTGTTGGTGAGTAAGGTCGCCAGAGCTCCAAGAGGATTCGCTGTGTTGACAGCTGAGGACCCACGGAGCAAAGCCCTTGGCCCGTTTGGCTGTCAACACAGCGAATCCTCCTTTTTTTTTAAGGGTCGGCAACGCGCATGTAACACCCCTGGTGTTGCAGGCGTTCATAGGCTACGGTGACCGCTTACCATCAGGCGGGCCGTATGCTTGTTTGTCACCGTCGTAGTATAAAAAAAAAAAAATTGAAGAAAAGTATTTTCATGGTTTTTGGAAATTCTACCTATAAAGGGGTAAAAAGGGGGTTGAAAGTTTTTATAGGAATGTAATTTTGTTTTGAGCTAGAGACTTGAAACTTTGTGTTAAGACTCCTTATTAGAATTAAAGAAAAGTATTTTCATAGTTTTTGAAAATTCAACCCCATGGGGGTAAAAAAGGGGTAGAAAGTTTGTATGAGAATGGGATTTATTTTTGAGCTAGAAACTTGAAACTTTGTGTAAAGACTTTTAATTACAATTTAAGAAAACAGTTTGCATGGTTTTTGGAAATTCCACCTCTAAAGGGGTTGAAAGTTTGTATAGGAATAGAATTTTGTTTTGAGCTAGAGACTTGAAACTTTGGTTTGAAACTCTGTATTACAATTGAAGAAAAGTATTTTCATGGTTTTTGAAAATTTCACCTATTAAGGGGTAAAAAGGGGGTTGAAAGTTTTTATAGGAATGGAATTTTGTTTTGAACTAGAGACTTGAAACTTTGTTTTAAGACCTTCAATTACAAATGAAGAAAACCGTTTTCATGGTTTTTGGAAAATTCTACCTCTAAAGGGGTACAAAGAGGGTTGAAAGTTTGTATAAGAATAGAATTTTGTTTTGAGCTAGATACTTAAAACTTTGTGTAAAGACTCCTTATTAGAATTAAAGAAAAGTGTTTTCATAGTTTTGGAAAATTCAACCCCTATGGGGGTAAAAAAGGGGTAGAAAGTTTTTATGAGAATGGAATTTATTTTGAGCTAGAGACTTGAAACTTTGTGTAAAGACTCTTTATTACAATTAAAGAAAAATGATTTAATGGTTTTTGGAAATTCTACTCCTAAAGGGGTAAAAACTAAAAAGGGGGTTGAAAGTTTGTTTGAGAATGGTTTTTTTAGCTAAAGTCTTGAAACTTTGTGTAAAGACTCTTTATTACAATTTAAGAAACGTGTTTTCATGATTTTTGGAAATTAAGGGGGTGAAAAGGGGGTAAAAACTTTGTATGGAAATGGAGATTATTTTTGAGCTTGAATGTTTTTGTAAAAACATTTTATTTAAATCAAAGAAAAGTGTATAATTTAAACTTTCGTGAGTCATACTGATATTAAATTGCAACAGTTAACACTCACGTATTTTTATTACAATACGCGTGACATGATTCGTCTGCGTCGGGCAGACATCTTCGGACAGACAGAGTGTTGTTATCACCTTCGCTGCCCGAGCCCGGCGTAGGTAACGGTTCGCGCGGGAGGAAGCGGAAGCGGGGTAATTCGCGCAATCCGGCGCCGTCGTTGCGGGAGTCTGAATTGTCGGATCGTCTGACGGGATCAACGACAAGCACAACGAACTAACCGTGTCCACCAAATCGTCACCACACAAATTCACGTTCCCTCTAGGAAGCACTGGTTTCCAAGCCGGTGGCAGAGTCCAACCTCCGTCGCGGTTGAAATTAGGGCGACGTCCGATTTCAATGGCCTCACGGATCTTGCGTGGCACGTAACATTTTTCCCGTGCCAACAACTTCACTTTATCGAACCGAATGAAATGCGTCGCGTCCGTACCGAAAGTATGTTCCGCTACCGCCGAATGCCTTACGTCCTGACGCCTATTGTGATAAAAATACGTGAGTGTTAACCGTTGCAATTTAAAGAAAAGTGTTTTCATAGTTTTGGAAAATTCAACTTCTAAAGGGTTAGAAAGGGGGTTGAAAGTTTGTTTGAAAATGGTATTTTTTTTTGAGCTAGAGACTTGAAACTTTGTGCAAAGACCTTCAATTACAAATGAAGAAAACCGTTTTCATGGTTTTTGGAAAATTCTACCTCTAAAGGGGTACAAAGAGGGTTGAAAGTTTGTATAAGAATAGAATTTTGTTTTGAGCTAGATACTTAAAACTTTGTGTAAAGACTCCTTATTAGAATTAAAGAAAAGTGTTTTCATAGTTTTGGAAAATTCAACCCCTATGGGGGTAAAAAAGGGGTAGAAAGTTTTTATGAGAATGGAATTTATTTTGAGCTAGAGACTTGAAACTTTGTGTAAAGACTCTTTATTACAATTAAAGAAAAATGATTTAATGGTTTTTGGAAATTCTACTCCTAAAGGGGTAAAAACTAAAAAGGGGGTTGAAAGTTTGTTTGAGAATGGTTTTTTTAGCTAAAGTCTTGAAACTTTGTGTAAAGACTCTTTATTACAATTTAAGAAACGTGTTTTCATGATTTTTGGAAATTAAGGGGGTGAAAAGGGGGTAAAAACTTTGTATGGAAATGGAGATTATTTTTGAGCTTGAATGTTTTTGTAAAAACATTTTATTTAAATCAAAGAAAAGTGTATAATTTAAACTTTCGTGAGTCATACTGATATTAAATTGCAACAGTTAACACTCACGTATTTTTATTACAATACGCGTGACATGATTCGTCTGCGTCGGGCAGACATCTTCGGACAGACAGAGTGTTGTTATCACCTTCGCTGCCCGAGCCCGGCGTAGGTAACGGTTCGCGCGGGAGGAAGCGGAAGCGGGGTAATTCGCGCAATCCGGCGCCGTCGTTGCGGGAGTCTGAATTGTCGGATCGTCTGACGGGATCAACGACAAGCACAACGAACTAACCGTGTCCACCAAATCGTCACCACACAAATTCACGTTCCCTCTAGGAAGCACTGGTTTCCAAGCCGGTGGCAGAGTCCAACCTCCGTCGCGGTTGAAATTAGGGCGACGTCCGATTTCAATGGCCTCACGGATCTTGCGTGGCACGTAACATTTTTCCCGTGCCAACAACTTCACTTTATCGAACCGAATGAAATGCGTCGCGTCCGTACCGAAAGTATGTTCCGCTACCGCCGAATGCCTTACGTCCTGACGCCTATTGTGATAAAAATACGTGAGTGTTAACCGTTGCAATTTAAAGAAAAGTGTTTTCATAGTTTTGGAAAATTCAACTTCTAAAGGGTTAGAAAGGGGGTTGAAAGTTTGTTTGAAAATGGTATTTTTTTTTGAGCTAGAGACTTGAAACTTTGTGCAAAGACTCTTTATTAGAACAAAAGAAAAGTGTTTTCATAGTTTTGGAAAATTGTACTCCTAAGGGGGTAAAAACGGGGTTGAAAATTGATGAAGCGGGGAAATAAATATTTTTTTGAGCTAGAGATTTGAAACTTTATGCATCGATTCCTTATTAAAATAAAAGAAAACTGGTTTCATGGTTTTTTGGAAATTCCACCCATAAAGAGGTGAAAAGAGTGTTGAAAGTTTCTATGGCGGAAAGTTTTCTTTTGTATCCATAGACTTCAACTCAATTTTGTTATTCAAGTATGTAGGTAATCATTTATGCTATTTAACCGGATGGTTGTCTGTAAGAGACAAATGTTGCCTTTTAGCGATAATACCGCCTGTTGCCAACATCTACCTAATAAAAACTTAAACGTAAACGCAATAGAAAATATTTGTATTATATATGTGTAGGTTATATCAAGTCACATTGTAAAAAGATAAAACAAGGTATGAAAATCTGTAGGAAGAACCCTATTATACGCGGACGAAGTCGCGGGCGGAAAGCTAGTTTGTTTATAAAAACCGGCCAAGTGCGAGTCGGGCTCGCGCACAAAGGGTTCCGTAGCAGCAAATATAATAAACTTATTATGTCAATTTATACACCTGGTGAATGGAGCCTAAACTTATAAGGTTCAGCCATCGTTTTCAGTGTAAGCACAATAACTTAACCAAAATTACAGTTAAATCAACCTATCTCAAAAACTATAAGAGATACTTTGATCAAACCAAAAATCGTTGAAAGAGTTAATTAGCATGCATCACCTCTATTTTTTTTAGAATTTTATACCCCGTAGTTATAAAAATAGAGGGGGGGGGACATACTTTTTACGACTTTGAGAGCTGATATCTCAAAAACCGTTCACTTTAAGAAAAATGTTTTTTAGAAAACTTTATATCATTTTAAAAGACCTTTCCATTGATACCCCACACGGGTATGTACATCGAAAAAAAAATTTTCATCCCTCAGTTACATGTATGGGGGGCCCCACCCCCAATTCTTTTTTTTACTATTTAGTGTCATAATTTTGTAGCGGTTCATACAACACATATTCCCATCAAATTTCATCACTGTAGTACTTATAGTTTCCGAGTAAATCGGCTGTGACAGACGGACAGACGGACAGACGGACAGACGGACAGACGGACATGACGAAACTATAAGGGTTCCGTTTTTGCCATTTTGGCTACGGAACCCTAAAAATATACATTATATATTCTATCTATTCTAAAATATATTCTTCGCGGATGTATGCTGGTTTTCTCTCAATGTTTTCATTCACTGAAAAGCAATTGGTAAATCAATTTTTCATACGGTCATACAATTTGTGCATATTGACCCGGTAGTACGTCACAAAGTAGTCCCAAATTCGTTTTTAAGATTTGACACTAACATACTGAAACTTTAAGATGTAGTGCATAATGTTTTACCCTCGTATTTTGACGGAAACATCCGAACGTGTCATGCTATCTCAGTCAGTGCTGGTACTAAAAGTACCGAGGTCGATTGAAGTAGCATGACAAATACGAGCGTTCCCGACAAAACACGATACGAATGTATGAATGGATACCTTTTCTTCAACTCGTTTGTGATCTGAAACAAGACAAAGATAACATAAATAATTAATTTTAAGAATTATGCTCTAAACTTGTGGTTTCCCAAAGAAAATGTGTGAATTACAAAAATATTAAAATAACCATGATTTCTGTTTCTCATGAATCTCAATATCAGTTCAGAACCACGGGACTACCTTCAATATATTTCATTTCGAACAATAAAGGATTATCAAAATCGTTTAATATAATAAATCGTGAAACACCCAAAAAAATTCAGCTATATTGAGAAATGGGTAAATCAACTATTTCCTGTTGTTATTCTTTCCCAGCCAAGGGACAGTTTGTTAGAAGACACGTTGTAGTATGTTATACAGGCATGATTGAAAATAAATACATATTTTGTTAATTTTAATGTTATAAACCGTGATTTTAAAAATGACCGTAACCTTGGCAACTAATTGACAAGAAATAGTTGATCAGCCCAAATAATTACTTTTTTAAAGGTGATTATTACGATTTTTTTTAGAGAAACCGACGTGTTGGCTGCTTGAACCCATTATTTACTTGTAGATACGAAATTAAATGCGTGATAATTAAAACTCATGACATATTAAGTGTAACAGCGCCCTCCGGTGAATGAAAACCTAAACTAAGTGCAATCGACTTTTATTTACTTTATTTAGAATCGTAACTATATAGAAAATATTAAATTTCGTTAATTTAATTTCATCGATAGTGAAGTAGTAAAATATTGTTTTATACTCACTTTAGCACGAAGCCGTTTGCCGAGCACTTTTCTAGGTATTGTGATCTCGTCCTGCAGCTCATGCCTGTAACATTAACATTCTGTTATAGCACTGATAATATAATAGTTCTTAGGAACACATATTAATCACTCATAGAAAACAAACAAAAAACGGTTGCAAACAATTGTTACGATTGGTCGATACGTGTGGGCAGCCCGTATGGTACATACACAAGACAAAAGACGATCGAAACAAGTTCGCGTAGACTGTAGAGTTCCATAGGTTTGGATATCTGAATATTAAGGAAAGCGGCGCCATCTATTAGTTAACGATTGAGTTATCAAGAAAGAGCTGTCACTTTAGACTCTGCTTTATTAGATAGATGTCAAAGATGGCGCTGGTGTATTAGCCTGAGTTTGATGGACTTGTTGTAGCAAGGGTTTACAGTTGGGCTTTTTATTTTTTGTTGTACAAAAAATATTTATTGCTAAATTGGAGTTTTTTATGTTTTCTACTCGGAATTGCGCGATGTTTCCATCCAAGGAGGAGAAAAAAAAGAGTCCTAAAATGTCCATACATTTTTCAAACTTTCCATTGCGCTACCGCCATACTAAATCTATGAAAAATGGTGGCGAAATGAAAAAAAAACTTGTGACAATTTTTTTTCCAACTAGGATCGAAAAAGCTCGCAATTATAAAAAGAAAACATAAATTTTTTTTTGCAAAAAAACTGTTTTTATACAACAAAAAATAGAAACGGCCAGTCGACTCACTCGACGCCTTCAGCGTGCAGATCGGAGTGGAACCTGTGCTCGTCGAAGGCCCGCCGGGAGTCGAACCTGATGTCGCAGCGCTCGCAGTACGTCTCCGCCTCAGAGTCCGACTCCTCGAGGCTGTCCTGGAATTGTTATGTACAGTCAACCAATTGGACCCTAGGCACCTCTAGAACCATGTCAAAATGACAAGCTGTGAGAAATTTCTTACAATCTAGTTTATAGCGTCACTACGACATAGTCCTACAGTGGCCTAGGGTTCCAATTGGTTGACTGTACAATACAGACGGTGTACAGGTTTATTAGTGGCAACTTCAAACAAAAAATATGAGCTGATTTAGGGTAAAAACGAGTGACGAGTGAGATTAAAGCAGGTTTAAGCATGTTTGCTAAAGGGCGGAACGTCCCAGGTCACATTTAAAATTACGGTTTTATGACTTTAAAATTTATAAAACATTATTTTTAGGTAGTTATATTCCTTTTCAATTATGTTATGGGCCATCTACCAAGCATGTCAGTAAAACATACTACAACGTTTTTAATATTATATATTTTTCAGTCCTCCGGCCGGTAAGCGCCACTTTACGCAAAACAAAATTCCCGCCTGCCGGCTCCGTCGGGCTGAAAAATAGTATACAAACCTCGGCCGGTAAATGGGAAAGCCTCGGATCACATGTTAGTCGACCTCGGCTTCGCCTCGGCCGACAATTACATGGAATCCGAAACATCTCCCACTTAAACGGCCTTGGTATGTAATCTACTATTGTCTACTCGGAGCACTCGGGCCGCACTCACCGGTCCCCCCCCCCGCGCGTGCTTGACCCTGGCGTGCTGGCGCAGGCCGGCCGCGCTCACGAAGGACGCGCCGCACGCGCGGCACACGTGCGCGCTGCGGTGCGCCGTGCGCACGTGCGTGTAGTACGTCGACGCGTGCCTGCGTGCGGTGTCTACTCGTATACGTCTGAGGTTACACGGAGCGGGTGCCGCTGATCCGCATCCCGCGAAAAGGCAGCCCAATAATAGGCTAGACGACTAAAAATATCTATTTAGTCCGTCTTTTATAATTAATTATAAAAAAATATTGTACACGTATTTTTTTCTTTTGTTCGTCAAATCAAAAATGACGAAAATACAGTGCGTTCAAGTTTCGCGTAATGTCACTCCTAGGTACAATTCTTACCTAGGAGTGACGTCACAAGCCCCCACCCCGCAACTTTGATGCTCTTTATCTTCGTCAATTTTAGTTAAATTGAAAAAGGAAAAAATAAGTGTCTAATAATTTTAGATACTCTAACCGACGGACTAATTGGAATAATAGTTTTTCAACCTAGTCGTCATCCCTATTGGCGACCACGATGTACATGGATTATTATTGGGTCGCCTTTTCGTGGGTCGAGCAATCTCGAAGCGGGCCAATAACCGGCAATCCAATAATCGATGCAGCTACATGTACATATAAATTATTGGGCTGCCTTTTATCGGGTCGGACACGCTCGGTGGCGGGCCAATAATCCAAAGCCACAGTTTTTACAGTACGATAATCAGCAACCCAATAATCCGCAACCAAAAAAATGAACACGAATTATTGGGCTGCCGATTATACGGACTCCACAGAGCTGCCCTGACACAAGAGTACTGCCACAGCGTAAGGATGTATTCTAGGAGTATACAGTGGGTTAACTCCGCCGATTTCTGGGTCATCGATGGGGGGCCCGCGGGGAAGGAAACGCCGCCGAATTTTCATACAAATTCGGCGGTCTATTACGGTGTGAAATGTAAATTAGTTTGCCAATCATACTGTAATATCTTTCGCATAGTTTTTGACAACCCTGAGCCTCAGCACGAGCACCGAGCCGAGCCGCTGGCCGTGTATGAAGTTACCTCACTGTATGGAATACATCCCTACGCTGCGGTGCTGCGACAGTATTTGGCGCAAGAATCAGACTGTCTTTTCTCTCTCTTGTTCCTAACGTTTTCACGGCTATCTATCTTTTTCTAACTGTGTTATTTTAACAGTTGGTTCAGTCACACAAATGATAAATACACAAGTTAACAATAAAAACCCGATAAAATTAATAAGCGCCATAGCGAGTACAGATGTATTGCATGATGTTTTGCCCCACGGAAACACCCGAAGGTGTCATGCTATTTCAGTATGCTATCTCGGTACTAAAAGTACCGAGGTCGATTGATGTAACATGATAAATACGAACGTTTCCGAGAATATACTACTACTACGAGGGTCATGCTAAAAGTATTCTGAAAATATAACTCTTAAGCTATTTTAAGAGGTATAACTTATTCGATTATCATCAGTATTTTAGGATCTATGGCCGTGTGAAAATTCCAAGTCAGGCTTTTTACATATTTCACTCAAAATTTTTATGTGTATGAATTTTATACAACTTTCCTTTTTTGTCAGAGATGTTAGAAATTTGAAAAAAGTATTAATATTATGCAATTCGACACTGTTTATTTAGCTAAAATTACATTTTCAAAGATAAGAAATTTGCTGTAACAAAAAAGTTTATTATTATGGGGGTCTTTAAATGCGGTTTTTGAACGCATTATTGAGGGCATTATGTGGGTATATAAAGTATCAAACGACCTCCTAGTCTAATTGGTAGACCCTGCCTACGAAGCAGGAGGTCCCGGGTTCGAATACTGGTCAGAGCATTTATTTGTGTGTTTATCACGACTATTTGTTCCTGAGTTATGGATGTTTTCTATGTATTTAAGTATTTATATGTATCTATACAAGCCTTATTGAGCTTAAACTAGATAGATTTCAAGATTTGTGTAAGATCGTCCTACATTTTTAGTTTATCTGGTCTACTTGTTAATTTATATAAAACTGCTAATGTCACTGTTACCAATTCTTACGGTATAAATACTAAGTACATTAGAAATATTTATTAGATTCTGTACCTGAATTCTTCTTCACAATGAATACACTTTCTTGTTACACCGCTGTGATACTCTTCATGCAGCAGCGCTGAATTTCTGTAAAAAAACAAAATAAGTAAGTAAAACTATAGAAACGAAAATACGAGCAAGAAGATTTTGCATTTGCAAGTTTACGATAGAAATATGATCAAACTTCGGGTTCATAATGAGATAATAGATGATCCTAAAAAAGTAAGCGAAACGTTTAATGAATACTTTATTAGCGCGGGTAATGTTTCCAATATTAATCCAGATCATAATAGTAAACATATGAACCTCTTAAAAAATAATCACATAAACAATGATAAGTCAATTTTTATGTCACCGATTGACGAATTTGAAATAATTAAAATAGTCAACTCTTTAAAAAACACGAATTCTTGTGGTCCGGATGATATAAGTACCACCTTGATCAAATATAGCATTGAAACTCTATGCGCACCACTGTGTGACATTTTTAATACATGCATTATTGAGGGAATCTTTCCCGTTCAATTTAAAACAGCAAAAGTAATTCCATTGCATAAAAAGGACAGTAAAGCGGAGACATCGAATTATCGTCCAATTTCTTTGTTATCCGTAATTTCCAAAATTTTCGAAAAGGCAATTGCAAATAGAATTATTAATCATTTTGAAAGAAATAATTACTTCTGTTCTCAACAATTCGGCTTTAGACAAAATCGGAACACAGTAGCAGCTATTACAGAATTAGTCCTACAAGTTATGAACAACCTTAACCAAAACCTCAAATGTGCAGGTATATTTTGCGATCTAAGCAAGGCTTTCGACTGTGTAAACCATAAAATGTTAATTGATAAGTTAGATTATTATGGAATACGTGGACTCACTTTGAAACTGCTTAAATCTTATCTCACGAATAGAACTCAATTTGTTCAACTGGTTAATGTAGATGACGTAGGTTGTGTAGAATATGTTAACTCTAGTAAGAAAGTAATTGATTGTGGTGTCCCCCAAGGATCAGTCCTGGGGCCCTTATTGTTTATTATTTTCATTAATGATCTACAATACAATATAACTCATGGTACAGCTTATCTCTATGCAGATGATACAAGTATAATCGTTGAAAGTAAAACTATGAATGTCCTTGAAGATCAAATTAGCAAAACATGGAAGGAACTATCGTACTGGTTTGAATGTAATGGTCTTAAAATGAATTTAGATAAAACTGTATATTTTCCTTTTATTAGACATGCTAATAGCTCATCATACGAATTGCCTCTACCTATAGAAAAGGCCGAAAATGTAAAATTCTTAGGTATACAATTAGATACACAGTTGCGTTGGTCAAGTCACATAGATCTTTTAAGGAAAAAATTAGCCTCCGCCGGTTACACACTGAAAAACCTGTCGAAAATGTTAAGCTCAGATGCACTTAAAACAGTTTACTTTGCATATTTTGAAAGCTTGCTAAAATATGGTCTTGAAGTTTGGGGTAACAGCGTCCATATGAAGCCTGTCCTCATGTTACAAAAGAAGGCTGTTAGACATGTTGAAAAGGCTAAGCGGCTTGCACATTGCCGCCCTCTGTTTGTAAAACATAAAATACTAACAGTGATCTGTCTATATATATATTTGGTATGTATTTTTGTTTATAAGAATAAGAACCGTTTTGCATGTCAAACTAAAAATGAACCTTTATATCTATTAAGACATAAATTTGACATTAATTTACCAGAGTCAAAAAATTATATGCATTTTAGAAGTAGTTTGGAATATAATGGCATTAAAATTTATAATTTCTTAAATGAGGACATAAGACAATGTAATAATTTATATGAATTTTCCAAAAAATTGAAATCGTTTTTGGTAACAAGACCGTTTTATAATTTGAATGAATATTTTGACAATTTGACATTTTGATTTATTTTTAGATTAATTAATAATAAGTTAGTGTAAGATTTTGCATGCCATATTGTGGTAGACCATACAATCATGGAAAATAGGTACAAATGTACCTATAATACTAATGACATGTACCCATACCCATAACACCTGTATGTTCTTGCAAAATAAATAAATTTGAATTTGAAAAAAAAAAAAATTTGAATTTGAAACAGTCACAAAACAACAATTCAATTTGTTCTATTCTATGAGTGTTCTTAAGAATCACAATCAAATTCTGCACAGTGAATATATAACTCACACTGAACAATATTTATTATAAGCCCCATGGCTAAATCGCGCCAAAAAATTTGGCTGTCCCATACAAAACTGCATCCCAAAAGCAGGAATGAAACAGCCAAATTTTTTTTCACGATTTGCCCCATAGTAATTAATCTGTGAGCTGTAGACCTCACGAGATGGTACTGGAATTGGCATAAAATAAATGGCCTAACTCCTAAGTGCCTTAGAGTCTATGCCGCTTAGGACCTTTGTACCAATTCCCGCCATTTAGTAAATTTCCAAAAACTGAATCGACAAAAAAATTGTATGTAACCATTAATCAACAAACTTGTATGCAAAATTTCAAAACAATTGGTTGATAAATGCGACCTGTAGAGGAGAACATATGGACAGACACACGAAGCATATTTGCCCAAGCTGAAACGGAGACGCTTCGCTCGTACAGATGTGCAAATTTCGGAAAGTTTCCAAAAAGTTGGAAAAATTCTAGGAAATTTCTCGAAAATTACACAGAAATTTAAGAAATTTCCATTTTACGTTGCGGAAAGTTTCAACCCCCATACAAAAATGTGAGAAGTTTCTGAAACTTTCCTATGCGAAATATTTCGCAATATTGGAAAGTTTCCGTCGGCACATCAGTATTCGCTCGCTTTGCTCACTCGGTCAAAAAGTTCAGTATGACTTATACATTCACAAAGTTTGAAAGCTCCTTTATAATGACTCAGTCTACTCGCGGTAATCCCCATTGGGCAATCAACAGTACGTACTCCAGGTTGCAGACGAACGGGCAGCGGCGGCAGCGGTACTCGGTGAAGTGTTGCCGCAGGTGCGCGCGCAGGTGCGACTCCCACTTGAAACGCGCGCGGCACAGCCGGCAAGAGAAACTGCCCAGCGACTGCACTCAACAACATCAAGTTATCTACCACCCGTAACGTCATTGTCAGATCAGCGTGCGTAGCCAAAATGCCAATCGCTCACGCTTAATAACGTATCGTAGCTACCTCTCTATCACTCTTCCTTATTAGTGTGACAATGACAGTTGCGTTTCGTTAGCAACTGAGCGTGAGCGATTGGCATCTTGGCTACGCACCCAGGCTTCATCAACTATTTCTGGTCACCAGTTGCCACGATTACAGTCTCTTGGGTCACTTTTATAATCACGATTTTATGACGTTCAAATTCACAAAACATATTTTTCGACTGTTTTTTTTTTTACTTCGACTGTGACAAACAAGCATATGGCCCGCCTGATGGTAAGCATTCACCGTAGCCTATGGACGCCTGCAACTCCAGGGGTGTCACATGCGCGTTGCCGACCCTTTAACACTTTCGCAACCGGGCAAAATTTCGAACAATACCCCAGAAACCGACAGCGTGCAACTCTGCCGCACGCCGCGAACCCGCTAGGCGGGCAAGCGGCGGACGTAGCGAAGATGCAATGCTTGCCCGCCTGGCGGGTACTTTGGCGTCGCGGCTAGGTTTATAGCTCTTGCCCGCCTAGCGGGTACGCCGGCATCTGAGTAAAGTTTACGAGTGCCCGCGTGGCGAGTACGCGGTGTCGAAAGTGTAAAAAAAAGAGGATTCGCGGTGTTGACAGCTAAAGGGGCAAACTTTACTCCATGGGTCTCCAGCTGTCAACACAGTGAATCCTCTTGGAGCTCTGGCGACCTTACTCACCAACAGAAACACAACACTATGAGTAGGGTCTAGTGTTATTTTCTCTTTCCATCCATAACCATCTCAGGCCATCTACCAAGCATGTCAGTAGAACATACTACAACGTTTCTTCTAATAAACTTTGCTGCATTTGTCCCCTGACTGATCGGACGAAATAGCAACAAGAAATAGTTGATTGAAATTAAATACATTAGAACGGATTAATCGCGTTTATTAACACCATGTTTCGAGCCTTTAACAGCACTCGTTTTCACAGGCTTAAGATGATGACTGAAACGTAGGGTCATTGTGTTAATAAACGCGATTAATCCGTTCTAAAGTGTTACATTTCAATGAATAACAATCGCGGTAACAGAAGACAATATTATCATAATCTAATGAACAGGGGCGATAACACAATCGCCTAACGCGATTCAGTTTAGGACCTAAACTAAGTCCCTGCCATACTGCTGACCACAGTTAAGGAGCCAGCACTAATCTAGTACTAGTAGACCCCCATATCTCGGCAACCTCTCAATTTGGAGTCGAACTTAAAAACTATTATCTCATCTAACCACCTGCCAACTTTCAACATCAACATCAACGATACTAGAGTTAACGTCGAACAACCATACATACAAACGACGGATTGTCCTAGTTGACTGGGAGAACTTCCTCGCTTCGCTCGCTCGTTCTTCTCGCTTCGTACATCTTCTATAAACTATATATAGCCTGGTGAAAGGGCTTAAGTGTCTTAGACACTCGTGGCGCTTAAGTCCTACGTACCAACTTCCATCTCATGTGACCGTCTTATTAAACTCGCTTCGCTATTTTTAAAACCAAATTCCAAATTTAAGCCCTAGTTGTGTACTGTTGCATACACTATTTTATCTACACACATAATGTATGACTTATTTAGATACATTACATTCAATTTGATCCATAATTTTTCATGCATTTAAGTGACAACACGTGACAATAAGATCTCACCTCGCTATGTCTCAACTGCAGATGTCGACTCAGCATTTCCCTCTTCGAGAACCCTTTGAAGCAATCCGTACACTTATAACTAGCCTTCAAATACTTCGGATCCTCCGCTCTCTCTCTAAACTCCTTCACCGCCTCCTCTTCGGTTAAACTGCATTTCTTCCAAAAGCTAGCATCCAGGAACCGCGTCCGTCTATTACTTTTACTTTTCCAAGCGTTCAGTTCAAAATCTTTACTCTTTCTCCGTTCATCTATGTGTTTATTCTCTAATTGTATGACATCTTTCTTGATATCTATGAATATTGATGTTGGGCTTGGTGGGGCACTTTTATGTGATACTGGACTGTTTTCTATGTCTCTTTGGTCTTCCGGCTTCAGTTCGGGTTCTGTGACAATGTAGGATTGAACAAGGTCTGTCACGGTCATGATTTCTAGACTTGATTGTAGGTTGCGAGCTTTTCGGTCGATTTTGTAGATGGATTCGTAGGTTATCTGTAAAGTGAAAAGATATTCTATAAGCAAAAAAAAAAACTGGCCAAAAGCATGTCGGGCCACGCTCAGTGTAGGGTTCCGTAGTTTCCTAATGCCTAATAACTTAAGAGTTACAAATGGGCTATTTGTTAATGGTATTGTTATATTGAGTTGACCGACTAAGTACTATTCAAAAATATTGGTATTATTACTATTCAAAATGATTTTGATTTTAGAAATTATTTTGTACAATTTTTCAAAAACCATTCAACCAATCAAGTTCAAAATAATTTTCCAATAAAGATCTTATTAAGATCTACTTTTGTGATATTTTTCATATTTTTTGAACTGATAGTTCAAAAGTTAGAGGGGGGGATACATTTTTTTAAACTTCTGGAGCGAGTATTTCCGAAAACATTAACTTTATCAAAAACTGTTTTTAAAAACACTCATTATTTTTCAAATATCTATCCAATGATATGTCACACTCTAGGTTTGATAAGAAAAAAAAGTCCCCCCCCCCCATTTTACGTGTACGGGAGGTACCCCAAAAAAATATAACCACTTTTTTTGTACCACCTTGTCGGCGTGACCTATATACATATTCGTACAAAATAACAGCTTTCTAGTACTTACAGTCACTGAGATTATCCGCGGACGGACAGAGGGACAGACAGTAGTTGACTACGGAACCCTAAAAAAGTGACGGGATATACTTTATATGCTACCAACTGACCCGTTTAATTTAGCCTAACTGACAGAAGCTTAAAAATAACATAAAAATGTGTGCTGTACTCAAGTCACAATATCTAATACAATTCTAAATCAAAACTATGCTACATGCATGAGCATAAATTTCAGCACACTTTGCTACGAGGGGCGTTCAAAATATTCTCGGTATGTGGATGAAAACAAACAAGTACGAAAAGTTTCATATTTTTATTTTTCAATATACTCCCCCCCCTATGTTCATACACTTATAAGATCGACCGATTATTTTTTTTAATCCCTCATAAAAATATTTTTTTTCTTTGGTGTAAAAATGCTCCTCCACGGCCGCCTTCAACGCTTCATCGTCAGAAAATTTATTTCCACGCAGATCCTTTCTAAGGTTTGGTAACAAAAATAAGTCGCTGGGGGCTAAGTCCGGACTATAGGGTGGATGAGTAACAGTTTCAAACCCACATTCAACAATAGCTGCCTTGGCAATATGAGCAGTATGGACAGGGGCGTTGTCGTGCAGAAGCAGAACACCTTTGGTTAATTTTCCTCGCCTCTTTTCTTTGATCGCATCTCTTAATTGACGTATATTAGCATAGTACTGCCCTGTGATATTTACACCTTTTTCTTTATAATCGATTAGCAAAACTCCTTCACAATCCCAAAATATTGTGGCCATGACCTTTCCAGCTGAAGGGATGACCTTGAACTTCTTGGGATGAGCTGAACCCTTAATGTGCCACTGTATGGACTCCTGTTTGCTCTCTGGGTCATAATGATGAACCCAAGTTTCATCTCCAGTAACTATTTTTTGCAGCACCTCGTCGGGATTTTCAACACACAGGTCGATAAAATCTGAACAGCAAGCCACACGCATATCCTTTTGGAGCCGCGTCAGCATTCGCAGAACCCATCTTGCACTTACTTTTGACATATTAAGATGGTCATGTATAATGCCATGTACGGTACCAATAGATAGATTGGTTACTTGAGCTATAGATTTTACCTTCACTCGACCGTCTTCCAATATAAGTTTTATCAATATTTTCTTGTGAGGTAGCCACTACAGGCCGGCCAGGGTTAGGGTCGTCTTCAATACTCTCCCTTCCACGCTTAAATTCGCTTGACCATTTTTGAATCGTAGATAAAGAAGGAGCAGACTCACGGTAAACACAATCCATTTCCTCTTTTATGGTTTTTTGATTTTTACCCTGTTTTGTCAAGAATTTTATGATGGATCGATGCTCTAATTTCGTTAACATTGTTAATTCGCTCATGGTGTTCATATTTGTTACGCAATTGCAGAAAAACAAATGAACATCTCGGTTCCAATGTAACTTTTTTTTTATGTCAACGAATGAATCTTAGCAGCAGGTAAAAAAATTATATATAAAAGAGCTTGTAAAATATCAATACCGAGAATATTTTGAACGCCCCTTGTACACTCATAGTTTCAAATTATGGGTGACTTACTCACTGCTCTATACAAGTACAAGAGGTAAACAATAACTTTGCTCCATAATATGAACAACTGTTGCTTTTTTACCGAATGCATTAAACATTTATTACCTAATCCATTAAAGAAATAAGTTAAAACAAGCATATGTTTTATTATTTTGGGCTAATAGTTTTCTATCATTAATTTCATTTAAAAAAAATTGAATTTTGTGGTGACTTAAAATTTCAAATATACTTTCTGAATTTAAATGTCAAACAAGAGGGTAGGTATAAAAACACAAAATTACATGTAACAAGAAGGGAAGATATAAAGGGCTTAAGATATAAATATTGGTAACCCCGTACATATACTATAAATCCCAGAGTTAGGTTAGCTTTTGGTTACACCAAATAAATACTTATGCTTTGCCTTGCACTAGTATGTAGATCCATGATGAAGTACAAACCGTCAAGATTAACACATTTAGTTACTTAATGAATATCTTAGTTGACTTACCGGACCTCTCCATAGGATTTCCCTGAGAGCCTTCTGTCCACAATAACACTTCTCTTTGAACTTGTGATACTTGTGCAGCATTGTCGCGCACTCATAGCAGAAATAGTGAGGCAGCACATCATTGTCATTCACCTGTGGGGTCAATAAATTATGAATTCACAACAATTATGGACGAAAACTAAATGTGTGTGTTAACACTGATTTACGACAACATTTAACAATTCTTCATAAATTTTCCCAAGAAGGATCTTATGAACTTCTGTGTAAGATCTTTGTAAATGCGATAATTGCATTTCCTGCGTAATGCACATCATTTGATCAATATTTATCACGCAAAACAATTATTTTTTCATAACCTAAATTTTCGTAATAAATAATATAACGATACGTAAAGTGGATTTTAACAAAATACTTGTTGTAGCATATTTAAAACATGTGAATTTTGGAGATATGTCTAGTAAAATACTTACTTTAAGTGCCATTACTTCCTCATAGTAAGACTTGAGCTGATATTGATCAATTTTGTAGGTTTTCGCTTCAGTCCGTAAGCAGATACGGCATATTTTCAGATCGGCCATAGCTTAACTTAACGGACAGCGTGTGCGTAATATTTGATATTTCCAATTTCATTAAAAAATAAACTTAACCAAAACAATAAAAAATTAAGTTGTATGCAAACAAGCAGTTTTTAACAGTTTATTTTTCTTTTCAAGGATTTTGCGGTTTGTCACGGCTCGGATACGAGTTCTTTAAGCCACATACAGCCTTATTCGCACGAGCGCTTTATATTTTGTGTCCAGCAGGCCTACCACGAACATCGAAAATTAGCATTGCCGGGAAAACCTCTTTGTCACACCAACATGCAAGTGCGACAGAGATGGAGATACAAATCCGCAATCGTTCGATTTTCGTGGTATAGGCCAAGACAACACAATCAGGTTGCCAATTTAATCAGATTGTACGTAAAATTGTGCTGTCTAGATGCCCCATGTGCTTTCGTACTTCTTTGATTTATTAAGCCATGCTTACACTATTTGACGCGAAAGTCCTGCAAGATTGGTTTTCCTCTATTTGTTTTTTCTATACTATAAAATGACTCTTTATTTTATAGTATTTATTCTTTATTAAATAATATTTTTATACGTTTAAAATTAGAATAATATGTTGGACTAATTTAGTTTCTATATTGGTCGCATTTTGCCTCTCTATCGCTCTTGCGTACACGTAATTACAAGACAATACAAGACAGAGAAACAAAATTTCGTTCGTGGTAGACTGTCTTGGTTCATTATAACAAAAAAATAATCAGATTAATTTTCTTGACCCTAAATGGGGGTTCCTTTAGGCATTTACAACTCCATTTAAATAAAAATAATTAATTTTCTCACGAAGTATGCTTGTGTTGTCGTTGGTCCATCTAGTCGAGTCAGTCCGGTCGTGTATTACTGCTGTTACGAGTAGCGGTAAGCGGAGCCCACCCGGTGACATAGCAATTTTTTTTTATTTTTTATTTTTATTATTTATTTAATTATTAAACTTACAACAAAATTACGGTACAGACAGAAGCCCTGCAAAACTGTTTAAACAGTTTGACTGCAGGAGGAATTTATACAGTAGATATACTTAATTTTATAAGTACAACAATATATACAATCTATTTTTTAAACTATTACAACTATTCGAGGGTATCCAATAAATATATCTTTAATTTTCTTTTAAAAATCCGTAGGTCTTGTTCAAGGCGGATGTCCGCAGGTAGACTATTTAGTATGTATGGCAACCGCTTCTTTAAGGTTCTGTCTCCGTAATAGTTTTTGACTCTAGGCACCTCAAATTTACCTGCAGACACCGACCTTGTGCTATGGTTATGTGTAGCTATATCCAGGTCATGCTCTTGGTTGCCATGGTTGTTAATAGCCAATAGATACTTATGCTTTAAGGTGACTGGAAGGATTTTACAAATTTTAAATAGTTTTCCGTAATTATTTTTGCACATGTTTTTAATTTTTTTAGGGACCAGAAATTTCAAAAATCGAATTTGCAGTGACTCTATTTTATTAAGGTATGTTTTAAATGTTAAACCATAGCAATCAAGAGCATATCCTAGTATAGAGTCTACTAACGCAAAGTATAGACATTTTAGTGTAGCGATAGGAACTCTATAACTAAGATGGTAGAATTTACCTAGTAATATTCTCAATTTATTGCAGATATAATCGATATGGTGAGACCAAGAAAAACTAGAATCTATTTTAATTCCTAGATAGGTTACACAATCTACTTTTTCAATATCATTACATTTGCAGTGAACTCTATTAGAATGTAGGCATTGGTAACAGTGGGCAACTATGGGGTGGATGGTATCTGGTATGCTTAAGTATGGTGAATGAATTACAAGGAAGTTAGTCTTGTCAGAATTTAACAAAATACCGTTGTCATGTGACCATTTAACTATAGCATCTACATCCAGTTGTACCTTTCTGCACATGTCAGCGAGGTCGGTTCCGGCACTCACAGTACACAAATCGTCTGCAAACATGTATGGCGTACCGTGGCAAATAACTCGTCCTATAGTGTTGACGTGCATTAGATAGGTCACGGGGCCGCAGCCCGAGCCCTGCGGCACGCCGCAGTCTACAGCTACCTCGTCGCTGAGCACGTCGCCGACCTTCACGCGGTAGCTTCGCGACGTGAGGTAGTCGCGGAACCACTCGTTTAGCGGCTGTCTGATGCCACATTCATGCAACGCATTTAAAAAAGTGTTCGTTTCAAGAGTATCAAATGCTTTCTTATAATCGTAGAATACCACTATAACTATTTTTTTATTTTCTAAGTGTGAATTAATTTCATCAGTAAACTTTGTTAACAGAGTATGTGTACCTTTACCTTTTTGAAATCCGTGCTGACAATTATTTAGAATACTGTTGTTTTGAAGATAAGTGTTAACTTGATTAATTATACATTTTTCCATAATTTTTTCAATACTTGATAAAATTGCTATTGGTCTATAATTTGAGAACTCTTTACGGTCACCCTTTTTATGTATTGGACGAATTATGGCCTCTTTTAATTTGTTTGGAAATTTATTATTTATTACTGACAAATTAATTAGCTTGGCTATAATTGGGCTTACTTTATCTACTAACAGTTTTAGATCAGACATGCGCACGAGGTCACTTCCGGGAGCCTTTTTTGCACTCATGTTGTTAATAACTTTCTTAACAGTTTTGCTATCCACAGGCTGCCACCTCATGCTCACGTCTGATTCTTTGACATAGGTTTCCCTGTCTAGCCACTTATCAGCACATACATGTTTAATTACATTTACATCATTAATAAAATTTTGAGCAAACTTATTACATATTTCTTTGATGTTACCCTGCTTTCCCATATTATCCTGAATATTATTATCTATAGATTGCTTTGTGTTTCCTAATAAACTATTAATTTTCTCTATATTATCTAGTGTGCGATAGACTCTGCACGATCTTAAGGTTAGTTTCTTTCATGTGAGTAGGTGGCGCTTTATTCAATAAATCAATTTTATTTGATTTGTGTAGTTTATTTTTTAACAAATTGTCAGGATAAAGTGCTGCAAAGTAATGAATTTCATATGAAATGTATATTGCTGACATATTTATCAGGTACGCACTTAATTAATTCCCTAAATTAATAAATTGTTTCATGGGAACCATTTTTAGGGTTCCGTACCGTACCTCAAAGGAAAAAAGGGACCCCTAATAGGATCACTTTGTTGTCCGTCCGTCCGTCCGTCCGTCTGTCCGTCAAGACCCTTTATCTCGGGAGTGCGTGGAGGTATCGAGTTGAGATTTAAACTATATACGTTCCTGGCGGGGTGTTGTGCTCGGTAGAGCAGCGTCGTGCTGCGATCTGTTGAGACTCGGCCCTACGCCAAGTGATTCGTCCGTGGACGATGAAACAACAAATTCACACTCTCATGGAATGTATCGTGTTTATGTACATAAATCTATGTACCCACATTGTATAAATATGTGGAGTGTGGATTTTTTATTATTATTGTTCCATTAATGAGAGAACCGGTGCGCAAGGGGAAATGAGTAAGCGCTTAATATGAATCAAATCATGAAAACAGCACTCGCCTATGTTGCAGCAAACCTGAGTTTCTTTAGGCACAGCACCGCAGGGTTCAGCACCGTGCTGAACCCTGGCAGTACCTAATGGAACTCAGGTTTGGTGAAACATACGCGTGTGCTGTTTTCGTTAATTGACTCATGTTAACGAGCAATTAGGAGAGCAGTTCACAAGATGGAGCTGATGCTGAACCCTGGTAGTAATATGTATGTAAGTTTTAAATACGATGTAAGGAATATTAACAAAATAAAAACATAAATTAGCAATAATTCGCATACCTACTTTAACTTATTTATACCGGGAAGTCCAATTGAAGTCGTTTTTTTTTTCTTTAATATTATGTACGAATATGTTTATAAGTCACGCCAACAAAGTGGTCAAATCAAAAGTGGTTATTAACTTTTTTTAGAGTACCTCCCGTACATGTAAAGTGGGAGGTGATTTTTTTTCCTTTCAAATCTAGAGTGTGACATATTATTGGATAGGTATTTGAAAGAAAGAAAGAAAATGTATTTATTCGTGGCTTAATACACAACACAGAGTAGCAAAGCGAAATTAAAGAACTTGAGCCACGAAATGGTCCAGCCTCAGCGTGGTGCCGGCCTTTTGGCTAGCGCTGATCTTCCGTCGGGGCCATATTAAATAATGAACCCTCATTATTTGAAAATAATGAGGGTTTTATAAAAACAGTTTTTCATAAAGTTAATATTTTCGGAAATAATCGTTCCAGAAGTTTAAAAAATGTGTCCCCTCCCCTGTAACTTTTTAACTATGAGTTCATAAAATATGAAAAAAAAATACAATAGTAGAACTTAAAAAGAACTTTATTGGAAATATATTTTGAACTTGATTAGTTGAACAGTTTTAGAAAAAAATTAAGGTGGTAATTTAACCGTACATGCAAAAAAAAACTTAAGTACTTACTTAATTTATCATCCCGCACTTATCTTCCTTTTAATAAAAAAATAATGACTCAAATCGATTCACGCGATCAAAAGTTACCCCCGAAAACCCAACACACATAATCCGTCTAGTTTATATAAATAAGTAACCCAATTTACTTCGCGCTGTTAAGATTTTTCTGGAGTTGATAGGGTCGGGTCGGGTGTATTTATTAAAACACTTTTTAAGGTTGGCTATTGTGACGGACGGTAAACTACAGAACCCTACACTGAGCATGGCCCGACATGCTCTTGGCCGGTTTTTTTAAAACTTTATACTTGTCTATCATTTGTTTGGAGCAGGGATGTTGCGGATGCTGATTTATTGACATCCACGGATGCGGATATTAAAAGGCTCACTCACATCCGCGGATGCGGATGTTATGTAGGTACATAAAAAAAACGTCAAATATTAAAAATGTGTGTTAATTATTGAAAAAAAAGGACAGTTTAATATGTAAACATAAATATAGGCGAGTTATACTTAATAAACAATAACGTTGCTGCCTTTTCCGGGTTAAGACGATTTCTCAGCGGGTCATAAATAAGGCCCACAGCACTGAACAATTGCTCACTAGGAACGCTGGCTGGCGGAGGTGACAAATACCTTCGTGCTATACCAGATAACAACTTAAACTCTAGGATATTATCTTTCCACCAGATAAGAGGATAGAATATGTTTTATGACACATTTTACATTGAAACTTTTCTTGATCACGATCGTCAACTTTAAAATAAGTCCAAATTGCACTTTGTGACGGCGGCGCCATTGTCTTTAACCACCGAACGAAACACTCAACACAACTAATCAAATCACTCTTCACAATGTTTATTTACTTATTAACTTCTCATTATATGCTACACCCTTCGTCCTACAATCGCATGTCAACACTAAAATCAAAATAAACACACTTGTCATTTCTTGTCGCTATCCTTCAAGGACGCAAGAGCACTAACGACGAATCAGGAAAAAGTAACAATAATCCTATTGGGTAATGGTGAAATTGCCTACTTTAACTAGCACGTGCGCCATTACCGAGACGTACCTGCATCGACTTGTTCCACATCTGCATCCGCATCAGCTCCGCATCGACTTGATGCGGAGGCGGATGCGGATTTTGAAAATGATGCGGAAGATCCGCGGTTGCGGATGCGGATGCGAATATTCGCAACATCCCTGGTTTGGAGCGACTAATGCTACTATTAAGGACATGCGCCGCCACAAACTGTTTGTGGCTTGTTGCCTGGCGACCAGTAGTCAATACCACTCGATACTTGCATTGAGTCTAATGCGTCGTCTTTAATTTCTAGCTCTCATTAACTTAATAAAGTGTCTTATTTCTTATCGGTGTTCTAAAGACTCAGGTAAGTTATTAAAACTGATCGTACAGGACATAAAAGTGTGAAGACGTGTTGAGATTATGAAACTAGTACTGCCTTGAAATCGTTATTTTATTATGGTCTTACTAAAATCGTCAACGTTACGTTTAGCTTGAAGTTTGTCTTATGTATATCTACCATGCCTCGTTTGTTTTCGATCAAACAAATTAAAAAAAAAACCTTATTCCCGCTAGTGTTTATATGCTGTTCAATTTTATAAATCTATAATTTATAACATTCTAGACGTATAGTATAGCGAAGGTCATAATATTAGTCAATTCAATCTACGTACAAGTAACGTGAGTCACGTCTTCATTGCCTGTTTGTTTTAATTACAGATGCAAATGTATAATTCAATATGCACCCCTCCAAAAACATAACATGTTAAAAGCCTGGGTAAAAATTATAGTCGTCATAGTAGTAATAGTAGGTGATAGATGGCCTGAATCCAAGCTGGAAAGTAGGTTATAGTTGAACACCTGAACCAACTCTCCAACGATGTTATTGTTCTCGATCTTGTTGAAGAAAACTTCATAAAAACGCTTCTGGATGAAGAAAATTTATGTTTTTATCTTACAGTTATCGTGAGAAGCACTTTGTAATGCCTCGGCCGAAAGCCGTATAGATGGACTCGTATCCTAACTGGTCCATCTGCAGCTCAGTTTCTTAGCCTCTCCAATAATAATCCAATAATATATATATATTTTTTTTTGTAGCCTACTAAGTTATGTCTGACTGCTGGGCAAAGGCCTCCCCTCTGCTCCGCCACTCGTCACGGCTTAGTGCATGCTCACGCCAATCGCTACAAAATGAGTCTAGGTCATCCCGCCATCTTCTTTTCTGTCTGCTCCTGCTCCGCCCGCCCTCTAATAATCTTATTTTATTTTTACTTGTGTAAATAATTAATTGAAAGGTGACAGATAGATCATTTATTTGTATTATTTGTACATAATTATACAAATAAATGATCTATCTATCTATCTATCTAATATTGTTCCAGGTGTAACAATGGGTCTGATGGAGAAAGTGTCGAGCTGGCTGGGTGGGCGGCCTCGCGTGTCGGCGCCCGTGTTGGTGCTGGGGTTGGACCGTGCGGGCAAGACCTCGCTTCTCAAGGCTCTGCAGCCCCCGGACCCTGCGGCCGCCGCACCTGCACTCGCGCCTGCTCCTGGGCTTGCTCCGCAAATAGAGCACTTCCAAAGTACGATTATGATTTTTATTCATTTGTACCAAATGTTCCTTTGCACTTTTGGGTTATGTCTATGATGATAGGTAAATAGTAGAAATTTTCACAGATGTATTTCTGTTCCCGACAAATACTAAAAAACCGGCCAAGTTCGTGTCGGCCTCACGCACCGACGGTTCCGTATCAACTTTATGTTGTAACACTTGTAACTATACCTAAAAGTAGAAATTTACCGTCAGCCACATGTATCGACAGATTGGTCAGTCGTTTGTACGGCATGGAGTTAGTATGCTAGTTTATTTTTTCTTAATATTTTTTATGATGTAAACCAATGTTTTCAACTTTAGTTATGAGGCAGTTCTTTCAGCTAGATATATCACATACATTTAAAGAAAAAAAAACAATCTAAGTTCGTTAACTTATGCTCCGAAAAGGTTTTTTTCTCAAACATGATCCGAAATGTTTACGTTAATGTCACGAAATGAAGACATGAAGTTTCTTGTTTATTGGCTCCCCACATTTACTTCTTGGCCTTAGGCCGTGAAGTAGGTACTGTATGGCGTAAGTATGAACGAAACATTCTTGTCCGCTGCTCTGCGTACTAACACCAAACTGACAAAGGAAAAATTATATACAGCCAACGACCACTAGTTGTACAAAATAATTTCTGAATTAAGTTTTTAGTTTAACTGTATGTGCAAACACTTCTTTTATCTTGAGTACGTATCTTCTTTCTAATAAGGAAAGAATGATTCAAATCCATTCACGCGATCAAAAGTGACCACCGAAAACCCAACATATAACCCGTCTAGTTTGTATAAATTAGTGCCAGAGATGGCACTGTGGTCTACTTCGCGCTGTTAAGATTTTTCCGGAGTTGATGGGGTCGGGACGGGTATGATTGAAAGCATGTCCTCCCAACCCGTACTCAATATAATTAATGTTAAATCGATGCCATAGATGGCGCTATAAGTCTCGATTTACCATTACGAAATCTTTACCCTTAAAGATTACGTGATATTTATAGTGTAATAAATTAAAGATGTCATATAATAAAAAAATATATCATAATAACTCAAATTCAATGCATTATTGTACATTATTGTAAATTTCACCTATATTGCAGCCGCTTAGTTCGCGAGCAGCAGCCCGTAGGAGTTAACGAGCTGTCTAAGTAATATTTTGTATTATCACTAGATGGTGCCACCGCTGGAATGCTTTGCGCAGAGGCGTGTATGGAAGGAAACTGACCCGTTTGCATTGCCTTTGAGTGTAAAACACAGCGGGGAAATCCTGCAGGTTTATGTCTGCGTTTCGTTTTTGTCCACCTTTAAAAAAAGGAGGTTCTCAGTTTGACCCGTACCCATAAATCTATTTAGGTATGTTTGTTCCCGATTATCTCGTGTTTGACTGAACCGATTTTTATGCGGATTTCTGAAAGGCATTTGTTATATTTAGGCACAGGCTACTTAAATTAAGTTATATTTAGGCTCAACTCCATACATTAAAATACGACCGCCTAAAACGTCAGCGATACCAGGCGGCGCAATAATTATTCTAAAATCATTCATTAAACCAATCTTTAGTCAATGCAAACACAAACTAAATGTTACCACATTTAAAAATATCAACAACAGTGCTATCTTACTTGACTTGTGAAAAAATTAATAACACAAACGTTACCCATTACGAAATCTAGATGGCGTTGCACGAGAAATAAGTCAATATTCGCCCAAACATAATAAACATAAATCAATACAGAAGAACATCCTACATAATGAATGAAGTATTGTGTAAATAACGCATTATTGCAAGATTTGATGTTTAAATACGCGTCAAAACTTTTCATTTTGTACTGCTGTGACCTTGCGCCCGAGACACAAGTGTCTACTTGTCCTATTTCACCACAGTATAACAATAAAACAGTAATATAACTTAGTAGAGTATTGTAACTTATATATGTTCTGGAATATCTAATTTGTAACACTAAGAGTGAGTATTAACGTATTATTTGCATTAAAATAAAATTCACAAAAAGTTTATGTTTAAGTCTTGACGCAATAAACTGCCTGCCTGCCTGCTGTGTGCCTGATCATTTTTACGTGTATCCGCGTACGTATGTGTTTATACCTATTGCTTTCTTGTAGAGTCAAACCAAGCTAAGTTTGCAATGATTTTGATAGCACATACTGCGCATGTGTTATTGTACGTATACGTCAAACTTCTATGAAATTATGACGTTTACTTAATACTTTTACAGTCTGTGCTATCAAAATCGATGCAAGCTCAGTTTAGTCCAACTCTATTGAGATGTGTACTAGATAATATAATATCTTTTACAGATATCGTAATAAACCGCTATTTTGACGTACCTAACTCTAAATATAAAATAAGAGATATCCTTATAATAAATAACATAACAATTAGGCTGTAAAAATGCTGATCAGCCTTTTAAGAGCTTACTTACTAGGTATCGTGTGTTCTGGTAAAAGAGGAAAAAAATATATAAGCGGGAAGAACATATTTTTTGGGATAAGTACCATTTTTTTTTACTACAACGGGGCTTAATCGCGTAAAACATTGAAAACTAACCTCCGACGTTTCCAGAGCGACATTATCCCCGTAGTCCCGGAGAAAGACGTTCTTCTCCGGGACTAATTGATTATCATTATTTTATTTTTTTACAAATAAACGGAAATGTTGACATATAACATTCCCACGGCTTGTACCTATCTCCGAAGTTTATGTAGAAATATCTTTTTTTATATTCAAAAAACTTTTCCGAACTAAGTAAATTTGAAAATCAACCGCATACTAACCACTGTTTGCCCCGATCGTTAACTCGCGACCCCAATATCCCGGCAACCCCTTGATCAATTTAGCTGATATCATATTCAAACTTAAAAAATATATATTTATCTCATCTAATGATCTGCCTAATTTCACAATGATCCAATCAATGGTACTCGAATTATCGTCGAACAAACATATATACATACATACAAACGATGGACTATCCAAGTAGAATCGGGAAAACTCACGCGCTTTATTCTCTCGTCGAATAATATCGGTTAGCGTGATAAAGATTTATCAATGAAAAACAAACTCAGCCTAACTCTATGCCGTGCATTCGAGTGACCCCAATCTTTCTATAGATAAATAAATAAATATTTAATAATATATAAATAATAAATATTTTTCTCCGTCATGTTTATGGATGAATGCGATAACTAGAGTTTGTACGGAACTCTCGGTGCACTCGGATGTGTTTTTTCCTAATCAGTAATATACCATAATGATAACGCCCTTAAAGGGATCACCAACATTTTTGCTACACTCAATTTGCAGTTCCCATGTTGCTGTCCACCTGAGATAACTTACTTAATATTTTACTCTATTGTGTTAGTCAGCCGTACCGTGTTCTAAACGTGCGCGGTGACGCGGTGAGTCGAACATTTGTCAATATTACGAGACCTCGGGAGCCACAAGTATCATGCGGTTTGAAAACTTTCTTACTTTGGAACGTCAGAATGTTTGACTCGCTTATGCTTGATGTGTGATTGGAATATTTGGAACGTCGGGCTTGCGGTGGGCCCCCGCGGGTGGGCACGGGCAGTATGGTATTGTTGCAAGCGCACGTCAGCCTAGTATAACTTGACCTACAGATCTGCAATATTTATGCATGATGGGGTACCGCGTTTATACGGAATTACTGCCCTCAAACACCCGATCTCGGCAAGGGAATGGAATGTGATAAGTACACGATTTTTGTCAAAAGAAGTGTTTTATTTTAAAGCAAATCTTTACATGTGAAAAAATCGGTCAAGTTCTTCAAGATTCTGATTTACTTTTAAGCATTGATCTAAGTAAAAGTAGATATGGTACCTACCAGGCGCACGTTCGTGTGCCATCAAATACAGGTTTTGGGACCTAACTTGAATTAGCCGTGTGATGGCGGCCAATGAGTCAACAACGTGGTCATTTGGGACCAGCGGGCCTACCACGAACATCGAAAATTGGCATTGACGGAAAAACCTCTTTGTCACTCGAATATGCAAGTGTGACAGAGATAGAGATACAAATCCGCAATCAGTTGTATGACACTTACTTCTCGATCGCGTTAGCGTATCGAGAGTTCAAATTATGTTTGCCGTTTATTTAAATCATCCCGCAACTTTCATATTTTGACCCCTCGATACGCTAACGCGGTCGAGAAGTTAATGTCGTACTATTTTTATACCTACTAGGCCTTTAGTATCACGAAATAATGCCGCGTGCGCATGACTGATGATTAGTAGGAAACACCTTTTTTGTAAGGGACTAGGGAATGAGTTAGAGGGGCGGGGCGGGACGTTATCGGTTCGCAGCAAGGTCATTGTCGCTTTTGCAAGCCTTTTGTTTAGGTAAGTACTCTGATGCACCGCCGCCGCGCGCTCGGTATCGATGATTTATGAAAATTTAGGGTAAAATTAAGGCACACTATTTTATTTATTTGGGTTCTGCATCAGCTATACAGCGTGTATTTTTGATATTACCGCATATGTAAAGGGTTATTAGTCCAAGCCCTAAAAAATCTATTTTCATATGTTTCAATTAAATATGACTACTTTAATTTTTTTATACAAAATAATTTAGCACGCAATGTATTGCTACTTTACTTTTGTTCAATACGTCGTACTTAGTTTAGCCACAGCGTATGGATGTATTCCATACAGTGAGGTAACTTCATAAACGGCCAGCGGCTCGGCTCGGTGGTCGTGCTGAGGCTCAGGGTTGTCAAAAACTATGCGAAAGATATTACAGTCTGATTGGCAAACTAATTTCCATTTTACACCCCTTAAAATAGACCGCCAAATTTTCATAGAAATCCGGCGGCATTTCCTCCCCGCCTCCTTCCCCGCGCGCCCCCCATCGATGACCCAGAAATCGGCGGAGTTAACCCACTGTATAGAATACATCCTTACGCTGTGGTTTAGCTGACTTGACGTAAGAACTGTCACAAACAAGCGATAACTTACGGATTGATCGTGCAATACATTGCTGCTCAATTATTATTTTTTAAATAATCTCGCTCTGTTAGTTAGGACCAAACTTATAATTACTTGTTGTATGGGTTCTTAGCACTAAAACCTTGGCCTGGTTAAAGTTTGTGGTAATATACAGAATACACACTGTATAATAACCTTCTTAAATATTGCCGGTTGCAAAAGATACACACTGTATACACGACAATGTGACAGTATTAATTAGATCATAATTGGTATGGTAATAAGTTTGTTTACCATATTGCCTTTACGTATACGTAATAAGGCTGAAATTTTTAAAGGAATAGAACAAAAGTCTCGTGATTTTTTATTGTTCATTTACATGAACTTGTAGATCTGACTTTATAATATCCCATGATTTTGAACGTGTACCTACTTGATGTCATTTTCCTCGCGTTTGTGTGATGAAAAACGTTGTACTTCACTCAGCAGAAAAGTGATTGAGTTTTGATTTTGATATTGTTATTAAAATGTTAATAGCAGTGGTGAACAATTATTTCATTGCTTCCATTAATGACAGTCATATTGAACTCTATTTCATAAAACGTAACTGAAATTTCTCACATTTAAAACTTTAAAAAAACTGGTATCTACTGTTTCAGTTAGGTTTATTAAAATCATTAACATAGAATAAAATAAAATAAGGATACTCAATCAGCCAAAAATATTAAGCAATAAAAGTGCTGCAGTTGCGGCACTATGCGGGCTATATGAAAACTAGTTTTATTTGAAACGAGACGATTTATTAAGTGCGAACAGCCTAATAAAGATTTAACAGTGTTTGTAGATCTGTGTGTGTATAAATTTGACACTTAATGCTTGCGACGATAAGCTCCTTTTCGTACTTGACTTTTTTGTTCTGCTTTGTGTGTCTATTAAGTCTATTTCTTTTAATAAGTTAATAATTGAAATGGACTACACATCGAAACAAACATATTATGTATTTAACATTGTCTTCTGTTACCGCGATTGTTATTCATTGAAATTAAACACTTTAGAACGGATTAATCGCGTTTACGAGTATTAACACCATGACCCTACCGTTCTTAACAACAAAGTTGTTGATTGACGGGGAGAATTCGAATTCTCTCAGTCATCATCTTAACCCTGTAAAAACGATTGCTGTGAAGGGCTCGAAACGTAGGGTCATGGTGTTAATAAACGCGATTAATACGTTCTAAAGTGTTTAATTTCAATATTATTTAACATTATTTATATGTTTAATTATTTGTGGAGCATGTACATTTCAATAATAGCAAAGAAGATTTCAACTTATAATACCATATTTTATTTTATTCTGTTTCATTATGAAGTTAGTATATTGTTTAATTATTGACTTTGTTTGCTGACGCTATCTAGATTAGACTCAAGACGCGAATACCCATGATTCACCACCTGTTCAGTATAAGTGAAACCTATATGACCGTTGTAGATATTGGCAATAGGAGGTCACATAGTTAAATTGATCGTATCTTATCCTGCACCAGGTAAGCGAGGGATATAACTAGGTACCAGTACCAGGAGTAAAACGATGGCACTTTTTGATTTGATATTGAGATCAGTCCATTTCGCTTTCTTTCATGTTCGTGCGTGAGGAATGGAATGGACTGAGATTATTATCAAATCGAAATCTACTTTTTTCAATCGCAATGACACGGCCTCTTATTTACAGACGTGATTGTAAGATATAAGGATATCTCGCTTGCACACATGTATGAATGTTTTTGTTTATTTCTGTCGCTCCGTGTGTAATGCGCGCTCGTTTACACAACCATGTAAATCGTATTATTTTATTTTATTTCTATTATGCACTGTGTATATACACATTACCGCAGTGTGCAAGAATTTGCAAGTGTATGTGGGGTTTGGCCTAACTTTCCGTGATGACAATTATGAGCATCAGTCATCTTCCGTTTATACTTAAATTAATGTTTTTAAGAGATGCGAAATATACCTAAACATTTTTTAGTTATGTAGGTAGGGAGGTACTTGGGTACAATCTTCCGTAGGTACCTATGTGACTTATCATGCCTTAAAAGCATTTTAAGCAGGCTGAATAGTGATTTCAGGCCATTCCAGAGGTGGCACTTTCGCACACCAGACGATTCACAATTTACCGTTGCTTTCAGGCGCCTCAAACACGTTTTCAGCTCGTTTCAGGCAACCCCTTACCAGATAGCACAGTTTACGTCGTAGGTGCGATCAAAACTTTATATGTGATTTTTAATGTTTTAGAAGCGTTTTCAGCAGGCTGAGAAGTGATTTCGGGCCGTTCCAGAGGTGCCTCTTTCACATGCCAGAAGATTTAAAATTGACCCCGGTTGCCGTTGTTTTCAGGCACCAGAGACAAGTCTTCAGTGCGTTTCAGACCAGCCTGTACCAGATGGCACAATAACCTGAAAACCTGTTATCGGGCATTTTCAGGACCCCTTATGGGCCCCTGAAGTATAATTCAGTACCTATATGGCGTAATTTCTCTAAGGAGTGAAAGAGACAGCACTATTAGAAAGAGAAAGCTATACGGAAGTTACGGAATGTTCGAGAAGTATGTGAAAGAGAAGACTCGAAAAGGAAAACAACCGCAAAGATGTTCTGAATCATTCGCGGACATACCTAACTACCAGCCGCGTCTGGAATCATTGCGAGTACTTACGGTTCAGCCAGACGTGAGATAATCGCGGCCACACACATAATCAAACGGAGAAACTCCTTTTTTGAAGTCGGTTAAAGTACTGAAACCGTCTCCTAAATGTAACAAATCCTTGTCCGAAAACCGCATTAAAATCGGTTTAGCCAAACATGAAATAATCGGAAACAAACAAACAAACATACATACATACATTCATACTGGTCAAACTTAGAACCTCCTTTTGTTGAAGTCAGTTATATTTTTTTATTATGTTTAAACACTTAATAAACATAAACCTCCTTGGTCAATTCATTCATGTAGGTACATTTAACTTATTATTAATGTACCTATAAACATATTTATTATTATTTGAAATAACATTTATTTGCGCGATCACTAAAGCATTAGTTGTTTCAGTAAGATAAAATACGATACGAATACGACACAAGCAACCTAGTGCAGGGCCTCTCAAGGTCGCCTGCGCTGCAGACGTAGTGCGATGTGCGATAGTACCTACCTTACAACTTTGAGCGCTGAGGGCGGTGCAACGCCATCTAGTGACACATTGCAACGCATAATAGGCATTGGGTGGATTGAGTGTGTCCTAGCTACAATAGATGTCGCTGAAAACCGACATTGTAGCATCAATTTTATGGCGCCATCTATTAGCATATTTTGACTTTACTTTATGCTACTCCAGAATAATACTTAGGACGGCTCGCGTTTTTACTATGGGATTGGGTATCTGTAGTATATTTGATCTGTGATTGAAAGTATCATCGACTTGTTAATTATTATAAGCATATTGAGCATGGTATCTATTAAAACACATTTTAAGGTTGCCTATTATGACGGACGGTAAACTGCGGAACCCTACACTAAGCATGGCCCGACATGCTCTTGGCCGGTTTTTTTATTTTTTAAGATTCCATTTGAATGAGCTATTCGACCACCATGTTTAACCGCATTACCGCACATATATATATATATATATATATATATATATAAAACCATAGAATTTGTTTTTTTAATGTCGAAAGTATCTAAGTGGTCATTGGTATGCAGATGTAATTTTTCCTTTGTCAGTTTAGTGTTAGTACGCAAATTAAAAAATTTAGAGCAGCGGACAAAAATGTTTCGTTCACACTTACGCCACCAGTGACCTTGTTTGCAGGTGGTGGAGTATCGTTCAGCGCATGGGATGTGTCCGGCGCGGCGCGTGCACGCGCGCTCTGGGAACGCCACTACAGGCGGGCTCAAGCTCTCATCTTCGTCGTTGATGCCGCTGACCACTTGCGGCTTGGTAATACGATTTATTAATCTATGGGCGTATAAAGAAGCTGATAAATTTACTGAGGTAGCGTAGTTATCTCTCTCTATCACTGTTCCTTATGCGAGCAAGACAATTGCGTTTCGTTCGTTACTGAGCTTTAAAGTAACAGTAAGTAAGTTAACAAAATCGCGCTTGACTGGGACATATTTACGTACTCCTTGAATGATCTCACAAAGGCCACTTAGGTTAACCAAATATTAGTTTTACTAAGTAGGAACTGTATTGCTTATGATAATGTTTACTATGTTATTTGTTATCGCTTATCTATCGCATAAGCCAAAACCTGTTATGGTAGATTTAAGTTCTTCTAAAAAAAAATTAAATGAAAGTTAACGATTGGCATCTTGTCTACACATCCTAGTATATTTGTTGCATAATACGATCGGTTTAAGATAATCTTTAATGATACGAGTCCCATTGAAAACCATTAAGGATCTTAGGCGTTTTCTAGGGGCACTAAATTTCTATAGGCGGTTTATTACTGGTGCTGCTAAATTACAGGCTCCTCTCCATGCACTACTAAGTGGTCCAAAGGTGAAGAGCACTAGCCCAGTAGTCTGGACACCAGAGCTGGAAGAAGCTTTCAATGCTTGCAGGTCAAGTATTGCAAATGCCGCTCTTCTGGCACATCCCGACTCATCCGCGCCTCTAGCTATCGTCTCGGACGCATCAGATTTCGCGATCGGTTCCGTTATCCTAACCTGACCCTGTTAGATAACCTGGACATGGAGAGGGAGAGGAGAGCCTTATCGGTGAGGGCGAATATGATAGCCCGCAGGTTTTCCAGATGTTCTAAAGAGGTGAAGGTCACTTTGTTTAGGGCATTCTGCACCTCCCTCTATACGTGCAGCCTGTGGGTGAAGTATTCGCAACGGGCCTTTGGGGCTCTCCGAATCCAATATAATAACGCGTTCCGGGTTCTGATGGGACTGCCTCGCTTCTGTAGCGCATCAGGGATGTTTGCGGAGGCGCGCGTCAGCTGTTTCTATGCGACCATGCGCGGGCGCGCGGCATCCCTGGTGCGCCGGGTGCGGGACAGTCCCAACAGAATTCTTAGGATAATAGCGGATAAACCCGATTGTGCTATTTTGTTGCACTGTGAGGGGCTGCACTCTCCCACCAGTGCTATACAATGGTAGGTTTGTTTGTATATGTAGAATATATAGGTTTAATATTTCTTTTTTTTTTTTTTATGTGATGATGAGTTATCCAGCAGGAAGTCGAGGGCAATTGGCAACCATTGGGATTTTTCTCTCGCAAATTGACATCCGCTCAGATGAAATATAGCGCCTACGATCGCGAACTTTTGGCCATTTATGAGTCAGTGAAGTATTTTAGACATATGATCGAGTTAAAGCCATTTTTCATACTCACTGACCATAAACCGATAGTTTCAGCTTTTAAGAAATCTCTTGATTCATGTTCTCCGCGACAATTCAGATATTTAGATTTCATATCGCAATTTACAACGGATATCCGGTTTATTTCCGGCGAGGAAAACGTTGTCGCGGACTCGCTGTCGAGGATTGACGCCATTACAGACGGACTTGACCTACAAAATTTAGCTTTGTCACAATCTACGGACACTGAGCTTCGCAGTTTGACCAATGGCGGTTCGTCACTTCTTTTACAGAAAGTTGCATTTGGGCCGGTCAAACTGTTCTGTGACGTGTCCGGGTCAGCCCCGCGTCCTTTTATTACGTCTGAGTTCCGGAAAGTAGTTTTCGATTCCCTTCACGGACTTAGCCACCCTAGCGCTAGGAACACTATCAAGTTGGTGACTGAGCGTTTCGTCTGGCCGGGAATTAAAAAGGATTGTAGGGTGTGGGCGCGTGGGTGTATTGCTTGTCAACGGTCTAAGGTTTCACGACACGTACACGCTCCCGTCCATGACTTTAAGCCTCCAAGCGGTAGGTTCTCGCACGTCCATGTCGATTTAATTGGCCCTTTGCCCGTATCGAATGGTTTTAAGTACTGTCTCACAGCCGTAGATAGGTTTACGCGTTGGCCTGAGGCAGTACCTTTACATGATATAACGGCGGAAAGTGTTGCCAAGGCTTTCATCTCCACGTGGATAGCGCGTTTTGGTTGCCCTCAAAACATTACTACCGACCGTGGTAGACAATTTGACTCGCATCTTTTCCGTCAGATTGCAGGTCTTACAGGGTCGCGTCACTTGCAGACTACTGCGTATCATCCGGCGGCGAATGGCCTGGTCGAACGGTTCCACCGCCAACTTAAGGCTGCCATAATGTGCCACGCAGACGAGTGTTGGACTGAAACCCTTCCACTAGTGCTGTTAGGCATACGTAGCGCGTGGAAAGAGGATCTGTCTGCTTCGACCGCCGAGTTAGTGTACGGCGAGCCGTTAAGACTTCCTAGCGATTTGTTACAACCGACTCCTGACCAACTGACAGACTACACGGATTTCTTATCGCGTTTGCGGCAGCATATGAAAAGGTTGCAGCCGACAACTGTCACTCGTCATGGTTCCGCCAAAATCTTTCTGTACAAAGACTTGGCAACCGTAACGCACGTTTTTGTTAGACAGGATTTAGTTCGTAGGTCCCTTAAGCCACCTTATGCTGGCCCCTATAGGATTGTCGAGAGGTCTGACAAATATTTTAGAGTTGACGTCGCTGGTAGGGAAGTTTCGATCTCAATTGATAGGTTAAAACCCGCCTACATTTTGTCGGAAACACCTACGAAAACGTCATCGACCTTAGTGCCTAATAATAGCCCCGTTACTGTTCCATCAGAACCTAAAGTGTCTCGTTCTGGTCGCCGTATACGTTTCCCTGATTATTATCGACCCTAAAGGTCTCCAGGGGGGCTGATGTGGCGACAACTATTAATCATAAGTTTTGCCACTAGTTTAGTTATAAATATTATAAAATAACTATTACGTTTAGATTTAAAATACCGTTAGGGCACCGCGCACCGCGAGCGCAGAGTCAGTACCTTGCTTATCGCTCGGAGCGCTTCGCCGAACTTCGGCTGTCGCCCGCGCGCATTCGTGCGCGCTCGGAAATTCCTGCCAGTCGGCAATATCTCACTCTCGAGGCTGGACGCATGCGCTCGCGCCGCCCGGGCTAACGGTAAACGCTTACGCGCCGACTCGCTAACAATATACTCGGTTTGCATTGTGCGCCGAACAAAGCTTGTAGCTTTTAATGTACACTTTCTTTATGTGCTTAAACTACCTTCTGTGCTTTTTATAACTTTCTTCTGTAACGATCTTGTGCTGTGCTTTTAAACTGTTATTTCCTTTCTGTGTGCTTGTGACTCTTGTGTGCCGTTACTGACAATACAAACATTAATGTGGAGCTAGCTAGTTTTATTCTTATCGTTAGCTAGTCACACCCCACAAATTAAGAGAGGTATGGGCACAGCGGATGCATATCGTTTAGTGTGGTAGGGCACAGCACAACGAATGTCGTCTCGCTCAAATCTGGAGCAGAGCCCATCTGGGGAAGTACCTCCACCTTACAGAAAACCGCAGTTAAATAACACTAGACCCTACTCATAGTGTTGTGTTCCTGTTGGTGAGTAAGGTCGCCAGAGCTCCAAGAGGATTCGCTGTGTTGACAGCTGAGGACCCACTGAGCAAAGCCCTTGGCCCGTTTGGCTGTCAACACAGCGAATCCTCCTTTTCTTTTTTTTAAGGGTCGGCAACGCGCATGTAACACCCCTGGTGTTGCAGGCGTTCATAGGCTACGGTGACCGCTTACCATCAGGCGGGCCGTATGCTTGTTTGTCACCGTCGTAGTATAAAAAAAAAAAAAAAAAAAAAAATTCATGTTTAGTTTACGTCGCATGCTGTCGGTAGAAGTGATTGGAAAATTCTAACTTTGACGAAATCGTTATTCTGCTGGCTATTTGGTTTAATTTCCTTCTATCAACGTAATCATCACTCATCACTTCAGCCGAAAGACGTCCACTGCTGGAAATAGGCCTCCCCCAAAGATTTTCACGATGACCGGTCCCGCATCCAGCGGACTCCTGCGACCTTCACCAGGTCATCAGTCCACCTTCTGGGGGGCCCAACCCACGCTCCGCCTTCCGGTACGCGGTCGCCACTCGAGAACCTTTCCGCCCCAACGGCCATCGGTTCTACGTGCAACGTAATAATATCGTACTATTCCAGTGGTCGCCCGAGAAGAATTAGAGCTCGTCCTCGCGCACCCAGACATGAGCGCGCGGCGCGTGCCGCTACTCGTGCTGGCTAATAAGTCTGACGCGCCCGGTGCCCTGCCGCCGGACCGGCTGGCCGTGGCGCTGTGTCTCGAGCGCGTGCAAGATCGGCCCTGGCACGTGTGCGCTACCAGTGCGCGTGACAGTACCACTCTTCACGACGGCATTGCGTGGCTGGCGAGACAGGTAACCGACTACAACATAGAGGGTAGTTAAAAACATCAGGCAAAGTGTTACTAATACTAAGCTTTTATACCCACCAGATATATCTGTGTCCTAAGTACGAGTATACTCAGGAACCATCTAGAATTTCTATTTCAATAAACTGTGCTCAAATCAGTTGATCCGCGTTGGAGCTATGATACCAGTTGATACAAAACTAGGCTTAATTATTAGAAGGTTAATTACTTAGGCGAGCATATCGGTTAACTTGGCCGAAACACAGTCTAGCCAAATGCAGTTTATTGTAAGAAGAATTTAATTTAATTTTCAACTTATTTAAATTGACTTTTTAATTTGTAATTTAATTTTTATTTGTAATTTAATTTTTATTTGTAATTTATATTTTATTTGAAATTTAATTTTTATTTGTAATTTAATTTTTATTTGTGATTTAATTTTTATTTGTAATTTAATTTTTATTAGTTATTTAATTTTTATTTGTAATTTAATTTTTATTTGTAATTTAATATAGTTTTTATCTTTTTGGTTTGCTTTATAGTTAAAATGTGGACAGTTACAGCTGTGGACAGCTATGGACAGTTTGTCTGAATTAAAAGATATTTTTTTATAAGATAAAGTTTCTCTTTGTTTTTAGAATGCAATCAAAGACGTTTGGTTTAAAGTTGCAGCACCTTACATATGCATGTCAATTTCATTAACCGAGAAGTGGATGGAGCACATAGGGGTTAATTCAATCAAATCTATACGTACGGCCGTATGATTGCTGTATTTATTGGTATTTTAAAAACATGTGACAAAGTTAAAACAATTATTATTATAAACAAACGTGGTTATATTTTTCTTCTATTTGGTCATTACAATCCAGTCATTGAATTGACAGCAATTTTGATTGTTTGGTTGGGAAATAATATATTTTTTTTAGTGTAACGGATATATCGTGAGACTCGTATTACGTAGGCAACAAAATCAAGTAAGGTGTGCAAGTAGTGGGTAGATTTATTGGTGTTAATGTTTCGGATAGTGAACAAATAAATCAGACAGGTTTCAACCGGCCTTTCATTAACTACACTACAAAATATCGTAACGACGATGAACGTAATGACGACATTTAATTGCATGTTTGAGAGAGACATGATTATCTTTTGTTTTTGCAGGTGCGTGAGATGCACACTCCCGCGCGTGATCACTAAGCGTCTTCAGGCTCCGCTTGTACTCTGGCGGCTCACAGCACTGATTAACAGTGGAACCACAATATGTGTCGTGTCGTCGCAGAAGACTTAAGGGCCTTATCATAGAGCGATTTGCGGGCGAGAGAAAAGCAAAGGCGAGTTCGCCACGAGTGCGCAGCGAGTTACTAGCAAAATTATATAGAGTTAAGCTCGAACTCCTCGAAATCCGATAACACCTCTCTGTCCCCCTCTTAGACCAACTGTCATGGGAAGCAGCTTGCTTTTACCGCGGCTATTTAAAAGAATGAATGCGATGCGGGTATACACTTTGACTCAATCAATAAATTAGTTTTGTTTGTAGTAGGTAAGCATATTTCTTTTAAATTAAAACTAAAATGCATGTTGTGTTAGTGCATGCTGTAGGTAATTGTTACACTTAAGATATAACTCCGTTTGTAAGCTATCTATTTTCTTTGTGTCAGTGTAAACAGTTGTTGGTAAAGTTTTGGAATAAAATTAAAATGATTGGGTATATCGCGAGAAAATTTGACCAATATTGGTGACGATTACGTTTGTGGTTCTACTGCATCTGTGATAGTGAAATTTGTTGGTACTTTCACTTTTCTTTTCTGTACTTAGGTACTTAGATTTATTTAAACGCTTTAAGGATGACTCTCACTAGGACGGGACGTGACGGGGCGGGACGGAACTCTCTGTCAATTTCTATAGAAAGAATCACGTGATAGCTCGGAGCCCCCGGATGTCACGGGACGTTTTCCATATAAACTGAAAGATCGTCTCGTCCCAGCCCGCCCCGTATTGTCCCATCCCGCCCCGTCTCGTCAGATCCCGCCCCGTCTCGTCCCGTCCTAGTGTGAGTCATCTCTTACTCAGTGATGTAAATGTAAAATTCATTGCAGTTATATTAAAGTATATGAGAATAAACATCACGTGTTTTCCTTTTGAAACATCCATCATAAAAAGCCAAGAGGTTTTTTGTGAGTTTACGCCGTTGGTTTATTTATAATACAGTGACATATTTTGGCTCGAAACTCACCATGATTGAAATAATTTAAACATCACCTAGATGTCGATCTTCTTACTAAGACAAATGTGGTTTTACATGATTTTAGTTAGGTATTTTCAATTTTAAGAAATGTCCATTGAAATCTAATGTAACAACCAAACCCCATTGTGTTTGGGTTGCTAAGAATTGTCTGGATGAGTATAAGTTGGTCGTGAAACGGAAAGTACAGTCAGCGATAAAAGCTTGTATCATAACTGTAAATGAAACAACTTTTTCTAGAAATTATCTATGAAATACAGGCTTATTTTACTTCACTATGTGGACTTATTTTAATCCTCACGTCCCCTGCTATTGTCATCGCATTTATCTTTTCAAATTGTCAATGTCAAATTTATCTTTACTTGTAGCTCCTTCCTTCTTAGACGAATACTATGATCTGCAAAATTTTTAGTTATGTTGCTTTTGTAAACATCCTTTCAATTATCTATATATATAAACTAGCGACCCTCCCCGGATTCGCACGGGTTATTATTAAACATATAAACCTTCCTCTTGAATCACACTATCTATTAAAAAACACCGCATCAAAATCCGTTGCGTAGTTTTAAAGATTTAAGCATACATAGGGATATAGGGACAGAGAAAGCGACTTTGTTTTATACCATGTAGTGATGCGTGTGTCCTGAATGACTCAGTGACTGATCAATCAACGCAGAGCTGAAACTATTGAAGTGAGAAAGTTGAAATTTTACACATCAGGTTTCCACGTCTATCTATCACCGTCTAGCTTTCAGTTCACGATATAGATTCTATTGGCAGACACGAATGGATGGTTCCATAGCGAAATGGGAAAAAATTAAACCTTATAGTACGACTCGATCTGTCCGTCTGTCTGTCTGTCACATCGTTAAATATCTCGAGAAGCACTTAAGCTACCAATTTGAAATTTAGAATAGTTATAAACAAGATTAACCCAGAGACATTGAAAAAGGATTTATTATATAGGTATACATTTTTTTTAAACCCCCCCCTCTTCTTATGTCTTATATGCCTAAAGTTTACAAAAGAATAAATATGATTTTTTTACACAACGTTAAAATTATCATAAATATTACAGAAAAAAATAAAAATTGATTAAAAAATATTGGTTTACGTGGTAAACAACTTCGAGGAAAAACGCATACCTACTAAAGTAACTCTACATGACCAAAGTATGTACATAATAATAATTAATATTGATGTATTTTATAGACGTTATTTTTACAATACCTATGAACAAACTGACTTGTAACGATGTTATAAATCTTATCTTATCTTATCTTATCTTATCTATGCCGTGCAAACGAGTGACCCAATCTGTCGATAGATACATGGGGCTTATGTCAAATATTTATTTCTAGTTGCAGTTGCAACAAAAAATTGTACGGAACCCTCGGTGCGCGAGTCCGACTCGCCCTTGGCCTTTTTTACCGAGTATAATAAGTGAAAACCGGAAAAGAGAAAAATCCAGGGAAAGCAAACTGGCCACAGCAATTTTAATTAGAAAACTCCCGTGAGTATCAGACATATTAAAATTCTCATAGCGGGTTACTCACGTCAATAAAGTCGAAAATAGCTCGACATGTTTCGGAACAGTCCGTGTCCCTTATTCATTTTAATCGCGATGGGGGTTGGTCGGTGCCCCCTAGCTGGAAAACGGTTTTGAGTGCTGCGCCGGTGCTTCGTGTGGACGATGCCGTACAGTGTGACGTAGTGAGTGTCGTGTGCAATCGTGCAGTTGATAATGGGTGTGAAAGAGATGGTAGTGTCTCGCTTCTAACTTTGCCGGCGCTTGCGCCGCCCGCACCCTCCGCGCCTGCGCCGCCCGCTCCCTCCGCGTCGTTGCCTCAGTCGAGAGCTGACCGCGCTGGGGCTCGCAGTGTGCGTAGAGCAGTCGCCGCGGCTACACGCATGACTCATGAATAAGGGACACGGACTGTTCCGAAACATGTCGAGCTATTTTCGACTTTATTGACGTGAGTAACCCGCTATGAGAATTTTAATATGGCCACAGCAATATTTTGTTCCGTTCCCGTGCCGCACGATATATCTCTCCTCTGCACCGAAATATATCGTTGTTTTCGAGAACTCATCTTCAAACATAATGCTCATGTGTCCAAAATGTGCTGCACAGGTTTTTTTTTAATTGCACGTGTAGTACGTATCTCCGGCATATTTGCCCATGTGCGTTTCAGTCATTTACTAATACGACATTGTCTCAAGAAAATAAAAACAATTCGCATGGTAAGTAGAGCTTCGCGCGCCCTGTGCGTCGGGCGCGGCAGTACCGAGCCGGCCGGCCGAGCGACCAAACGACGCCAGCGCCCGCCCCGCGCCGCGACGGAACGTCGTAACAAAGAAACTTTCGTCATGAATTTTTCCGTCACTAACGGCTGAACAACTGTAACTTAATCGTACAGTGATGCACATCACTATATGGCTTTGTAGGGTTACTCTGACTGTAGTGTGACAAACTGTCAATGTACAGACAGTGTGCAGTGAACTTGAAAATAGTGCGATGGCCTGCTTTATAATATGGATAATCTTCTAAATACTAGTCTTGTGCCGCTACTCAAAGTTGACTCTTGATTCCTACCTTACCTTACCTTACCTTACCTTATAGATGTAGGCGGTATTTAGGAACGTTCAGTAGTGTTAATCTTATACTTAGTGCTGTTTAGTGATTGTGTGATCCCCAAGGATTGCAGGCAGTTTTCAGTGAGTATTTCTAGATTTCAGTTATACAGAATAAGGTAAATAAGATTTCAATGTTTGTTATCGGTTATATTACATATATACAGTTCTAAACAAGCGTTAGAAAAACTTTCCGGATTTTATTCTTGATCTCCTCGGAATTTCCCTGTGAGAGGAGAGATCCTTAGGAGAACCAAAGCCGTAAAAGTAGCTCATATTCGCAAGGGTCAAGTGTCACTCACTGCTCGTAGAACTGACGGCCGCGTACAGTCACAAGCAATGGTATCCGCTATTAAAGCCGTCAACTTATGTGACAGCCCAGGCTACATGTACAAATAAGATTGTGTTAGATAGTTTTGCTCCCTCCATGGCTAAAGGTGCTATTCGTACCCTTGGTCAAAGAACGCCACATCTGCAAAAAGTCTACTGTACAGGAGAGAGATCTAAAGATTGCGTGACTGCATTTTGAGGATAACTTTTTGACGGTTAAAGGAAACTAAACGAAATTTTACATATGTATTTAGGTAATTGAAACCTAATTAATGCACTATATTGCATCTTATTTAATGCATTATTTTTGAAAATCATATGACGGATGTGCACATACGGCATTATTTTACCAAGTACTAGCTAATGTATGTGGTTATCCGACGTTATTTAACGAAAAACTGTGTACCGTAAGTTGACATGTGTCTTTGTTTTATGAAGCACCCTATGGCGCATGTAACCACACGTCGGTTTTCTTCAAAAAAGACTCAACAGTGTTAAGTCGTATTTGCATGATTTACGAAATTTCTTAGTAGGCCAAAACAGTTCACTACATATAACTTTCATAACTAACATTACAACTTAATCCTGAATAAGAAAACATGTCAGTATTCAAAATAACCCATACTAATATAGTATATTTGATCTGTGCTAATATTATAAATGCGTAAGTAACTTTGTCCACATGTCAGTCTGTATGTTACCTCTTCACGCGTAAAACAGCTGAACCAATTTGGATGGAATTTGGCATAGGGATAGTCTGAGACCCGGAAAAGGACGTAAGATAGTTTTTATCCATCATCATCATCATCTACGTAGACAAACCTGCGGGCGGACGCTAGTTTTACAAGGGCCAAGACAAAACAATGTTTTATTAATAAAAAGGATCATTTTAATTGCAATGTTCACAATGTTGCACGCAAATGTTTTTCGATGTAGTACTCTAAAACAGAAATATACATAAAAACTAATTTCAACCCTAGTAACTTGTTGATTTAGTATCAACAACAACATGAAAAAGAAAAACATACAGAAATACAAAACCCATCAGTAAAGTTGGGGTCTTTGTCAGTAAAGTTGGGGCCCTGTTCTGGATTAGGTCTAATATTGATGGCGTTGTTTTTAGGCAATTACTTATAAAATATTATAATATCATCTTATTCGTCATCATTAATTTATATTTTACAGCTCATTGGGGCTAAAAACCTGGGGCCTAGCTGTAATGTTGTAAGATGTGGTTTAAAATAAAATTAATAAAAAATCACGTGCTCATCAGGTCCAATGCCCTGTTTACATAAACTAAAGAGATCCTTATACTCAGCGCTACTTAAAAGTAAAGGCCCATCATTGTAAGCTTTTGCTAATACTAAAATAACTATTTAACTAACTATTTAACTGTCTTGTTCTATTTTATTCTTTTGTTTAAGTAAACTTAAGCCTATAGGGTCAGCTTTTGTGTTAGCTACCTACTTATTTCACACAGGATCAGCTTATCTTTTCACCCTGACTATTATTTTGCCACTGTCGATTATATACTTGCTTTATGACATCAAAAAAGTTATCTTCTGTCATATTTTTGACCACATACGGTTTATGGTCAGGAGCTCTAGCCATCTGAAAAGAAGCTTCCACTCTTCAGGGGTATAAATTGTCTTGAACGTCGAGGCCCTCTCAATTGTCGAATGGACACTGTCACCTTGGTTAGGGGTATGCCTCACCTCAAGAAATATGTGCGATATATATTATAATTGTTAGCAGCATACGCATAGCATAGAAAGAATACGATTGGATATCTGTCTAGCGTACGTAGCCAAGATGCCGATCGTTCACGCTTCTTAGCATATCGTATCTCTATCATTCTTCCGTATTAGTGCGACAATGACAGTTGCCTTTTGTTCGCGACTGAGCGTTAGCAACTGGCATCTTGACTACGCACGCTGTGCAGTTATCTGACCAAAACCTAAGCTCTTCAACACCTCTCTGATCATGTGTGTCTATATATAATCCAGTAAACAACCTACTTGCTTCATTTGATCCCCTTCCAGCCACAGCCTTTTTGAGCCACATTCTCACTCCACATGTAGCACACCGCTTTTTTTTGTACCGAATTGTTTACTATCGTGTAGTATGTACCGTATACTTGCAATATCGTTTTCGTCGCTTATGGAAGGCATAAGAGTAAGAGATGTAGCTGAAGACGTGTCTGGTAGTGGCAGCAAAGTTGATGAGCCTGAGCAAATATTCGTAATGTTCCTGACCCATTTTCATTTTACAGTATCTACATCTTTATGAGAGACAAAACATTTTCGAGAAAAGGGTGTTGTGTTAAAACTTCTCTACTGATCATATAGAGCGCAAAATTCGCCACTACAAAATATCTCCATAATTAAAATGCTAAGATGATGGTATTGGCGTAGGTAAATTAACATCATCTCGCAGAATATTCAAAATAGATGCGTGCCTTTCAGCCCTTGGTTAACAATGTACTATATCATTGTAACCATGGGCTGGCTGTATATTTGCCAAGTCGGCTTTATCTAAGATTTCCTCATTAGATGACATGCCCCAAAACTCCGCAATTGCTTTCGAAACTGAAAATAATAGGTGCATTAATTTAGCCACTATGACGTGCACACAAACTTGCATTTACTCGGGGTGTAAAAAACAAAAGTTTAAAAAATTACTATTAAATGAGTTAATAAAATTATTTAGATATACTTTATAATAAATAAATAAAGAATTGTAACATTTGCACCACAAACATGTATTTTGTATGCATTCAAAGTTTTTGAAAACGACGCATCTTACACTAGGACGTAATATAACGACGCAAGTGCACCTACGGCACCCACTGTTTCGTCGTATAAAGCAACATCATCACAAGCGGCTATGAAAAGTTTGTATAACAAAAGCGCAAGTGAACATAAGACCAACTTTTTAAAAAACGTTAAATACACGTAAAACACATAGCAGAACATATCATAACATATATTTGATTAGTTTATAAACAGTTTTAATCAAATGCCAAAAAACATTTAAAAATATCGTATGTGATCATGCAACGGGTTATTTTATTGGCATAATTAGTGCCCAAACAGCCGTAAGTGCACATACAATTGTTTTGCACAAAAGTATCTCAATGACGTTTAAGAAAACTAATCATTTGAGATTTTCATTGTCTAAATCCATTTTTGTCAATTTCGATCCAACGTGCGACGCATGCTCGTGGTCCGGTAACACCGACGGAACTGACATTACATCGGCGCGCGCGCCGCCTCTCGCCCGCGCCGGCGACGTAAAACAACGAAGCATATGCGCTTGCGACATTATTTTATGACCGCTTATAACATGCGTCGTTGTCCGTATAAAATATCTCCGGAATTAGAAAAGTTAAAAATAAATTTCTTTTCGTGTAATGTAGAACGCATTTTTTTAAGGCTATTTCCAAGATAAAATCACTTTTGACGTATGGTCACATGTTGCGTTATTTTACCAAGGGTACGTATTACTGGTAACTACACCGGTAACAAGGTGGATGGACATTCTAGTCAACATTGTGTTTTATCCAGGCTGAATAAAGTTGATATAAAGTTTTACAGTAGGTATATAAACGTAATAGAAAGCTATAAGCCGCCACGGTGCTACAGACTCGTGACTTACATTTTCTAGAGGACGTGACAAAAACTTTGTGACTTACCTACTAGCTCCTGTATAAGGATACAGCTATCAAAGTAAGTTTTATTTGTAATGTTCTTCCAAAATTTCATTTTCTGTTCAAGCTTTTATCACTAATAACCAAAATTAGTCCATAACCAAAACTTTGCAATAACTTCGGTAAATTTGGCCGAGATCTGTGACCAGTTCCCATTTGATCTGAATATCTTGGAGTAGATCAGTTTTTGTCCACTAAACTATAAAAACCATTTCGGCCAACAAGGCATTCGATATAAAAGTTCTGCACTCAAATTGGTCATGCTAAAATTATAACAATAATTAAAACGACACATTTTTTTCGTCAGTGTGCAAATTTGGATAACATTCCACACTGAGCTGGTAAATTCCATACTACAAACGGTTAACTCCGGGTCAGACGGCTAACCCCGGATGGTGAAATTAGACTTGAATCTTACTCAACCTAAGTATATATAAACATACAGAAGAGCAGTTCACGTTGAATAAAAGCTTGTTATATCTAATATCCTCCATGTAGTGAGTAAACGATAATTTCTAACCTTTGATATGAGACAGTGCCCATTGATGTGGAAAACAACAAGAGCGGTGAGGATGACTGCCCCCAGTGGATGTTTGAGAGCGCCGATGCAAAGTCCTGGAGCATAATGTAGCGGGACGCCTTTCCTGTTTACATAAATTATTATTATACATTAATTTGTTTTTCTACTCCAGTCTATGCTCCAGAAGTTTTAATGCTCTTTGCTTTTTAAATCTGAAATCAGCGATATGATCCAGTCATTGAACTGACAGCTTATATGGAAATTTTCATTATTTGGGAAATAATTAATAATAGTTGTTTTTTTTAGCGTAACGGATAATTTGTGAGTAAGTCAATGAAATTGTTCCACCCTCGATGATGATGATGATGGCTCGTAGAAAAAGTATTGTATACAATCGTAACATAATTAAGTTTTTCAATCTCGTACCTTACTTAGGCCACTCAGCAGGCTTCGTGGCCTAAACACGGTACTCGACTGAAAAACGCTTCATTATGTCATGATTACTATTTTATTTACTATTTTAGGTTTCCTTAGTCAACTAGGAATCCTTATAGTTTCGCAATGTCTGTCTGTCCGTCCGTCCATCTGCGGCTTATCGTAGTGACCGTTAATAGAAGAAAGCTGTCATTTGGTATGAATATACCAACATATCAATCTTGTCGACAAAGTGGTAAAATAAAAAGTAGAAAAACTTTTATTTTTAGGGTTACCTCCCATACACGTGCCTACATTTTTGTCATACACGTACCCTTGTATGACAAAAATCACTTGAGAAAAATTATCAAGCAAGACATTCAAGGAAAATTATTTTAATCTTGGTCAGTTAAGCAATTTTTGATTTTCATCAATCATGCAAAAAATACTGATCTTCTCGGTTAAAAAGGCGTATTAAGTCGTAAGAGTTGCGAAGATACTTCTTTTTTATTGTCATGATCATGTTATCTATTAAAACCCTTTTTACGTTCGCCTATTGTGACGGACGTTAACTACTGAACCCTACCGTTTTTTTTTCAATATACATATATATTGAACCACAACACACACACACATACACACATCTAACAAATATACATACAAAAGCCGGATTTTTCCGGTAAACTCTGAAAAATACGCTTGCTTCGTTTGATCGTTCATATATAACCTCGGAGATGGTCACTGCTCAAGCGATAGCCGACCCAGCGCGGCATTTGGCGGTTGTATCGGTTTATGATCGAATTACGCTCTGATCGGTATTTCAGATTGCAATTGCATGATTTTATTTTATAGGGATTAAGTTTGTTAATAGATAAATAAACACTTAATATAATATAGGAATTTATTTGAATGAAGATTTTGGAACAATAATTATGTTACATATTCCGATAGCAGATAAGGTGAAAAAATAAGTAAGTATTTCTAATTTGAATAACACCACAACATAATAAAGGATGACTCACGCTAGATCAGGCCGGGCCGGGCCGGATCAATTTCTATAGAAAGCGTCATCTCCGGGCTATCTCCTGACGCTTTCTATATAAATTTATGCAACTAGCGTCACTCTTAAGTCGAATCTTGAGCATTTCGAGTTTCTCAAAGCACAAATTAAGGATCTCACGATCCACTAGGTTACACACCAGCGTGCGTAGCCAAGATGCCAATACCGTAGCTACCTCTCTCTACTCTCTCTCACTCCTCTATATTAGTGTGACAATGACAGTTGCGTTTCGTTAGCGACTGAGCGTGAGCGATTGGCATCTTGGCTACGCACCCTTATATCCACCACAGACCACGTCACATCGTCTTTGGCATCATTCCAGATCACTGTGTATCGGGATCCAATTGTGTCCTTTGACGAAACTTTGGAACATTAGCGATAGGCTCCTTGCAAACGCGAACGATGTTTTGGATTTACCTCTGTGTCATACATAAGTACAAAGTCATAAGTACGACAGAGAGGGAAACCTTTGTCATAGAAAAGCCGTAGATCATCGCGCGCCCGCAGTGGGCGGTACAGCGGCAGATTGTACATAAATATTAATTGTTGGAATGAATCGCTTACCAACTGAAGTTAAGATGATTTATTGGGAACTCTGCTTTTTGATTTTAATCAAAAGGATAATTTACTGTTTCTGTAACTATTTCATAATAGTAGGTACTGTTAGTGTGTATAGTCATAATTTAGTCGTCCTCCACGTAAAAAATATAAATGAAAAAGTTTAGTCAAAGTCAAAGTAGGCCAAAATACAGCAATTTCGAAGTTAACTTCAAATGGTTTATTATCAAGCATTTTTTATTACAAAAAATTAAAAATATGTGGTAAACCCTTTCTCAGTGTGTCTAGGTTAACCTTGTCTATAACTATTCCAAATTTATAAAATCGGTAGCTTTAGAAGTTCTTGAAATATTTAACGATGTGACAGACAGACTAAGTCGCACCATAAGGATTCCTTTTTTACGATTTTGGTACGGAACCCTATATAACATTGCTTCCCGGCCTAGGCCTTCAATTTTGTACGGAATTCCTTTACGGTTCGTTCGAGTTGCTCCGCCGGCAACGTGATACTTTGATACCTATTATAACGAACGTAATAGCGATATTTCATTGCATGTTTGAGAAATAGTAGATTACGTATCGAGGCCTGTAAAGTAAGAAGTGTCTCAGATCTCGTGTAATCTTCGTGTAATTCTTCCTCAGCTTCGCTTCGACTGACAAACATGTGGTCTGAGGCTTTCTTATTTACTGGCTAAGGTCTGTACACAAATTTTCTCTCGACGAAGTCGGCAAGTGGCGAGTTTCTTTAGCGTCGCTGCCTGCAATTGGTTGCTTGCCGGCCGGAGGGCAGAAAAAAACATTTATTGCAAGCATTATCCTGTGTTATGGATAGTTGGTAGCCTTAAGTTGGTAGTAATAATAATTATTTTAATAATATAATTATTATGAATATTTGTTCCTGAGTTATGGACGTTTTGTATATATTTATGTATTTATATTTATCTATCTATGATACCATTTAAACCACTATGGCCTCTTAAAATCACTCACGTACATAATTCTTGCTCAAAAGGTTTTGCCCTGTTGATCTTCTAAGTAAATAACTATGTTAAGGTTAATCGTTCAATAATGCTCGCGCTAAATAAAAGGCCAATAAGGCCAGATTAGGCACGCAAACAAGATCCGTATCAGTATCCTTACGTGATCGCAATAGGGGCGATAATAACCCCAACATACGCCGATAACTGTATTAATACTTACCTACCAAGCTATGAGGTCAGGGGGATTTATTGGTAATCGGTTTTGTAAAGTTCTTTACTACTGCGAGCACAGCGTTTATTCCCGACTGGAAAATAAAAACCAAATTTTGATTCTGTTTCTTTTTCATATCAATAAGAAAGTGCTGTTGATAGGGATATCAATTTTAAATTTTTTGATGATCACGGTTAATATCAGAAGCGGCATTGAAACTTTAGAAAATCAACGGGAAATCGTGCTCAGAGTTTGAAGTTTCTGTGTTTGCTACTACATGATAACTTTTATGTCTGGTGCCCTAGAACATTGATAGGGATAGATCAGTCCGTCAGATGTGTTTGGCAGATGATCTGATGGAATGGGACAAGCATTCAAATTTCAGGATTTATTGGACTATTTTATCTTTATTAGAGTTCCGTACCAAAATGGTAAAAAAAGGAACTCTTATGGTGCGACCCAGTCAGTCTTCCTGTCTGTCTGTTACATCGTTAAATATCTCGAGAACTACTTAAGCTACCGATTTGAAATTTGGAATTGTTATAAACAAGGTTAACTCAGACACATTGAGAGAGAATTCATAATAAAATGTAATAGGAGGATAGGATTATTAATATTATTTTTAATGAAAAATGCGCGATAAGAAAGGGCAAAATTTTAAAGTTTAGTTTACTGGATCACAGGGGATATCATTTGAAAAGGCTTGATTTGCACATTCTAAAACAATAGTTTATTTTTTCCTACAGTGAAATTTTTGTGAATAATAAACGAAAATGTAAAAAAAACATTCCCCTCATTATCACCGAAGTTTACGAAGGAAAAATTCAAAATTTTAACACAACGTTATCATTGTCACAAATATTATAGGAAAAATATAATATTGACGCTATCTTCGTTATTTTTTTTTTCATCAAAAAATACTTTACTGAACCAAATTTGAGATTTAACAGCCTATGAATGTTTTTTTTTCTCTCTAAATTTATATTATAACATACTGTAAGTATCGACTTTTAAATAAAGTAAAAAAAGTGGTTTATGTAAAAAAAATATGAAGGAACATCAAACTCGCATACTAGCTCAATGCCGTGCATACGAATGACCCAATCTGTCGATACATCGGACTGACGTCAAATTCTACTTCTAGGTGCAGTTGCAACTCGAAGTTTGTACGGAACGCTCGGTGCGCGAGTATGACTCGTACATGGCCGGTTTTTTATAAAATATTGTTACTTACGTTGACTTTATTATACCAATACTGTTAAACAGTTCTACATACAAGTATCATAAATTCCATTTACTATAATGTCAATATAACCAATAGTGTTATCAAGCCGTATAATAAATTCTTGTTCTATGTATACGTAACACAACTTTCGGAACGTCGCACGTACAAGGTACCGTAGTTCAAACATTAATTTCCTTGAGATAAGGCTGTATTTACTACAACGCTATCTGAGCGTATTTTATCGTTAAATGCAAATGAAACTTCAAACTGTGGCCAAGCAATATTCTGCTTTATTTCACAGTAGGAAGATATGTTTTGAATGCCAAATTGCGCCCCTAAAACCCACAGGAATGATTGTGCTGGGCACAGGGCAATAGCAGAAGCTCAATTCACGAAGCATTTTGTACCAAAATTGAACATGTACGAATATGAATAACTCCTAACTGAGATTGGAAAGAACTATCTACAGAATATCGAAAAAGAGTTATAACCGTAGACTTAGAAAATATTAGGACGTGAAATCCTGTGAATACATTAATTGCACGATGTGTACATTACTTGTGTTTACACGCGACATGTCGTATTCACAAACTCCTAGTCGATTGGTTGTAACCCCGAACACGGTGTGAGAAATGGATACATCATAAAACAAAGTTTTGTTTTCGCATGATTACGTCCTTTCTAGACCCTTGGATATAATGATACGTCCGGGGCGTAGTATTTGTGAATGACACAGTTGTAAACAGTTTGCGAGCCCACTATCAAGGGTTAGTAAGTGTTTAACTTGTCCCACTAGTGAACATTTTCTTACTGTAAGCTTAAAATAAGTGGTTGATAAATGCGACCTGTAGAGGCGAACAAATGGACAGACACAAAAGCTTTTGCCTAAGCTGAAACGGAGACGCTTCGCTCGCTCGGTCAATAACCATACACGTTAAAAATTATAACCTTTAAGAATTGAAAAAGTTCCCTTGATTCTTTATGAATCCCATCATCAGATTAGAACCAAATTCTTATCGATACCAACTTGAAAGTAATTCCTTTCGGCATAAAAAAGAGTAACTCAAATTGGAAGATGGAGCTAGGAGCAATCGGTGGACACAGGTACATTTGGAATTAATCAAAGGTTTTATTTATAAATCAGTATTCTTGACAGCTATGCTTGGTGGTCATACAATCCGCCGTTTCCAAGATAGATTTAGATTAAGTCTTAACCTCCACTCCATAAATATTGGTTATACGTTTAGTTTTATAGGACGTTTCTATTCCACTTAATAAATGATGGCCTCATGTGATCATCATAATTATGATCACTTTATGATTGCCAGTTCCAAAATATGAATTTATATTCGTACATATAGGCACTGAAAATGTTATCTAAGGAATATTAAAGATGTTTCCGCGTTTAGTCACAAATAAGCCATGTCTTATAATGGCGTCTGCATGCTCGTTAGACTAGAGCTTTCCTGAGACGCAGTTCTTAATGGCATGCCTAAGACGCGGTCTTATGAATCCATCGTGAAACGCCAACGGAATGTGTCTCTTGTAACAAATACGCTGGGTGTAGTTTCGTGTGACAATGGTTGGAGTGTCAGCGGGCACAATGGGTGTCACTATGCCTGGTGGAATATTAATAAAAGTGGTCAAGGGTGATGTTGAAACTTACGCGATGAGATCAGGGGCGTGACGTCTTAACGCGATTTAGTTTAGGTTCAGTTGTATGGAAGCGACTTAGTTTAGGCCGTCAACTGAATCGGACGGCCCCTGCACTATTTGCAACAGATCTTTTTAGGGTTCCGTAGTTAACTAGGAACCCTTATAGTTTCGCCAAGTCTGCCTGTCTGTCCGTCCGTCCGTCCACGGATAATCTGTGACTGTAAGTACTAGAAAGCTGTAATGTTGTACGAATAGGTATGTATTTAGGTCACGCCAACAAAGTGGTAAAATAAAAAGTGGTTATATTTTTTTAAGGTTACACGTAAAATGGAGGGTTATTTTTTTTTCGTTTTAAACCTAGAGTGTGATATATCGTTAGATAGGTATTTGAAAAACAATGAGAGTTTTCTGTAAACAGTTTTTGATAAAGTTAATATTTTCGGAAATAATCGCTCCAGAAGTTTAAAAAAATGTGTCACCCAAATCAACCAAATTTATATACTTGACCTCTTAAGTTAATATGTGTACGCTGTTTGCTTAGTCTCAAAGACAATGTCCTAAATGAACCGATAGAACCCCAGCTGCGAGGCTAAAACGTAACTGTCACTTTATGACATTTGTAATTCTACAGTGACGTACGTGTATGACACACGGAAAATAGGAACCATCATATCCGTACTGGTGAAACATCGCAAACTGTTACTCCTATTGTTCCAAGTTTTTTAAGAGAATGAAACGATGAGAAAATTATCTTCCGGTTTACATATGAATAATTTTGCCGCCTCAACTACATAATATACTTATTTGCGATGACATAATTATTTAAAAGGATTATTCTGGATTATCTAGTACGTTTTATTTGAAAAGGCATTGTGTGTCTGCCACATTCACTGCATCAAATACAAATTAAATTCTATTTAGGGAGGCTTTATTCAGATAAATTGACAGATGATAGACCGAAGTGAAATTGAAGTAGATTGGCTAGCTCAACTCGGTTCCATTGAAGACTGGGACAACTTGCAAACCAGTTTGCCAGAGCCCAATTATTCGTCATTGTTCTTTCGCTACGCAATTAGTCGAGAAACTCGGGAATTGAGAAAAGCGGATCCACGCAGCGTGCAGCGAATACAGATAAGGCCGAGGCTTATGTCCTTTGCGATTAATTATAAGTAAATACCAAATTATAAATTGTATTATCTGGCTGACGACGAGGACTGGAGAATACCAATTTTTATGGAACATCATATCTATTAACCACATATTTATTAACTGCTGAAGTAGCAATTTTTTTAAGGGTTTGTATTTTGGTTTATAAATTTGTCTAATTCATTGGCACTGCCATACAGCTTGCGCCTGTGTTTCTTGACGGATTGAAAGTGTCATAAGATTCATCTCAGTATCGGAAATGACAAAGGGTATGGTAAACGTAGGTCGGGTTTTCTAGTCTACTAAATTGACTTGTTTGTCGTATTATTACTACTTAACACATTGACTGCTAGCGAGTGCTACGCGCTACGCTCGTAGCCGATTCCATCGTCTTTCCGCTTTGTAGCGGAAAGCGACCACCCACAGGGAACTCCCCTAGCGGGTTCCCAGCACTCAATGTGACTCTTAGGAAAAGTTTGGTCTCACCAATTTGTGATCAGTTAGGTATCAGCTAACTACGTTATATACCCTCTAAATTTATAAACGCAAGTGCAGAATGCATGTCAACATTAGCGTTCAAGAACTTGGATCCAATTTGCAGAATGTTTGCTAGCGCCGATCTACGGATCGAGGGGTTATTACCCGCGAAATGAACCCGTCCCGTAGCACCTGCTGCGCCAAAAGGACCTTATTGTTACCCATTATATGCGAGCAGCGGATTTTATCCCTTGCATTTTGATATTTTTGTGAGGAAACGTGAGTTGTGACACAACATTGAATATATTCAGGTCATCTAACTAAGGCTAAGGAATTATTGTCACAAACATAATTAAAACGACACCAGGTATGGCAACAGAATGGCCTTAGCTAAATTATTTATTGTATTAAAATATAAGTACTATGAATACCTAACAAAGTAGGAGAGGAGTAGGGACATTTCAGAAAACTCTGAAATTTAATTTAGCCTGATGTAAGTTTATTGTTATCCGAGTGTTAAAAGGCACCTATTTCAGTTGAACGTAGTAAGAGAACTGATAGTCTGAGACTAAAATAGTACATTGTGTTTTAAGGGCGGTAAACAAGAAATTACGTACGAGTGTGAATTTAATTTTAACTTAATTTTAGCATGAGTTCGTCATTCTTGTACCGCCCGTAATACATACAATGTTTTTCATTACATTTGCGAGGAAATAAAAAAAACTAGGCAAAAAAAGAAACAATAATTATTAGCGGTAGTGTAGTACCATAGTCCACAGTACTCCGGAGTGAGCGGCGACAACGTGCAGTGAACGCGTTTGCAGGTCCTCAGGGAGCTCTGGGCGGGCGGTAAAGTAGTATGAGAATCCTTAAGACATGGGCTTAATACAGATAAACTTGGCAGATAATAGTTATTTATGATACAAGTCTCGAAAATAGACTTTTTCCCGACGTGTGTCGGTTACTATAAATTATTCCATTATTTAAAGTTCTTTTTAAATAAAAAACCCCTTTCTGTGCATAAGTTTACTCTTGAAAATAGCATTTTCCGAGCTAATGCATTGTTAATAAAAAAAAAATGATAAGCGGTAGTGTAGAACGGTAGTGTAGTCCACAGTGAGCGGCGGCTACAAGCGTCGAGCGCGTGACGCGCCCCACACGGTCCTCCGGGAGCTCCGGGCGGGCGGTAAAATGTATGAAAATCTATTACGGCCATGGGCGTACAACTCATTAAGACTAAGAATGCTTCCATACAATATCACCATTTATTTTACGAGCAAGTGTGATGAAATAGTGGCTTTCAATCGAGTTAACACCACTTATCACATTGAATACGAGGAAAGAAAATTACATGTATATTTATAAAATATATCAAAACATGTCCTCGTAGTACAAGTGTCTTGAAGAAACATTTACTTAAAAAAACGATTAATTGTCATCATTTATGGATTCCGGAAATAAATAAATGAATTAAAGTCGAAAGGTATTCAATAGAACCTGAATTATTGTGCAATTATTGACGCCATCCTTTCAAGTAATTGACCGAGCACCTGTTTGTAATGAAAAACGTCTTGAGTTCTACATCGTTATGTCGCGGCAATATTGATAGTTACACGAAGTCATGCCATATACGTTGCCAGTAATAAATGTGAAACAAAAATGTTAGTCAGTTGTAACTTCATAATAATAAAGGATAAGTGTGTCGGTGGTAAGTATAGCCTGGCACGACATATCAGGTGTTAAATGTTCACATTTTTTTTACGGTACGGAACCTTGAAGTTTACACTATTCTTCTAGGAAATCAAGCTTTATATCGAACCAATATTATTATGTTTCGTTAGATACGGGGACGTTACTTGAGGATGTTTACGCGTAGAAGCCGTATGATCCCACGGATGACACTAGCACGGGGTGGGACGGAGCGATCTCTCAATTTTTATAGAAATAATCACGTGATAACTCGGAGCCGTTGGATGTTTTCTATAGAAACTGACTGCCCGGTCACGTTCCGTCTCGTTCTAGCGTTTCGTCTCCTTTAAGTTTTACTCCCTTGACCAATCTTGGCCCGATTTAACGTGATAGAACTCTCAAAAAACCTTTAGTGGTAGAACTCCCAAAAAACCTTTCTTATATTCCATATTTCACGATATTTCTTTGCCGGTTTTGGCTGTGTGATATGTTAGTCTATTAGGTTAGATACAAACAACACTTCTTACTTTCCTACTGCGACCAAAAAGAGCCCGCTGCGAAAGACGGCACTAGTTGCTATTCATGCGTCGCGAGACGCGCAAATAAAACTCAATTCAGAGTATTCCGAGCTAACTGCCCGCCTTTCTATGTTTTAATCAACACTCGTACCATTTAGTCGCTGCAGCTTAGTTATTTGATTTTTAACTTTAACTCCTTATCAATAAAGGTTAAAGGAATGAATATCTGCCCGGATGGTTGGAATTTTTTGTCTCGTCCGCGCTCTGTGGCCGGATTGGTGAAATTGGTATTTGAATCGCATTAGAATGTTACCCTTTTGTTGGGAGCTTCTGGATCGCTTTATTTTCAACTAAGGTCTTTTAATATAGGCTGAATAATAATGGATATTTGCATTTATTTGAAATTCAAATAATGGAGGTATTTTGATTTTAGTATATACAGTATATACGTTAAAAGCTTATAAAGACATATTATTTATAAGGCTCCACAGAAAACCAGCGCCGTTGACCGCAATGGCGTGCCAACTGCATTGCTGAGTGGAGACCATTTCGGCTGCACATCTTTCATTTGTGTACTATTATGTTTTTTTTCTTTTTTCTTGTTTAATTTTGTAAGGTACTTCGATGCTGTATTTTTTTTTTTCTATGTAATGATGTGTTGTTGAATAAATTATTTTCTTTCTTTCTTTCTTTTCTTTATATTTTAAAAACAAGTATTCATAAATAAAACAATTTATTTATTAAAAAATCAATATAAATAACAATAAAACTAAAACGCATAAACAAAATAAAAATACAAAAAAAGAAAGAAAGAAAGAAGTCATGTTTTAACATCCACAACGCAGGCTTCGTCAGGTGGCCACAAATAGAAATCCGCAACAGGCTTCGTCTCACACAAACCAATGATGTCATAGTAGTATTTATAAGTCTCATAATAGTAAATTTCGATGCTAGTGCGAAAAGTACGAGTATGTCATTACTTCACGAGTCCCGAGGTATTTTGTGCCACGAGCCATAGGGGAGTGGCAATACTCGGGACGAGTGTAAAATGACACACCCCCGCACATGTACGCAAATCGTATCGTATGTCTAATAGAACCTTTGAACATGTTTACCTGATTGAAAAATGCATCTACTTTGACAGACGTTTCGTAGGCTGTTCCGTTTCATAGACACAGATTTATAAGAACTGTTTTCAATGGTTAATATTTTTAATGAATGATCATTATTATGATGAAGATGTAGAGAGTGAAATATGAAATATCAATATGTTTAATATTTTTGCGTTAATAATATGTATTTAGTTTTATTACGTCTCGGTAAAGTTAACTAACAATAATACTCTTCGGTAAAACAATTTTTTTTAATCATTTAAGTGCCTGTCGGATTCGCACGCTGCGGGTTCCGTACAAACTTTATGTTGCAACTTCACTTGTTTGAGAAGCAATCAAATGATATTCCAGATTCCCAGTATCATGTGGATTATCATTTGAAAGGGCTTGATTAGCATATTCTTCATCATTTGTAAACAATATTTTTACAGTAATTTTTTTTTAATTTATAAGCAAAAATATAAAAAAATACCATTCCTCCTTTATCTCCAGAGATTACGAAGAAAAACAATTTGAATTTTAAACACAACGTTAACATGATCATAAATATTACAGGAGTAATAAAATATTGATCTTACTTAATTTTGTATATGAATATGAAAAAAAAACCGTTTTGAGCTAAATGTGGGGGTAAACCGCCTTAGATTATTAACACCAGGACCCTACGTTTCGAGCCCTTTACAACACTCGTTTTCATAGGGTTAAGATGATGACTGAGAGAATGCGAATTATCCCCGTCAATCAAAAAAGTTACTTCCTCCTCCTTCCTCCTTCCTCGTTGAACTCGGAACAATAAATAGCCTGATCTAAAATGGGTTACTTTATGCCCTTGATATACAATCTACTATTACTTGTGCTTATTGCTTGCGCCAATATCGCAGTTTGGGTGAGCGTAAGTAATCGTGATAACGTCCGAGGCAGCACCACGCAGGTCTTTTATCGCTGTCACGAAAGCAACTAAAACGGAACTTTACGATTATTTTCGCTATCAAACATGTTTATTGTACTCATAATTTGCCTATGGTTGCATACATTTTTGCCATTCACATTACACCGAAGACGCGCGTTGTGGTGCTACCGAATCGCTACAAAAATAAGTAGAAGCAAGAAGAAAAATATGATTAACAAAGTAGCATTGGTGACTGGATCAAATCAAGGCATCGGCTTCGCCATCGCGAAAGAATTAATGAAAAGATTAGTGAAGACAGTCTACGTGACCGCAATTAATGAGCAATTAGGGAATGAAGCTGTAAAGAAGTTAAATTGTGAGGGTTTCAAGCCCAAATTTCATTTATTAGATGTCACTGATCAAATAAGTGTAAAAAACTGCGCAGATCACGTACTCTCTAAACACGGACGCTTGGATATATTGATCAATAACGCAGGTGTTACTGTAAAAGACTTAAAAAAAACTACTTATGAAGATTCAGTTCGAGTGATCAACGTAAATTATTACGGTAACAGGACAGTTGAGAAACATTTCTTTCCGATTCTTAATCAGGACGCAAGAGTCATAAACATCTCTAGTATCTGTGGACACATTTCCAATCTCCGAAACAAATACTGGATTAGCAAACTAACGAGAAACAACTTGGACAGAGCTGAAATCGACGCATTCGTTAAATGGTTCTTAGAATCCGTCATAAATGGGACGGTAAAGACGGAAGACTTCTTCCAAACTGAGTTACTTGCTTACAGGATTTCTAAAATAGCGCTTTGCGCGCTGACCGTTGTGCAACAAAGAGATATTGATAGGAACATTTCTATTAATTCTTTACACCCTGGATTTGTTAAAACGTCGATAACTAGTGGAATGGGAATTTTATCAAAAGAACAGGCAGCCAAGGCTCCCGTCGCTCTAGCTCTAGACGTGGACCAGTCGGTGAAGGGGCAGTACTTCTGGCCAAATAAGAAAACTGTTCTGAAAGCGATGGACTGGAGCAATCCCGATTTACCACTTTATTTCGATTACAAATATTTTGGAAAAATTGATTCCGAGAATTATAATAAACATAATTGATAAGTGGATTCTGGTTTTAAATTTTTTTATCTGAGATACAAAGGTTTAGATTCTTAACACTTTTATTATGTATATTTCTGTGTTCATACTTAGTAATTTTGATTTGTGTGTTTTAAATAAATAAATATTTTGGGACAATCTTACACAAATCGACCTAGTCCCACGGTAAGCTCAATAAGGCTTGTGATGTGGGTAGTAGGCGACGATGTATATAATAGATAGATACATATGTATAAATACTTAAATACATAGAAAACATCCATAACTCAGGAACAAATATTCGTGATAAACGCACCAATAAATGCCCTGACTTAGCCTGACCTGATTAGCTATCTACAAAGGTTGTCTGGAAGAGATCAGTCTATAGTGATAAAACCGCCTAATGTTTATTTGTCTATGTACCTATATTGAAGTTATGTCTAATGTTTTATTTTGGTGTGCAGTAAAGGGTGCACGGGGGGTGCAGTACGTATATTGTATAGTGGCAGCGGCTTCATAAATATGTAAATCGGTAGCGCATTTAATACAACCGGCCAAGTGCGGTTCGGTACAAACTTTATGTCGCAACTACAAATAAAACTAGAAGTAAAAATTTGACGTCATGTGATCGACAAATTGGGTCAGTCGTTTGTACGGCATGGAAAAACAAACTCGCATACTAACGAGTTTGTTTTTCCTTGATAATTTTAGTACGTAAATACACTTTTTTAACTATATTTCCGCATGTTATCAAATAAATTTAAAATAACATTTTCACAGATAAGAAACGAAAAAGAGGTCGCATTTCTCAAACAATTCTTGTGAAATTATGTAAACAAGCCTGTTGATTACATTAAAAAAAAATCGTCGATTCAGTTTTTAGAAATTTTCAAAATGGCGGAGTTGGTACAAAGGTCCTAAGCGCTATAGATCCCAAAGGCGCTTAAGATCTTTGTGCCTATACCAGTACCATCTCGCGAGGTCTACAGCTCACAGAGCCACTAGTATATTTACAATAACATAAACTGCTATACGGTCTATGGCACTAAGAACCTTTGTACCGATTCTCGCTATTTTGATAATTTCTAAAAACTGAATAGACAAAATGGACAAACACACGAAAGCATTTTTGCCCAACCTGAAACGGAGACGGTCAATTTCCATTAATTTTACACATTGAGTGCTGGGAACCCGCTAGGGGAGTTCTCTGTGGGTGGTCGCTTTCCGCTACAAAGCGGAAAAACGACGGAATCGGCTACGAGCGCAGCGCGCTGCAGCACTCGCTAGCAGTCAATGTGTTAAGCTTTATCTACTTACTCTCTTGTTGGTGGACCTTTCTACTTAGTTTTTGCATATAATTAATGAGCTCTTTGACTTTTAGATATATGATGTGAATTTGTATTTGAAAAATTTGCATAAATGTATGCATTCAGAAGATATAAAACAATGCGACGTAATTCGAAAATACAAAACATTCGCAAGAAACGCCCGTAACTAACGCAGCGTGGAGTTTGAATAAAGTTCGCTCCCTAACTCGTTTTGAGGTACTTCATTTGACATTCAAATGAATTCAAACTGTACCTACAAGTGTTTTTCTTAGACCATTGTATATCGAGGTCCAACACTTTACTTGAAGTTTCAGTGTTCGTGTAAGAACCATCCCTACTAAGGTTTAACCTTAGTTAGAGTTTTACCATATTTTTTCCTGATTAAAACTTGGAAACCATTAAATTTGTGATTTCAGTGTATTCATTCAGTTTTTTTATCTTATTTACTAAATAATGTGCTTGGAACTTTTTTGTGTGTATATTGAAATTTCTGAGAAATGATTTATAGGTATGAATATAGTATATAGTATGTATGAATATAGTATTCCAATGAATTAAGAAAAACCCTTTGTCATTCGATATGGACAGCGATGAAATTCGAGTATTCGTATCCAGTGTTTCTCTATGTACCTACGTCTGAAAGCTGAGAACTCATTATGAATACTATATATATGTATCGCGTCCTCTTCAGACATGCCACTGTATGGAATGACATGAGCCAGAGCGGTAACAGCATCAGCATGGTCAGGATGGTATCGAGATACTTACACACACCATACTAATAGTTCAGGATGACAATTCTTATACTTAAACTCCAGAATGTCAATAATAAAAGTTTGTTGGTTACATAATTTTTTATGTTGATTCAGATTTTTCTTGGTGTCATCAAAATATTACATTGGCCGCGTATCGGTCCGGAAGCGGTTAGACTTCAGATGGTTAGTGGTGGAAATAGATATATAATAAATGACTTTTACACAGGGCACGTTGTAAAAGCTTGTGCAACCGCCGACCTCGATCAATCAGCTAATGACACATGCATTGTGGACGACGGTCAAAAACGCGGTGCAACTGAAGAGGCATTGTGTGGGTGTGACAGAACAACATTTGTCATTGGGTTGCCGGTGGCGTCACGTAGTTTCGGTTGAAAATTTGTGAACGCAGCTATTTTGTATTCTTTAACATCTTTTTGAGATAAAACAGCGGTAAACCCGGGGCTTATGTACGTCGCTTGTGCCAATTTACGCCGTTTTGTATAATGTTGTAAAAAATTGTACCTGCTATATTTGATAGGTAAGTATCGGTTGAAAAAATGTAACCTGCAAAGGAGTAGCCAACGAAAGTTTTGTCCCAAGCCGAATCGGCTTCAGTCAATTTAATTCCAATGAAATTTTAATTATTTGTCACAGCACGCAATACCCGTTCAATCAAGAGTTTTTTTTTTTTTTTTAATACTACGACGGTGACAAACAAGCATACGGCCCGCCTGATGGTAAGCGGTCACCGTAGCCTATGGACGCCTGCAACGCCAGGGGAGTTACACGCGCGTTGTCGACCCTTTAAAAAAGGAGGATTCGCTGTGTTGACAGCTAAAGGGGCAAGCTTAGCTCCGTGGGTACACCCCACTCCCCAGCTGTCAACACAGCGAATCCTCTTGGAGCTCTGGCAACCTTACTCACCGACAGAAACACAACACTATGAGTAGGGTCTAGTGTTATTTAACTGCGGTTTTCTGTAAGGTGGAGGTACTTACCCAGATGGGCTCTGCTCCAGATTTGAGCGAAACGACATTCGTTGTGCTGTGCCCTACCACACTAAACGATATGCATCCGCTGTGCCCATACCTCTCTCAGTATAATTGGCAATCGACAAATTATGCAAACAAGTTACTGTTGACAGTATCAGCTTGTTAGACACGCTTGTTGGATACAACTGGTCATCCGGAATAATGACGATTTATGATCTAACTGGAGCAGAATATGATGGGAAATGATTTCTATACAGTAGGTATATTACTAGTTTATGTGATTGTATATAATGAAAGACATTAACAGCATCCTAACTACCATTGCAAATAGGTACGACTCTCAAACGCTGCGCCACGCCATGCATGTACTTGTAAGTGTTAGGTCAGATACCAGCAGTAGGTATAGATAGTCTTAACTCGCTATTTTTGTTTATAACATCTGACATTAATGTATTTGTGTGTTGACATTATTAATTGAATTATTTATTATTTATTTTTATTAACATAGATTATAAGAAAAATTGTTACTAACACCTATGGACCTCTGTTTGTAATGAGTAATATGTTGTCTGAAATAAATAATTTTTATTTTTATTTATTTATTTATTAAAACTCGAGTGTGGGGGCTTACGCCTCGTTTCATAATAACATCACACGAGTTTGTTTTATTGCAATGTTTATTGCCTTATTGTGATGTTTCAATGCCTAATTATTTACATTTACATTACACTGCTATATATACTCACTTATTACGAGCTCTCCATGATGCGGTAACGGCTTTCATTAATTAAAATTTTCAAAAATAAAATTTATGACATTTATATTTTTATATACCCACATATCATTAGCCCTCAATAGTGCGTTCAAAAATCGCATATAAAGGCCCCCATAATAATAAACTTTTTGTTACAACAAATTTCTTATCTGTGAAAATGTTATTATAGCTAAATAATATTATCGATTTTGATAATATTATTTTTGTTCAAATTTCGAACACATCTGACATAAGAAAATTTGATTTGACCTCTATTCTATTATCGTTTGAAACGAAGTATCGATTAAAAACAACGTCGCACGCAAGTCGCACGTTATTAGATATTAAACGATTTGAAAATTGTGGACAACTCTAGTTTGTTTCTGAATTTTTAAAATGTAAATGACAAAAATTGAATTTCATAAAGTATTCATTCATAAAAGTCTTAATGGCGGTCGATTTATATATTTATTTATATTTATATATTTATTTATTTATATATGATTTATTTATTTATTTGTATATTTATGTATATATATATATATATATTTATTTATATATATTTATTTATTTATAAATGGTATTCGCTAAGCAGTCATGAATTGGAACAAACCTAATTTATTAAAAATTGGAAAAGTAAAAAGCACTAGTTCGCAAAACGAACTTTGCGCTCGCAAAACAGCCAAAAAAGGGCACTTTTTGAGCAACTGTGTTGAAAAAAAATTTTCGATGTAATGATTGTTAAGAGAAACAAGATTGTGTGAACTGAATTTAAGCAAACCGTTGATTTTACTAAAAATTTAACGGTCTGCTAAACTGTTGAAATTATATTCTCATTATTTTATTTATTTTATTTTATTTTATTTTATTCGGAAAACCAACAGCTTAAATTAACAAGGACATACACATACAACATAGGACATATTAGGATTATGCGTGTTATATTATTATTATGTTCGTTGTAATAGATTTTCGCATACAGTTGTTTTGAGAAACGATATTTTTGAATAGGAATTACTGGCCTAGTGTTCCTAAGATCGTCTTGCTTCACTTGACCCCTCGTATCACACTGTCGACAATATCTAGGTTAATTTCTAGGATAATATATTATTAATTATTGAATGTTCGTGCTTCGTTGAGTCATTAACAATGAGAACTAGATTAATTTGCTCGAACTTGACGATGTTAAGTAGTTACATAATGGGATTCCTACGGCCTTCGATCATCAATCTTAGTCCACGAGATCGAATACTAATCACTGAATTTATCGAAATATAACATGAATTGTACGACCAATCCAGCAGCTTTCAGCTTGATGAAAAACATCCCAAGCGCTGACAACGCGTCCTTTGAAATTAGTTTAAGCGACCCGCATTTGTTCTCCGATACGGCGCAAACTTTATCAAAATAAAAACTTGAAACGACTTATTTGCGCCATTTTAAACCTTAACACATTGGGATTACGTCTGTAATGTCGTAAATATGTCCGCGACAGGCTGTCTCGGTGGCGTTTCAGTGAAACACGGGTCGTATTGTGAAGACATAAGGAGCTCATGATGGTGAAGAGGCGAGACACCTGTAGCGTGTTTGCATAGGTTGGGTCGCGGTCAGCGGCGGTGGTTCTATGCTTCTTTAGGCTTGTTTTTCATAGCAGGGAGGGACGCTGGGTTTATTTAGTATACTCATGGTTTAATAAAGTATAGGTAGTGGCTGGCGAAGCTAACTTGCTCGCGTGAAATGGCAACACAAGTTCAACATTAAATTAAATTAATTTGTACGTTAGGATTGGTAATTTGTACCCTATGTTTGAGACTGTTAATTAATATTTGGCAATGTTCATTTCAACACAAACTGTATGTCAATATTAGCTTGGCTATACCTACACACGAATATGATACATGGTGACTACGAGTATCTATAACAGGCCACATGATTTAACTTAACACATTTTTTTTACCTTTTGGTATGTTATCTAGCGGTTATGCATTCTCTTGCCTATTTGAAATCGTACCATTTTTAGGGTTCCGTAGTCAACTAGGAACCCTTATAGTTTCGCCAATGTCTGTCTGTCTGTCCGTCCGCGGATAATCTCAGTGACTGTAAGTACTAGAAAGCTGTAATTTTGTACGAATATGTATATAGGTCACGCCAACAAAGTGGTAAAATAAAAAGTGTTTTTTTAGGGTACCTCCCTTACACGTAAAATGGGGGGTAGTTTTTTTTCGTTTCAAATCTAGAGTGTGACATATCATTAGATAGGTATTTGAAAAATAATGAGGGTTTTTTATAAAACAGTTTTTCATAAAGTCAATATTTTCGGAAATAATCGCTCCAGAAGTTTAAAAAATGTGTCCCTCCCCTCTAACTTTTGAACTATGAGTTCAAAAAATATGAAAAAAAAAACACAAAAGTAAAACTTAATAAGAAATTTATTGGAAAATTATTTTGAACTTGATTGGTAGAATGGTTTTTGCAAAATTGTACAAAATAATTTCTGAAATCAAAATAATTTTGAATAGTAATAATACCAATATTTTTGAATAGTACGAGTACTTAGTCTGTCAACTTAATATAACAATACCATTAACAAATAGCCCATCTGTAACTCTTAAGTGGGGACATTAGGAAACTACGGAACCCTACACTGAGCGTGGCCCGATATGGTCTTGGTCGGTTTTATTTACAATCAATTTACGTTAGGTGTGCACTGTTGATAACAAAAGAAGTAATGGGTAAGGTGACATTGTAAAACGAACGACTTTGTCGTGGCTTTCGTAACTGCTTCACAGTTTGCTTTATTATTAAAACAGTATAAAAGTATACTATCCAAAAACAATGTGCATTTCCTTTGACGACCCGAACCGCGATGTGGAAGCACGCTCAACTGATAATAATGAGGAACAAATAAATCAAGGAAAAGAAGTGTTATTGCACGTCTCCCGCTGTAGCCGCAACATTGCAACAGTTGCTGCAATTGCAAGTCAGATGTTACTGAAGTAACGCTATCTGTTATCGTTTTCAGTTCCCCTTATATATACCATTATTACATAGCCAGTGCTGTGTTTTATATTTGGTGTACTTGTGTTAAAGTCAAACGGGACAAGAATAATTTCCCACACAAAGAGGGCAAAATATTATCCTGCTATAACTGTCCAACGGCGCAGTGGAGGGCAATATAAATCCCCCTACACCCCCCTTTGTTTAGGGCTCGAATGGGCTCGTAGTAAATGGCGCGATTTCAGTTCAGTTAGCAACCCGTAGGAATGGTTTACTATTGATATCAGAAACGTGGTTATTTCTTTATATGGGCGGTATTTCCCAAGATTTTATTTGCTTTGAGTCAGACCATGGAACCTTAATTTGAAAGAGTGGGATTATTTTCAAAAGACGAAAAACAACAGCCTCATCGACTTTTAGATTAGTAGAATCTCTTTGGCGAGTAGTTACAAGATAATTTACTAATGAAAAAAGTGTATATTCGGTAATTGAATATGAATAATAAAACATTTAATCAACATTTAATCTAGATTTGACTCAAATAAATAAACAAGACAACAGGAGGCTAAACAAAAGCTTGTAAAAAATCTAAAAAAAATTGTTAAGTAAACAATACATCCAAATCATATCGAGAAGGAATGTTTAACGTAAAGGTTTTTTAGATACATACAATAAAATTTGACAGGTTTTTTAACATCTTGAAATCGACTTGTCTTGACTTGTGTTACTGGTTGCGCATCTCTATGTAGAGATGCCATGCTACCCTGGTGAGATCTACAACCCTCTCATGCAAATAGACTACGCAGTCCAAAGCTACAGAGCTCCGGCAGAAAAGGACCGCTAATAATCTCTCCTGAATTAACCATGAGCCAGCTCGGAAGCCAATGTAATTATCCCGTGCCCTGAAATTTTGCTGCCTTGAGAAAAACACTAAAATTGATTGGATTAGGTCCCAAGTTACTACATGTCTGAAGCAAACTTGATTGCATCGATTTCGGTCAGTGTATTATTTTAGGGTTTTAGGTAACTTAAATTTATTTGTGTTTGGTTTATAATTAGCAAGACATGGGCATTATTAGCGCCCCGCTTGTCTGATTTGGTCGTGCTCTAAATATTGTTACGCCGGTCATGTGAACAAAACTTCAAATGTGATTTTTCATGCCTTAGAAGCGTTTTCAGCAGGCTGAAATGTGATTTCAGGCCGTTTTAGAGATGCCTCTTTCACATACTAGAAGATTCAAAATTTACCCCAGTTACCGTTGTTTTCAGGCGCCTGAAACATGTTTTCAGTTCGTTTCAGGCCACCCTCTACCAGATGGCACAATAACCTGAAAACCCGTTTTCAGGCGTTTTCAGGACCCCTTATGGGCCCCTGAAGTACAATTCAGTATATGGCGAAATTTCTCGAAGGAGTGAAAGAGATAGCACTCTTAGAAAAAGATAGCTATACGGAACATTCGAGAAGGGTGTGAAAGAGAAGTATAGAAAGAGACGGCAAGAGTCGTGAATGTTCTCGAATACTCGCGGCCACACCTGCCTAGTACCCAGCCGCGTCTAGAAGGATCGCGAGAGGTACTTAGGTACCTACTCGCGAACTTACTAGAATCGAAGCCGACCTGTCGAGGCAAGATTTGGCTGGAACATTCTGGAACCATCAGGAGTACCGTTAACGGGTATATATAGCGGCAGCCTGCAGCCACAGAGTAGTTCAATTCTGAATGCGATACAGTGCGGATCAAGAGCGAATCGGAGTGAAGTAAAAGTGACGAGTGCGTTAAATTAGTGTGTGATAATTGTGTTCAAGTACTGTGTTTAGTGTCTTGTGAGTAGCAATAAAGCCTCAGTTTTAATTAGTGGTTAATTAGTGCATTTTTTATAAAGTACCCACCCCTCAAACGTAACATTTGGTGTCAGAAGTGGGATTTAAAATGCCATTTACGCCACGTGAGGACGTGCCTACGGGAGACAAGACCCGCAGTCATGATGCAGCGAGTGAGGATGTGCCAACGGGAGTTCAGACCCGGAGCCAAGCTGCAGCAAGTCAGAATCCTGCACCAGAAGCCGGTTCATCGGACTCAACCGCCCCCGCCAAGCAAGACGTCGACATCAACGCAATATTTCTGCTCTTGAAGCAACAAGCAATAAGACAAGAGCAACAAGCAAGAAAACAGGAGGAACAAGCGAGAGAACAACGTGAACAAGCGAGACAACAACAAGAACAATCGGAAATTCTCCGGAGAGAGCTGAAGGAGGAGCTACGTGGTCAACTCGCGAAACAAGAAGAACAGGCGCGTATGCTCATGGAGGTACATGAGACCACGACTGAATGGAAGCGGGAGATGAGTGAAGTCCAGGGGAAACTAATGGACTTAGACGTTCAAGTTTCTCAGCACGCAACACAATTGACGGACGTCAAGGAAACCGTTAATGACGTCAAGGAAACCGTTAATGACTTCAAGGACAAAGTTGAAACCTACAAGAACCGCCTCCAGAAACTGGAAATAAAAGTGGCCAGTGGTACGAGTACCTGCGTATCAGATGCACCCATGTCAGGAAGTGGTAGGTTTAAGGTACCTCCTTTTGACGGCACATCTTCGTGGACAGCATATAAGCTGCAGTTCGAGTCCGTGTCTCAGGCTAACGGCTGGAGTAAGGAGCAAGCCAGGACAGCTCTAACCCTAGCGCTTCGTGACGAGGCTCTTACAATACTCGAAGCCTTAGGAGAAGAGAAATCATACGACCGGCTTCTAGAAGCGTTGGAGGCCCGTTATGGTGATAGCCACCTGGAACACGTCTACAGAGCTCAGCTGAAGGATAGAACACAGGGCCGTAACGAGACCTTGCAACAGTGGGCCCTGGAAATTGAGAAGTTGGTCAGAAAGGCGTACCAACGTACATCGGCCTCTTTCGTAGACACCACGCTTGTGCAGGCCTTCGTTGACGGAATACGGGACCTGGAAGTACGAGCGGCAGTTCGATTAGGGCACCATGGGACTCTGAAGGACGCGATGGCCCACGCTCTAGAAGTGGAAGCTGTCCGCCAGGATCCATCAAGGCCTTTCAGGGTGCGTGAAGTATCAGCAAGGGAGCCGACTGCACCCCGTCGTGAATTTGGACCACGATGTTACCGTTGTGGAGAGCGCGGCCACATCCAAACCAGCTGCCCGAAAAATCGCAGTGGGAACGAACGAGGGCAAACCCTGGTGCCAAGGACAACTGGCTCTATTGTCTCAGAGCCGCAGCAGGGAAACGAATAAAAGCCAGGACTAAGGGACGAGTGCTGGCTGGTGGTCGAAATGTCCCAATAGTGATCTCACAGGTTAACGACGGGAATAGTCTGATCGTCATGGGAGAAATTGGTGGAATACCATGTCACCTCACCATCGACACCGGAGCTTCTCGGACGGTGATCAGTTCTCGGCTACTGAAACACCTGACCAGAGGTCATCTAGTCCGACCTAGGCATCTCCAGCTGCAAACCGCTACCGGCCAGTACATTCCCATCCAGGGGGAGGGAGGAGTAGCTTTAAAAATTGGTGAGAAAAGCTACTGGCATAAAGTTATCGTTGCTAACATAATTGATGACTGCATTATTGGACTGGATTTTATGAGAGGCCATGGTTGTAAAATTGACTTAAAAGTTGGAGTCTTGAAATGCGGATCTGATGAGGTGCCCATGGAGGGTGGAGTAAGTGGAAATGTTTACTGTAGTAGAAGGACCATCCTCCAGCCGAAGGCACAGGTGCTAGTTCCTGTACGATTGCCATGTGACACAAAACAAGGATGTCATCGATGCGTAATTGTGGAAAAAGTCAGCAATGATAAACCATGGATGGCAGCCCGCACGGTGGTAACTACATCATCTAAAGCATTTGTGAGAGTTCTTAACCTTAGTGACACTGAGTGCGTCCTTAATAAAGGAGCTCTGGTTGGATCATGCGAGGAAATTTCATGGATACGAAGCTGTCAGAACCCTATAGAGGCTAAGGAATCTCGAGATACTCTGTCTTCAATCGACATAGAAAGGTTATTGGATGGGTCAAGTAACGACCTTACCAAGGAAGAGCAGACTAAGGCACGGAAATTATTGTTGCGATACAACAATGTTTTTTCTGCGCACGACAGTGATATCGGAAGGACTGGAGTAGTACAACACGAGATCGACACTGGTGAAGTAACACCTATCAGACAACGACCTCGGCGAGTTCCAGTAGCTCGAGAGAAGGAAGTAGAGGACATGATTGAAGAAATGAGGAAGAGCGGCGTTATCGAACCCTCAACAAGCCCGTGGTGTTCACCCGTAGTTTTAGTGAAGAAAAAGGACGGGACTATGAGGTTCTGCGTCGACTACCGCCGCCTGAACGACGTTACTAAGAAAGACAGCTACCCATTGCCCCGAATCGATGACACTTTAGACACTTTGAATGGAATGAAATGGTTTTCAACGTTGGATTTAAAAAGTGGCTATTGGCAAGTCGAAATCAAGGATAAAGATAAAGAGAAGTCTGCTTTTTCGACCGGAAAGGGACTTTGGCAGTTTAATGTCATGCCGTTTGGATTATGTAACGCACCAGCAACATTTGAGAGGTTGATGGAACAGATACTAGCTGGTCTATTAGGTGACACTTGCTTGGTCTATTTGGATGACATAATCATCGTTGGAAGAGACTTCTATGATCACCTCAACAAATTGGAGCAAGTATTATCTAAGTTACGAGAGGCAAACCTTAAACTGAGTCCAAAGAAATGTTCACTCTTCAAACGAAAAGTCAATTATTTGGGACATGTGATTTCGAAGGATGGCATTCAGACAGACCCTGAAAAGGTTAGCGCCGTGAAGGATTGGCCGATACCAAAGGACAAAACTGCTGTACGTGCCTTCTTAGGACTATGTTCATACTACAGGCGGTTTGTGAAGAACTTTTCAGATATCGCAAAACCATTGCATGAACTGACTGAAGAAAAGCGACAATTTGATTGGACCGAACGGTGTACGGAAAGTTTCAACAATCTGAAGCAAAGACTCTGCCAAACTCCAATACTGGGTTATCCAGATCCAGAAGTTGATTTTATTGTTGATACGGATGCGAGTAATACAGGTATTGGAGGAGTTCTGTCACAAAAGAAGGGAGATAACGAAGTCGTAATCGCCTACTTTAGTAAGTCGTTGTCAAAGCCTGAGAGAAATTACTGCGTCACACGGAGGGAACTACTGGCAGTTGTTAAGACTTTACAGCATTTCAGTAAATACCTGCTAGGGCGAAGATTTAGAATTAGGACTGATCATGCTGCCCTGAAATGGTTGTTGGAATTTAAGAATCCCGAGGGACAGGTGGCCCGGTGGATTGAACAGCTTCAGGAATATGACTTTGTCATCGAACATCGCAGTGGGAAATCGCATGGAAACGCGGACGCTCTATCTCGAAGACCTTGCCCAGATGACTGTAAGCATTGTCTTAAACAAGAGGGCAAGGAATGTTTGAGGATGTTGAGGACTGACACAGTTAGTGAGGAATGGAGCGATGAAGTCATGCAACAAGCACAAAAAGAGGACCCCGACGTGAAACCCATTTTTGAGTGGATTAATGCGGGTGTAGTCAAACCAAAATGGTGTGAAGTAGCTCCAATGAGTACGACAACAAAAAGCTACTGGGCACAATGGGACAGCTTGCTTATGCATAACGGTGTATTATGCAGGAAATGGGAATCGGCTAATGGGAAAGATGCTCACCTACAAGTTGTCGTCCCGAGAAAAAGAGTGAAAGATGTATTAGAAAGTTTCCACAAAGGTATTTCTGGTGGACACCTTGGAGTGAAAAGGACCTTAATGAAAATTCGACAGCGATTTTATTGGATCCACTGCCGTGAAGATGTTGAGAATTGGTGCAAAAAGTGTGTAAACTGTGCTTCGGTCAAAGGACCGCAGACCCGAAGCAGAGGAGCACTCAAGTTGTACAACCTCGGTGCGCCCTGGGAAAGGGTTGCGTTAGATGTGGCAGGGCCATTCCCAACAACAGACTCCGGCAACAAGTACATACTTGTCGTGATGGACTACTTCACCAAATGGCCCGAGGCATTTGCCATTCCTAATCAGGAAGCAGTCACCGTTGCGGAAAAGTTAGTGAATGAAGTTTGTTGCCGCTTTGGAGTACCCCTGGAAATACACAGTGACCAAGGCAGAAATTTTGAATCTGCGGTGTTTCAGGAGACTTGTCGAATCATGGGATTGCATAAGACTAGGACTACTGCATATCACCCACAATCGGATGGAATGGTCGAAAGATTCAATCAGACGTTGGAGAGACACCTGGCCAAAGTTGTCGAGACTCACCAAAAAGATTGGGACCGGCATATTCCTCTCTTTTTGATGTCATACAGGTCAGCAACCCATGAAAGTACGGCAGTTACACCAGCGTATGCGAATTTTGGAAGAGAGCTTCGGTTACCTGCTGATCTCCTAACTGGTCGACCCCCGGATACTCCAAGGTGCATCTCAGAATATGCATGCAATTTAAGGGATCGGATTGATGACGTTCACAGCCTAGTTCGTGAACAAGGGCTTCAAGCTAGCACAAAAATGAAGACTCGATATGACAGGAAGTCTAACCAAATGGGGTACGAGGAAGGTTCGTTGGTGTGGCTACATAACCCGATGCGAAGGAAAGGGAAGTCCCCGAAACTGTCTCTAAATTGGGAAGGGCCATATAAAGTGGTCACAAAAATCAACGACGTCACGTATCGGATACAGCGAAATTCACGAAGCCCATGTAAGATTGTTCACGTTGATCGGCTGGCGAGATACCACGGTAATAATGATGATGCTCGGGACGAGCATGTCTCAGGAGGGGGTAGTGTTACGCCGGTCATGTGAACAAAACTTCAAATGTGATTTTTCATGCCTTAGAAGCGTTTTCAGCAGGCTGAAATGTGATTTCAGGCCGTTTTAGAGATGCCTCTTTCACATACTAGAAGATTCAAAATTTACCCCAGTTACCGTTGTTTTCAGGCGCCTGAAACATGTTTTCAGTTCGTTTCAGGCCACCCTCTACCAGATGGCACAATAACCTGAAAACCCGTTTTCAGGCGTTTTCAGGACCCCTTATGGGCCCCTGAAGTACAATTCAGTATATGGCGAAATTTCTCGAAGGAGTGAAAGAGATAGCACTCTTAGAAAGAGCTTAGCTATACGGAACATTCCAGAAGTGTGTGAAAGAGAAGGATAGAAAGAGACGGCAACAATCGAGAATGTTCTGGAGTACTCGCGAACACACCTACCTAGTAGCTATACAATACATTCGAGAACTGTGTGAAAGAGAAGTATAGAAAGAGACGGCAAGAGTCGAGAATGTTCTCGAATACTCGCGGCCACACCTGCCTAGTACCCAGCCGCGTCTAGAAGGATCGCGAGAGGTACTTAGGTACCTACTCGCGAACTTACTAGAATCGAAGCCGACCTGTCGAGGCAAGATTTGGCTGGAACATTCTGGAACCATCAGGAGTACCGTTAACGGGTATATATAGCGGCAGCCTGCAGCCACAGAGTAGTTCAATTCTGAATGCGATACAGTGCGGATCAAGAGCGAATCGGAGTGAAGTAAAAGTGACGAGTGCGTTAAATTAGTGTGTGATAATTGTGTTCAAGTACTGTGTTTAGTGTCTTGTGAGTAGCAATAAAGCCTCAGTTTTAATTAGTGGTTAATTAGTGCATTTTTTATAAAGTACCCACCCCTCAAACGTAACAATATCTATCATGGTGGTTGTCATTTTCTAACAGGTAGGTATGTGCCTAAGTGTAAAGATGTCGATGTCAGTCTTAGGGTCCTACTGGGACGTAGAAATTAAAGAGGACTGTATTAGAATAGGCTGGTTTATTCCGCCTCAATTACAGCTTTGAACCCGGCCAAACAGAATAGAATTAAATCGGTAACGTCCGTTGACGGTGGAATAGGTGAAGCCGAGTGTCGTTCGCGGGTCGCCCGCGCTCCGCCGCGGTGACGTCGTGCCGCTCGCCGCCCGCGCGTCTCCTCCCGTGCGAAAGCATCCAGTTCTTAACAGACCTGATAGCCGATAAAATAACAACTATGTCAACATAGGGGTTTTAGCACGACATTATAACACTACCAGTAATACCCATCTAACAATAGAATTGGCTAGGCGACACAAAATCGCTTTTCATGCACTAGGGCATAAAGTAACATCCCAGGTGGAGCGCGCTCGCCGCGGCTTCGCGCCCCACGCTCCCGGCCGCCTGCGAGCGGCACGCAGCGGGGAGAACCCAAGCGCGCGAGTATGGTTGTTACATTTTTTACGATTTAATATGAAATAAAACCTAATATTTTTCTTACAATCGAAGTGAAGAGCAGAGTGTATACCTCAGGCATAAATAAATTTTATCCTCGACTACTATATTGGTCCTCTTTGCACGCGGATCAATAAATAGCCTCGTCTAAGATGTGTCACTTTATGCCCTTGATATAAAGTGTACTATTATGAACTAAGTATCAGTTATTATTTCAGTGTGAACATTTTAATAGATACGATAACAATGGAAAATCGTTCAGTAACGGTTCATTTTAAAATCATTGAGTATCCTGTTTAAATGTACTTAATGACAAAGATATAGGTAAGTAAGTATTAAACTTCTGTACGTAATATACCCATTATTTTTCTAATATCCTACTATACTTTTAATGCATTCCTTGAACAGATCATTATGGCCGTAGCGTAGTGCAGTCAAAACATGCGCTCGTCGCCGCACATGCATCCACTTCGAGCTTCACAATGAGTTTTATACAAGTCAATCGGTTTAAAGTTTCTGATGCTTATAAGAAGTACAGAGTTTTGAATTCCCATTATTTAAATAATAGGTACTAAATCAATCCTACATTTTTGTAAGAGGGAAATGAAATAGGTCGTACTTAATTTTTGCCACCGCTAGCTTGTAAGCTTAAAGGCAATATACCTACAACCTAAAGGTTTGGCTAGACCTACAGACTGACAACGTTATGGTTATAACTATCAAGTCCGAATACGAGCGAATCGATGGGTTGCATCACATCGTTTAACGCAACGTAACCAGTCTGATTTGGAAATATTAAAGAATATGGACCGAAAAAAAAATATGGACCGAAATAGATCTCATATACTAAAGAAAAACTGAACACGTCCTCCGGTGTCCAATTCATGGATTGGACCTGCGTTCTCCTGCCGCAGATGCACAAGACCGCAGAGAATAAATAATTTGATTCCTTTATTGTGGGATCATTTTTTGTACCCAAGCAATCGAACAGCCTCTCCTCAAAAATGTTATACTTCATCTATTAAATAAGGTAACATGTCCACAGTTAAGTCTCAGTTTTAGCCACTTGAACAGTAGCGGTGAGATGGGAAACTATTCAGCAGTTATATATTTACTTTCGCGCAGTTTTGAGCACCGCATCGCCCGTAACAAGCCTCATTGCCCCCCAGGGGCGAGTGATACCGGCCAAGTACGACTAACTTCATAAGAACACACCCTAGGATCTTTATCTCGTTTAAATGTCAAGAAACATTTTTTGGTTTCATTACTTCGCTAAGTAGTGAGTACGGAGATTACTCTATTTGTTGGGCTACGATTGTACAATCCAATGGGTGTCTAGAACTCCTGGATTTGTAAAAATCGTATTGATTGTAGGTACAAGGACTTCAAAGGAAAACAAAGGTCAGCCAATGTCTATAGTAATAACTAGCGACCCGCCCCGGCTTCGCTTGGGTTATTATTATACATATTAATGTTTTTCTTGAATCGCTCTATCTATTAAAAAAAACTGCGTCAAAATCCGTTGCGTAGTTTTAAAGATTTAAGCATACATAAGGATATAGGGACAGAGAATGCAACTTTGTTTTATACTATGTAGTGATTTGCTCGAAGGACGTTTTCTAAGAAGATTACAAACTACGCATGTCTTTAGCATTGCAATTCTCACCCAGTATTTGAAAAGTAGTTACTTTTAAATCTCTAAACATGAATTTATAAATGGAAGTACAGTCAAGTGCAAAAATATGGTCCGACATAATCGACTCATAAATATGGTACCACGCTCTTATTACACCGGCATAAGGTGCTATGGGACATATTTTTAAATAAGATGTGCACCACCATATTTTTACACTTGAGTGTACTTTAAAATTACGAGTAAACCTACTTGAAACTAACACGCCCGTTTCCCATTTATTATTTTTCTTTCGGTTTTCTATGCTGCGCAGTTTCGTATAGCAAGTTGTTTAGGTTCGCTTTGCTTTGCTGTAATAGCCCGGAAACTATTTCACGAAGCAGTATCCGTTTCACGGTATCTAGTTTGATTTTACAAGTTCTGCAACACAGCTCTCTTACCGGTTGTAAAATGGAATATAGCTTACATACCTGAGACTTCTTCACAAAACTTATATCCGTTGTAGAATTAGTTATAAGTATGTTTATATATATTATACCCACATATCATTAGCAATATAGAGGAATGCGTTCAAAAACCGCATATAGAGACCCACATATTAATAAACTTTTTTATTAGAAAAAATTTTTTACTCATGTTTTCATAAACAAAAAAATTGTTCTAATAAAAAATGTTATTAAAGCTAAATAGTATTATTGAAATTGTTTTTTTTTATTTCGTATATCACTGACAAACAAGGAAATTTGATTTGACCTCTATTTTAATAACAGTCTCTATTTTAAAATGTACCTAATTGTAAATAACTAGGCATTAAAACACTCATGTGATGTTATTATGAAACTCGGCTGACGCCTCGTCATGAGTCCACACTGAAGTTTCAGAGCCTTTCATTATACACAATCAATCACATAAACTACTAAAAACTATTTCAAATAGTTATGCATAATTATAACTCCTGGAATTAAACTCGTTTCACACTCGTTTTCACAGAATGACGATGACATCAAACGTGGTGTTAATAAACGCAATTAATCCGTTCTAAAGTGTTTAATTTCAATAAATAACAATCGCGGTAACAGAAGAAATATTATATAACCCCTGGACCAAAGTAGAATAGAGAATGTTATTAAACAACGTGTAACTAAAAGGACCGACCATGGGCAAATTTGTATGGGGGCTCGCCCCAAAACCAACAGAGATAAGACTTAAGTCTTCAAACTGGTCTTATTGTCTGCTTCATTTTGTTATATGGGCAACAAGTTGAATTCTATTGCAGATGAGATATTCGTATTTAAACGCGAGTAAGTATTATGTAAGTAAAATATTCACAACCGCTCGGCGATGATGGCGGATCCATACAGTCTTTTGTTTAGTTAGGGGGGAATGCGTTACCCATATTACTCGAGTGCATTTATGTACTAATTATTGACTGACAAAAGGCTAAATATCTCAGTTCTGCAGTGGAATTCAACATGGTGTCCATATAAAGAAAATAAGTAAATAAAAATACGTATCAAATGAGATAACTCTCAGCTCTGTTGAGTTAAGGGCAAATTTGCACATGGTCCTTTATGGGATTCAGCTTCAATTTGGATTCGCCTGCTTTTATGTCCCCGTAACAATGGTAAAAATTTCCCAAGATTAAGGCTTTCATTCAATAAAATGATTTCTTTCTGAAGTGTTCAACCGAAGTAAAAGTGTTCAGGTACCTAATATTGCTTTAAAAGATGTCGTAAATCTTGCAAAGTAAAAATCTTTAGAATAAAATGCATCTCTGCTCCGAACCAAATCAATACTGCTTGTTGTGTTAGGACATTGTCAGGCAAAGTAGATTATCAATCGATGCCGTGTCCATAGGGCAGCAACGGCCCATCGTTGACAGGCACTGAATTGCTAAAAGCATATTGTCATTCATCATCTTGCGTTCAAACAGCGAAGCCGAATAAGCTATAGTAATCCTCATATTAACAGTATCAGAGATGCCATAAGAATGACGTACACCGTCATCAATTTCATGCTTAAGTATTTAAGTGTATGAAACTAGAGGTATAGCGCAAAAGACCGCAAAACTCAGACAAAACCGAAATAATGTCTATCTGTGGAAACTTGTAATTGGCTTACTGTTTCTATGTCACTACCTTTCTTGTTAATTTAGCTGTAAGTTTTCCGTTGAAATAAAATAATAAAATAAATAAATAAAAATAAAATTAAAAGTATGACCGCAGCAATTATCTGAGTTTAACTCAAATCCCAAGCAAACTTGATTAACCTTAATAACCTCCTATGAAATACTTCAACCCGATTGAGATCTAGTTCGACGATGCTAAGTTTCCTAGATTTGGATAGCACAGATTGTGAAGTGTCAAGTAAAAGTCATAATTTAACGTAGTTTGAGTCTACCTTGAGGTCACACTGGTAAAATACTTCAACCTTATAACACCCCTACTCTTTATACAGGGTGTTCTTGAGCATATGCTTTTACTTCGTCATGTGGCTTGGTATAATTAAGGAAACATAATGGCATGGTTAGTTCTATTAAATTCATTTTTTTTTTAATTTAATTGTTTGTTTTTTTAATTTCTTATACAAAATAATTACATGTTACTTCAACCGCTCATGTAAAACGGGCATTAGAATTAACTTTACCAAGTAAGAGACAACCATGACATGCCAATGTCATGTCGAATACTCATACTCCGTTTACACACACCATATGAGATAAAATTAAACTAGTAGTTATTTTCGAAATGGACCTAATTAGAATACCAGTGTCTTTGAGAAATTAACTTAATTTAAGCTAAAGAATGCACCCTTGAATTTAAAGCAATTGCTCAAAAACACGTTGTATAGGGGTATTCTTTAGTAAATTAATTGAAATGTTCTTTTAATCAATGTGACATTCTCTATATCTTATGCTTTATGTCATGCTGAACAGTTTTCCCACCTTCTGCATCATGCAATGACATCATGCATCATGCATGATGAAGTAATTCGATTAGGGATCAACGATCAACAAGGGAGGAATCAACGTGCTTGCGAGCGCTGTGATTTATAGGCTTCGATGAGGTACCCCAATTTTTAAGGGATATCATGGTAACAGGAATCTGTCAGGGATTTCCGTTTTTTTTGCTCATACAAAAATAGCGTTATTTTTTCATGTTTTTCATTATTTGGTTTATATACCTACCCACATATCATCAGCCCACAATAATAAATAAATAAATAATAAATAAATATTGTGGGACAATTTTACACAAATCGACCTAGTCCCACGGCAAGCTCAATAAGGCTTGTGATGTGGGTACTAGATGACGATATATATAATAGATACATACATATAAATAGTTAAATACATAGAAAGCATCCATAACTCGAACAAATATTCGTGATAAACACACAAATAAATGCCCAGGGTGCGTAGCCAAGATGCCAATCGCTCACGCTCAATCGCTAACGAAACGCAACTGTCACTGTCACACTAATAAGGAAGAGTGATAGAGAGAGGTAGTCACGATACGTTATTTAGCGTAAGCGATTGGCATCTTGGCTACGCACTCTGACCAGGATTCGAATAATGCGCTCAAAAACCACATATAAGAAAATTGTTGTAACAAAAAAGTTTATTATTATGGGGGCCTTTATATACGATTTTTGAACGTGTTATTGAGGGCTAATGACATGTGGGTATAGAAACATACATTGAGAATCGCCTCCTTTTGAATTTTTGAAGTCGGTTAACGAACCTATCCAGGAAAGTATTCTGTATAAGGGTCAATTTCAACAGTACTAGTTTTTTGTGTCATTCCGGTGTCATTCTTTATTTACGCTTCTTCGATGTTTCTTTTAATGTCAATCGACACCTCAGACTGTTCTTTGATAAGCCTCTTACAGAGCACTTGATATCTTAAGCCTTTTGAGAATTATCGGAGATTTAAAAAATTGACTCGCACGTGAATGATAAGTATACACAGGAATGATATAACACTCCACCTGAATGACATTTTTCCCAACGGAATGAAAAAAATAAACACAGGAATGATATCTATACACTAAAATGAGAAAAATGCTAAGAAGTGCCAAAAAATCAGCCAAGTTCAATAATTAACCGAAAATTTATTTCGAATGGCCATGTTCAATCTAGCATATCGAGTATTTCTTTCAAAAGTGCCACTTTTACTAAATTATAAGGACAATTTATGGTACTTCTACTCGAGATAACAAGCTCTTTCAATTTAAAAACGAAAAAATTGTCCCACAAATTTAATAGGTAAAATTTTAGAATTTCCATTTGAGTTACCGCAATACAAAGCCTATAGAAATAAGCAATACAGTAGAAAAGAACTAAGGACATTTTTGTTGGAAATTAAAAAAAGCTCGTTATTTCGATTTGAAATACATAACATAAAAATTATGTACCCAAAATGTATATTTCATAAAAGTGAAATTTTATTAAGAATATTAATACAAGCTGTGCCTGAGCTACCATCAAAGCTTAACCGTCGAGCCTGACGGACGCTAGTAATTTAAAGAGTTACCCTTAAATACTAAGCTTGAGTTGGTAGTCTAGCTTTATTTATTTAATAGATGGCGGGAACGCGCATCTCTATCCGAATTACAGTTAAAAGTACAAGTTGGTAAAGCTTATGTAATTTGAAAAAAAACAGTTGAAGTTAATTTGTATGTAATTTTTTCACTAAATTCAAAGCTCTGCTCGCACGCGACAAGCAAATTGTTCTATCTATATTTGTACGATGGAAATTTTACAGAAATTCGGGGATTTTACGAGTAGTTAAAGATAGGCTGGAAAGTAATTGAACGACACAGGCTATCATACCAATAATGCGAAGAATAAACTTATGTCCGCTATTTCCTGCCGCTTTGGAAGTGGTGTTTTTTTTACAAATAGCGAAATAGCTGATGTAAACTCCTAAAGTGAACGGACAAGTGTCAGCGCTTAAGTCGTTCTTATTCACGACAATTAGTCTAATAGTTAGTCGTCTTTATTGTAAGTACCTATATTATTTTATAGCAAGTTCAGTCCCCTACTAAATAAGTATAATTTTTAAACCGGGACAATTTGCTTAGTGGCCGGGACGCCGGGACACCATGCTTTAAACAGGGACATGTCCCGGCGTTCCGGGACGTATGGCAACCCTACCATAGAGCCGTGACAAAAGCGAGTTGAGATAAAAAAAGGAAATTTACCAATTTAAGAACAGCATTGTATGTCCGTAACAACAAAATCAACAACGCGTACAAATAAAAATATTTTTAACTTATAAAAAATATAACTCAACAGTCACTTATTATTTTTATAATATTTACCCAATTTAAGAACAGTTAACAACAAAATCAATAACGCGTACAAATAAAAAATATATCAAACAACTACTAACTAGTACCTACTACTAGTTATCACTTATTTACCATGTTTAAATGAAGTAACATTTGAAGGCTGGGGGAGCAAGGGTATTGACGTTGGTGGAAGGCGATTAACAAATCTCCGTTTCACCGACGACATAGTCTTCTTCTCGTCCTCACCTGTGGAGCTCGGCATCATGCTAGAAGACCTGAGCAGGGCAATCCTTGAGGTAGGATTAATCCTACCTCAAGGATTGCCCTGCTCAGGTCATTAATGATGAACATGTCAAAGACCAAGCTCATGAAGTCATGACTAACTCCTCGAAAACAACAGAGTGGTAGTAGATGGTGAAGCAATGTTATGTGTCGATGAGTCGAGATATATACCTGGGCCTGGGAAAATGCCTGGAGGAGCTATTGGTCTATGAATGATCAGATGAAGGGTGACCTTCCCATATCTTTAAAAAAGAAACTCTTGGACATATGCATTCTTCTCATCATGACCTACGGAGCACAGACTTGGTCTTTGACAAAAGTTAAGAAATCCACCCTCAAGCCTGCCTTTACATATTTGAAACTGCAGTCTTTGTCAAATCCAATTTAACTTTTTATAAAACAGTCTTAGAGATCTTCCCCAGAAGTACCCGATACGGTAAAAACCTTTTTGTTGAACGCGCAAACACAGCGCTAAAGTGCAAAAGTACAATACAATACAATACAATAACTCTTTATTGCACCTCAAAACAACAAAAATAACACAAACTGGTATAGATTACACATGAAAAAGAGGCAAACAACAGGCGGTCTTATCGCTAAAGAGCGAAGTACATTGGTATTAGCAAGCAAAATATATAACAAATTGCCGGATAGAATTACAGAATTGCCAATACAACTATTCAAGAAAAAGCTTGCAAATCTACTCATAGAAAAATGTTTCTACTCAATCTCTGACTTTTTATTATGTGACACATTGTAACTCAGAATCTAATTTATTTATTTGTAATGTAATGGGAATATTTCATCTGATTATTATTATTTTTCTTTTTTTTTTTCTCTCCTACTTTTATTTTATTTTATTTTTTTGACATATTAATAATTGTAATTTGATGGTAATACGCACATTTTTAATTATTAATATTTAATTTAAATTTTTACTCTTAATATGATCATTATTACCTGTATTTCATTTTTTTTTCTCTTCATATTTTTTAATGTACCAAGACTAATATTTTTTTACATAATTAAATTAAAAATCTGTAAATATGTGAATTACGTGTAGTTAAGTTTATTATGTAAGTAGTGTTAAGAAATGTTTTTGTACGCCCGAAGGCAAAACATAGTGATACAATAGATTTATTTAAGACACCACTGTAAACAGTCTCACCTATGTTTAACAAATAAACACTTTGACTTTGACTTTGACTTTGAAGGTTTGCCAGCGAGCCATGGAGCGAAGTATTCTTGGCGTGAAGTTAACTGATCGCATCAGATGTACGGTACTACGCTCCAAGACCCGAATAGCCGACGCAGCAGAAACAGCCGCCAAACTGAAATGGGACTGGGCTGGACATGTTTGCCGTATGCCCGATGAGTTGTGGGCTAAAACAGTAACCAAGTGGGTACCACATAATAGAACACGGGACTGCGGCAAACCTCAGCGGCGATGCCGAGACGACCTGGATGCTTTTAGTAGGAACTGGTGGGAGATGGGGCAAGACAGAAATACGTGGAAGGAGAGGAGGGAGGCCTTTGCCCAGCAGTGGGACACTCTAGGCTCATATAAATAAATATAAAAACATTTGAAAAAAAAAGAATGGTACTATACACATCACTGAAGTGTTTTTCGAAAAATAGTTTTGATTAATAATTACCTACTTGGAGTAATTTTGTCAAAATTTGCCAAATACAGGTGTTTACCAGTTTACCGAGAAACACCCAATGGATGTCAATGCCTATTTTTTAACCACAAATTCAGGGGTCTAGCTTTACCCATCATAAAACGACATGAGGTTTGATGGCTTGTAGAAAAATATGATACAGCCGGAATCTTATTTTGTCGGACTTGGCGGGGGCATGGCAGTGCCCCCAAATAAAACTAAACACAAAAGTGAAGCTACTTTTGATATCATTCCGGTGTTATTTTCATTCTGGTGGGTATTAAAGCCATTTTACTACACCGAAATCACCGGAATGAAATTGGTGGAATGATAAACCGAGGTGAAATAAAATTATAAAAAAATAACTAAATCCCACATTCTTTAACTATCGCGACATTTAAACTCACAAGTACAAAATACACGATCTGTAAATATTTGAAAAATAACAAATATGAAACAAAAAACATATAGCAAACTCCGGAATGATATTTTTTTTGTCCCCGTTAATCGAAATGACATGACTCGCGTGTGTAGCGGATCTATTCAGCATCACGTCGACATCTTCTTGCGGTGAGATCCACTGCACAACTGACTCCTCAAAGTGCTCAGGAGACGGGGGGTGTACGAAGTCAAACTTAGCCAATAAACGTCGATGAAATTTGTCCGCGGTAATCAGGATTATTTTGCCGGACAAATTTCTTTACGCATAATAAGGGGGTTTATTAAAGAGTTAGTAAGGAAGTAATATTTTAAAGGGTTCTTTATTGATATGGTATTATAATGAACTAAAAACTAATTTGATATCTTGTACAGTTTTCGAGTTATGCGGCATTAAACACGAATAACTGGGTCCCGGACAACCCACCTGAATGAAAAAATGGGCCTTTATTATTTTTTTTCAATTATTAAATTATTTAATATTTTAATATTAGTTATTGCCCGAGGTCGATAGCTAATAGATGTTTCCAAAAAAAAATAGTATATGACTATTTTGACTTTGTGCACCAGCGTTTTCAGTCTTGCCATCAAATTTTAGTGCTTGGGATATTCACCCATAAACTCTATTTAAGTTTATTCACGCGCTATTCCTCCAGTCGCTTGTTCCCACGCCATAAACCCGGCAGTTTCGCGGCAACTCGTTTCCTCGTGACGTGTTCGTGTGAAACCCCCCTTTTTCCCGGCTACCTGATTACGAGGGTCTGCATAATGACATTATGCAGATGCGGTTCTGGATCCATCTCAAACATGACACCTATTTATATATCTACAACATACGAGTACATATGTATGTGGTCTTGAATTATTTACAGCGTCTGGGTGACCGTCGGTGGATGTAATAGGGGGTTTAACTTTGGTAGTTTTTCTTTCTGTTGGTGTATGCCGTTAAAGAGTTTTCCAGGTAGGAGATCTCTCTAATACAACTCCTGGATTGATGGTTTCAATAAATTATAAACTCAACTAATGTCAACAATGAAAATATTTTTAAGATTGCTCGGTAATCTGTGAATACACGAGAATTAAAAAAACAACCGGTTAAGTGCGAGTCGGACTTGCGCACCAAGGGTTCCGTACCGTTATTTTGAAAAACGGCAAAAAAACACGTTTGTTGTATGGTAGACCCCTTAAATATTTGTTTTATTCTGTTTCATAGTATTTATTGTTATAGCGGCAATAGAAAATACATTATCTGTGAATATTTAAACTGTCTAACTATCACGGTTCTTGAGATACAGCCTGGTGACAGACGGACGGACAGACAGACGGACAGACGGACGGCGGCGCCTTAGTAATCGGGCCCTGCTTTACCCTTTGGGTACAGAACCATAAAAAAATTAAAACCAATATTTTCGACGCAAAACCTAACATTTTTTATAATCTTAACGCATCTTATTGAAGAATCAGGGAGACGTACACACGCGTTCAAAATTGCATGGGCAATTTATGAATGAATTCATTCATAAACTGCTAATGTAATTTTGAACGCAATAGTACTTTAACCTCGAAGAACATAACACTGAAATATTAATAGTTTAGATTTTTTATAAATAAATATTACTAAGGGACAATCTTGAGATTATTTATTAATATCTATATAACTATTTTGTATATATCTAACAAAACTGCTATAATCTTTCCCAAAGTACGCTACCATAGACAATTTGATTTACAGTGACGCCTTGCTCTCCTAGGTTCCAGTAAAGCTGTAATAACACCTACTCACCGGATTGCGACTTCAATAAACTGACCTAGAAATAAATGCTCCATATTAAATCTCTGCTGCATAAGGTACTGCCATCAAACGGGCAATGCGTTTGTTTATTACCAGTATAAAGAAGACAGATTAAACAGAATAGTCTTTTACGCTGTAGCTTAATGACATTTCGTTGTGTTGTCTCGCTCTCTCTACCTTGAGCGAGGGAGAAAGTTGGAAGCTATTTGTATGATAATAATTCCCTTTGCGACGCGTTAGGGGCGCTGTCGTTTCAGTTGAGGAGACGTGATAAGAAAAACTTGCCAGGAGTGAACCTGCTTTTCTTGTTTATGCTTAGGTTTTCGTGTTTGTTTAAATCCGGTAAACGAAAAACTGTTATTTTTATGAAAATCATAGATTATTTTTCCCGGGTTCTAGTGTCGAAATAGATTTAACCTCAGAGAACGCTAATAATATGGAGCCCATAAAATTGAATGCCTAGGCCAGGAAGTAATATTTTTTTTAATTTTTTCTGCATAGATTTGTGGCACAGCAACATTGGTTTTAGCCGTTATGACATTTTGGTTAATTATGACATACTGCCACTACGCCTTTTATAAAAAATCTTCCAGTTTTATTAATTTTAAATTGACATCGACATGAACATAACAAATAACACATTATTCATTTAAATTAACGGTAAAAGTGTTGTTTCAATGATGAGTCATGACATCCTGCCACTACGCCTATTAAAAATAAAAACAAGAAAGGATATTTTGACGTTTTATTTATTTAAAATGGATATCGACATGAACATAAGAAATAACACATTATTAACAGGTTACGAGTACCAATAGTAGTTTTTCTACTCCAGCACTTCTATTTGTCAATTAGATGACTGACAGCGTTATTAAAAAAGTCTACACTATAACGTTGTCTATGGTTTTCCATAAGAACACTGCTCATATAGCTTTTTATACAATATATTAGCACTGTTGTTTTTTTTTAATTTCTATAGTGCGCAACTGCGCATACGGCATCTTCCACATTCTGCCACATTTCAAAATTTTTTTTGCTATTTTAGCTGACGTATAAAAACTAGGGTATGCAACAGCTCATAATTGGTTATATAACCCTTATTATATCACTGTTGGATATTAGTATTTTATACAATCTTGACATAATGAAAAGTTTTTCAGTGTTTTGACTACGAAGCTTGCTGAGTGGCCTAAGTAAGTTACGAGATTGAAATACTTAATTATGTTACGATTGTATACAATACTTTTTCTACGAGTCATCATCATCATTATCTATGGAGGAACAATTTCATCATTCAATTTACGTTCGTAATATACGCTTCCATAACAAAACAATTCCATAACAAACAGCGATATTTCCGGACCGATACGACCTTCAAAACTTCTATGACAATTTGGGGATGGTGCTTGTATGTTGGCGCCACAACAACAACAGATTGTTGTCGATACAAACGTTCGAAAATACACCCAATTAAATTCTGTTGTTTTTAACAGGTGTTCTTTTGATACTTATTTATTACAGTACTAAACTTGATTCGGTTATGCCATTACCCCCAAAACTAGTTACCCTACTACTTACTACTGCCGAATCCCACGCCGCTGGTTCAGACGACGCAACGGAGCCACGCTAATACGTCGCCTAGTACTAAGTGTTTTTTTTATGTATTATTTGCGATTTCCACAGTGCATTAATATTAAACTGTAATGCTGTGTTAAATTTTTGAATAAAGTCAAATAAATACATAAATAAATTACCTACAGTACTTGTTCATTCTAAAGTGGGCGCCGCGCCGGCGCTCCAGGGCCGGCGGGGGTCCTGAACTCAGAGTAACACTGCTTGTAGTAATACGGGTCATTGCATACGATTTCTGAACGTATTATAGAGCAATAACAATATGTGTGTAAATACAAACATTACTAGATTCATGCCAGGCAATTAAATACATAATTCAAATGTAACGTCGGGCTTTAAAAACACCAGTTAGACCGACACATTTAATGTAATAAACGACCGAACGATCAGCGAGCATAGCCAAGATGCCTATCGCTAACGCTTAGTAACGTATCGTGGCTACCTCTCTCTATCACTCTTTCTTATTAGTGTGACAATGACAGTTGCGTTTCGTTAGCGACTTAGCGTGAGCGATTGGCATCTTGGCTACGCACCCAGGATGAACCCCCGAAGCCGAATACTTTGATCACGGAATATATGAATAAGGACTTCTTATTCTTACTATTTATTTCTGTGACTTTGATAGAAAATAAATGTTCGACAAAAGCGGAGATACAAAAAGATCTACATATTAATGAGGTAGCTTTTAATTACCGACACATTCCTGTACACTGTATTAGCAGCATTGCAAATGTATGGGACTGTGATATAAATGGCCGTATCTTTTGATTGCGTTGACGTAGAAGCTTGGATTTTTCACAGCTTCAAGAGACCGCAGACTTATGTATGTGGTATTAATTTCAACTTGCTACCTCTACGCGTTCCCGAGAAAAATTTTCCTTTTGAGGTACGGAACCCTAATATATGCTCGTAAATAGAATGAAGTACCTTACTCAGCAGAAGTCTGAACAAACAGACAAACATTCCCAATGTTTAAATGAAATCTATCCTTGGCCTTGGGCACCCGTAAGTTTTTATGACCCTGGCTCGGACGTGCCAGCGGCGCCGCCGAATCCTCTAGCTTCACGGCGCAGATAAAAACGATCTTTATAAATACAATACAATACCTATGATAGAACGTAAACTGTCAAAACGTGTAAAGGCTGTTTCAACTCACTTCGTGTGCATACAAACTCTTGTCGCTATTTATGTCACAATGGATATATACTTGATAATGGCCTCCTAGTTTCGCTAGTTCGAATCCCAGTGACGCATTTAATTTCGTACGTTCACGTCCCTGTATCTCAGCCACATGTTGAAAAATTTGGCTTAATTTAAAAATTATATTTAACTCATCTAGCCACTTGCCAAATTTCACAACAATCCAAACAAAAATCAACTCGAGATATCGTCGAACAAATACATACAAACTCTTAATTCTTCCAATAGATTCAGAGCACCTTGCTCGTTTCGCTCGCTTGTTCAATGATTGCAAGGAACCCTTATAAACCAGGTGTCGGAGTGCCTTGACATGCCGGTTAATGCAGCCCTGCAACCAACCGAGTTTCATGCAGAGGAATGCTTTCTAGACTACGTCAGCAGAGTCACGATCCTAAGCAGCGAGGGACCGATTGAGGAGGAAGATTGTGACGGACGGTAAACTACGGAACCCTACACTGAGCATGGCCCGACATGCTCTTGGCCGGTTTTTTTATAGACTTATTAACATATGTAAACGTTTTTATTTTTATTTTATGTAACTAACAATTTGTTCTAGTCTACTAATTACTTTTCACATATCGAAAAACCAGACGAATCGAACATGCCGAGTAATGCTTCTATCCGCCCACCCCCTCCTAATTGGCTCTTATCTCGGGCGATTACGCGTGTGACTGATGTAGGTCGCAGAAGTTTCATGGCGATGGCGGTGATATTCAACGGACGAGATCTGCGATACCTTTGTCTCATGACAAAGTGTAGTTGGTATCTTTGGAATATTTAGTTCTCTAGTTACCTGATTGACTAAGTTGATTGACCAATTTTAGAAGTTAATAGATGTTAAAATAAAACATTACGGGTTTAGTGCTTGAAGATGGAGATCTAGGCTCTCCAAAATATGTTGCGTGTAATGACTAAAATTACTTGAGGTTTTTAAATTACCCACTTATATTAAGTGGGTAATTTAAAAACCTCAAGTAATTTTAGTAAAGGTAAGTAATGATGTCATCTCTCATATGCTAGTAACTCTGATTCAATCAGCTGAAAAAACACTTGTTATTTTATTTCTCAAACAAAACCTTTTAACCTTCAATTTCATAAATGATCTCAATCGATTTAACTCTATTCTTAAGTAGAAGTTACCTTAATTTAAAACAAAATACCCGTGCAACAAGTTTAATAAGTAGGTATATATGTGAGTAGTTTAGTATGCAAGAAAATTATACTGTGTATGTGGTTGGGTGAAAAGCATCTATTGGCACCCGAACAAGAAATGAGAAACTTTTTATGCTTGCTTAAAAATCTAGGCATATGATTCTTTCCTTTCTTTCCTCCAGCATAAAAGCCTCGATGAATTTAAAAAACACAAATAAAGTATATATTCAGTTGGAATTGTGTAACTGTATTATTCAATCCTAATTATTTGACTTGTGTTTTCCTAAAAGTGCCCACTTACAAACGTGAACATATTGAGAATACTTAAAACATTTTAAAAGAAAGAATCCATTACGGACAATTATTGCTATCTCTTTCTGTCTTTTGAAAAAGACTATAAAATATGTCGGAAGCCATATACAATTGAATGAATGAACTGTTTGAAGGTCGCCTGAGCTGGTACGGACATGCCATGAGACTCGAAGAGACCCCAATGGCAAGAGCTGTACTGAATATACAGGAGGGTAGCTGAGTCCCAGGACGACCACCAACAACCTGGTTAAGCACCGTCACTAAAGACTTAGAAACAGCAGGCATAGATAAGAATATAACAGCAGACCGCATAAAATGGCATAATGGTATAAGGAGGGCCGACCCTAAACAGAAATGTGAATAATAATGGCCAGAGAAAAGATGGATAAAATGTAAGTGATTGATTCTATATATAGCACCTCAAAAATTATATTTCCGTTTACATTTGATAATACGGTGACAAAACCCGTTTTTGCAGCTTGCAGCATCTAGCAATGTCTTAATCGGGGTGTAAGCTTTAACATTAACAACCGTTTACACAAATAGCCTAGCTTTACGAGAGTCAGTCACAAGTTCACAACTCGCTTCCGATATTAGCGCCAAACTGTCGTCGCCTTGCCCCAGCCTGCCAACTTATAATCAGCTTAAAACACCATAAACTCAATCTTATTCCCTTTTTATAAGACCTGGTATGTACGTATCCTTAATGCTGTAGACCTGTTAACCGCTAAACCAAATTAACCCAAACTTGGGCAATATTCATCCTTTACTCACGGTCGTAAAGTCTAATTTCATTTGCGTTACACGCCAGCTAAAAGCAATCTAAATTAAACTTTGAAAAATAAGTGCAAGGTTTATTTTCCTTTGTTTAACTTCAAAGGATTTCTGAGACTGAATTGACTCTATCTAAAAGTAGGAACATAATGTAACAACAAGGAGTTCATAGGTTACGATGACCGATTATAAGCACGCTGGTCCTGGGATTGTTTGCCACTGACGTTGTAAGAAAACCTAAGTCAATAAGTGTTAATAGGTACTGCTAAATATCATATCAAAATGGTAATTTAAAAAAAAAACGACTTCAATTGGCCTTTCCGGTAAGAGTTAAAGTTTGAGTTAGTGTCAGTTAAGGATGACTCACACTAGGACGGGACGGGACGGGGCGGGACGGGACGATCTATCAATAACTATAGAAATAATCACGTGATAGCTCGGAGCCCTTGGATGTCACGTGACGTTTTCTATACAAAATTAAGACTACTTCAAAAATATCCAAATTACCACGTACTTTTGCTATTCTGGTTTAATGTGAAAACCATTGATAAGGTAATTTCTGTTGATACCGCGATTTAAAAGTTAAACCTATGGTGATAAATAGCCCGGATGTTCTTACTAGATGAATTTCTATTTGGAATTTTAGGCATTATAGAAATGTGGACTTAATGAATGAACAGTTAAAGTCACTATTCCGTTGAAGAAAGTGTCATGCTGGTCGAGGTAATTAGTTCGCTGACAGGCGGTCGCAGCGATAAGCCTGTTGGTAAACGTAGTCAGTTTGTTGTGGATGGAGGCTCTATTTATGGCTAAATTGTTTGCGCACCCGGCTTTGTACAAACTTTTTCCAAAAAAAAAACACTCTTCGTTTCATTTCGACTTTGAGGAAAGTAAAAGTCTACAAGTATATTTCACAAAATCAAGTTTTTAGCGAAGAGACTACCCAATGAAAAAATAAATATCGTCCGAAGCAAATATACGTACCACTGCAGCCGAATGACGGCATTAGTGAGAAAATGCCCCAACTAATAATGAAAACCCTCCAATCACGATTGACGTACCGTTAAAATTTAAGGGGTGCCTGAATTCCTCAAGAACCCCATCATCAGACTAAAAATCAGATCAAAAAGATGAATGTCACAACTCGGATGATACGTAGAGCTAGGTTTACCGACCAGTTCCACTTTGATATCCCTGGTCTTCATCATCAGGTCAACTCCACCAAAATGTTGGTCCTCCCAAAAAAAAGTTCAAGTTACTTAAGGAAACCCTCAAATCACAACGCATGTGCCGTTAAAATTTGAGTTCTCTCAATTCTTCATGAATTCCAGTCAGAATAGAATTATAATGAAATGGGACTACCTTGAAGTTATTTCCTTACAAACAAAAGATGAATGTCTGAAATCGGATGACAGAGCTGGGAATTACCAAGTAGTTCCATTTTGCCATCCCTGGTCTTCATCGTCAGGTCCACTTCACCAAATTGATGGTTTTCGTAAATAAATGCTCGACTGTCTTAAAAAGAACCCAAATCATCATGCATGTGCCTGTCAAATTTGTGGAGTTCCCTCAATTCCTCTTGGATCAAGGAGGTTCTCAATTCATGTGAATGTTTTTTTTAAATGAAATTGAAATTCTGACTCGACTGACTTGCAAATAGTAGAACAAAACAGATTAAAAAAAAATACAAGTTGGTGGAAGTCACGTGAGGGTCTTTCAGAGCAAATACGATCGTTGGTCTCTTTTTGTACAAATAACAATTTTTGTAAGATTGTTATGCGATTACTCTGTCGATAATAAATGGTATTGGAGACTAGTTTTGGTTTGACCAGACCTATGAGGTTTTATCGGATTTTGGTTCAGACCTGAGGATGGGGATTTTGAAGAACTAGGGAATGCCTTAATTCCAAAAGACTCGTGTAGTTATGTTATTACGATGTTATCTTAAGAAACTCAGGTATTTAACGTACCAATTTGAGTAACGGTCAGAAATTACCACATTTCCCGACATAGCTATAACCCTGGAAATAGTTTTTAATAAAAATGGTTTTAATGGAAGTACTACGAGTACATGGAAGAAAAGCAGTAATTTCCTCGAAAACATTAAAATACTGAATTTTGCCGATTCTGGTAGATTTACGAGCCAAGTTGGAAATGATTTATCTGCAGGAACGATGCGGTAAAATATGAGAAAAAGCCACCATTACGCAGGATACAGGGGCCTGTTTGTACATTGAGAACCTTAGCCTTATTTGTCAGGGCTAAATGTATATACTTAATATAATTTGCGATTCCTCTTTATTAATAAATTAAGAGAATATTTTTAGAGTTTAAAAAGCATCTAGCAAGGGATTGTTTACTTACGTATAAGACTCATTCGTATCGAACGAGTCTGGCCAAAATTTGGCCAGACTCTATTGAAAAGAGTTGAAAATCGCTATAATGGACACAGAAACAACAGATGGGAGCAACAGGGAGTAGCCATCCGTTAAAAACATCAACCTTTGTTTTTCGTTGGTCTGGAAGAATAAATAACCAACTCAGAAATGTTGCCCAAGGGATAGCTCTCGGAAAAGGACAATTCCTGGTCGCAATTATGTAAACGGGTTCACAGACCACTGCTGTTTGTAGATAACATCAAGTTTTATACATATGTATCTAGATGCAAGTGCAGACACTCTTTCATGCGCGGTAATATTAAGTGTTTGTCAGAAATTTAATTTTTGATACAAGCTTTTATAGCTGACTGTACTTTAGGAGCATAACATTGTATTGTGATCCAACCTTCATAAGCATGTGACTTTTCAGCTTGTTCAACTAACAGGAAGTTAGTACGAATTCAGCTTGCAAGATTTAATCTTAAAAACACAAGCAAACAAGCAATAAAAGCTTGTAACTTTTACAAATACATGCTCGTGTTTAACCAACATAGAAAAACCGACTAAGTGCGTGTTGGACCCACCCACCGAGGGTTCAGCACAAAGGATGCTAGGATGCCCCCCATTTATGACCTTAGGTATTTAAAAATACTGGTGGTACGGAACTCTCAGTGTGCGGCAACGGTTATACGGTTTTCGGGTTTTTTTCTGTATTTGTGCTCTTGCTTTTTGCCAAATTTCGTGATTCTAGGTCAACGGGAAGTACCCTTTACATTTTGATTCCGATTGCAAATGTATGGGAAGTGCAACATAAACGGCGGTATCGTTTGATTGCGTTAATGTAGAGGTTTGGTTTTTTCACAGCTTCATGGGACTGTACATTTGTGTATGTAGTATTAATTTCAATTTGCTGCCTTTACGCGTTCCCGAGATAAAGGGTCTTGACAGACAGACGGATGGGCAACAAAGTGATCCAGTGAAGTGATGGTTCCATTTGTTTGGGTCTTTAGACCGTTTGTCGTGGAAATCTCTAGTGGAGGCCTTTGTCCAGTAATGAACGTGTTTCGGCTGAAATTATGCTGATGACGATGAGTCCAATTTAAAAGGCGTATACATAACTTTTTCACCTCACTAGCTCTCTAAGCGCTCTTTATCCTTTGAAACTAGCGGGGGAAACGCATTTTATCCTCTAGTGGAGAAAGTAAGTAGTTTAGAATGGTTTCTTCAAATTAACTGGCAGCTTTTACTATTAAACGATAGTTTTGAGTACTAAATACGTGATAGCTTTCATTTATATGAGATGTGTGATCGTATGTAAAAACTACATATTTTATAATATTATAGTATATTTTTCCTCGCTATAGGTAGATGAAAATGTTGTATTATACTCGGCGGCAATTTTTATTCAACACTCGTGGCTTAATTTTGGAACCTTTCGCTTGCTCAGGTCTCAATTAAACAACAACTTTGCCCCTTTGTATGATAAATAACTATTTACCTTTGCAAATATAGATATGTCTTTGATTTACTAAACAGCTAGTGATATCTTGTACACTTGAAATATAGGCAAAGCGTGTTGGACTCCAACGGAGTTACAGTCATCCATAGACTACTTACATATGCTGCTTGTATAAACAATCATTGCAGAATAATATTAATTAACACGCGGAAAACACTAACATACTGTTTCTATAAGGATTCCGATTTTGCCAACCCTAAAACTGAACATTAATATGTAGTACGTACCTAAAGTAGATGAGTGAAGACGAACTACGTAACTGCGTTTTCATAACTTTGACCACAAGTTACAAACAGGACCACTGCCGCAGTACTGGCTACAAAACCAGTATGTTAACTGATATCCAATCACTTCGTAAAACAACATTTCATAAATAGTACATTACTGTAGAGGCTGTGAAGGATTACTGGACGAGTTCGGAATAGACGACCGAGGCGTAGACGAGCCCGGATAAAACGAGCGAGGCTTGTATAGTTATTTTTTCAAACGATGTGAGGAATTATTCATATTAAATATCATCATCATCATCATCGTTTCAGCCGAAAGACGTCCACTGCTGGACATAGGCCTCCCCCAAAGATTTCCACAATGACCGGTCCTGCGCCACCCGCATGCAGCGGACTACGACCTGGTCATCAGTCCACCTTGTGGGGAGCCTACCCACGCTGCGCCTTCCGGTACGCGGTCGCCACTCGAGAACCTTTCCGCCCCAACGGCCATCGGTTCTACGTGCCATGTGCCCCGCCCACTGCCACTTAAGTTTAGCGATTCGGAGAGCTATATCGGTTACTTTGGTTCTGCTGCGGATGGTCTCATTTCTGATACGATCTCGCAAAGAGACTCCTAGCATAGCTCTCTCCATTGCCCTTTGGGTGACTTTGAGCCTTCTTATGAGGCCCATTGTAAGCGACCACGTCTCAGTCAGTACCGTATGTCATCACTGGCAACACACACTGATCGAAGACTTTCGTCTTCAATAACTAATAGGTAAATAATAGTTTATTAACATTGTTTTCATCACACCTGCTCGTAAATGGTGATATTATATGCAAGCCTACTTATTAGACTTAAAGAGCAGTATTAATCCCATGGTTTTAAAGGATTCTCATACTACTTTACTGCCCGCCCGGAGCTCGCGAAGCACCTGCCCCCCACGCGCTCGTAGCACGTACTCACTCCGGAGTACTGTGGACGGTGCGACTACACTACCGCTAATCATAATTGTTTATTTACCTGTCTAGAAATTCTAATTATTTCCTCGCAAATGTGATGAAAAACATTGTGTGTACCATGGGCAGTAAAGGGATTACTAACTCGGGTCATTTAAAGCCCTCCGCCTTCGGCGTCGGGCTTCAATAGACCCTCGTAAGTAATGCCCTTCTTACCGCCCTAGATGCACAATGTACTATTAAATTGCACCCTAATTTTTTTTTATAATTATGCTATTTAAACGAGCTATTTGAGCACCATGTTCAACCGCACATAAATATACATAGAACCGTAGTGTGGCCGCATAAACATCTACACGCGAGTGATGTAGCTTTCAACGCCGTGCATAATCTCAGCCATCCAGAAGGCCTACCACGAACCACGAACGAAGTTTCACCTCTCTGTCGCACTTGAGTTAGAAATCACAAGTGCGAAAGGGAGGTATACTTTCGTTCGCGGTTCGTGGTAGGCGCTCAGGTGTGAGAACTTTTATATATATACTACGACGGTGACAAACAAGCATACGGCCCGCCTGATGGTAAGCGGTCACCGTAGCCTATGGACGCCTGCAACTCCAGGGGTGTTACATGCGCGTTGCCGACCCTTTAAAAACTTTAACACTCCTTTTTTGAAGAACCCCATATTGTAGTCCTTTGGGAAAACAGTGGCAGGGAGCTCATTCCACAGCCGGAGCGTCCGCGGGAGGAAGTTCCTCTTGAACCGCACGGTACGAGACCATTTAGGCTCCAGGGTATGCGGGTGAACACCCTGCCGACGGCGAGCGGTGCGGTGGTAGAATGCAGCCGTTGGCATCATATCGAACAATTCCTCAGAGCACAATCCATTGTACAAGGGATAGAACTACGCGCAAGATGATATCGGAGAAATACTTCTGGCCGAGCACGAATTCTGATATTTCTACCTGGTCGCGAGCCTGTGTATCTTGCCATCAATTTCTTTCTTTATGTCACATGTAGAAACAAAGGTAGGAACCGCGATCCTTACAAAAAAACAAACTAAGGCGATTAAATTTCAAATTAAGTTCAGAAGAGTTAGTAAATAGTTACTAGTTTACTGCGTTTAGCGGGTTCGGTACGCTTTGAAACTCCATTAACGTATATTCATTAGGCCGAGCGTTGTCATAACTTATTGTTATTACCCGCGGTTTGCCGTTGCCACAAAACACCCTCGTGCAGACTGTTTCCTTTTCAATTTCATAATATCATACGCTTTGCGTATATTATTCCACAACTTAGCGGTTTATATTAGCCTTAGCACAAGAGAGACGCAACAGTATATCACGGTCCAGAAAGACAAACTGTCATAGTCTAATTCGAACAGGGTTCAGTTGAAGTTCAGCTTAGGCTCAGTTGTATGGAAGCCACTCAATTTAGGTCGTCAACTGAATTGCGTTAAGATGTCATAGTAAGGGCGAGATACGGAGATACCGTCGCAGCGTTCTTTGATTTAAAAGATTGGCTAATTAATTCAGAAACTTGGATTAAGTTTTCACCTCCACGGAAAAGTACGCCAAAGCGACACTGTTAATCACACAAAGCGATCATCCATCCGCTTGCTGATTGCCTATTGTCTACTTCAATTAGAAAACACGAATAACTAATTGAACAAATACAACTACTATTTTATGTATCGTTCAATAAGCGATCCAATATAAACGTAAATAATATCGTGTGTCCACACCCCACGAACTAGACGCGGTACGCAGACATTCTCTAGGGAAATTAATACGTAATGTCTGTGTCGCCTCGATTATATTATATTACAAAGGTTAGCAATCAGATTTGTTTAAGTTGTGATAATGAGGACAAACTGTCTGGCTTTTAATTACGGTATATGTGATGCTATCCCACATAGCTCGTGTGATCGTGTTTAATGTACGAGTACGTACAAGGTTATTGTACGATTGAAGAACATAATATGGTTTTCATCACACCTGCTCGTAAATGGTGATATTATATGCAAGCATACTTACACTTAAAGAGCTGTATTATTCCCATGGTTTTAAAGGATTCTCATACTACTTTACCGCCCGCGTGGAGCTCGCGGAGGACCTGCCCCGCACGCGCTCGCAGCACGTAGTCACTCCGGAGTACTGTGGACTGTGCAACTACACTACCGCTTATCATTATTGTTTCTTTACCAGTATAGAGTTTATTTATTTCCTCGCAAATGTGATGAAAAACATTGTGTGTACCACGGGCAGTAAGGGGATTACTAACTCGGGTCATTTAAAGCCCT